>CM065742.1:30837721-30925221 GCA_033310375.1 Conus canariensis
AGAGAGAGAGAGAGAGAGAGAGATGTTTCTGAATAATTATCTTCTTGTCCTTTGATGTCCATTCAGCCTCACTGCTGAAGCCTTTAAACTGACCGAGCTGTCATCAAATGGACAGCCAGCAACGTGTTAAAGACGCACTGGACAAAAAAAAATATGAAGAAAGAGATATCCAGATTCTTAAAGACAACAGATCTAAAACGACTACACCCAGGGAGATGTACTACATCAGAAGTGAGTTCGGCCTTCAATTTTTTTTCATTACTGCGTGAGTAGGCATCTTGGAGGAGGATTTCAGATCCCTCATCGATCCAAATATGAAAGACTTAAAGATGGAAACAGTGAGGGACAAGGGGATGGTGTGGGACATAGTGATGGTGAGGGACATGTGATGATACTACTACTACTTCTTCTGCTGCTGCAGCTACTACTACTACTACTACTGCTACTACAATAACAGCAGTAGCAGCAATGACAAGTGCAACAACAGGAGTGGTTGTAACAACGCCAATAATAACTTCAGCTGCGGCAGCAGTGACAGTGAGTAACAACGGCAACAACATCGACAACAAAATCGAGTAGTGTAGTGTGGTGCAGTGTAGCTCAATGTAGTGTAGTGCAGTGCAGCGCAGTGCACAGCAGCGCACTGCTGTGCAGTGTAGCTCAGTGCAGTGTAGTGTAGTATAGTGCAGTGTTGTGTCATGTAGTGTAGTGTAGTGTAGCACAGAGCAGTATAGCACAGCGCAGTGTAGAGCAGTGGGGTGCAGTGTAGTGTGGTGTAGCGTAGCGTCGCGTCGGGTTGGGTCGGGTCGGGTCGGGTCGGGTCGGGTCGATTCAGACTATATTTCAGTGTTGATTCAGATAGAATGTCCATGTGTTAGTTTATGACCAGTAAACAACAACCCTGAACACATCAATAAAGGAGATATGCAATGGGGGCACTTCTGGGACTGGCCCAGAAGTACTCCCACTAAGGTTGATTCAGACTATATTTCAATGTTGATTCAAAGAGAATGTCAATGTATAAGTTTATAACCAGCAAATAACAACCCTGAACACATTAATCAAAGAGATATGCAAGGGGAGTACTTCTGGGACCGGCCCAGAAGTACTCCCCCTAAAACTAATTTAGACTATATTTCAATGTTGATTTAGATAGAATGTTCATGTGTGAGTTTATGACTAGTAAATAACAACCCTCAACACATTAATAAAGGAGATATGCAAGGGGGGTACCTCTGGGACCGGCCCAGAAGTACTCCCCCTAAAGTTGATTAACACTTGTTTTCAGTGTTGATTCAGACAGAATGTCCATGTGTGAGTTTATGACCTTTAAATAACAACCCCCAACACATTAACAAAGGAGATATGGAAGGGGGTACTTCTGGGACCGGCCCAGAAGTACTCCCCCTAAAGTTGATTCAGATTATATTTTATGTTGATTCAAATAGAATGTCCATGTGTGAGTGTATGACCAGTAAATAACAACCCTGAACACATTGATAAAGGAGATATGCAAGGGGGGTACTTCTGGGACCGGCCCAGAAGTACTCCCCCTAAAGTTGATTAACACTTGTTCTCAATGTTGATTCAGATAGAATGTCCATGTGTGAGTTTATGACCTTTAAATAACAATCCCCAACACATTAACAAAAGAGATATGCAAGGGGGGTACTTCTGGGACCGGCCCAGAAGTACACCCCCTAAAGTTGATTCAGACTCGTTTTCAATGTTGATTCAGATAGAATGTCCTTGTGTGAGTTTATGACCTTTAAATAACAACCCTGAACGCATTAACAAAGGAGATATGCAATGCGGGTACTTCTGAGACCGGCCCAGAAGTACTCCCCCTAAAGTTGATTCAGACTCGTTTTCAATGTTGATTCAAATAGAATGTCCAAGTATGAGTTTATAACCAGTAAATAACAACATTGAACACATTAATAAAGGAGATATGCAAGGGGGGTACTTCTGGGACCGGCCCAGAAGTACTCCTCGTAAAGTTGATTCAGACTATATTTCAATATTCATTTAGGTAGAAAGTCAATGTATGAGTTTATAACCAGTATATAACAACCTTGAACACATTACTTAAAGGAAATGTGCAAGGGGGGTACTTCTGGGACTGGCCCAGAAGTACTCCCCCTAAGGTTGATTTAGACTATATTTCAATGTTGATTCAGATAGAATGTCCATGTATGAGTTTATAACCAGTAAATAACAATGCTGAATACATTAATATAGGAGATATGCAAGGGGGGTACTTCTGGGACCGGCCCAGAAGTACTTCCCCTTAAAGTTGATTCAGATTATATTTTTATGTTGATTCAAATAGAATGTCCATGTGTGAGTGTATGACCAGTAAATAACAACCCTGAACACATTGATAAAGGAGATATGCAAGGGGGGTACTTCTGGGACCGGCCCAGAAGTACTCCCCCTAAAGTTGATTAACACTTGTTTTCAATGTTGATTCAGATAGAATGTCCATGTGTGAGTTTATGACCTTTAAATAACAACCCCCAACACATTAACAAAGGAGATATGAAAGGGGGGTACTTCTGGGACCGGCCCAGAAGTACTCCCACTAAAGTTGATTCAGACTTGTTTTCAATATTGACTCAGATAGAATGTCCTTGTGTGAGTTTATGACCAGTAAATAACAACCCTCAACACATTAACAAAGGAGATATGCAAGGGGGTACTTCTGGGACCGGCCCAGAAGTACACCCCCTAAAGTTGATTCAGACTCGTTTTCAATGTTGATTCAGATAGAATGTCCAAGTATGAGTTTATAACCAGTAAATAACAACATTGAACACATTAATAAAGGAGATATGCGAGGGGGTACTTCTGGAGCCGCGCCAAAGTTTGGGACTGGTACCAAAAGTACTCCCCTGTCTAAAGGAATCAGCGTTACAAGACAGTTACAGAAAACAAACATTAATTTACAAAGTTGTCAACAGGGGGAGTACTTCTGGGACCAAGGGGGGTACTGTCCCAGAAGTACTCACGGGAGTCATTCTGGCGCGGGCCCAGAAGTACTCCCGGGAGTACTTCTGGTCTGGGAGTACTTTTGGGGTGTTACAGGGCCTATGTCGTTCTTGAATGTTTAACTTTACTGATTAGCAAAGAACTGAATGGAATGGACAGTGCGCATTTTTTGCAGACCCCAGAGGAGAGAGAGAGAGAGAGAGAGAGAGAGAGAGAGAGAGAGAGAGAGATGGGGGGGGGGAGGAGGAATGCCAGATAAACATAGATGTTGCGATAGATGAAAAATGTACACACACACACACACACACACACACACAAAGAAAACAAAAGCAAAAAACAAAAGAAAGAAAACTCACCAGGCTTCGGCGTAGTTTCAACATCTGAAATAAACAATTTGTGTTAATCAGTCTCTTAGACAATCTTATCTGAACACATATACAACACTTAAAACTGTTTCTATGTAAGCTTCTACTATCGTCGCTTTGATAAGATTCTATCGACAATATTGCTTTCGCTTCTTATGTTGCTACTGTTGGCATGGACACTATTTTTCCTGCTATGGTAGATTCTACGTCTTGTTCTCTTTGCTTGGACAGCTAATAACCAGTCCTAATGTTTCTTCCAATTTTATTGCTGCCAGCTTTACCTTCATCGCAGTTTACATTGCTGCTGCAGTGTCTCTTTGACATTGAACTTATAATCAAGTATAGTAGTAGTAACAAAGGACCTTGTACCAGTCAGATTAGCCAGCAGCTTGAGGTAAGGCAAGGTAATGTTGCTTATAGCCCAGCCGACCGCAAAGGGCCATATCAGGGCTGTCACCGCGTTGAAGTCAACTCACAAGTCATTCATTCACATAACCCTTTAGAACACATTTTCTAAAATCACACCTAAAATTTTGTTAAAAATCTTTCCACTATAAAATTTCAGATCTGATGAAAACTATTAATCTCTTTCAAAGATTCAAAGATCGCATCAGGTGGAACATCTCTGAACAAGGTTTTCATGGAGTCTGCGGTCAAAATGATTATGTCTCACGTCATGCAAGTCCCAACACACTTGAAGTTATGTTTCACTGTGAGTGGTGTATGACATATAATGCACTACAGAGCTTCCTCACTCTTTAAAAGGTACGAATGAATTAAAAACGAATGGCCAGTGTGCAGCCGGCATAAAACCGTTTCTTCTTTACGACCACCAGAGGTTGATGAGAAGAACTCTTTTAGGTTTGGTAGAATCTGGAAAAGTTTGTTATCCGTCTGTGTATTCCAGTCCTCCTGCCAGAGGTCTCTGACATAATCATTAACTTTCGGTTTTAAATCAGAGTAGGTGACAGATACTTTAGACAATTTCCTTGTTGTGGTATTCTTGGCCAAACGATCAGCCATTTCATTTCCCCTGATGCCAACATGACTGGGGACCCAAGCAAGAACAGTGCCGTGACCTTCCTTTTTCAAAGAGGTAAAAAGTTTAAAAAAATAAAATAAAATAAGCTTAGAAGTTCAGGATGATGGAGGTTACGGCCAGCCATGGCCTTCAAAGCTGACAGCGAACCAGACAAAATCAGAAAGTCCTTGTTTGTAAATTGAGAGATTATCCTCAGTGCTAGAACCAAAGCTGTAAGCTTAGCAGAGTAAACGGAAGTATCCAGTAAACGGAAGTATCTGATGCAATATGTTGAATATTGATGCCCCGTCAGCAAAGCCTAAGGGATCACTGGACCGCGCAAGCTGTCCGATCACAGTAAGGTTGCAACCCCCGGAGGGAGCAGCTTGAGGGAATTGGCGGGGGGTGGTGAGTGGGGGGAGAGGGGTATAGAATAGGGTATGAAATAGCTCGCGATTCGTAGTAAGAAGAGGACCAGAACGCTAAAGGCACTCACAGAGGCAGGTGAAAAATGTTCCGTTTGAATCTAGCCATGGAACAAAGGTGAATACAGCTTAAATTTTCCCGCTTTGCACTGATGTCCCATAGCAATATGGGAGAGGTATCCGACTAAAAAAGCAACGCCATGAGACTCCCGCCGGTCCAGACGGTGCTGGTTCGAATCTCTGCAGCGCCAGGAAAAAAAATTCTGACAGCAGAAGGGCTTCTAGGAGTCATGACTTGGATGCGGACTGGCCCACTTTGAGTTTCGGAGGGAGATCAGGACTGAACTACTCGTCTGAAGGGAGCGTCTTCTCTGAAGACTGTAGACCTTCTACTATCAAGCTCTTCCACGAGTGTCCGTCCTACCTGTATACACTCAGGTATAAACGTGATTGGGACGTTTTTACTTTCACAGAGAGAGAGAGAGAGGAGAAGAGAAAAGGAGAAACTTGCTGTATAAAACAAAGAAGGCGATTTGTGTTATTACTAATCAATACTATTTTATATGTTTTGCATAAAGTATTAGAAGAAACGTCTTTTTAAAACGTTGAGACTAGTATGTACATTAAAAAGAAAGTTGTTCCACAAACAACTACCAGAATATAAAATCGTAGTTTTAAAAAATCAATCCTTGGTAGAGATCAAATTTGTTACAATTTCATTTTCCAGGGTAGGTGGCGCATGATTTGACATTATCTTAAACATGAAAATTGTTGTATTATGATCAGAAGAGTTAGGGCTGAAGATCTGAAGAGATTTAATTCAAGAGCCCGTCTCTGAAAACTGAAAAGTGCTTTTAACATTTTATATCACTGGCCGAATCCGAAAATGTAGAAGAGTTGTTTACCTTAATTTCAGCAAAGACAGTAGGAAAAAAAGCTAACAATACTGGTTTGAGAAATGTTTTGATTTTTAAAGCTGATGGCGCTTTTGAGATAGAAGTCTATAGAGCACTTACCTCATGAAGTGACAATGACAAATGTTTGTCTACAATAACACAGAGGCCTTTGTGGTGATCAACTTCCTCAACGACCTCATCGTTTAAACAAAAAGACAGAAAGTTACAAGAGATTTTGACGCTTTTGTCCGGTGGTTATTATCAAATATTTAGTTTTCCGAGGATGAAGACACATGTGATCGAATTCGGACCCTTTAATTAAATTGTTTATACTTTTTTTTTGTAAAGCTGATAATATTCTATCAATTTTTATGACTGGTGTATATTGGTGTCGTCAGCGAACATTTTACATAGACTATCAATTAATGTTGGCAAATCTTACATGTGTATGGAAAATATAATAGGTACGAGAACTGACCCTTGAAGGACACCACGACAAACAGTCATATAAAAAATACAGACCCTTTTTTTGAAACTACTTTCTTTCTGTCTGAAAGAAATAATGGCAGGAGATCTATCGACATTTCAAAGAGGCACACTATGACTTATTTAATCGATATTATAGAAGATACAGATCTATGTGTCGAAAATGCTTTCTTTCTTAGTTTCTATCTGAAAGAAATAAAGATATGGGTTCTAGCAATTTAGGTAGCTTATGAGACTTCAGCTTTTTTTTTTTTTTAAGAGAGAGATCATGACCAACAGCATCAGAAGCCTTCATAAAATCTACCATGAAAACACATATAATTTTCTATCATTACCTGTATTAGTAAGCCATTGTTCATATGGGTTAGTCAATGCCGTTTGGCAAGAGTGGTTTGCCCTACACCTACACTGGTTTGAACAAATTAAATGAAAGAATTAAAGTGAATAAAATACATTTTTATTTAAATGGTTTTACATGGTTTAAACGGTACAGACAAATTAGAAATATGTCCGGAGTTTCAGGAATTATTGTGATCACTTGTTTTGTGGACCGGTATTTCTTCAGCAACTTTTAAAGCCTTGGGGAAATTTCTTAAAGTTATGCAGAGATGGTTGATATAAGTAAGCTTTTCAGCGATTTTAGAAACTGACAGTTGTTGAATTTTCCCGTCATTGCCATCAAGGCTGGTAGTACTCATTTGTTTTAAGTGAGTAAGGGCATTGTATACATCATGTACACCTAACAGCAGAAGACCATGGATGTTGAGGCGTTTTTCAACCTATCAAAGTTTGGAATTACATCTAAACTCCACCCCCCCCCCCCCCCCCCCCCCCTATTTTTTTTTTTTTTTTTTTTAATGATTTTCGCTATATGGCAGAAATGTGTGTTCAAACTTTCGACTGATATATCTTTGAGTGTTGTAAGAAGTGCGCAAGAATTTCCGCCACTAAACTGGTTGATGGCTGTCAAAACTGCACGCTTGTTTGCTTTAGAACAAACAATATCTTTGAAATATTTCTTTGTTTTTCAAATTCTGCACGGTTTCCTGATGCCAGAAGTGAGTTCCTTGGATCCAGGGCTTTATCTACATTGTTTGTTATCCATTTGTTTTTTAAAGTGGAGGGGGGGGGGGGGGGGGGGCGGGGTGTGTGTGTGTATGTGTGTGTGTGAAGGGGTGCTGAGGGGGCCATCTTTGATGCAGACTGTTGTGAACGGTGCGTGCTTGTTACAGACGTTAAGAAAATTTTGACACCAGATTTTTAAGGCTTTACAAGGACTAGTAAACTCATAGACAGAGGAAAGTTAGGAATTCACCGGATCCATTGGGAACAAACCTTTTAGATATCAAAGCTTGAACAGTTTCTTGCGACAATGTGGGATAACTTTAACGCCTAGTTTAGATCAAATAAAACAGAGGAGCGATCGCTGCATCCTAGAATGTGACTCCTGTTGGTTTATCGATTAGCTGAATGAAATGAAAGAATTTGTAAGTTTAAATCCAGGATTTGTTTATTTTCAAATGTAATCATTTCGTTCAAGAAAAGGACACTTCCTTCATTATTAGAACAAAGTTATCCATCCAATTACTGTGCTTCGCAAGGTTTCGGGAAATGAAGCCTAAAACTAGTAAAAGAGCCGATTTCAGAGGAGTGACTTGACTGCAATTGATAGATTGGTAAATATAAACAGGCAGATCTGTGTAGATTGACTTGACTGAAACTGATAGACTGGTAAATATGAACGGGCAAACCTGCTTAGATTGGTAAATGTAAGCAAGTAAACCCGTTTCTCTTGGTCTGGAAGGGTAGTTTCTAACCAACCAATTAACATTAATTCTGTGGCGGAAACATGTTGTGCTAATCTTGTTTCCGTGAAAGCAAACAAATGAAAACGATAAAGAACATGCGACACACCGCTTAGCTTATTCATCAAGCTGTTAATGTTCCAAAATCCAACCTTAAGGCCAACTGCAGATGGCCAGACTTCATGCGTATGTAATAATGTATGCACAGAGCGGGAAACTAACCATTATAAGACAAAATGTGATATTGAATATCAACATAGATTATCAAAATAAGAAGCAATCAAGTAACGAAAACAATAATGTGTCAAACTTCAATGCAACAAAATCAATGTATAAAGAGAAAATTGAACGATTGGATGAAACAGTATCAAACACAAATGAAACAATGAAAGCTGGCAGCTCTTTGAAATTAAATAAACAAACAAAACCCAAGAGAAAAAAAAAAAGAAAGAAAACGAACACAATCAACACAACCGATGACAGCTGTATCAGCAGTTGCAACGGTACGACTTTTAATATCGTAACATAGTGCCAGCAGTCACTGGTTCGGCAAATCGTTGGGTGCTCCATTCACAGTTTATGTTCACTCCGACATCGATTATCAGTCGGATCCCTCACACATATACTTACAATATAAAGACATTCGCATGTGCTCTCTCATTAAAACGCGCACGTCTAAGTATACTCAAGAATAAGTGTAGACATAAATTTCATCACATCAATGCCATCAGCGAAAACACACATGCTCTGCGACAAATATAAAGATCAGGAATCGATTCAAAGCCATCACTTTTGACAAGCTATTAATAACGCAATAATATTGAAAGAAACAATATATCGCGGAGGCGAGGATGATATGGGAAAAAAAAGTTGTTCATACACAAGATGCGCGTCATATTCAGTAGTTGAGGTGAACAGGGTTTGGAGTGTTAAGATGAGTAATTCTATGTTGTCTGTTTTGTTTGGGGATTCGATGACCAAATTTGGGATTCTGATAAGAGAAAAAAAAATGTACAGAGATATTGTGAACATCGTTTGGCATGAGGGGGTTACTATGGACAACGTGTGATGGGACAGGATTGTTCTGGACATCATATGTTGGCCGGGGTTATTACGGACGAACAGTGTCGGGAAGGGTTGACGGTGGACATGGTTGCGTGGGAGGGGGTTATTCCGAAATCCTGTATCTCATCTTTTGAGGGAAATAGTGAGTGGAAGAAGCTGGCGGAAAAAAAACTTCAGAGGCTAAGTGATTGCTGTCTGCTTGTGATTGTTTGCGACATTTTAAAGATTAGGGTGATCAAATGACGATGGGTTGGGAGCGACAACGGGAAAAATGGTCCTTGTTGTGCAGTTTGCACGGGCTTTTGAATGGTTGATCTGGTCAGGGAATTTTTTTTAACATGATGTCCATGGCTCGCCACAGGCTTTTGTTGAAGTCTTTTGCAAGTCCTCCAGTACCCCGAATGTTAGGGAGAATTGTACCACTAGGCAAAGTTCTGTCTGCAGCAAAAGCTGGGAAATCATAAATAAGTGTAACCTTACGTTTTGTAGTTTCAGCACCTGTAAAAAATAAAGAGCAAGTGATAATCATAATTGCACACACGCACGCACGCGCGCGCACACACACACACATACACACTCACTCACTGCATGTGACAATCAGTTACATGTTGGGCATATGGCCTAATCCCTTGTCAACATTTCCCACCCAAATTGTAGTCAAAATGTGCGCTTCAATGGCAACCATGGTTAGTTTCCCACAGTGACTGGTTCCTTCCCACGACAACTAAAATTATCTGGTAACTTCTGGCCCTGCAAATATCGGTTTTATATAATCATTTTTTTCGTTTTTTTTTAATCAGGGTGAAGAAGAAGATAAGAAAACGGACAGACAATCAGTAATTATCTACAAGATTCTCGTTCCTTTCCATTACTTGCTGAACCTATGTAGGCTGGAAAAAAAAAAAAAAAGTAATTGACAATTTTCGGAAATCTGCCAAAGAGTACTCTGTGTTCAAGCTCGCGTTCAGCAAGAGTGACTCCCCGTCTTCATGGGACAGATGCAGCCAGAGGGCATTGCCTTCAGCACTATTGCCTTTTCAGTCAGCTTTCACAGTTACAGAGAGAGAGAAAATGCCGAAACAGGGGGTGTAAAACGAGTGTGTCTGTAATACGGATGTCGTTTTCCTGGTATGCACTTCCTATCAAATCTTTGACCCTCTTGACTGAGGAAAAGGTAACTCTAACTGCAATGGAAAGACTGGTGTTATTGCCCCCCCCCCCCCCCCCCCCCCCCCTTTCCTTCTCTCTTCTTTCCGGAGCAGATCTCTTCCAAGTGGTAAACCTCATGAGTTTGACAGACATCATCGTCTGGTAGTCTCTGACGTGCATGGACACAGTGGAGATAAAAATGAACGGCTGCAAGATAGGACCTTGCTTCGAAAGCTGGAGAGATGCAGAAGCTCTTTCTAAACTGCTTAACTGATTTTGCAGACCAACTATTGTTTCTGATATTACTACACCATCAGCTAACAGGAGGATAAAGATCTCCACAGCATCATTTAAAAACTGAGCGCCTACCGTTATGTATTACTTCTAAGTTGAGAGAGAGAGAGAGAGAGAGAGAGAGAGAGAGAGAGAGAGAGAGAGAGAGAGACAGACAGACAGACAGACAGGTGTGTGTGTGTGTGTGTTTGAAGGATGAAGTTCACAGAGAGATCAAAACTCACCCGACGCTTTGGTCGTGGTAGGATCTCCATCTGCACATTGGAGAAGAACGACCAAAGTATTAGCAAACCTCGTTTACCCCGTCAGGAAAATCGGTGTGCGCTGCTTGTGGCTGTCTCAGGGACAGGTATCGTATGAAAGAGCCGGTGGTGGTGGTAGTAGTAGTAGTAGTAGTAGTAGTAGTAGTAGTAGTAGTAGTAATAGTAGTTGTTGTTGTTGTAGTAGTGGTAGTGGTAGCAGTAGTAGTAGAAGCGTGTGTGTGTGTGTGTGTGTGTGTGTTGTGCTCTGTGTGTGCGTTGAGTTGTGTGTGTGTGTGTATGTGTGCGCTTTGGCGTGTGTGTGTGTGTGTGTTGTGCACTGTGTGTTGCGCTCTCTGTGTGTGTGTGTGTGTGTGTGTGTGTGTGTGTGTGTGTGTGTGTGTGTGTGCGGACACGTGTGTTGTGTGTGTGTGTGTGTGTGTGTGTGTGTGCGCGCGCGCGTGTGTGGTGCTTTGTTGTGTGTGTGTGTGTGTGTGGTGTGTGTGTGTGTGTGTGTGTGTGTGCGTGCGTGCGTGTTGTGCTTTGTTGTGTGTGTGTGTGTGTGTGTTGTGTGTGTATGCGTGCGTGTTGTGCTTTGTTGTGTGTGTGTGTGTGTGTGTGTGTGTGTGTGTGTGTGTGTGTGTGTGTGTGTGTGTGTGTGCTGTGTGTGCGTGTGTTAGTTCTTCTTGTCGTTTTCGTTCGTCTGCTATTGTTAACATCATCATCCGACTGTTAGGCGACTCTGCGTGATTTGGTGCTGGGATGGATGGGTGGGCACACAGTCTACTCACGCTTGGCACAGGCTGTTTTCTCCTCCTTGTAGCCGGTCATGCACTTGCAGGTGTCGTTCTTGCATTCGGCATACATAGTCGTACAATTTTCGCCGCCGATGCACGCTGCGTTTAGATCCCCATCTGCACACACAGAATGGCAAGCAAGACAGGCAACTGGAGACGGGAAGACAGGGAGCCACGGAAGAAAGAAAGAATGGGTGAAATGAAGGATGAACAGAGCCAGGAGAGGAACTGTTGAATAGCCCTTCTCTTCCTCAAGCCACCCTCTAACGTACACGCAGCGTGGGAAAGAAGAAGAAGAAGAAGAAGAAGAAGAAAAGACAAGGTTCTGAGGGATAAATCCCCCCCCCCCCCCCCCCAAAAAAAAAAAAAAAGGAAAAAAAAAAAGACAGGGTTCCGAGGAATAAATAAACGACCCTAATACTGAAACCTAGGCGTGGGAAAGAAAGACGAGAGCTCTGAATGAGAGAACGAATCAATGGGAGAATGACTGAATACTTTACTCTGATATCAACCCAGCATGGAACGGATGAATGAACAAATGAATGACTCACTGCCTGACCTTCTTACACTCCCGTGACCCTACTACCTTTCCCTCCTCGGACCTCATTCACTCTGGCTCCACCCTTGTTGTCGTCAGCAGGGGATAACTACGTCGATGAGATCCTGCGTAAACTAGATCAGAACAGGCAGCACTGATCCACCTGCCTGGTGACTCGGCAGCACCGCAGGCAGTCTTCTCCGGCGGGTTGCTTAGCGGTGACCTGCTAGCGGTGACAGGCCCAACCCGGTGCGACTGTGTCACCGGAATGGGAGTAATGACACTGACTGGGCGTGCAAAATGTGACAGAAAAAAAAATGAAAGAAAGAAAAAGGAACATTGATTTCAACACTGAAATCCATACGGCGCATGAAACTCGGCTGTGGTAAGGATGCTGCTGTTCCAATGACTTTTCCTCAGATCTGAAGGATTAAAAAAAAAAAAAAAAAAAAAAAAAAAGTCCATAACACTATATTCAAAAGCATTTCAAACCGACAACAAACTCACTCGACACATACATGGCCAACACAGCGCAGACGAACACATAGTGCCCATGTCACTAGAGTTTCTAAACTCTCACTACCTAGTCGACGGAATCCGACATAAAAACTGGCACATCATAGATCGTAAACCGCGGAGTAAAGGATGTAGAAGATCTAAGGGCTCGATGGGTGGCCGAAGGGGAAAAAGTGAATAAGTATTTTTGTTGTTTAGAGAAAAGAAGTTATGTTAGTAAATGTATGAGTAAAATTGTACTTGATAATGGAATTGAAATAAAAGAAACCAATGATATTGTAAAAGTAAAACATTTTTATGAAAAGCTTTACGAGGAAAAGGAAGTGGAAGACAGTGTTAATAGTTAACTTGTAAATAACCTGCCAACAATAACAGCGGATGAAAAGGACTTAATGGAGGAACTGATAACTTTAGATGAAGCTAGTGAGGCTTTAAAACAAATGAAAAATAATAAAAGTCCTGGTACAGATGGATTCACCGTTGAATTTTTCAAGGTGTTTTGGGGTCAATTAGGGGCGTTCATGGTAAGATCGTTAAATGAGGGATTTTGCAATCAAAAACTATCGTCTACTCAAAAAGAGGGTCTAATTGTTTGTTTACCCAAACCCGATAAGGATAGTAGGTTAAATAACTGGAGACCAATATCATTATTAAATGTGGCGTATAAAATTGGGTCTGCATGCATTGCTAACAGAATTAAGCTCATCTTACCTTCAATCATAAATGAAGATCAGTCAGGCTTTGTGCCTAACCGCTTTATAGGTGACAACATAAGATTAATATATGACTTAATTGATTATTTGAATAAGAATAAAATGCCTGGTTTACTTATATGCCTAGATTTTCAAAAAGCCTTTGATTCTGTTAGCTGGAAGTTTATGTCAAAAGTTATGCGTGCATTTGGCTTTGGTCCAGATATATGCCAGTGGGTTAGTACTTTTTATAGAGACATTAAATCAGCAGTTTGTGTTAATGGGATTATCTCTGAATGGTTTCAAATTGGGAGGGGTTGTAGACAAGGGGATCCTATCTCTCCATATTTGTTTATCCCATGTGTGGAAATCCTGGGCTGCATGATACGTCAAAATAATAAAATAGAAGGAATTAAAATAGGTGATACAGAATATAAAATTTCTCAGTTTGCTGACGACACTGAACTTTTCTTAAATGACAAAAAAGTATCATTTGAAGAAGCTTTGAGCACATTAGATGTGTTTGGTAAAAAGTCTGGTTTAAAACTTAATACAGGAAAGTCGGCGGCTATATGGTTGGGAAACAAATGCAATTCCCAAGAGCGATTTATGCCTCATTTACACTTTGAATGGAATCCCCCGAAATTCAAAGTGCTTGGCGTCTGGTTAACTAATGATTTAACTGACTGTACGAACTTTAATTTGAACGAAAAATTTGCAGAAATTAGAAGACTGTACAAGATATGGCTTAAGCGAAACATAACGCCTTTGGGTCGAGTAGCGGTTCTCAAGTCTTTAATTCTGTCAAAAATTACTTATCTATGGATGTTGTTACCAAATCCACCTGACCAATTGATAGAATCAATACAAATCTCGGTGTTTCAGTTTGTTTGGAGTAGGAAAAAAAGATAGAATCAACAGGAAAGTAGCTGTAAGAAATATTAATGAAGGTGGACTTGGAATTCCTCATATTAAGGATGCAGTAACAGCATTAAAACTCAGCTGGATTCGAAGACTGAAAAACAGTAATCACAAATGGAAACGTTTACTCACAACAATTTATCCGAACATAGCTAAGTTAGATTTATTGGGCCCATCAATACCTGCTGAGAAACACATGTTAAGCAATTTTTGGATCAATGTCTTCGAAGCATATAAAACATTTAGCTTAAAGGTAAATATTGAAACAACAAGTGATTTGCTTTTGGAACCTATTTTCTATAATACAAATAATAGGATAGGTCAAAGAATCATTTACTACAAGAGATGGGCTGACAAGGATATTTTTCTGATTAGAGATTTGTTAAATGATGATGGAACCTTTTTGACTATGAATCAGTTTAAACAAAAACATGGTGTTAACGTCGATTTTGTCACTTATAATGGATGTGTCCGTGCTATACGTTGCTATATCAACAAGACAGGACTAACCCTTAACAGTAACGATTCCATTGCATTGACTCACAAAACGCTTCAATTGATATATTCCATCCCAAAAGGAACGAAGTTTTATTATGATATGCTAAAGGACAAATTAGAACCCAAACATTGTAGAAGATGGAATGAAAAAATGAAAAGAGAGCTTAACTGGAAAAATATTTTCATCAAGGCCAAGAAAATACAAGAGATCAAACTGAAATGGTTCCAAATAAGAATTCTGCACCGAATATTAGCAACTAATGTCATCCTTGCAAACATGAATGTTGTTAACTCTGAGGATTGTTCTTTCTGTAAAAATGTGAGAGATAGTATTAATCACATGTTATGGGCATGTCCACATGTAAGACGTTTTTGGGGACAGTTAGAAGCATGTATCAACTCCAGCACAGAAAATAGCTTTAACCTTTTACTTAACGAAACGTTTGTGCTATTTGGATATGAAAAGAATACAAAGTCAAGTCATGTCCTTGATTATATTATAATCCTTGCAAAATTTTTCATCTTCAAATGTAAAACAGTGGAAACTTTACCACTCTATGTTAACTTTAAATCCTTCTTGAAGATTAAATATGAAACTGAAAAGTATATTTCTTTAACAAATATGAGATATAACAGTTTTCAGACAGAATGGTTTTATTTCAGAAAACTTTTTGGATAGATAAAGAAACGAGCTAGCAAACCCATCGTGCCGTTACTTTTTTTTTTTTTTTTTTTGCCATACTTGTAATGTGTATGAGACATAAATGTTCATGCCTGTCACCAAGAATACAACAATGTAACTACAGATTCTTGTCCATCTAGTATTCAAGCTACAGTTCATTTCTGTCTAGATGTTTACTTGTAGTGCCCTTTCCATTCAATAATGTTTTTTGTTTTTGTTTCTTTCGTTTGCCTTTGTACAATCTCCTATACTGTCATTTTTGATTGTGCACGGAAAATGTAAAAAAAAAAGTTCAATTTAAAAAAAAAAAAAAAAAAAAAGGATGTAGAAGATCTAGAACAGACCTGGATCGTCTGTTTAAAGATAAGACAAAACAAAGACAAAAACAAACAAACAAAAAAACGGATAACTACAACCCCCCCCCCCCCCCCCCCCCCCCCAGATTGTTGTCCAGCTGACCTCACAGGGCCTAACAGGGCTGTCCTTCATACCCTCCACCCTACAAATGATGCGTTTACTTTTTTTTTTCTCCATTACTTTGTGACATGATAGGTAAACGAGCGACATCCTTTCGGCAGATAAGACAAAGAACTGCTAAGGGCGATAGCAATTTCGCTAGTGCAGCACCCAGTTTTGAAAACTTCAAGTTTCAGTGAAATTATTCGGAAACGGAGAAATGCGCCTTCGCGCAAACACACACCAAAAACAACAAAAATGGAAGGTACTGTGCTCTCTAAACAACGTTTACATTTCAATCACACACGCACACACACACACACACACACACCACACACACACACACACACAAAGGAAAAGCTGGATGTCGTTATAAGGTGTCACGAAAAAAAATCTCCAGAAATAAGACAGATGAAGGAACCACAAAGGCACACACAATAAAGTGAACCATAAATCAGGACAGAGAGGAAGGGGAAAAAAAAAGCAGAGACAAAAAAGAGTGACAGGAAAAAAAAAAAAAAAAAAAAGGAAATACCAGCCCTAGAATTTCCAGATGGCAGGAACACAGGTTACACTGAAAGAATCCCGGAGTCATCGGTATCGGCAAATTCATGGGAGCTGTCCTTGGACGGACATGGTGGTGCCCTCCGCGGGGAGAGCTCACTCACGCCGGCTCCGCGACTTTGCAATGGTTGTCGTCAGTAGGGGGCTTAGTAGGTGTTGTCCTGCATAATATGCTGGATCAGAACAGGCACCACTGAGCACACTGAAGTGACGTGGCAGTAGTGCAGTGTCTTCTCCGGTGGGTTGCCTCTTGACGATTTGACATTGACTGCTCCCTGTGGATTGCCGGTGCCAGGGCAGCGTCGGGCCGGGCCGGGTTGTGGCGGTGGAGGGGGTCGGGTGGGGGGGGGGGGGGGGGTCGGAATGAGCGGCGTTGGTGCAATGCCACCGAGGTGGCACTGAAGATGGGGCAGAAAGAGAGAGAGAAGAGAGAGAGAGAGAGAGAGAGAGAGAGAGAGAGAGAGAGAGAGAGAGAGAGAGAAGAAGAAGAAGAAGAAGAAGAATCCCTGGATGTCCCAACAGGGATAAAAAGTGTTTTAAAAAAAAAAGCTCTTTCCTTAGAGTTAAAGAGAAAAGTGGAAATGACTTGGATTCCAGAAGAGCGGTGGGCAGGGCAGGGGGGGGGGGGGGGGGGGGGGGGGGGGGGGGGGGGGGGGGGCGGGGGGGGAATACAATTTGTACTGAAGATCTTCAATATCTCCATGTGTGGAATAAAAAAAAAAGGTGAAAAGAATTTCTTAAAGAACGATAGGCGAATGGTTCACAAAAAGAAAAGAAAAAAAAAGACAAAACAAAGAAACAAACAAAAGTGAAAAACAGTAAGCAAAGCAAACTGATTGGAAAAAAAAAAAAAAAAAAAAAAGCTGAAATGTGACCATGACGGAATGTCCGGCATGCGGAGGATCCAATTTTCCGCTGCGGGGGAAAAAATGGGGAGAAGGAAAACTGGCATCTTCTTCCTTGGGTGGAGTAGGGTGGGGGTGTTATGGAGGAAGTAGTAAGGGTTAGGGAGGGAATATATGAGGATCATCATCAGAAACAAAAACAAAACAAAGCAAAGAAAACACTTTTTGGCGAAAAATTGCAGGAAGGCAGGGATACAATTAAAACCAGAAGAGCTCCCTGAATCCTCACCTCGAGATACGGGAGTAGGGAGATGGCGGGGTTGTGGGGGTGAGGGTGGGTGGAGGGGAGGATGGGTAGACAGGAGGCTTTTCCTACCGTACAATCCTATGAACATAACACCTTAACAGGATAGAGGAGAATAAAATAAATGAGTGAATGAATGAATGAATGAATGGCCCACTTGTCTTCCCATCTTTGGAAGAAAGCACTGGAGAGGATGTGTGAAGGAAGAAAGTAGTTTATGGACGAATACACAAAGGGAGAAATGAACTTCAAACCGGCCTTCCCATTCGTCCTTCACCGGAACACGGCATCACCGGATGACAGAAACAGTGTGGAGGAAGAATGGGAAGACTGATTCAACGAAGGAATGAATAAACAGAGTGTACATACGCGCGTGCATGAGCGCGTGCGTACGTGCGTGCGTGCGTGCGCGCGCGCATGTGTGTGTGTTGTGTGTGTGTGTGTGTGTGTTGTGTGCATGCTTGCATGTATGCACGCATGTGTGTGCGCGCACGAACATGTGTGCATATGTGCATGCGTGTGTGTGCGCGCGCGTGTGCTTGCCTGTGTGTGCGCGCATGTGTGCTAGACAAAGAGAAAGAACAGACAATAGAGGGACAGAGAGACAAAAGACACAGAGAGCGAGTCAAAATGATCTGTTGCAACTTCACAAAGGAGGATCATCTTAAAATAAACTATCAACAAAGACAGCAGACCCCCTCCCTATCCCTATCCAACCCATCACCCACACATCCCATTTCAGTGCACACACAAACGCAAAAATACATTATATACTGTATCAGTCTGCTCCATAACCATTTGTTTGACTAACTTTTAAACATGTATCAGGATACTTTTCGTTAGTTCAAAATTTGACAACGACGACTCCCCCCCCCCCCCCCCCCCCCCCCCCCCCCCCCCCCCCCCCCCCCTATCTCCCCTTTTGTTCAAATTCCTTTACGGCAATCTCAGACTCACATGAAATAAATTATAAATCCTTTTTTCATCCATCCATGGGGTTGCATATTTTGGTGCTACCTGACATTCATGATTTATGTTAGCAATTCTCGGAATATGACATGTCGCACTTTCTTTATTTGGGGGCAAATCTCCCCATTTTGCTTTGGTTGCAAGGTACTTTAGCAGTATGACTAAACGACTAGGCAAACTATACTACGCACAAAAAGTTAAGGATCGGTATGTGAAAACAGGTGCGTAATAAGCTCAGTTCGCTACTGTTATTTATTTCTTAGTCCAGCCAAATTGTCATGAATTCTTGTTCAGCTGTAAGTGGGCGATGTTGTGTTAGTGCGAAAATTTTACGGGATTCTCTACTACTGAGCTGGGCCGCAAACGGAAAAGCGGAAACTTGCGAAAAATGACCTTGTTTTGGACCGTTCTGCCTGAACACATTGCACTTGCCAGATGGAAAAAACCATTATGCACGTGCAAGCACTGCTGTTTATGTGTGAGATGCTGTCGCTCGCTTGGCTATATAAGAAGACATTCCACCAGTAGTGGGCCTGATCTGACAATGCCTCCACGACGAAAATTAAGCGAGTTGGATAGGGGACGAGCTGTTGCATGGTTCCAAGATGGTGTTCCCAAGCGAGAAGTGGCCAGGCGACTTCATGTGTCCATCTCGGTCATTGTCCGACTGATTCAACGCTTCACAGCCACTGGGATTGTCCATGAAAGACGCAGATCTGGTCGACCGAAGAAGACAACCCCACGTGACGATCGTCTCATTGAACGACAAGCCCTGCAAGCCCTCTTCCAGCATAATTCAAAGGCAGTTCAGGGTGGCTACTAACATCAACATCAGCCAGCAGACCATACGGAACCGCCTACATGGGTTTAATCTCCGTTCTCGTTGCCCAGCAGTACGGCCACGCTTAACTCCAGCCCATAGGGCAGCACGCTGCGCCTTCTGCGCACGTCACGTGAGGTGGACACGTCAGCAATGGTCCCAGGTCCTGTTCAGTGATGAATCACGCTTCACCCTTCACCACAACGACGGCCGACTGAGGGTCTGGAGGCGCCCAGGGCAACGCTTTACTGACGCCACTGTCCAAGAAAAGGTGGCCTTTGGTGGAGGTTCTGTAATGGTCTGGGGGGCCTTCAGCCTTCACCACAGAACACCCTTGTATCATGTACAGGGTAACCTGACTGGCATCCGATACCGGGATGAGATCCTTCGACCGCTGGCTGTGCCTACACTGCAGCAGATGGGACCGAGGGCTGTCTACCGGGATGACAATGCTCGCCCCCACAGGGCAAGGGTGGTCAACGACTTCCTGCAGCAGTCTGGAGTCAACAGAATGGAGTGGCCAGCATGCAGTCCCGATCTCAACCCGATTGAGAACCTCTGGGATGAGCTGGATCGCAAAGTGAGGAGTCACCCCCTCCCAGGGATGCCCAACACCTCTACCAGATGCTGCAGGCTGAGTGGCAGGCGCTTCCACAGAGGATCTTCACCAACCTGGTCAACTCGATGAGGACTCGCTGCGTCGAGTGCCAGAACAGCCATGGTGGTTACACGCATTACTGAGCTTTTGGGAGCATCAGTATGCCCTGTCTTGTGATTTCAATGACTTTGGGAAATCAAATTTGGATACGTACCCACTTTAATCAAATGTACACACCAAACGATTGCTCGAGATTGAAGGCAATTGTGTATCGTTATCACTAAAGAATGGAATTAAATGTTGGCCAAACTTCAACGCATTGACTTTCTTATTTTGACAGTTATGAATGTTTGTGAAAGTGATCCTTAACTTTTTGTGTGTAGCTTAGATGCAGGGATAGTTGTCGACAATCGAATCTAGCTCAAGACTCATTCAGAGATGAACACACACACGCACGCGCGCGCGCGCACGCACGCACGCACACACACACACACACACACACCACACACACACACAAGAGTCAAAGATCGAGGAGGATAAGGAGGAGACAAAAGGGGGATACAATTGTGGGCACGGAAGGTGGGATAACATACCCGCAGAATGAACTTTGACGACTGCCACACAACCTGCAAAAAAGATTAAACAAAATAATTCATTAACCAAGCACTCTCAAGACGCCTCCCTTTTACACATATTATGTGCGCGCGAGGGTGAAGGGCGGGAATAATACAGTGAAAGAGTTGTTAGTACTTATGCCATGAAACACAAAGGTGAATGCCTCGAAATTTGCTTCCTACACAAAAACCGCCACCATCTCTTTTTCACTAAATTAAATTCATGATGATGATGATGATGATGATGCATAATTATGATGATGAGGAGGAAGAGGAGGAGGACAATGATTGTGATATTACTGTAACTACTGCTCATAATCATGATGGCGTTTCTTTAAGACTCCGACAGTGATACAGGAACATTAATGGACATGTGTCCCATCATGGCTCTCGGACAAAGACCATACCACGGGGTACAGTGGAAGGTGGACATGCATATCACCTCGATTACCTGTCCCATATATTCCTCAAGGTAAACTTGTGGGTGGACATGCATCTCAAAACGACTCCCAGTTAAAGACCGTTCTACAGTCATTACTATAATGACGGAAGAACTGTTAGCCTGCACTTGTTTTCCGCCACTACTTAATTGTTCGGCATTATATGTTTGGTCAATCAGTGGGAGATTGCATCTCTTAGGAGATCCAGGTAAAGGTTGTTCTGCACATTTCTTAGCCGCTGACAATGCTTGGGTTATTATTGAACAGCAGAGCTGACCACTCAGACTGTTCTGTATCTTTTGATCTCCCTTGCATCCTTGAATGGATCCTCAAGCATTATAGGCTAAAAGACTGTCCCCTACACTTTATACTGTTTGCATAATGTTCTTGGTTTTTCAGCAACATTTTTCCTCTCCACACTTTCGTTTTGTTTCATTACTACCCTTCACTGGCTGCTTTGGGGACGCTGTTGGATTCCTTTTTGAACCCTTGGTGGTGAGAACACCACGGAGTTATGGACTGTGGCGTGTCTCTATTTTGATGCCAAGAGCACAGATTTGAACAGCCGAGTCTTCCTGATGAGTACGATCCAGCGGACGAAAGGCCCAGCAGCAGATAATACCCACAGATCCGCGTTCGGGAGGTAATGCGATGGTTTCCTCATGCAGCTAGCGAAAGGTTTTCACATTGATAATATACATTTTTAATTTTCAGTTCCTATTTTTTTCACCTTCATTTTTTAAATTTTTTTTGTGTGTGTTAAACTCTTTACCAAGCCCTTACTATAATGATGGAAGAATTCGTAGTCTGCACCCCCCCCCCCCCCCCCCCCATCACCCACTACTTAACTGTTCGACAGATACAGTGGAGAGTAGACATATATCTCTCCATGATACCAAATATAATGTTAATCTACAGGGTACACTGGAAGGTGATGTAGTTATTCATGACTCCCTGTAAATACTAATCTACAAGGCACAGTGGAAGGTGGAAATGTATCTCGCCACGACACGCTGTCCAAAATAATTCGCAAATTACACTGTAGGATGGGTCTTAGCTTGCCATGATACCCTGTCCGAGACCATTCTACAGGGTACTGTGGTGGATGGATGAACATCTCGCCGTAAGATCATTCTCCCTGCCCAAAAGACCATTCCACAGGGCGCAGAGGAGGATGGACAATTATCGTCACCTTGACTCCCTCTGTAAGACCATAATGGCAGTGGAGGGTGAACTCCTTATCCAGATCATTCTACACAATACACTGGGGATCTACAATTTGTTCTAAACTGCATACAGCGTTTGTCTGTTCCCTACCACTTCTTTAAAGTGAACCCTCGATCACTCGAGGCAATAAAGCCATCTGGTATGGTGAGGTGATTTAAATAAGAACACGCTCTAATCCTAAATATATTATCCAAAAAAGAAAAAAAGGGGGAAAAGAAAAGGAAAAAAGAAACACACAACTTGGTATTTTCATATCAATCTGTTTAGTTTGACGAAAGAAGCCATCTTTTAACAGGAAATCATCTCGTCAGAGTAGATCCAAAGGAGATTTGAATTTGGAATCACTTTGAAGGCTTCGGAGTCCAGTGTCATTGGGCTTTCCATAAACCCTAGTGACTAGTGCAGTGACAAAACTGTGTACTGTACACAGAGAAAAGAAAATGAATCGAGTCCCGCGAAATTACAGCCATGTGTAAATACCGGTCAGGTTAGCACCATAAAACTGTGAAGTTCAACAATATGTAAAATGCAGCCGACAATCGCTGGTCAATCGATCGTTCTCCGGTACAACCTATGTCGTTCAGTGTTCCCATGACGCGCATATGTGCGCAATAGAAGCGGTATTCTATCGCATGAATCGATATCACTTTGTGCGTCATTGTGACGCACATTTTTTTCAACTCGACTGCATGGGGCTGTCACTGTCAGTCATAGCACGACTACGGCAAGGTGCATACAATAAGCGAAACGGATGACACGATAGGAACAGGCAAAGTTATTTCCCTGCTCTTGCTCATCAGCGCGTGCGCATGCACCATTGTGTCAAAACGTCGCATATACAGCGTCGCACAAAAAGGCAAAAACACGGTCGAATGAGCCCACGGCAGACAAAACAATTATAGTGCTCTGTCCACTTTTGCCTTCTACTTCAGACAGTAAACCCGTTGTGGCGATGTTGAGAGGTCGACATCTGGGTTGAAGTCGAGAGAAATTTGAACTGTGAAATTAGCTGCTGAGCTGGACCCACTTAATTCTTTTCCTTTTTTCTTCTTCTTTGTTTTATTTTGTTTTTAATGAAAATTACATCTTGTAACACAAATGACGGTTGATGTTTTCATTTTATAAACTGATAACTGTGTTTTCGTTTAAATGTCCTCAGTATTGATGTCTGCCTCCGTTAATCCTGTCTGAGGTTCGTCGTGTGTGTGTGTGTGTGTGTGTTGGTGCTGCCGATTCATTGTGCTTGTGATGTTCATGTGCAAAGTATTCAAAGATAATCACTGAGAAAGCAGATCTGCCTCTTTTTGTAGCCCGCAAGGGGCATAGAACTGGGATATTTTTGACCCTCTGAAATGAGAACATGACCCAAACAAATTATCAATGAAAAAGGCATAATGATCCTCAGAATATTACAACTGTCTGTGTCTCGTGCGTCAGTTTATAGCAAAAAAAATTCATCGATACGTGGGTATTGTGTCCATCGTTTGGTACTGGTTCATTAATATGAACAGAAACACACACACACACACACATATATATATATAATATATATATATATATATATATATATTGTTCTCTCTCTGTTTTCTATGATTGATAAAAGGGAGGTGTCACAAATGCAACACGCTTTCAGGGTTAGATTATTGTGCGTATCAGTTTCCACATTGTGCATTATGATGATCAAGAGAAAAAAAAATTGTCAGTGAAGACGTTTGCTGAGAAGTAGTACACAGTACGTTTGCTGAGAAGTAGTACACAGTGTAAAACTTATTTGTTTTCGGCTGCGATGAAGGTTAGTTTTATATGATTCAATATGGCTAACGCTGCTCAGCTACTTCTCTGCCGTGAACGACGTCGTCTGCAACCGAGAGCATACCACGAGATGAACGAAGCCTATGTTCCTTGGTCATAAGTCTGAAACAATGGACACTCAAACCAAGTTTAAAACTAGTGTAGTAATGTATAACCAATCAATTTCTTTACCCAAATCATGATTTATATGCTGTTGTGTGTTGGTATCAGCATGGGCCGACAAGGGGAAGAACTCTTCGCGTAAAAAAAAAAAAAGGATTAAGTAGGTGACAACTCGCCACTGTCACTACTGACTGGCGCATGCGCAATGTTAGTTCCACAGAATGAAATGACAAAACCATTGCTGACTATAGCAGTATGATTGTACAAAGCATTATTAACTACAGCAGAATCACTACGTCCACAGATTTTACCTGCATGCCGATTTTGTAAATGAGTTTATAGAAATGATGCTTAGGTGTCGTTTTCGTTCGCTGCTTTGCCTTCAAATCTGCAACCTGTCAGCCTTAGCGGTAAGCGCAGAGATAGCTGAAATGTAGATTCAGTAACTGCTAGATTTGGGCATTTTCCCGATTGCCTGTCAATTTTCACGCAAGGAAAAAAAATGAGGGGTAGAACATCCTTCAGTTGTTGTTGTTGTTGTTGTCGTACCCTGGCTAAAAGACTCCAGGGATCATCCGAACAGCCAAAGCACTTGAACACTATGGTACAAATGCATCAGTTGGGGATGAGAACATTACGTGTGTGACCGTTTTTTATTACCCCGCCACGTGGGCAGCCACACTCCGACTTCGAGGGATTTTAGAGACTGAAAAATGTTATGCTAGGAGCTTGTCACAACTGAAGACAATCCCCGCATAACTATGCAGAGCATAACAACATTTTGATGTAGCCTCGGTGTACATCCTTCAGTCTGGAGCAACGCATTCAGCGGTGTGTCTGTAACTGCTTCCATGTTTGAGAATGCTGTAGAATTCGGCGGACTGCTCATGTGACATGAATCCAATTCATCTCAGTTTTTTTTCCCGTTTTCTCTCTCCCCCTCCCCCCCCCCTCCCCTCCACCCCCAGATCATAATTTTCTGCTGATCCTGAACTTTTCCCCTCTCAATGGAAACTGAAATAATCTCTCCCAGTGAAGTGCCATGGCGCGTGTGAACAAAATGATTACCCCTTACAGAAAAAAAAAAGGTGGGGGGGGGGGGGGGGGGGGGGAGGGGTGTGAACGCCCATTCCCAAGTCTAGGTCACTTTCGTGCTAAAGAAAGGAGACGGAAGGGAGGAGGAGTTACGCCAAGTACCTTAGAGATGTGGGCCCGTTGTTTCATTTTGTTTGTTTTCAATAATGTGACCTTTCAGTTGAAAATGAATCATGTATAATACAATCAATGCAGTGTCGGACTCGGATAGCAAAGTCAAACTGAAAATACTGACAAGATCAGACTGATAATGAAATCTCAGAATGTGTGGTCATACTTCAGTGACTTTTTTTTTCTCCTAAATGATTCCTGTTAAAAATGCACTGAAATTTGAATTACATAAATTTTACGATGAAATTTTAATTGATCAATAGACAACATAATTATATACATTCTGTTCGGCATCATTCACACTCACTCCATTCCGTACATAGATTATTTACAAGAAAAGTGGCGTTGGGAAGGGGAGGGAGCAGGTGGGAAGAGGGAATGGAGGGGGGTGGGGGGTGGGGAGGAGGGGGGGGGGGGGGGGCGGTGGAGGACTTATTCACTCACACAAGCTCATTAGAAAAGTTAGAAATGACATAATGCTAATAATATAAATAATCAACTTTTGATAGAATAAGAACCACACGCACACTTTTCCGACTGACATTATATTATTATTATATAGGAGTACTGAGGTGAACAAAAGACGAAAACTGTTAACTGTAACAAAGGAATAAATTCAAGAGTTGCTTCCCATACCCTTCAGAAGATCAAAGTGTTATTTGATTGATATTGTAGGCCTTTCTACAGAACAAAAAAGTTGTGACCTCTCTTTCCTTTTTAGACGCAATCGGTGACAACACATCTGGACGTGTTCTAGTTTTCAGTTGTGACAAAGGAACGCCTTTCCATTCCAAAAACATCAGCCAGTATTCTGGTACGGTATGACATTACATACAACAAACCACTTTTTTTGTGTTATTGAAGCCCACATTACATTTCATATTCTCTTAAAAAACATAAGGGACTCCATTTTCAAGATCGGGCTCTAAAAGCGACCATGGAAGTCTGAAAACATTTTTCTTTTGGGGGGGAGGGGGGGGGGGGGGGTAAGGCCTAGAAGTGTTTCAGAAAGAAGACAGTGACATATTTATTTCCCTTGACACTCTCCTGCTCAGGAGCTACATGTAACTGGTTGGAAACAAACAGCGAAAACAACGATAAACGATCAATTTAAAGCAATCTAGAAGTGCCGTTTCCTACATTAAAAAAAAAAAGACCAGAAGCATCATTATTTGGATAACTGGAAGACGTTCATAACTTTTTTTTATTTTTTTTTATTGAAAACGCACAAAAAAGACTCATCAAACACACCATTGGGTTGAGTCGCTTTAAGTTTACGAAGCAAGGTTGAAATCCTTTAGATTACCATGTCTGAAGTGAAATACAGAAGAGTCAGAGGTTACATGATAGAAACCTTCAGAATTTTACATAGCTGCTACGATACCCAAACTACAAATAATTCATTTTCACGTAATGATTCCAACTATACTTTAAGGCCATGTAATGACGTTTGATGCAACGTGTGTAAAAATCAATCTTTGCTAACAGGACTATTATTACTTTACCCCGCAGTATTGTAACTGCAGGACGCTCGACGATGAAAACAAAACAGAAAGAATGTTGCTTCCCAAAAAAAATTTTTTGTTTTCTTTACAAAGTGTGAAAGTTAACTAATTCCACGTTGCAGCGCTGCGTGCACCAGCAGTGATGGAATTACGTTTTTATTACGATAATCATAAAGCGAACTAAGCAGGCAAGCATCAAGGCTTCTAGGCCTGTCTGCTATATTATGTCATTGCAGTTGATGAGATCAAGGACTGTCCAGTTACAAGACCAAAAACCTAGTCAGAGTCTGGATCTAAATTCTCTCTTCCTCTGTAAACCAGCAAATCAACTGAAACAGTATTGTTGGTGCTAGCTGCCTTAATTTCAACGTAAAAAAAAAAAAAGAGAGAGAGAAGTGAAAAGATCTAGAAATCATTTGATGATTTGATGCGGTTGCTTAATGATTTGAGCGAATCAAGTACTTACTTATGATCACCGCGATGATAAGAATGTTCACCACAGCCGAGGACAGATTCGACGCCATCGTTCCGAGGAAGGCTCTAGGTCACTTGACCTTTCGGGCGGCGACGCTTACCAGCTTCAAATCGATGTACAGCTTTCTGAGACGAGGTCCAGCACGCTTCTGAATTATTCTAGTCTCTGGGCATAAACACAGTTCGGCAGCACAGGTAATTAATTCTTTTTAATATGCTATTCACAGACTTTTTTTTTCAAGGCTTTGTTACTTGGTTCTCAGCAACGGCCAAAAACTGTCCGCGCAGACCTTAGTGCTGACCAGTGTCGCCCCCTAGCGACTGTTGACTGACTGTCATGGTTACTTGAATTCTACTGGTTGAGGGCGTGAGTTTGAAAATCAAGTTTTTTTATATTTGTAAGATTTATCACTAGTGAGTTTACGGAAAACACTTTGCGACGATTCGGATAACTATTTCAAAAATAAAAATCTCAAAACTTACAGTAGGCTTACCCAACCCGGTTTCAAAAATACCAATGTCTAAAGTCGAAAAATGTGTTGAATGCATTGTATTCGTGACGTATTTGTTGTCATCATCACGTCTTTATGTCATTGAGAAGAAATTGGTGAAGCCATGCGAACTTTTTAGACTGTAAATTTGTTCCCCGTCGCTGATCTCATCAATCAGTTGGTCCATACGTTTAATTGTCTTCAAACGGTTACATCTTGCGAAAACAATGAGTTTGAGTTTTTAACGGTATATTTATACAACTATAGTTTGTAAACACTATAAAAATAAAAAAAATTAAAAAAAAGTTTGTGGAGAGCCTCTGTGGTATTATTGGGGCTCTTTCAGTAGCAACTAGGTTCCCGCTCTCTGGAAAGCATGTTCTCTTTCTCGTCATTCCCTTCTGCTATGCTTTCTTATTACTAATTTTTGTCTTTGCTGTCATGCATCATTTTTGTGCCTCTGTGGCCCATTCAAAAGTCTTTGTTTTAGAAATCCTGCACTTTTTTCTTTGGTAAAAGCTTGGGGGGAAAAAAAATCTGACGAGTAAGTGATGAGACATGGATACTTTCCAGACTGGACACTAGCTGTCTGTTGTGCTTTTTTTTTTTCTCCCAGTGTCTTTTATCGGCTTTTCTTCGGAGGGAAAAGGGGGCGTCAATTTAATTCAATTTTTTATTCATTCATTTATTGCTTTATTTTCAACAACTTCGTGTAAACTTGGGGGAAGAAATTTGTTTGGAATACCTTGTGCCCTCTGCACGACCTCTTCTTATCTGCCGTATGGATGCAAGTAGATTAGCTGCCATATAGATACAGAGATTTAATGTATGTAATTCGTAGGCAGTTAATTTGAATTTGTAGTTGTTTTAGTTTTCAGAACAGGAAGGAACTTTTCTTTCGTCTACGCGATGATAACCCTGAAAAGGCCCTCTGTGGTCGGCAGACTTATAAATCATAAAACTCAACATTCGATTAAAAAACAAACAAGCAAAAAAAACAAAAACAAAACAAAAAACGAGTTATTCATTCAAGTGCGAAAATAAGCGGTGTGTCGTCTGCAGTCAATTTCTAAAGTGTGCAGCTCATCGGAGTGTCGTCTGCAATAAATCTTTCAGTGCGCAGCGAAGCGGTGTGTCATCTGCAGAGAGCAAAAGTCCGTTCAAACCGAAATAATTCAGTGAATCGAAAAAGTGTGCGGCTAAGCCGTGTGTCATTTGCAGAGAGCTCTTGTCAGAAAACGACTCCTTCTCCAACAACATCAGAGCAGGACAGGATTGACGACCAGGAACTGCATCCCGCCAGGGATCAAACTTACTGCGGGTTTCGCAGACAATGGGGAGTGGCTAGCGTTTGCTTTGAGGCGTGAGAAGCGAAAGGCGTAGTGGGTATAGAAACGAGGCTTTTTTTTTCATTATTAAATAAACGCTAGGCCTATACCAGTCTGTTCAAGTTCATCTGGCTGTGGGAGAACTGACTGGTATTCTGATTGTTCCGTTATTCATTCAGCTGATGTTACTGCTTTTCCATGGGATTACCTCAAGGTTCTCCTCTCTCCTCTGTTTTGTACAATGTTTACACTAAAGGCCTTGCAGACCTCAACAGAAACGGAATTGCTCGAGTGTTGACACTAACATATGACGGTCTGATCAGCAAAACATCAAAGAATGCTCAAGAAAGAACGAAAGCAGTTCAGCAACAGTTGAACAACATTGCTCAATGGTGTCAAGAAACTGGATCGTCCATCAACCCTACAAAGCCCAGGCATTAGTCTGCACGCTCAACAACAAGACGTCAGGACAAGTACCCTCACCAGTTTCCTTAAATGGAATACCAATTGAATCAACTAACAACCTACGCTGTTTGGGTGTAGACTTTGACAGAATGCTAACCTTTAGAATGCATGTTGAGAATAGTGTTCTTAAATGCAAAAAAAAGGCCTATCTGCCATGAAAGCAATGGCAGCTATAGGCATTGAACAGCGCCATCTCTGCTGACTGTATCATGCACTTGTACTCAGTGTGATTGATTATGGGTTAGGGCTTACAACACTGTCCGACAGCAACCTTCTCAAATTAGAAAGAATTCAAAATGAACAAACGAGATTGATCCTGGGAACCACAAAGGCCACACCAGTTGAAACTATGCGATACCTGCTTGACCTTCCTTCAGTGCAGACAAGACATAAGCTAGAACAGGTGAAGGCATATTTCAGAGCACTTGAAAAGCTCCAAAACCCACTTCATGTGGCGGTCAAGGAAACAAAATGCTAGGACGTGGAAAATCATGGATAGGACAGACAGAAGACAGAATACAGCTTGTGTGCCAGTTAGCAGAACTCAAAGAAACCAAGGAATGGGAGAAGTATCCAGACCACTTGAAACACCTTTACCAAACTGCCCTCGCTCCAGAACTTGGAAGACATTGTCGAGAATGGATAGAAGGCAGAACCAACGCAGAAATTCAGATGCAGGTAGAAGACCTTTGCATAAAAGATGATATTATAATATACACTGACGGTTCTGTCACCAAAGGTAAGTCAGGCTGGGGATACACAGTGAAGCAAAATGGCCAGACTATCCAGGAAGACAATGGTACTCAAAGTTTAACAACTTCAAGTCAGGCTGGGGATACACAGTGAAGCAAAATGGCCAGACTATCCAGGAAGACAATGGTACTCAAAGTTTAACAACTTCAAGTGTAACAATGGAGGTAGAAGCAGTGACACAAGCATTACACTGGCTTTCATCTACAAGCCAGTTTCAAAGCCAACAAGCCCTGATACTGACCGAGTCCATGAACCTACTTCAGACAGTGAAAAGTGGAATGGGAAGCCCTGCTTGGAATGAACTAATGTGCAGCCTTCCATTGGAAAGACTCATAATTAGATGTACTGCCCAAGACATGCTGGAGTTAAAAGGAAACGAGAGAGCAGACACACTGGCTGGCAAGGCAACCATAAGAACTGGATTACAGCTTGGCCGATTTGATGTGATAAGAAATCTGAAGAATCACTTAAGCAAAGAAGAGCAAAGCCACCATACCCTAGACCAGCCACTATACCATAGACCATCTTTCAAATCTGAACATCAAGAGAGGAAGTGGCCGCACATCCAGACTTACGGGGAGAGCAAGAAACATCACCAACCAACCAAACATTGGAATAATCTCAAGGCCAACACTGCAAAGACTCTTAGAGATTGGAGAAACTCATACTGGGCCTTTCCAATAACAGACACAAATGAGCAAAGGCATGTCAACTGAGATGAGACTTTGAGTCTCTCAGGGCCTCCAGCGCATACTGTAGACGTGTGTGCTGGTGTGTGTTCATTAGTGGGGTGATGCCTGCGTGTTAATTAGAGTCCACGGAATCTTTCCGTTTTTGTTTTTCGTTTTGTTTTGAAGACATTTTCAAGGACACGTCAAAGAGAAATCACATTTAATGGTGATTGAGCATAGAGTGATTCTGGGGTAGACACTGGTTGCTGGTCACTTCTGTGTGCCGAGATGTTGAGTCAAGGAAATGAAGGATGCTGAAATACAGATGAGACGGAATTAGGCGAGAGTGTGAAGGCACAAACGAAACACAATCGATTCCTTTGTCCTCTATATGTGGAACTATCTGCACATCATCCTAACAGCCTCATTTCTGGACACTGCAAGTGAACATCTGGCAGAGAGAGAGAGAGAGAGAGAGAAATGGCAGTGACAATGACAATGATAATGATTATTTTACAATGGTAAAAGTACTGACTCAGCTTTTTTTCATACTTGGCATTACTACTCAACTAAAATAGTACTAAATAATATAACATATGCATTAAAACATGGTTACATAAACAACAAACAAACAACAGCATCTACCAGAAAGAAACAAGCACTGATATTAACCATGAAGTAAGCAAATGAACAAGCAACAGCTATTAACATGAACAAAATAGTATATATATATATATATATATAGATGTAAAGCAATCTTAAATGGCATTTGTGAATTGAGAGAGAGAGAAAGAGGGTTGGGTGGTGGAGGTGGACATGGTCGAAAATAGGTAATGCAAACACGGCTATATTTTTGTTCCCCCAAATCATTGAATTCCTGGATTTGTCATTCCCACCAAGGAGATGATCGTTTTCATCAGCTCCTCTTTCTTTGTTTCTTTGTCAACAAGATTTTGCGAAAATTCTGAACCAGTTTACAGAAATTTCACGGAGAGATAGTATGTGTCCCAAGGATGAACCCATCACCTTTTGATGTAGATCCGGTTCAAAGGTCATATGCGGAATCTGGTCGACCCTGACTGAGGTCTGCCCTGTTCTGAATGGCCTATGGTAATCTAGATTGACTCCTTTCTGGATTTGCTGCATATCCTCCCTATTGACTTAACGCTTTCTCCTTAATAGACCTGTTCTGAGAAAAAAAATAGAAGCTAATGCCAGTCTTTCCATCGCAAATAGAGTTATCTCTCCTCAGTTTATGGGTCAGAAGTAAATACATCTATGGAGTCAAATATTTGGTCTGAAGCAGATGTGAGGATAATGATCCGGATATCGAGTCTACATTACAGGCACAACATTTAGCATTGTTTTTTGTTTGTTTGTTTGTGTTGGATTTTTGCTGTTGTTTGCTTTTCTCTCTCTGATTGAGCTGTTAACCTGACTGATGAGGCAAAATGTTGGGTCTGCCCACCAAAGGCATCTGTCCACATGACAATGGCGTCACTCTCATTGAACACGAGCTGTAACACAGATTGCATCCCTTTCAGATTTCTGAACATCCTCTATCATCAAAATACAGACGGTGGTTTCCTGTCTTCTGTCTGTATTTGCTAAATTAATCCTTTCTCTCTTTGATCTTTGTTCATTTAAGCATTCGCTCAATCATTATTTATTTGATGTATTTGTTTTGTTGTTTCACTTGAACTTAATAAGCAGACCATGGAAATCCTTTTAGCCTGCTTAAAAAAAAAAAAAAAGCTTCTTCAGATATAATGCAACTAGTGATGGAAAATGGTTTACATCATTTGAAAAACTGATATAAATTGTTGCAGTTTATGGAAACCAGTGGAAATGTTAAATGGAATTGCTCTGTGCGTGTGTGTGTGTGTGTGTGTGTGTGTGTGTGTGTGTGTGTGTGTGCATTTGCGAGTGTGTAAATGTGAAGGATTGTGTGTGTGTGTGTGTGTGCATTTGCGTGCGCACGTTTTATTGTCTTCACATTATTTCATTTGTGTGCGCACGTTTTATTGTCTTCACATTATTTCACATTATTAAGCCTTGTATGAAATTAATTAAAGTACATTTTGTTCACACTATGTCTTGGTGATGAAAAGTAACCATTTTCATGACCGTGCGTGCACACACCACACCACACACACACACACACACACACACACACACACGAGTTTCAATTTGATCAAGGAGGTCCAAATACGCTATACCACATTTGCTAAGTTTCGAGACCGCAATGCGCACAGCTCAGAGCTGATGGATAAATGAATTAATGACCAAGATGAGAGAAGAGAATCTCTCCCCCTCTCTCTCACACACACATTCACAATCCTCAAACTGGGTTTATCAAATTTCCAAATGCACTTGTAAGAACATTCTGATTTATTGAAAGAACGCAAACTTTAGACGAACCATTTCAACACCAAATCCCTTCATTTAAAGCAAACCGGAATTTCTACGCTGACTTTGTAAATCCTTTTTTTAAACATTTAAATAATTAATTTTAAAAAAATCTATTTGTATAGTGTTGATTTTTTATCATCTTTATCAGCGTAAAAGATGCACAATTAAAAAAAATTTTTTTTAAAATTATCTTTATCAGCGTAAAAGACGCACATTATTTTTCAAATACTTTGGCGATAAAGACACTGAAAGTTGTATGAAAGAACAAAGTGGGTTCACAAAAAAGTGAGCTTAAGGAAAATCCTCCCCTTCACCGTTTTTGACCATTCGGCAATCCACTTTATAAGTAAGCACTACACACACACACACACACACACACACACACACACAAATAAATGCAGTCCACTCACGCTTGTTCAGGCAGAATGCTGTCCTGTTTATTGCACAGACACCTTCAGTTCCTTTGTTGTTAGTGCAGAAGACGGACAACAGGATTACTCTCACGTCAAGCCTCCATTCAGATCACACACCACACAGGTGACAGGGCAGCCCGGACCAAACGCCTACACTGACCTTTCTCCCCTGCACCTCACCGTCTTAAGATTCTTGCATACTTTACATGGGCATACACATGAAGAGTACCTTTTGATCAAAAAAAGCACGGTAACACAGGACTTGAAGCTAGACGGTGCAGTGCTGGGGATGAGTTGGGGAGGGGGAGTGTGCCATGTATCAAACTGTGTACAATGTTTAAGGCACTTTTGTTTCGGTTACACAGGATACCTCCACATCTGTTGGGGAGGGGGAGTCCCTCCTGTGCCTCCACATCTGTCTACCGACAGCTGGCTTGTACACATAGGTAGTGGACAACATCAACACCAACAAACACTCACAGGTTGCCATTACAAAATACAGATTATTCATGTAGAGTATGCACAGATTCCCTTCCTGGCGAAGTACCTAACTTGTGAAAACACCTGTTGCAGCTTCCATAACTTGCACAGTAGGCGTAAGTATAGAAAATTTGCCTGGTGACATGAATGACATCACACACACACACACACACACACACACACACACACACTGACTGCTGAATTTCACCTGCAGTCATTCAGGACTGAATTTCAACTGTATGTGCTGAAAGAATCCTATGTGAACAGACCCCATCAGTATCAGCACTCCCCAAGTGAAGGCGACCAGAACACCTCTAATTTGGTTCACACCCACAGTGGAATAAACATCAAGGGAAAGATGAGTGGACTGTGGGTGGTCTTCAACCGTTGCTGTAGATTTCCTGATTGTAGAATAGTTACAAGGTCAGCTTTTCTCATCCATTTCATGTCAAGGTGTATTCATACCCTTTTCTTGAAAACTATTTTTCAGGGATATAGATCTAACTGATTCATGTATTCCTTTTTTTGCTAAAAGTTGGGCTTGCACCTCCATCATGGACACTTTCACTCTCCAACAAGTGTTATTTTGCAACAGAATGAAGTTTTCCTGGGGAGCACGAGTGTTACTTTGCAACAGGTTGAAAGTTTTCCAGGGGAGTGTACTCTTATGGTACTGGATACAGTCATTTGGTGCAATGGAGTCAGGCCAAACTGTTTTTATTGTGAAAGTTTTTGAATTTGTTAACGACTCATTGACTGACCAGCTTTCGTGTTTTGTGGCTTGTAGTCGCAAAAAGCAATCAAGGTCTGGTGAATGTGAATTTTGTCAAACTGCACACCTCCACTGCTAATTATCTGTAAATGATGAAACCTCTGAGAAATCATATAATGCATAATTATTTTTACCCTTTTTCATTATTTTCAAAGTATGTGATTTTTAAGTCAAAGGGCACTATAAGATTTCTTTGTGAACTAGTAAAACACTGTAGGATGATACTGAGGTCCTAATGTGTTCAACGACTGATCAGGAACCAGTCAACTTTAAAACTCTAAAACTTTGAAAAAACCAAGTCATGAGACTAATATTAGTGGAGAAGTTTCCTCGGTTTCTGTATCACTTCAAGCCTGAATCATTACTTTTTTTTTGGTTTTGTAATCAGTAATCAGAAATGGATAGGCTTCATACATATTAAACTTGCTAAAATTAAAATGTACCATACAAGGTGTTCCACACAATTTTCACAGTTCTTTTCTGCTACAGTAGAAACTCACCAAGGCAAGATACTGACATGCTTTTGTTTGGAATAGGTTCCATCATACTGAAACACACCAAATTCTTACAGCTGGTTAGGTTAGACTGTATAATCTGTGTAACAGTACTAACACAGAGCAAAAAAAGACTTGGTAATGATTCTGTCTTGTTTGCAGCCTTCATGTAGCCTTTAAGTTAATTAGACTAATAGACAAGAGGTACATATGCAAGCAGCTGAGCAACAATGGCAAATTGCCCCTGATTCTGCGCATGTACACTTCATTCCTTCCTTTTTGGGTGGGACTACATGTTCAAATTTTGATGCAAGTGTTCGCCAAGAATAGGCAGAGGGGAGCAACAGGTAAAGAAAAAAACTGTGGAGGGGTACGGAAGAGAGCGGTAACCCTAACAGCAGTATTTAACAACTAAAGGATGAATTCTGTGGGCCAGTATGCGCACCATTCTCTCACAGGTGACTGACATCTGAAGCCGCCCGTGGATGGCACAACTAGAGTTCATCACCTTTCATCCAGCATCACACAGCGCTGGGGGGTGCAGTAAGTGTGATAATCCATCACAGCTGCTAAAATCATGTCTTAAAAAGTATAAGTATTGACAGAAACCAGGCAGCTGGCACCAATCTCAGGTTTGGATTGTGACAAGCTTAACTGCTACATCTCTTATCCATCACAGCCGCTAAAATCATGTTTTAGAAAGTATAAGTACTGACAGAAACCAAGCAGCTGGTACCAATCTCAGGTTTGAATTGTGACAAGATTAACTGCTACGTCTCTTATCCATCACAGCTGCTCATGTTTTAAAAAGTATAGATATTGACAGAAACCAAGCAGCTGGTACCAAATTCGACTTTGGATTGTGACAAGATTGAATGCTACATCTCTTTTTCTTCTGTACGCCAGACACTACTGCTATGAAATGGCTACAATCTTATCAACATTATCATCATCATCCGTAGAGTGTCCTCAATCAACACACCGATTATTCTGACACTGCAGTCTTTTATCAATAGTCCGAGGCACCAACTCCATTCATTATTTCACATTACATTATGGACCATTTGTCATTATGGGCCACTTGCCACTATGGGCCATTTGTCAGTACACGTGACCATTTGTCAGAAAATTTTTCACTCCATTGTCCAATACTTGAAAAAAAGTAAAACACTGAAAGTTGCCATTTTTGTGAATTTATGTCGATATATTTAAAAACAAAAACAAAAAAACACACACACACACACACTAACAAAAACGAATAAATAAACATACAAAACAGTCAATGTACACCATTCAGTCTTCTGTATGGTATTTCGAAATATAGCTCACATACAGTGGACCTGACAATGTTGCAAAGGTTGTCAATTGCTAAATGCACAGGTATCGTTGAAAAAACAAATATGCAAAAACATCTCTTCATTATTTTCTTGGAGATGGTGCAAGTTTTGGCGGGAATTTCAATTTAGAGAAAGGTCTTGGTTAACTGTTATCCTGAACAGGCAAAAGTGAAAAAAGAAAAGTCGGCGGTCTACTTGAAAGCACTGCGCAAACTCATTGGAGACTGATCGCAATACCGCAAAAGACTGGCTGGCAGTTTGAGCATGTTTTTAAAGCCCTAGTGATTACATGATATTTGTAAATCCTGAAAGTTATCAGTGAGATTTGCTCTGATTTGCCAGACAGTTGAGGGAGTTTCTTCACCGGAAAATAAATCAAGTGACCATAAACTCCATACGAAATTCAATCTGTGCAAAGTTCAACAGAGCAAGAAAAGATACAATGAAAATATAAAGGTTGGCACTCTGTACAATGTATTCCCGGTGTACACAGAGCAGACAATTCAAGAAAAAACACAAAGAAAAACAATGTTGTGGATATTTTTCAACCACACTCACATTTTGTTTCACACAAAGCTCAGTCAATGGTTCTGTCCTTCTGTCTACCACGCGCTGTGCGGCAAATTCCCCAATATTAGAATAAGAACAAGGGTACCTAACAGTCCCTCCTCAACAAACCACAGTCAGAAGTGTTTTGCAGAGCTGGACACCAGGCAAACATTGAACAGGAAACGTGGATGAGAGAAATACTTGACAATAAGACAAAGAAAAATTATTAAGAGAAATAACCCACTGTAACACAAAGAAAAATGAATCAGACAAATTGTTTGACAATAAGACGTGGTAAATAAACCAGAGAAATACTTAATGATAAAACAAGGGAAATAAATGAAACACTTGGCAATAAGAAAAGGGAAAGAACTGGCTGGATCAAAATGGAAGCACTTGGTAATGGCACACGTTACACATTCTCGGCTAAAAACTAAAATGCAACTTTTGTGTTTCTAAATTATATTACAATGACACAAAAATATACATGTATCAATTCAGACAAATACTTTTCTACAACACTTTTAATGTCCATCACCCAGAAATATCATAGCATTTTCCTTGTAAATTACCACAAAGAGAGAGAGAGAGAGAGTGTGTGTGTGGGGGGGGGGGGGGGGGGGGGGGGGGGAGGAGCGCTAATCGAGTAACCTTTGAAAAAGATTTTGACTTGGGTCTTCCAATACACCCATGACAGTACTACAGGCTGGAATGATTGTTCTGTCTCGGCAATAAAGAAATGCTCAAACAACTTTGTCCTGCTGGTTAACATGGAGACAAGCTGGGCGATACGACAGGCCTAGCCCCACGGTCATACAGACAATTCGCAGACATCGAGACAACCCCAAGATGTGGAGACCACCCTAAGATAATGGAGACCCCCAATGACAGTAAAGGACGAAATCCCACAGATACAGTGACAGTAGGATGAAACTCTTACGCACAGCTTAACAGCTGAAGGTCTTCAGAGAAGAAGCCCTGCTCAGACAAGATTTTTGAAGAAAACCCGAAGACAGGTAATGACTGAACCCAACACATACGGAGACAACCTTAAGGTTCAACCACCAAAGCCCATAGAAGTGGAGAAAACGTAAGGAGAGGAGAGGATTTAGCCCTGCAAATAATTATGTACATGACCCCCAGGTGCGGCAAAGACAGAAAAAAAAAGGGAAGAAACCAGCCTGAAAGAATGTCAGAAGCAGGACAGGTCTCAACAGAGGCAAGCTGCAGGACACAACGGTAACAAGTGACCAACCATAACTGGTTATGTTATAGGCCACAAACCAATGTTTCCTAGGCTGCTTTTCTTTTATAATCCAGTGTCACCGCTGAGTATTCACTGACTTTCTGAACAGTGAAATCCTAAAAGTGCTAACAGCAGAATTCCACACCACTGGTTGGTTGAAAAACAACATAGCCCACGCACATATGGAAACGTTAAAACAATAGCTGTTCATTGTAAGTTGGTACACACAAACAAAAGAATATGGAAATAAGTCTTGTCAATCATGAGGCACTTAAGCTGATCCAAAGACACTTTTTAAATGTCAATAACGACACACATACACAGAAATCTATGCGCACTTCTTGCAACAACTCTATGATTACTGTCAATCAAATATACAAGAATCTATACACCTGTACATCTCCAACGTACACGTGCAGAAAACACTGATGAGCCATTTCTACTCCAAACCACACAGTTTGCACACACTATTCTTGTCCACACTCTCCACACTTAAAATGATCACAGAGACTTCTGGTTCTGAAACAGCATCTTTGACCCACCATCCCTTTCATCTACAATGCAAACATTCACCACAACAACTTCATTTGCAACCAACTTACCTGAGCAACCAATCATACATACTTAACAGACACATTCAGACAGAGTTCGGTGGACATTCTTTTTCCCATACATGTACAGCTCTTTCTCCAATACATGACAATATTCAATATCTCAGTGCTTTCTCCATACAATATCGAATTCAACAAGACCAACAATTCCGCATACACTATGCTCTATTCAAAACAGCCTATTCACAGTTCAGCTACATCATGTCCAATATTGAAGGGAAACCTGGATACACCCAGTCCGATACACTGGCAATCTGTTGTAGCCTGTGAACAATACAAAAACTGACCGTAGCGAAGGTGCTATACACAATGGAATGACCGTGCCATCATGAGTGAATGGAACATGATTTGGGGGTGCGCGCACCCTGGCATACACACCCACCCTAGATGCCATACGAATGGATATCAAAGTTAGTCCATCATCACACAGGGTATACAGCTGGGCTGGCATGCACAGTCTTCAGTCCCTGGCTCCTCCTGCTCTATTCTCTGCTTGTCCCAGTCGTGGACAAAGATAGCAACAGAAGAGAAATGACAACTTGTTTTACAGCCCACAACATAAATACTGTTGAAGCTTTGCCTGTATCAGCTCTCACAATTCCACTACAGGGTTCCGTGTCCCGGTTCTGTCGTATGAAAATGGGCAAAATTTATATCTGCGAATCATTTCCCAGCAAAGTCTCTCCATTTCCCTACCCTCGTCTCCCTTACCTCTTCCTACATAAACTATTATGTAGTTCTCACAAAGTAAGTGAAAAAGAAAAGGACTGATTAAAACAAAACAAAAACTTTAATTTCTTTTATTATCACTCATTCATAACAAGCTTCTTTTGGTTGACTGATCAGTCCATTTCCAAAGCTAACAGGAAAACAAAACAAAAAAACAAAACAAAACAAAAAAACAAAACAAAACAAAAAAACAAAACTATTCTATAATTAAAGAGGTACAAAGTAAGCACATAGTTTGCCCTACTTCCCCCATTCCCTCCCCAATCCTGAATTCCTGCTCTCCCCTTCAGACTGACTACTCATACTGTCAACATCTCTAGGCGTCGGTTATCCCCCATGCAGACAGAGCAGTCACCCCGGGGCAGACACTGCTGGTCTAAGTCCCACCCAAATTCAAGGGATCGTCAAAAATGTTGTCAGTATTGCTGGGAGGGGCGGCGGCGGCAGACGACTTTTTCTTCGCTTCCTTTTTGGGTTTGGAAATGACCGTCGAGGCATCGGCAAATATGTCATCTGCGAAAGAGCCAACAGGTGATTAGTGTGAGGGCACAAAGAGGTCAGAAGCAGACAGACAGCTATGGGGTGGCATACCGTCAGTGAGTGATAAAAACCTCATAAACAGCTTGAGGCCTTTTTTTTCTTTCTTTTTTTTTTTTTTTGCCTAGTCACGTATTTTAATAAAGGTTAGTGTTCACTTCATTTTCATTAAATCATGTTTCATAAACTTAGCGTCAGCATGATGGGCACAAAAACCATAACACTTTTAGTGTTTTGTATGCCATGAGAAAAGAAAACCAAAGCGATATCATAGGTTTTATATACCATCAAAAAAAAAAGAAAAAAAAAAAGGTCTTTCTTGATTTAAGCTATCTTTTAAAATGTCGCATTCTTTCTTGATTTAACCCATCTTTAAAAGTTGTTGCATTCCTTGCGGTATGCTTCACAGTGCATTCGCATCTTGTGGCATTTATCAACACAGCAAAGACTCATCTTTTTGGGATGGGTCTTGTTTCTCCTCTTTTTTACTTAACCCAGGACCATGAAAGGTGAGATCTACATCAGTCACTGACGCTAAGTCACAATGCTCCTCCTCCTCTCCACTTGTCTGGCAACACTCAACATTTTTTTTTTTCATCTTTTTACTTTAAAAAAACAAAAACATGATAAAGATATTCCAACTTGTATTCAAAACTTACAAAACATACTCCCCTTTATATCTATTTATCTGTAAAAAGTCATTTCATGATTTCTGATGGTTTGGATGATACACAAGAATTTTGACGAATTTCAAGAAAAGAGTTAAAGTTGTGGATACATCATTTCTGACAGTGGACATTGAATGTTGTGCCAAACAAGAGGACAGAGAACACATGTCAAATGAAAATATATCTAACGAACAAACACATTGTACATGCAGCTAGAAAACTTGTCTAACGGACTGCGCATGCACATAGGCAAGATGTCTTACAACACACTGCACTTTTAAGTAGGAAACTTGCTAACAAACCAACACATCGCACAGGTAAGTTGGAACCTTGTCTAACAAAGTACCACACTGGCACAGATCAGTAGGTTACCTGTCCAACACACACACACACACACACACACACACACACACACAACCACTGCACACGTAAGCAGAAACCAGCACATTGCACATATAGGCAGGAAACTTGACTACCAAGCCAACACATTGCACACAATGACACAATGCACAGTAAGTCAGAATCCTGTCTTAACATACCAACACATTGCACGGGTAAGAAGAAAGCCTGCCTAAGTTCTGCAATAAGCTCTAAAGACCAATCGCACCTTGACAGGCAAAACAGCTTGGAAATGACTTCAATAGAAACGGACACTTCGTAACTCTTTCCATATTTTTTTTTTTGCCATCTGCTTTGAGAGATCCACTGACTGACAAAGAGAATATTTTGCCCTGGAAAGCGACCTGTTGATTTGTGTGTGTGTGTGTGTGTGTGTGTGTGTGTGTGTGTGTGGTAACACATTCCCTTGGATCACTGTGACCAGGACACTGTGGCTGCTACAGACAGCTTCCACGAGCACAACTGAAGACCACCGACTGGGCCAGTTTACAGGCTGCAGTAACAAGGGAGAAAACTGAGCACAGCCCTGAGGAGCTGGAGGACAGCTGGTGAACCAGAACACACACACACACATACACATGCAACTCACACACACAAACACACACACTCACACACAGACACAGACACACAGACCACAACAGATTACTTCCTTGGGAAACCGGCCCACTTGAAATCCACTTCATGCACATGCAAAGGGAAACAACAGGAAGTGCGATAAAACTACACTCCCATCGGGTTAAGTTTCTTGCTATCAGTTTTTCAGGGTGCTACAGTTAGTAACATTGTTAGATCCATGGATGACGATGTTCTTGACGTATAACTAACCCATCACACACAGCTGAAAATGGAGAAATGCATTGCCTGTGCACAGCACAGAAACATATGAAAAGAATGAGATGCAACTGAAATACCCATTCACATTTGCAATGAACAGAATGGAGACTGCATAGGACAGCATATTCTGACCATTAACCTGTGCCACAAAAAAAATTAAAACAGGGAGCTGGAGAAAAACCAAATCTCTCTCTCTCCCGAGTCCTGTGACGTGTAACACATCATTCCTCAGGTGGATGTCAGAGCTTTACACCTGGGACAAAGAAACGGAGAGGGGGCGGGTGTGAAGTGGAGATAGTGGGGATGAGAGCCATCCAAAGCACTTTTCAGGAATACCATTACGTTAGCTTCGTAACAGACACACACACACATATGTTGTGCCAATAGATAGCTGAATGATCTCACAAACAATAGATAGCTGAATGATCTCACCTATCCAAGAACAGAGACAGCATCTCCCGCTCTAAGCTTTCCATGTGCTTAGTATATCAAGCAAGAAAAGAAAACTGCCATTTTCAGTCCTTTTTGTAGCCTGCTGATGACTTGTCTGATTCATGACACTCTTTAACAATCCGATCTAAGAAAAAAAAAAGGATGATTACACTGAGCTGCAAAGAGCAGCAGTAACAGAGGCTGTTGCTTGAGTGCAAAGGAAAAAAAGACTTACACCTTTTTTTTTTCCACACTGAAATACATGGGGTGGATGAAAAGTTCTTGGTATATGAAAAAAACTGAGCTACATTCGCAGTATTTGGCTCATCAACGCACGTGCTCCTTGGATGGCAATATGTAAACTTTGGTCAATGTAATCACATTAGTTATGATGTCGCTGGCCTTCTAAGTGTTCACCACCCACTTCATTTTCCAAAATGAAGAAAATGCACGACAGGGAGTGATTTGATATCTGCAAAAGAAAGGATTGAGCATTAAAAGAATTCACGAGGACATGGGAAAAACTTATGTGAAGGACGCTTTTTAATATTCAACCATGAAAAAAAAGTGGTTGAATTTAGAAAAAAGGAGACGGAGCCTGGAAGATGAACCACATCCTGGAAGGCCATTGAACGCTGATACTGAGGATAATGCTGACAACATCAGGAAACCTGCTATGGTCGAGAGGCGACTGTCCATCAGGCACAGTACATCAACCCTGGGCATATCATACTACACACAGCATGACATTCTCACCAATGATTTGGCCAGGAGGGTGGGTCCTGAAACCTTTCACTGAAGACCAGCAAAACCTTAGACTGGACATGTCCTGTGACAACTGTCTGTCACTGAAGACCAGCAAAGGGTCAGACTGGATATGCCCTGTGACAGCCTGTCTTTTTCAAGCAGATCCTGCTGACATCTTGGCAAGATCTGTCACCATATGTCAGACATGGCTCCATCACTTTCACCCTGTCACAGGAATAGCGCACACCGTGGAAGCACTCCGACTCTCCCCCACCAAACAAAGGCCAAGGTTGTCCAGTCAGCAGGTGGGATAACAGCTTCTGTCTTCTGCGAAGCTGGGGGAATCCTGTCAGTGGACCTTCTTGAAAAGGATCACATCATACCTGGAGAACATTATGCGACATTGGTGTGGCACTTGCAGGATAATCTTGTTGCTAAACGCTGTTGAAAGTTGGCTAGCTTTGTGTTGTTTTACCACGACAAGGCACCAGCTTACAGATCAACAGTTACCATGGCAACTCCGCATGGTCATGGCTTTCAGGTCATCGATCACTCACCTAACTCCCCAGACTTGGCACCGTATGAGCATTTCTGTCCTTAAAAAGGTGTGGAATGGAAGGCACTTGCAGACGGACAACAACGTCATGGCAGCTGTGGGGGGCACTTTTTAGGTCAAAGATACCTACTTCACACTGCGAAGGGATCGAATCACTGCACTGTGGCTGGAATAAGAGTGTGGAATTAGAGGGCGACTATGTTGAGAAATAAAATGGAAACAAAAAAATATCCCACCATAATTCTTTAACAGGTAGACCAAGAACTTATCATCCACCCCTCACATATCCTAAATTAATGGTCAACACACACATTAACCGAGTTGTTTGAACTCTGCAATGGACGGGTGGTCTTTTCCTAGGTCAGACAAAGAATGTGTTGAGGTGGCAGGCAAAAAAACAACGCACAACTTGTTCACTGAACTCTCCAACAGGTGCGACAAACAGTGAACAGCATGGGACACAACACATGCTGACTCTGAACTCTTCAACCAGCCAAACACAACCAAATCAGACAAGCCCTCAGAGAAAGAAGGAATCATTTGGACGTTTCTGGTTCTGGGCACTCTTCTTCTCACCTGTATGGAACACAGACCAAGAAACAGTGAAGCGATCTTTCTATGAGCTTGCCAACCTTCACTTTCTTTCATCATTTGTCTTGTCTGTCCAAGACATCAGAACTGAACCATGGGTGCTGTCTTGCGCTGTTCTGTGGGACTATGGCTGCCTCTAAATTTTCTTCTCTTCTTGACTACTGGACAACCTATGGAATGACCACTACACATATGAGCTGTTTGAGTATGCTGGTCTGTCAGCCGGACACAAGACGAAGAACAGAGAAACATACCCCCCCCCCCCCCCCCCCCCCCCCCCCCCCCCGTTACCCAAATTCCCCACATCCCTCCCACAAACATTGCCCACTCCCACCCCCTCCCCCCATTATATTCTGTAGTCAGATAGATGAAGACAGGGTTCATGCAGTGCTTTAGATCCAAATTTCACAATGTTTACAGGACTTTTCAGGACCCCCTATTTTGCCTTTCAAGGAATGTACAACTGACACTAACACAAAGACAGGCCACATGTTGTGCAGTACACAGGCTACTGACACATGCTACCAGTAAACTTGTCTGTCGCAACTGACACGGTTACTTTCATCAAACAGCATCTCTGAGGACCGCCATCTTGTTGGGACGCTCTCCTGTTCCGCCTGAATTTTGGAGTTGGAGAAATACACACAGTGGCAACAATGCAGCTCAAGGGCTCTTCAAGTACTGTGAATTGAACTTTTGACAACCACTCCACCCTGCTCCACCTCTGTGCCACACTGCACTTAATTAACTAACCACCTGTCTTATTCCGCCACCCCTACACCCCCTTGAGTGATCCTTAATGTTGTTTCCATATGGGTTTTTCCGAAAAGCTTTGCGCACTAAGATGTATCATTTGAGAACAACAGTGTTTGGTGAAGCAGTCACCCGTGTGTGGATGCTTTGATTCAAGTAAAAAAAAAATTCTTCTCATTTTTTTTTTCTGCTCATGCTGAGTGCTACCATGAGAGACAGTGAAAGGTGACTGTCCACCCAGCACAGCTGTGGGCAAGAGCATCCCAAACACTCCTGAACTGACCACAAAGGCTCAGATGGTGTGCATCTGGGTCCATCTGCACACACTTCCAACTTCACTGGTGGAGTGTGAGAGGATCAGGCAACTTAGCGATAATGGATGTACTCCGCTCTTACTGGAAAGGGGTACATGAACACGGCAGTCAGTTATGAACAACTCTACCACAAAAAGAGACACATTCACAGCAAACTGCATCCATTACTTGATCTTTTCATACAAAATTTTGGTATGGTTTTGACGGAAAAAAAAAAAACTCAGGAGGGTGTGGGGGTGGTGGTAAATTTCAAAACAAAATGACCAAGTCTCAAAATTTGTTTGAAATTTTTTTTTTAGAAATAAACTTGTTAGCTGCAAAAATGTTACAAAGATAGTTAAACAAGTTAAAGTTCTAATCCTCAGGGACTTCCAAGACCTTCAACTGGGAGGTTCAAATCTCAAGGACTTTCAAGGATCTTCAAGGACTGTATGAACCCTGGGAGAGAGGACCGAGACAGCAGATGAAGGACTGAAAGACAAGTTCCTCCAAGGCAAGCTACACACCGACATCGTCCTTAAAAATCCCTTTCTTTTCCACGCCTTTCTTCTTCTTTTTTGTCTCCTTGGGCTTGGCTGCCGGCAGGTCGGAGAAGATGTCCGTGTCATCCTTGAACAACGTCTCATCTTTAGTGGCCGCCTTCTTGGGCCGCTTCTTGTCTGTGGCTGGGATGGAGGCCGTGCTGAAGATATCCTGTTTAACGGTACAAGGGAAAGAAAGAAAAACTACAGAAAATTGAGGAGGAGGTGAAGGAGGTGGGTAAAAAAGAGGAGGTGGAGGAGGACACACACACACACAATACAGAGGGGAGAGAGAGAGAGAGAGAGAGAGAGAGAGAGAGAAACAGACAGACAAACAGATAGAGAAGATAGAAAGAGGGACAGAGAGAGATGGAGAGACAGAGACAGGCAGACAAACAGAGAGTGAGAAAGACAGAGAGAGACAAAGACAGGCACAGAGAGAGAGAGAGAGAGAGAGAGAGAGAGAGAGAGAGAGAGAGGACAAACAGACAGAGAAGAGAGAAAGAGGGACGGAGAGAGATGGAGAGACAGAGACAGGCAGACAAACAGAGAGTGAGAAAGACAGAGAGAGACAAAGACAGGCACAGAGAGAGAGAGAGAGAGAGAGAGAGAGAGAGAGAGAGAGAGGAGATGGGATATGGGGAAGACACTGGGGCAGAGAGATGATGGGTGAGTGACAGAGCAAGCATAATCAACTGAAAAAGACTGTAGAACCGCAAACGTACGCATAAATTCTAGGTATTTCAAAATGACTGAGCGCAATTAGTTGTGTGCAAGCTAGGAAATTTGTGACTACAGATTCCTGTGCAAACATGTGGAAGTGAGACTTGCACGACTCACTGGCAACCTATCTGATGCGGTCTGTGATAAAGTACTGAGGGTATTGTGAACTTCAACCAAAAAATTCAGTTCAGCACTTTCTTACTGCAGGACTCAAATCCTTTTCCCCATCCACCATTCCATCTCTCATATTTAAACACCCTACACATGAATGAATGTCACTCTCGATTTTAAATAAGTTTTAAGGGGAAAAAAAATGACAAACCTGAAGCTACTGAATATCTGCCTCTTACAAATGATTCCCCCTCAAATAGAGTACCCTCCCTCCCTCTCCGTGTTTCTCAAGCACACATGCAAAACACACACACACACACGCACACGCACACACACACACGCACACACACGCCACACACACACACACACCACACGCACACGCACACACACACACACAGAAATGATGTAGAGACAAGAGACAAAGGCAGAGATCAGGGCACTCTGCCTGAAGCACAGGACAGAGGCTCAACTCACATCCTCTTTGTTCTTGGCCGGTTTGCTGTTCACGCTGCTGTCAGCAAAGATGTTGTCATTGTCCACTGGCTTCTCCTTCTTCTCTGTTGTTTGGCAAAGAAACATAGTAAGATTGATTAAAGAAAAAAAAAAGAAAAAAGAAAACAGGAACTCTGTGATGTCATCATAACTATCCACACTAATCATTACAAACATTCAGAAATACTGTCTCAACTACAATGTTATTCATGTTATTCAGCATGGAAAAAAACAAATGCTGGCAAACACTCTCTTGCTCATTCTCCTTCTTCTTCCCTACCTCCATGGGGAGTTATTGGGGCAGCAGACTAAGAACTGTTCACCAGGTTCCTCCAGCTCTGTGGAACTTGGCGGATATGAAAGCCATCATCATAGAGAACTGCCAACCTTTGGTCTTGGTCCCTATCACCTATTCCAGTGTCTTGAAGACCATAGGGGCACCGCAGAAGACTTCACAGCCAGCTTCCTCCACTCCTCCCGGTTCTCAAACACTCCGGGCAGTTGCTGAGTGCCAGTCCATGCATTGACGTTGTCCTCCCATCTCTTTCTCCGTCTTTCTCTCCCTCTGCCTCCTTGCACTGTTCCTTTGTAGAATGGTTTTGGCAAGTCCTGATGATCTGAATACAGGACCATTCCATCTCATTTTCCTTCCATCTCATTTTGCTTCTTTTCACTGTGACTTTGAATGTTCCCATGGCTTGCCTTACTCTGGTCTGGACCTCTAATTGCAAAGTGAGGTGACTGCAGGCGGAAATCTAAACAAATTTTAAATGAATGTTAGCGAACCGCCCAGAGAAACGTGGACAAACGAGTCACAAGACAAAACACAACGCGTTTCAACCTCTTAGGTCTTCGTCAGGTGAGAAACAAACGAATAAAACAACGAAAATTCACTTAGCTTTGATCGCTTCAGGTCACTTCAGAGTTCAGCGCAAGGAAGAAGGCCTCCAAGTTGCTCTTGGTTAGAAAAGCGAAAGCTGACAACATCTTCAGTAGAACTACGACCTGAAACAGTTTCACTCTCTTCCATTTCCAGATAATCAGCAACAGCAGCAGCGACTTCATTTCCTGGCTGTGATTCAGTGCAGGGGATTTGATTGACAGCAGCAGCAGGTGATGGCGATCACAAAAACTCCGCCCAGTTTGATGCCAGCTGTTCAGTTGCAGGTTGGAGAGGGGCTGCTTGGCACTGAAGAACTCCCTGTAGAAGTGGCACTGGATTTTCAAAACAACTATTGTTTTCCTGATTTAAAAGCAGTACTTCTTTTTTTTTTAAATGTTCGCCAAGCCTCTAGAGTTTGCCTGCATTTCTATCTAAAAAGGCATTCATATTCACTGCTCTTGATAGGCTTAAACTGGTGGACAAGTCTGTATCAAATATCCAAGGTTCTGGACAGGCAAATCAGCACTGTCAGTTTCTGTGTATCAGCAAGAGAACAACCCAGATCCTTTCTCACAACACGCCGCTGCAGGAGCTGTGGGTTATTCACAGGCAGCCAGCATTGATCTTCCTCTTCCACTAGTTCCAGGCTTTGTAACCCCCTTAGCTTTAAAAATAAAAGTTTTAATGATGTGCTATACTATGAGCCCTGCATGAACAGCACAGGCCTGCAGATGTTTCAAGTAACCCCATTTTTTTCTTTTTCTTCCTTCTTTTTCTTTCTTTTGTTTCTTTTCTTCTTTTTTTTTCTGTAACAAATCTGTTACATCTTTCTTTACTTTTATTTCAGTTCTCAGGAGAACTTCTTGCAAACGAATTTTTACAAAAACCTACATAAATACATATCTGAAACCTTCAATCATTCTGATTTGAAGTTCGAGTACTCTTCTTCTTCTTCTATTTTCTTCTCTTCTTCTTCTATTTTCTTCTATTCATTATTATCTTCTTTTTTTTTTTAGAAAGGGTTTAGATTAACTTAAGTGTGAACTTTGGCTGCTAGCCCCAGTGTTCTTGTGCTTAGCAAGTCATTTAGTCCACTGAAACCATGATTTTAAAACAATAAAACATTCTGTCAAAGTCTACAGAAACTGAACATGCCAAGTGAATGTCTGGGAACAGAGGGCACAGAGCACGCTAAAGGAAGAGGCTGGCCTGTCTCTACTAGACATGGGACTGTAGGTTGGATGGTGAAGCAGAAAGTGTCAGTTGCTGCCCTTGCCAAAACCGGCGGACCATCGAGACATTCAAGATGAGGGCCAAAAACTGTGCGCCACACTGAACAGGTCCAACTCTCAAACAAGCTGCATGGCAGGAATAGAGAACAGCCGGTGAAGCTGACACAGGCTTCATGAGAGTAGAGGTCGGAGACAGCTTTCTGACAGGATGAACAGGCTCTAAAGTACCAGGAGGAGAAGAAATGCAGACAGACTTGGTGGACACCAGGGCGTTCCATGCCGATGGTGACTGTAATGATGAAGTCAAAGTAGTTTTCTGGTATGTTCTTCATTGGCCAAGATGAAGTGTTTTCCTCCTGAGCTGTGAAGGCCGACTCAAACAACACTTCTGACAATCCATGATGGAAACCAAACTTCAGAAGACCACTCGAGGGCATGTTTCCTCACCAAGGAAAAGAAGAAAACTGAATTCAATCACTCATGGTGCAATTTTGTGAACTCACTAAGGAAGATTACTCCTGTTGGCTTGTTGGTTAAAGGGTATTAGCTTTGTGCTGTCCATTTTTTTTTTCTTGGGAATCCTGATGTATGGCATTGTTCCACAAGTAGTGGAAATAAGGTATTTGTTTGGACAGCCAATTATGAAGAAAAAGAATTCAAAGCTTTCCTATATATCATGTATAAAAAAAAAAAAAAAAAAAGGCCAAAAGATTACTAACCCAAGCATTGTCAGTCACATTAGCACCGACATCATCTAAGGATTGTGTTTTCACACATATACATGCACACGCACACACACATACACACAAATACACACATGCCTTTATTTGGATTTCAACAGAGATGCAATGCTCCGACATGAATGGAAACAATTAGGGGACACAACACGCAACACTAATGAAACAAGACCGTCTGCAGTGACACTAATGGAAGGAAATCTGTGTAAGACAACATCTGACAAAAAAGAAACATCAAGATCAATTTGGGACACAGTATGTGACAAATATCATAGAGCCTCAGTATGGAACACAATGGGTAACAAAAACAAAATGTGTACATCTGTTTAGGACACACTGTGTGACAAAAATGACACTTGGACATATGTTTGGGTCACAGTGAGTGATAAAAATGAAAAAATGCCATCTGCATGACACACAATGTGTGACAAAACTAAAACACTGCATCAGCGAGATAAAGCTTTCCTCAGTGGCTGTTTGCAGTGTGGTCTGTCAAACAACTTGCCCCAACATACCCATTAACCCTGCATCACCTGTAACGGTCGGCGAGTGACCTTCACTGACCCAATACACAGGAACTGCAGGGGCAAAATGCAATGCGGGAAATTTATGAGCTCATCTGCATTCTTCTCTATATCATGTTTCTTGTTCTCAGTACCAACCATCCCTTGTTTTATCAACCTTTTTGTTGCTGCTGTCTTACCTCCTATGTCTGCTCAATGGCAATGCTCTCACATCAACACTCATTCTATCACTCGTACTTAACGTCCCTGTGCTTCCCATAACATTTTTCTGACTTCTCCTGAACCCAGATTTGACGGAATATGCGTATGTGTGCAGGCACTGCAAACAACAGGACATGCACAGACATACAGAGAGTTCAAACACTAGGGTATGCATACAAGAATACCCAGAGAGAGACATTATTCACATAAAAACCACACTTTGTGTACACATCACAAAAATAAGCAGTCTATATCACTAAAACCAGCCATGATTCAGCAACATTTTGATAGGTAGTTACCCAGAGTTAGAGCGAAAAATGAATTTGATTGAACAAATTTTACAGAGAAAACAGACCAGCCAATGCAAATGGCAGACATCAAAGCGTTGTCAAGCACTGGCAGTGACAGCAGTATCATCATGAATTTCACAGAAATAACAGACTTCTTTTGGAATTATAATTTGTGGCACGCTTCAGAGACATATCTGACTTTCACACAGAAATTATTTATGTGAAAAAGTTTGGAGATCAATATAAAAAAAAAAGCTGATTTGGTTCAGTTGAAAATCTTGTTTATTTGCCCATTTCAGACTTCATGGCAAAACTGCACTGATTCATACATGACATTGCAGAACTACCAAGATTTATTTGAAAACATTAAAAAAATAAAATTATGTCTGACAGGACATTTCAGGTGAAAGTTTGCTAAATGTCTTCAACCGTTTTGGGTGAAAAATACAACTTGGTTGAAATTCAAATCATGGGCCAGGGCGCCAGATCAAGATCAATTCATGGAATGATTTGATTTGGTCATTGTATCAAATGCTGGTTTTAAAAACAAGGGAAGTAAATGGAAAAAAAATTGCTGTTTGAAATTCTGTTGCTTCAAGAGACTGTAACCTGTTAATTTGTTTGTACTGTTTGGTCCCAAATTCACTCAAAATTAAAAATGGCAACCATAAAAGTCACTGATAGAGTGATTTCGGAGCAATTTCTTATTTTGATTTTGCTGTTGATAATTTTCATTTGAGTCAACAATCTGTATACATTTCACTAACTTCAAACGTTTATCTTGAAATCAAACTTAGTTTGTTTATTACTGGTAGTCGCTCAAGCTGAAAGATATATAAAGACTGAGATTCACGCTTGAACAAACACGGCATTTTTTTGCATCCAACTCGCTTCGCTTGAATTAAAGATTTGCTTTTCCAGTGCAACGAGAATGATTAATTTACATTCTATCAGTGTGCCCTGCGTAAAAAAAAGGAATAATCAAGTAACATTTTATCAGCGTATGTCCTGGGTAAAAAAAAAAGGATTCTTTATACAGACAATGGCCAATGTTCAAACATCAGTTCAATTTTTACTAGCCAGTTTTGAGAAAATGTTGGCAAGCTATCATAACAGTCAAAATTAGACTGGCTCCCTCCGGGTTGAGAGAGGTGAGCTTGGCATAGCACCTGGTCATAAATGGGTTAAAAAAACTCATCATCCTGCTCCTGAAATAGGATGATCAACTGATCTGAAATTTAAAAAAAAAAAGATTTTTCAAGACATTTCTTTTCTCCTTCATTTTTGAACACTCTCAAAGACTGCAGTCTCTCTCCAGAGGCAGGTTGGTACCAGCCCTGAATTAAGATTTTACCTGTACGCACATGACCAGTGAAAGAAAGACAGCCATCCTGAGCCAATATGGGCCCAAGCACCAGAGGAACACAGCAAACAATATGGAATTAAAGCTATAACTAGAAGCGTCATTGTATTGCACAGGGGGATGTGGGTGGCCGTACCTTTTTTCTTGTTGAGACTGGAATCTGCAAAGATGTCCTCTTCCTGTGGTGCAGCAGCCTTGGGAACGCTGGCCACCTGACCGGAATCCTTTTTGGACACAGAGCTAGAGGAGAACAGATCGTCCTCGTCGTCATCTCTGGAGGGTTTGTCACTGGGTTTCTTTGCCCCAGAAGCAGGGGTGGGATCCCCAACACTGAAGAGGTCCCCACCGCCTTTGGACTTTGCATCCCCAAAGATGCTGTCTTCTAACTGAGCCTGTTTCTTCTTGGCATTCGGGGTGCTGAACAAATCGTCGTCCTCCACAGTCGGCACCTTGGCCAGGGAAGAAGACTTGGTGTTGGCTGAGCTGTTCTCAAACAGTCCCTTGCTGAAGATGTCCTCACTGGGCTGAGTGCTGGGAGGGGCGGAAGGCACTGAGGGTTTGGTGGACGACCCTTGCACAAACAGGTCATCATTGCCAAAGAGATCCGCAGGCTTGGAAGGCTGGGCTGACTCCAGGTCGGAAATGGGGGGGAGGTCGGGGGAGGTTGGGGAGGAGGTGTCCTCAAAGCTGATGCTGGATGTGAGAGCCGCCGAGCGCCGAGCCTTGCGACTCTGGGGCCGCCGTCGGGAAATCACCTTGGCTCTGTCCTGTGGGCACGCAACACACAGAGGAACTGGTGAACACTGCGAAGACATCACTCTGGCTTCGTAACACACAGTGACATTAATGACACGCAAAAAACAGTGCAGTGCAACAATACAGTGACAATGATGACAGTGATATTAACGATACAGAATGTGAAGACGTCACTCTGGCTTCAAAAGATTCAGTGACATGAATGACACATAAACAGTGACACTGATGACACATTTTTAGTGACACTGATGATACACAACACACAATGACACTGGTGACACATGGCACATAATGAAACTGGAGACAGACAACATGGTGGTATTGGCGACAAACAACACACAGTAACATTAGTGACACACAACATAAATTGATACATAATACATAGTTATATTGGTGACACACAACATATAGTGATACACAACACACAGTAATAGTGCCCACACACAACACACATTGCTGACACATAACATATAGTGACACTGATGACACACAACACACATTGCTGACACATAACATATAGTGACACTGATGACACACAACACACATTGCTGACACATAACATATAGTGACACTGATGACACACAACACACATGCTGACCACACACACTGCTGACACATAACATATAGTGACATTGATGACACAGCCACACATTGCTGACACATAACATATAGTGACATGATGACACACACACACATTGTGACACATAACATATAGTGACACTGATGACACACAACACACATGCTGACACACTATAACATATAGTGACCACTAAGGGATACACAAACACACTGTTTGACACACAACACACATTGCTGACACATAACATATAGTGACACTAATGACACACAACACACCACACTGATGACACACAACACAACATTGCTGACACATAACATATAGTGATTGATGACACAGCACACATTGCTGACACATAACAAAGTGACACTGATGACACACAACACACATTGCTGGACACATACATATAGTGACATTGATGCACCGCACAATTGCTGGACACATAACATATAGTGACAACTGATGACACACAGCACACATTGCTGACACATAACATATAGTGACACTGATGACACACAACACACATTGCTGACACACAACATGCAGTGACATTGGTGACATACAAAGCATGGCAACACACAACACACAGTGACACAGATAGCACACAGTACACAGTGACACTGATGACACACAACACACAGTGACACACATCGCACAGGGGCACCGGTGATACATAACACAAAGCAACCCTGCGATACACAACACACTTTACACAACACACAGTGACACTGGTGACAAGCAACAGTGACACACAACACACAGTGACACTGTAACATAACACGTAACGCACAGCGACACTGGTGACACACAACACAATGACACTGACGACACATAATATGCAGTGACGCACAACACAAAGTGACACCGGAGGCAACAACACACAGTGACACAAAGCACGGTGATCAGTGACACACAACACCAATTATTGACTGGAATGATTTCACAGTATCTCTTTATGCATATCCTCTGTGGGGAAAAAATGGGGGGGAAAAATATTACTGTTATGAAAGAGTTAACCCTTATCTCCTGTCGCTCTCCACTTCCCAGCGAAAGAGTTAAACTACATTAACATTTCGCTCAGTAAGAGAAGAGCATGAAGAACTAAAACGACAGCTTGACAGCAGGAGGTCTTCAGTAAAGAAGCCCCCTCCCTCAAGTGTTTCAGCCCAGAACTCCTTACATTCTAGGGGGGATGGGGGTGGGGGTGGGGGGGGGGGAGCGGCAGTATCCAGGTCATGACTCCTAGACACCCTTCTGCCTTCACAAATATTTTGTCACTGCCAGGATTCGAAGCTGCACCTCTCAGACGTTGGGCGTATGTTGATCAAGGCATCTTGTGACGGATGTCTTGTCCACATAGCCATTCAACACCTGTTCTGAGTTGGGACACCTAAGCCTTACGAAGTTCACTTTCGTTTTTCCTTGACCAGATCCAGCTGGAACTCTTTTTTCAGCTGCCTCTGCCGTTGCCTTTACAGGTCTGCTTCTCTTCTTATCCAAAATCAAGAGCTGTTTCCTGAGATTGTACGCTGATAAATCTGCAACCCCTACTGCTCTATCGCAAAAGACCTCGGCTTTGAAGCCAGTTTCTGTCAAGCTGCTGGCTAAGGTGGGATACTTCTCAGTCTTGCTGATGAGTTCACTCTGAATAATTTTTCTGGATGAACTCAAGTGGATTAGTATATGTGGTAAGATAATCTAAGTGATGGTAAGGAACTTTCTGATTATTTGTTGAACTTCTTTCAGTCCATAACTTGTCTTCTCCTATTGGGCTGACTGTTCACATCGCCAAAGTTAAAAGACCACCATCCACTTTTTCTTTCTCAGGCAGGCAGTCAACACCTGGCAGCAATGTAAGAGTTAACTCTGGCTAACCTTCCCTGTTTCTCAGGCCCAAAGACTAAACCTGGCAGTAGTGAAAGACTAAATCCTGACTAACCACTCCTAATATCTCAATTCAATCTGGCAGTGGTGAAAGGGTTAATCATGACTACCTTTCACGCCCTATGACTCACCAGTTGTTTACAGGAGTGAAAGAGTTAATCCTGACTACCCTTCACTCCCTGTGACTCACCCGGTCGACTAAAGGAATGAAAAAGTTAATGCTGACTACCTTCCACTCCCTATGACTTATGCCCATTTGGGGCTGCTATGATTTGTTGCACACAACTCTATAAACAGGCACAGAATTGTTTGCTTTCTGCGGTTTTATGTGTCGCAGAAAAAGATCCAACACGAAAAACAAACGGTTACTTAAAAACAACAAGGGAAAGAACTCTTAAACCCTAGTTACAAAGACAAAGCAAGTAACTCATTTCAAGGAGCTCGAATGAAGTCAGTTAGGACAGCGCTTATGAAGTCGCTACACCCACAAATTACACCTGGCAGGAGTGAAAGAATTATCCTGATTACCCTTCACTCCCCATGTCTCAGGCCCACATATCCCTGGCAGAAGTGAACGAGATAATTCTGACTACCTGGCAGTAGTAACAGAGTTAGTCATGGCTATCCTTCACTCCCTGCGACTCATGCCTACACATTATGCCTGGCGAAGGTGACAGTAAATTCTGGCTGCCCTCCACTCCCCATGACTCAAGCTCATTGATCATACCTGGCAGCAATGAAAGAATTAATCCTGACTACCCTTCACTCCCCATGACTACGCATGGCAGGAGTGAAAGAGTCAACTCTGACAACCCTTCCCTGTCCATGCCTCAGGCCCACAGACTACGCTGTGTGAGAGGGCAGGTTAACCCTGACTGCCCTCCACTCCCCTTATCCCAGTCCTACTGACCAGGCCACCTCACCTTGGAAGCACTCTGTAGCGTAGTGACATCAGCAGGGGCGTCGAATCCAACAGCTGATGGTTCCACATCTCTGCTAGGGGGCGCTGCTCCCGGCAAAAGAGCTGCCGGGTTGAACTGCAAGCTCTTCTGCAAATGTTCAGCAATTACTTAGTCATTCTGAACACGTTTTCTTTTGGGTATCATAACGAATTGAGCTGTAATGTAGTGTATAACATTCTTTTTTTTATTTTTTTATCTTATATTCCCCACTGCTCTGTACAATCTAAAAGTAACAATTTCTTATGCTAAAGCTGGCTTGCTCTTCCTCAGAGTGTGCATCTCCGCTAGTGTACTGCCACTTTTTATTTCTTCTCTACCTGTATTCATTTTATCTCCTTACCAAACTGACAGTTTACACAACATTTTGCCAGACCCAGTTCCCCTGATGCAATGGGACCTTTTATGTAGGCTAACTGCATGCCACACACCACCATTCAAGCTCTTGCAGATGAAAGGGAGATACAAAGGCTTCTGTGAGACTGCAGATCTTCTCATTAGCTATACAACTTTGATCCACTGTTTAAAAGCCTTACGCTATTACAAGATACAGTTTTTATAAAGATTCAGACTTTATCCCTATATTGGTCCACCCTCATCCACCAAGGACCATCCTCATTTGATATGGACCATCTTTCTCTATCATGGACCATCTTTAGCCACCATGGACCAACCTAACTTAAAACGGACCATCCTTGTACAACATGGACCACCTTACCCATCAAGGCCATCCTTACCCAACATGGACCAAACTTGTCCAACCTGGACCATCCTTAAACAATAATGACCATTCTTATTCATCAGGGACCCTCCTAATTCTCCATGGATTATCCTTATCTAACATAGACCATTCTTACACAACAGGGACCATCTTAATCCAACATGAACCACCCCTATCCTCCATGAACCCGTCTTATCCATTATAGACTATTCTCATCCAACATGAACCATTTTTGTCCTCCACAGACCTGTCTTATCACTCATCTGCCATTTTTCTTCAACAACGACCATCTTTATCTATCAAGGTCCATCCTTATCCATCAAGGACCATCCTTATCCATCAAGGACATTCCTTATGCAAGATGGACCATCCTTATCCATCTAGGACCATCCTTATCCATCAAGGACCATCCTTCTCCATCAAGGACATTCCTTATGCAAGATGGACCTTCCTTATCTGTCAAGGACATTCCTCATGCGAGATGGACCATCCTTATCCATCAAGGACATTCTTCATGCAAGATGGACCATCCTTATCCGTCAAGGACCATCCTTATCCATCAAGGACCATCCTTATCCATCAAGGACATTCCTTATGCAAGATGGACCATCCTTATCCATCAAGGACCATCCTTATCCATCAAGGACATTCCTTATGCAAGATGGACCATCCTTATCCGTCAAGGACCATCCTCATGCAAGATGGACCATCCTTATCCGTCAAGGACCATCCTCATGCAAGATGGATCATCCTTATCCATCAAGGACCATCCTTATGCAAGATGGACCATCCTTATCCGTCAAGGACATTCCTTATGCAAGATGGACCATCCTTATCCGTCAAGGACCATCCTCATGCAAGATGGACTATCCTTATCTGTCAAGGACCATCCTCATGCAAGATGGACCATCCTTATCCGTCAGGGACCATCCTCATGCAAGATGGACCATCCTTATCCATCAAGGACCATCCTCATGCAAGATGGACCATCCTTATCCGTCAAGGACCATCCTCATGCAAGATGGATCATCCTTATCCATCAAAGAAATTCCTTATGCAAGATGGATCATCCTTATCCATCATGTACCATCCTTATCCAACATGGATCATCAATATCCAACACAGACTATCCTTATCTAGTATGGACTATCCATATCTATCAGACCATCATTATCCAATATGGATTCTCATTATCCAATATGGACCATCTTTGTTTATCATGGACCATCCACATCGACCACAGGCCATCCTTTTCAATATGGACCATCTTTGTCCAACATCAAACATAGGATCATTCCATACAGTGCATCATCACAGCCTGTTTGTATAATCTCAGAGAAAATTCTTAAACTTCACAGTTGTGTCTATTAAGTTTTAAAATTGAAATCATATAACCACCACAGCACACACAGTGACTGGTGACAAACACAGTATGTAACAGGACAGCTAGAGGATTCAAATAAATTACAAACAGTAGGGAATAATATTGCAAACATGAATTAGAAAATGAACTGCTGCTTTCAGATGACACACTGCATAATGAAATTCACTGGTGCCAAACTTTTCTGTACAACTGATTGCCCCGTTTCTTTCTCAGCTGTTGTTTGCTGTTGTGTATAATTGCTCATCTGTGAGTGCATGTACTTACTGCATACACACGTGTGCAAATGCCCAATTGTAATTTTATAACCCATTTTGACTTCAGTCACATAATCCTGCTTCCCCCGCCCTCTCATACATTTGACTGAATAGCATTTTGAGACCATTTATGACAAGTGGGTTTATGCTACTATATAGTCTTCTACTACATTTTCAGTATAAGAAAACTCATGAATGCACACAAAGCCAAAACCTCCAACACACTGAGACTTAAACTTACTGTTGTGAAATCAACACTTTCATGCCACACGTAAAACTAAACACCCTGTTTTTACCCTTTTGTGTCAACCACAAAGCCACGCCCAGTGTCACAATCAAAGCCACAAGAGCCAGCTCAACACAAAGCCAGAGCCGGCCAAAGCCACACCTGCAAACTGCCGATTTTGCCCGCCATGGGTTGCCGTGGTGAGAAGCTCACAGACTTGGGGGAGGCCTTTGGCTTCAACAGACATGCACACATACCACCCAGTCATGACAGCACCACAACACTGAAGCCCTGCTACGACAACAAGACACCATGACTCGAGCACTACTACCAGTAACAGCATGGCAAGACAGGAGTGAAGCTGAAGAATTGGACAACATTCGATTAGAGCATCTGCAATGCACAAGACAGGGGCAAGAAGACGACGACATCTTTGAAAGACTAAGCACAAACTAGGCATTCAACAGAAATGAACAGAGAGAGAGAGAGAGAGAGAGAGAGAGAGAGAGAGAGAGATAGAGACAGAGACAGAGAGACAGACAGAGAGAGAGAGAGAGAGAGAGAGAGAGAGAGGGGTAGGGGGACAAACATTTACACAACAGAAATTGAATAGCACAAACCACCAACATTCTTTTAGCATAGCCCAAATTTTTTGTTTATTCTTTAAAACCTTTTTCAAGCATAAAACCAAAGGCCCACTAAATAACAGCATGAAGAAGACCCCTTTTATCCTAAAACTGACTCCTTCTCACATTAACTATTGAATTCATATTCACTGCTTTCTGTTCAAGTCTTGTATTTCCTAAATCCCTATACATGAGCATACCACAGTGAAGAAGCTTTAACAAGAGGCATTATGTGAAACGAAAATTCACGGTGGTCATTGGAGACCTTAAAAACAAACAGAAACAAAACTCAAGCACACAAGAATCAAGATACCCGACTATTACCCCCTTCCATCCTTTCGTCTAATTCCAAAAGTTTTTTTTGGTATATGTACCTTTTGCTCATACAATAAAAATAGCACAACTATCACCCACTTCCCTTCCTTTGTCTAATTCCAAAGTTTTTTTGTATATGCATCTTGTGCTTACACAATAAAAATAGTAAGACTACCACCCCTTTTACTTCCTTTGTTTAATTCTAAAGTTTTTTTTTTGTGTATGCATCTTTTGCTCGTACAACAAAAACAGCACAGCTATCATCCCCTTTCCTTCCTTCGTCTGATTCCAAAGTTTTTTTGTGTATGCATCGTTTGCTTACACAACAAAAATAGCAAGACTATCACCCCCTTCCCTTCCTTCCTCTAATTCTAAATTTTTTCGTATATGTGTCTTTTGCTTACACAATAAATATAGCAACAACTCAAACTACGTTGCATTAAATTCAGAAAAAGAACATACACACACACGCAAAAAAAAAATGCAAAGGCATACTAAAGCTGCAAGGAACCACACCAAGACAGCAATTCAAAACAAACATGCACAACAGGCTCACATTCAGTAGGTTCTTTGAGGTCAAGCATGTTCAGTACACAAAAGCTAAACCAACTATATCCAAAAAGAAAAGAAAGAAAAAATGGCTACAGAAGTGGATCCATTTAAAGAACAGGCAAGGACTTCCATCAGACAGGACAACTGAGCAGCTGTTCTTTCAGCTGACCAAGTCAGTCACATCTGGACAGCTTTTTTCCCTTGAAAACTGAAGCTGACTAGCTGAAGGTGGTGGACAGACAGATTAAAACATGATCATTTACTGGCCAACTCCCTCGCCTGCTGTTCTCAGTTTCCTTTTCTTCTTCTGTGTTGCTAGACTAGAGCTGTGAGGTTCACCGTTAGTGAGATGCTACTTGACATTCCGCTATATACTGGATGCAGTCTCCTTGATTTGTTGATTTTGAGTTCATTTTTCATTTCCCTGACTTGTCTTTGCCACCTCACTGGCACTGAACCCAAACCATTCATTCCGACTGCTTGTCCATAGCCACAGCCCAGCCTGGCACACCACAGTCTCACCACCAGCAATCCACAAAGAGCAGTCAACGTCGAGCCTTCATGCAGCTGCTAACCGGAGGAGACACAACAATGCTGCCAAGTGACTTCAGTGGTGGTCAGTGATACATGTTCTGATCAAACATACGTAGGGCACCATCTACCAAGTCTGCTTAGTTGTGGAGCCAGCGTGAAGGTGGTCTCCCTTTTGAGGGCGCCACCACGTCCATTCATCGACAATCCCCATGAATTTGTCAATACTGGTAACCCTACCAGAATCAAACCAGAACCACAGACATGGAGAGGCAACTGTAACTGAGGTCACCATTACAGCAGAGTATGAAGGGCCACAGAATTTGAAACCTTTGTTTTTTAAATGCCGATTGATGAGGATGACGATGACAAACATGATGCTATGGAATCCATTATGGTCTGAGACTGCATTACAGGGTTGTACTTCATGCCTACTTTCATAATATATCTCAGCATCAATCAGGCCAGTGACATACAGACATCTGCAATGGTCAGAAAATTTGAGTAACAGTCAGAGACCCATCCATTAAGAGGATAAAACTCCACTGCGTGGCCCCAGTCTTCCCAACAGAGGCCGCAGCAAACTAGAAACTCTGGGCAGGGGCCAGTCAGGGCAGAAAATCCCACATGGCTCTAATGGGAATCGAGTCCTTGACCGCCCAGTGGGCAGTCCGTGATGCTAACCAATTTACTGCGGCAGCTGGTTGCTGGTTTAGTTTCTCTTCAATGGAAAATAAAGTCATGTTTCAAAAGAACGTTACAGAACGTCCATGCACATCCACAAACTGAGCTGTCTGTTGTGACAGTTAAATAGAAACTTTTCACTTGCTCACAGGGATTCCAAACCATGTTAAAGTTGTAAAAGTTATCAGTAAAATCTGCGACATATCACTCCACTGTCACTAGCTGTAAGCTGTAATACTGTACAAAACTGGACAGAAGACTTTAGTGACCATGGAAATGAACCATACGACCAACAGGCCATCTAGGCAAGACTCCTGCTGGATGCCACTGCACAGGCAGTGATACAAGACCTAGAGCTGCCACCCTCTGAAGAGACTTGAGAGGAATGTTTTCGAAAACTGACAGGAATTTCTGACAGCTGAAAGGAATATGTACGCTCTCACACCCAAAACGAAACAATGACATTCCGGACACTTCATTTTCTTTCCTTTTGTCAGGTGCTTTCGTCGAATCACTGTCTCTGTCAACACATTGTTGCTCTTTTACATTTTTGAAGCACACTGTCACTAAGCTTCACCTTATCACTTGGCTCATTTTTACACTTCAGGATCATCAGTGGAATTTCTTAACGTCAAGCGGAACGAGGCACGTTTGAGCATAATAAATTCCGCCTGAAGCGGGATGGTTGGCAGCTCTGAAGACCCTCACAGAACAATACAGACAGAGCTACAGCAGGCCTGCAACCATTACAAGAGGGCCAGTGCTGGGCTGTCCTGCCAGACACAGTGCACAAAACACATCACACAGGAAACAATGCCAGCAGGACCCAGATCATGAACAGCCTGTCCTATACTAGACAGGGTAGCAGGATCCTGGACAGGACTGAGTGGATAATGTTGGCAATGGGATTCATCTTCTGTACAGTCAGGGCTGCCTAGGCCTCAAAAGCACAAAGTGTAGCATTTTGACATTTCAAGCGTAGCATTCCAAATTTAAGTGTAGCACTTAAATGCATAATCACTAAAGTTGTAGCAGGGATTTTTCTTTTACTGGCTTCTTCGTTGAAACCATTTCTGTAACATCCTGAATGTCTGATAAGTCGGATTCAGCTGCACTTTCAGTCTTGTTTCCCTTTCTGCACAACAAGATGGCAGAATAAAAAGACGGAAAACTCCCCAGTTATCACCTAGTTTTGACTTTTTCTGAAAAAAAAGTTCAAAATGGTTGACTACGAAACCAATTGTGTTTAGCTTTAGCAATTCTTTGTTGTTTTTCTTCCTCTCCATACTGAATTTGGCCATTCTGGGACAAAATAAAAATGCAGAGATGTATGTTTTGGGTCCATTTCAGCTGTCACTGGATCCAAGACATAGGTTTCTGCTACTGCTTTTCTTGCATTGTATTTCATCACACAGTGTAGCAGCATAGCACTGACACTGAAATTGTAGCCTGCTACACCAACAGCAGAGTACTTGGCAGCTCAGGTACTGTCCGTGGCTGGGAAAGAAGAATGAGGAACGCTCAAGAGTAAATCCACAACTCTCTTGTCAACAGAAAGGTGTGAGCATGTTGATTTCCATTTCCTCCCTGTGCTTACACTTTAATATCATAAACACTACTTGTTGTCCTATTCTTAAGCGTTCCTCATTGTCCCTCTTCCAGTCATCAGCCATCCACAGTACTGAAGAAGACTTACGCTCCTGGCTTTTACCCGTCAACCTCTCATGGATCCCTTCAGTCCTCCACCTACAAGTTTGATTCTACTGTGCACAGCCATGCATGCACTTTACACACACGCACTGACCCACACACATACCTACACCTAAGCCCACACCACTGTGAAAGTACTCACCTCTTCATCGTTCTCTGGAGAGAGTGGAGACAAGGGGGAGTGTTCTTCACCTGAAATCGTCAATGGCAAACAAAGTGTGCGTAAGTTTGGTCACTGTAGTTTCCACACGAGGGACAGAGGTATTCCACATGAACGCCATTCCTTCCCCTAGCCATCCACAGGCATAGAAATAAAAGATACACAGACCAAACAAACAAAGCCACTTCCACCCATCCCTTACTAAACACACAGCCAAACAGGAAAAACAAACGAAAACAACAATCACTCCAGAACAGGAGTTTTGTTGTTTTTTTTCTTTTCATGTATGCAGGCTGATACTCCTGTGGACACTCCCTGTATAGACAGGTAAGGATTAATCCCATCTACCCAACAAAGGGAGTGGAGTTTTGTGTGTATGACTGTTTTTTTTTTTTTATTCCCCCATTAAGGCAGCCATACTCCAACTTCGGGGAAGGTGCATGCTATGTGTAACATGGCATCCATACCAACGGCCAAAATGGCTTTCTCTTCTGAAAGTTGGTGATGGGATTTTACGTGTGTGCAAGATGTTATGCGTGCATTCACACATGGAACCTCGGTTTATAGTCTCATCGGAAGGACGGTATGGGAAATGGAGTCAGAACCAATGTAAACTCTGAGGGAAAATTCCCCCTGTACCGAAACGGCCCGGCAGAACAGGAGTCACCTAACCTGTTTGTATACCCTCACATACGCCACACAGAACCCACACATGAGTTGAGGTAAAAACACGCTCAGCATATAATCCCAAACTGGCACAACCTGATGATCTTGTTCATATGTGCTGGCTTCCCCACCACTGCTGCTCTGACTAAGTCTTGAAATGCACTGAAGGTTGTTTCCATTAGTGTGAGTCAACCTGACCCACAACCACAGTTTGTCACCAGTATCTCAATTACACTTTTTTCCCCCTTTACACTCGATGCGATAAGCCAATTTCAGGAAGACGAAACAAAAAAAAAAAACATCATAAATTCCATCTACGGGCACACACCTTTACACTGTATATACACACAACAGACCTCATTAATTCGCCCATGGTCACACACCTTCACACTGTCCACACACACAACAGACCTCATCAATGCCATCCATGGTCACACACCTTCGTACGGCTTACACACGACAGATCTCATCAATTCAACCATGGTCACACATCTTTACACCGTCTATAAATACAACAGACCTCATCAATTCAGCCATGGTCACACACCTCCACACTGTCTACACACACAACAGACCTCATTAATTCATCCATGGTCACACACCTCCACACTGTCTACACACACAACAGACCTCATCAATTCACCCATGGTCACACACCTCCACACTGTCTATAAACACAACAGACCTCATCAATTCATCCATGGTCACGCACCTCCACACTGTCTACACACACAACAGACCTCATCAATTCAACCATGGTCACACATCTTTACACCGTCTATAAATACAACAGACCTCATCAATTCATCCATGGTCACACACCTCCACACTGTCTACACACACAACAGACCTCATCAATTCACCCATGGTCACACACCTCCACACTGTCTACACACACAACAGACCTCATCAATTCATCCATGGTCACGCACCTCCACACTGTCTACACACACAACAGACCTCATCAATTCAACCATGGTCACACATCTTTACACCGTCTATAAATACAACAGACCTCATCAATTCAGCCATGGTCACACACCTCCACACTGTCTACACACACAACAGACCTCATCAATTCATCCATGGTCACACATCTTTACACCGTCTATAAATACAACAGATCTCATCAATTCATCCATAGTCACACACCTTCACACTGTCTACACACACAACAGACCTCATCAATTCACCCATGGTCACACACCTTCACACTGTCTACACACACAACAGACCTCATCAATTCATCCATGGTCACACACCTCCACACTGTCTACACACACAACAGACCTCATCAATTCATCCATGGTCACACACCTCCACACTGTCTACACACAACAGACCTCATCAATTCATCCATGGTCACACACCTCCACACTGTCTACACACACATACAGTCATCAAGTACCAAAGTTTCCTACAATTTCAGGATGCTTCAGATATGACAAATAATCCTCACTGCAAGAGAAGGGAATGAGGGGGAGAGGGGAAGGAGGTGGGGGATGTGATGACAAGCATCACTGGTTTAAAACATTGTTTACTTCTCGATCCTTTTTAGCACAGCCTCTGATGTGATTGACATCATCAGCATTGCATGAAGTTTGTTGACTGAAAAAAAAAACCCACTCTAAACACCCCTGTATTGAAACAAAACCCAGACTTACATGCATCTGATATTAATCTTATTTTCTTTTTGTTTGTTTGTTTTTTTCATGTTCGGTAGTGGTGCTCTCATCCTCCACATGTCCTAAGCGGCATTATTCCACCTTCCTCATTCCAACTACCTCCTACACAGATACATTCAGGTTTTTCCTTTCGTAGCTTCAGTACATAGCTGCAAACCTTCCAGAGTCAAACTGTTGGAACTAGAGGATGAAGGGGTGGGATCAAACTGTTGGAACTAGGGGATGAAGGGGTGGGATCAAACTGTTGGAACTAGGGGATGAAGGGGTGGGATCAAACTGTTGGAACTAGGGGATGAAGGGGTGGGATCAAACTGTTGGAACTAGGGGATGAAGGGGTGGGATCAAACTGTTGGAACTAGGGGATGAAGGGGTGGGATCAAACTGTTGGAACTAGGGGATGAAGGGGTGGGATCAATGAAAAGGGCAGTTGCAGTTCAGCTTTTGACTGGAAGCGTTTCTAACCCCCCCCCCCCCTCCCCCTCTAAACGTCAGTTGACAAACGTGAGGTTTAAACAGAAAACGCATTCTCCATACATATAATTGCCAACGTCCACATAACATCATGCAGGCCTTTTACAGCAGGACTTTCTCATCCCTATTTAAAAAAAAAAGATCCCCCTAAGCCTCACATTTTCAAACAAAATTTTGAAATTCTGTTGTCGTTTTATTTCCCCCCACTAAATTCAAGATTTGGGGAATAATTTCCGAATTAAGCAAATTCGAGAAACTTTTGGGAGGGTTAGCAAAGCCAGTGTCACAGTCCATGGGGACCTGTTACAATCAGGTCATCGGGAGAAACCCTCCAGAGGAGCTACAGCTCTGCTGCTGAGTCACTTCCGCAGTGTTCAGTGGTGCCAGCTCTGATCCAACATACTCAACACACCAACTGCAAAGCTGTGACATTTACATACACATACATACGAGCTTGGGCACCCATACACACACATACATACACACATCTATACAAACACACACAACCAGGGGATAGGGACATGCAGGATAGGGGTGAGGGGTGGGAGCGGGAGGAGACTGTGGGGGCACCACAAGCAGCAGACATACCACCACTTTCTGCTGAGGGAGACACGTCATCGCTCTGTGACTGTGACGCCGTTCTTTTCTTCAGCTCAGCCAGGGGACCGGGGCCCCCGAACATGGATACTCCACCCACTGGTTTTTTGAAGGGCTTGGAGTCCTAGTACCAACACACCACACAGCTGTTTCAGTAATTGGACACTGCGGTTCATTGTCTTCATTGTCAGCTTACAAACCATATCTAAATGGAGCTCCTAGTTCTCATGCTACACACACACGACACACACACACACACACACACACACATACACTCACACACACACACAAAAACAAAAGTAAGAAAGTAAACAAAAATGTAAGCAAAAATGTAATCTATCTATCTATGTATAATCTGCTGTCTCACTTTGCAATGTTCTGCATGAATATTGCATCAATAACCAGACACTTGGTGTTACTTTAAAAACCTCCAAAGATGCTTGTCATTTTAAAATCTTTTGCACGTTTTCGAAACATGAATTTTTTTTTTTTTTTTGAGTGATGTTTTCAAACACTGAAATAATGACACGCTGTGACCATTTTTCGGTACATGTTTTCAAACACTAAATCATGTGATGCCTTAATTCATATGCTATGTTTGACACCTTTTTCATGCAGTAGATCATCCTGGTCCATACTTTACAGTGTTTCACATGTTTTCAAACATGCAAATGGCATCTCATTTGACTTTTTTTTCCATGTCTTCAAACACTGGATTATGTCATGTGCCATTTGAATTTTTGTTAACACATATCAAAATACTGAATCATGTAATGCATCAATTTACATGCTATCTTTGACACCTGTTCAAATGGTGAATAACCCAAGATCTTAAATCACAGTCGTTGACACGTTCTTGAAACCTACTATAAATGAACACCTTATTTGACTTCCTTTTTTTCCTGTTTTCAACAACTGATTAACGTGAAACTTTATGTTAATACTCTTTTAATGTGGTTTTGAAACATAGATGAACACCTCTTTGGACTTTCTTGTTCACCTTTTCAGACGATGGATGATCTGAACCTTACATTCTGGTGTTCTAAGCTCAATCATTCCCCCTGACAGGGGAAGCCACTCACCGATGGCGAAGACAGGGGAGGCCTGGGGGCCTTGGGACCTTCCGCCGGGGACGTTGGGGTGGGAGACTCCGACTGGCTGCCCGGCATGGGCAGCTCCACTTTGGGTCGCTGGGCTTTGGGGGCCACGATGGGCACGGGTCTGGTGACGGTGATGGGCTGCGACTTCCCAAACAGGTCGCCTTCCTCCTCGTTTCCAAAGAGAGAATCTGAAACATTCAGCGCCATGAACGAAAATCATACAGATAATCTATAACCCCCTTCAATACTCAGCATCGCTGAACGCAGCAGGTCGATTATGTACCATAAGCGGATGCAGACACATTAGCATGTAAAGGCCGTTACTGCTACCAGTGCGCACCGTTTCATTTCAAGTTAATCCCTTGAAATGCTTCCTCTCGTCTCTTTTAAGACCTTGTCGCAGCATGCTGGGACATCTTTTCGGCTGTATGATAGTGTTGACAGTGGTGGCAGCTGAGCTGGAGATTCAGGCCAGTGTGAAGTCTCAAATTTACATGACAATGCGTACATGCAGCACAGACCTAGGGAGACTGAATCCAGTGTGAAGTCTCAAATTTACATGACAATGCGTACATGCAGCACAGACCTAGGGAGACTGAATCCAGTGTGAAGTCTCAAATTTACATGACAATGCAAACATGCAGCACAGACCTAGGGAGATCGAATCCAGTGTGAAGTCTCAACTTTACATGACAATGCATACAAGCAGCACAGAACTATTTGATGGTTTTATTCTAAAGAGGAGATTGGCATGTGAAATTCATCAACATATATCAATCAGCGCATGCTTGAGGCTGCCTAAACACTGAACATGTTGTATGGTTTTTCTTCCTACAGTCCAGCCAACTACTCACAACCTTTTCAGGGCTGTCAGACTCATACCGGAAAAAAGGTCACTGTGGCCAACGACAAGTAGTGAATTGTTGGAAGCGTCTCAGAGTCTTTCAAATGGCAAGTGTCTGCGATTATCATTGTCCTGTTGCCACCCCCACCCTCCCCCCTCTGTGCATCCCCCGCACACACACAAAATTAATGAAAAAGATCTTAGTCAACACACACACAAAAAAAAAAATTAGAAAATTCATATGGGCAAACATACACTGCAGAACAGACAGCTCTGAACACTGTGCACAGTTTTCACAACCTGGTGGCCAGACTACAACAGAAAACCTGCCATGTCGTACACTGTCACAAGAAATAATTGTACGAGAGTTTCCAGAAGAAACACAAGAGAATTGTTCACAAAGGCTGAAAAACAGACGATGAAGGTAAAGACAAACACTGAGAAAAGAGGAAGTTTCCAGCCCAGAATTCCAGAAGGCAGGGGAGCTAATTCTTCTTCCTAAAAGACTGGTTCACTCAAAAACGAGTAGGTCACCAGTGCGCATGTTAATAAGTAAAATAAAATAAAATAAAGTGCGACTCAACCTGTTGGCCCCTGGAGCAAGATCTGGCAACAAGGGGTCGCACACGATATTCAAAAAGTTAAAAGCAATGGCCAGATTCAGGCCCAGGTAACTATAAAATATCTGGGGAAGTTAAAGTAGAAAAGTCGTCAATATGCAGATCTCAAGACTGATTTGATTTTTAAATGAGACTGCATCTGTGGCAATCTTGATGGCACCCGGCAGCGAGTTCCACAGCCGTACAGAACTAGGATAAAATAATTCTTGTGAAAGAGTCCACCTCACCCCTCATGGGTGGAGGATATTCATATCTGCTGTGGAAAAAAAAAACTTGAGGTATGGAATCATGATAACAGGTGAACTGTAACTCCTACAAAAAACAAAACAAAACAAAAGAGAGTTAAAAGCTGAATCAAAGGGCACAAAGACTTCCTGGTCAGGTCGAGCAGATGAAGAAAGCAGATCTGCTCTGCAATCACACACACACAAATTTGTTAAAATGCTTCTGTTGAAAATGTGCACAATGATAAGTTAATTGACAACGTGAGGGCAAAGGAAACTTCTACCAACATTACATGTATTCATACTACATAGGGAAGTGGGGAAGGCTGGGGGGAAGAGGGCAGAATCGCTTGATTATACCTTTTCACTTAACTTTCACAAGAATATTTCTCAGAAACGATTCAATTCAATTCAATTCAGTTTCTTGTCCTCTTACAAAAACGAACATTTTTCTGTAGTGATCGTAAAACTTACAACAACATCAAAAACCAAATGTAAAATATGAAATGTTAATAATATCAACATATTCACTCACACCCACAGTCACACAACCCACCACACCTACCGCATGCACACTAAAGAACCGCACACACACACACACATGCATACACACACACACACACACACACTGACAATTTATTGTCAAATTAGCTCATAGTTATACTGACACACACACACACACACACACACTGACAATTTATTGTCAAATTAGCTCATAGTTATACTGACATTTAAGAAAACATTATAAACAGAATGTCAACATTTTTCATTTAAAGAAACACACACACACACACACAGAGGAGGTATACTATACTTCTGATTTAACATGATGTAGAAACACTGTAGACAACCCACCTGCTTTGGGTCTTGGCTCTGGCTCCACAGCCGCCTCCTTCTTCTCCTCTCTGTCTGCTGCTGGCTTCTTGTCCTCCTCCTCCTCTTCCTCCTTCTTCTCCTCCTCCACGGCAGGCTTCTTCTTCTTCAACAGGGCCAGGGGGTCCATGCCTCCAAACATGGACACCCCTCCCACCGGTTTTCTTGATTTGGGGGGCTCTGTGGGCGCCGGTTTGGGTGCTCCTTCCTGGCCACAGAGAGGTAGACACGTAGGATTGGTTGGTCGAGATTTAATTGGGGACTATTTGTCTGCTGTGAGCGTGTGTGTGTGTGTGTGTGTGTGTGTGTGTGTGTGTGTGTGTGTGTGTGTGTGTGTGTGTGTGTGTGTGGTTATGTGAGAGAGAGAGAGAGAGAGTGTGTGTGTGTGTGTGTGTGTGTGTGTGTGTGTGTGTGTGTGTGTGTGTGTGTGTGTGTGTGCGTCTTCTTCTTCTTCCTAAAAAACTGGTTCACTCAAAAATGAGTAGGTCACCAGCGCGCATGTTAAAAAAAAGAAAGTGTGACTCAGCCTGTTGGCCCCTGGAGCAAAATTTGGCAACAAGGGGTCGCACATGATATTTAAAAAGTTAAAAGCAATGGCCAGGTTAAGGCCTAGGTAACCATAAAATATCTGGGGAAGTTAAAAAAGTGTGTGTGTGTGTTAGTGTGTGTGAGTGAGAGAGTGAGTGGTTATGCGAGTGTGGTGTGTGTGTGAGAGAGAGAGAGAGAGAGTGCGGTTATATTTGTGTGTGTGTGTGTGTATATACATATGTGAGTGCTTGTGTGTCTGTGTGCGCGCGCGTGTGTGTGAGAATATATGTGCGCGTCCATGTGCCCATATGTATGTACCTAAACCTGCAGACCAACAGTGTGTCTATATGAAAAAGTCGGTGCATGCGAATGTGCAAGCCCATGTCTGTTAGAGCATGCATGTCACTGTATTCAACAAAGCACACACACAACAGAGCATCAGAGGCAGGATTTCTGCCCCGTGAAGAAGGAACTGGAGCAGGACTGGGCTGGGGGCAGTTCCTGAGAGAAAGGCGGGCAGAAGACTGGGATGAAAGGTTGAGGGTGAGCGAGGGGGAGGGAGCAAGGCTTGCGACAGGTGGACTAGAGCCAGCCAGTCAAGAATGCAGAGACAGTTCACCTGTTCTGGGGCACCATCTGTGGACTCGGTGGTGGTGACCCCTTCAACAGGAACCGAGTTGTGCGATGCCTGAGTCTGAAACACACATTCTGCAAGTCAGCCTGCGGTCTGAAATACACAAAACGAATGTCAAATACACATGCTGCAGGTCAGTCTGCAGTCTGAAGTACACAAAGCGTATGTCAAACACACATGCTGCAGGTCAGTCTGCAGTCTGAAATACACATAGCGTACGTCAAACGCACATACTGCAGGTCAGTCTGCAGTCTGAAGTACACAAAGCGTATGTCAAAAACACATGCTGCAGGTCAGTCTGCAGTCTGAAATACACATAGCGTATGTCAAACGCACATGCTGCAGGTCAGTCTGCAGTATGAAATACCCAAAGAGTATGTCAAACACACATACTGCAGGTCAGTCTGCAGTCTGAAATACACACAGCATATGTCAAACACATATACTGCAGGTCAATCCGCAGTCTGATATACACATAGTGTATGTCAAACACACATACCGCTGGTCAGTCTGCAGTCTGTAACACACATAGTGTATGTCAAACACACATACCGCTGATCAGTCTGCAGTCTGAGATACATATATCGTATGTCAAACACACATACTGCAGGTTAGTCTGCCGTCTGAAATACACGTAGTGTATATCAAACACACATATCGCAGGTTAATCTGTGGTATGAAATGCACATTGTGTATGTCAAACACACATACTGCAGGTTAATCTACAGTATGAAAAACACATATTGTATGTCAAATACACATGCTGCAGGTCAGTCTGCAGTCTGAAATACACATATCATTTGTCAATCACACATACTGCAGGTCAGTCTGCAGTCTGAAATACATATAGTGTATGTCAAACACATATACTGCAGGTCAGTCTGTAGTCTGAAATACACACAGTGTATGTCAAACACATATACTGCAGGTCAGTCTGTAGTCTGAAATACACATAGTGTATGTCAAACACACATACTGCAGGTCAGTCTGCAGTCTGAAATACACATAGTGTATGTCAAACACATATACTGCAGGTCAGTCTGCAGTCTGAAATACACATAGTGTATGTCAAACACATACTGCATGTCAGTCTGCAGTCTGAAATACACATAGTGTATGTCAAACACGCATACTGCATGTCAGTCTGCAGTCTGAAATACACATAGTGTATGTCAAACACACATACTGCAGGTCAGTCTGTAGTCTGAAATACACATATCATTTGTCAAACACATATACTGCAGGTCAGTCTGTAGTCTGAAATACACATATCATTTGTCAAACACACATACTGCAGGTCAGTCTGAGGTCTGAAATACACATATCATTTGTCAAACACACATACTGCAGGTCAGTCTGAGGTCTGAAATACACATATCATTTGTCAAACACACATACTGCAGGTCAGTCTGAGGTCTGAAATACACACAATGTATGTCACAACACACTACACAGCAGGTCCGTCTGCAGTCTGAAATACACATATCATTGGTCAAACACACACACTGCAGGTCAGTTTCCCTGTCCCTTTCTTTCCTCATAGCCTTCATTGCTGTCACAATGTGCCCCTTGCGCTTCCTCACCTTTGAGGAGCTGAACAAATCGTCTTCATCATCATCGGCGAAGATGTTGGAGACAGCAGCCGCAGCTAAAGGCTTGCTCTCTTTTTTCTGGGCCATCGCTGGAGGGGCTGCGGAAGGTTTCTGGAACATAGATCACAGAAAGTCACACTGCCACTAAAAGCAGCCTGGAACTGCTCTGAACAATAAACAAAAACAGGGTGGACTTGCAACAAACAAGCAGACAGAAAAACAAACAAACAAAACAAAACAAAAACAAAATTCAAATTCAATTGATTCTTAAGAGTCGGTAAAGAAGAGTCGGACTTTACAGACGTCAGAACTCGTCATTAAGACTTCTGTTCATGAGAGGTACAGTTCCATATCCTGCTGACTGAAGCCAGATGTTTGTGCAACTGAAAACAGTCCTGGTAACAGGGTAAGCTGGTTTTTCGAGGCAAATTTTGCCATCCTGAGTAACAGCTTTACTTCTCCTGTAAAATGTTTTGCTTAAGAGTTTTTCTTCACATGGAGAAGTAAAATGCTTTCTAATCAACCTGTTTAATACACAGATAATCAACACTTCGAGTGTTCTATCATCTCACACATGTCCTCACACACACACACATGCACACCACACATCAAACACACTTGAGCACATACACACACAACAAACGAGTGCATGCACAAAGCATACACACACACACACACTGCACACACACACACACACACTGCACACTCACACACACGCGCGCACGTGCGTGTGCACACACACGCACCTACACACATACATCCACCCACACACCCACAATCTTTCTCTTTACCACGTACCTGAGGTGTGGGGGCGGAGGGAGGGGTCTTGCTAAATATGTCCACTGGAGGGGAGTCCTCAGGGGTGCCAAACAGAATGTCCTCATCTTCAAACAAACTCCTGGCACTCTTAGTTCTCTGCAGCACAGCCCCATGACACAGTCATCAATCATCATCATCACCGTCATCATCATCATCATCATCATCATCACTATTATCATCAATACCATAACCACTATGACCAGTCATCATAATCATCATCACCGACACGGTCATCATCATCATCATCATCATCGTCACTGTCACCATCATCATCACCACTACTGTCATCAATACCATAACCATTATGACCAGTCATCATAATCATCATCACCGACACGGTCATCATCATCATCATCATCGTCACTGTCACCATCATCATCACCACTATTGTCATCAATACCATAACCATTATGACCAGTCATCATAATCATCATCACCGACACAGTCATCATCATCATCATCATCGTCACCGTCATCATCATCATCATCATCATCACTATTATCATCAATACCATAACCATTATGACCAGTCATCATCATCATCATCACCGACACAGTCATCATCATCATCATCATCATCATCGTCACCGTCATCATCATCATCATCATCACTATTATCATCAATACCATAACCATTATGACCAGTCATCATCATCATCATCATCACCGACATTGTCATCATCAACATCATCATCGTCACCATCATCATCACCATAACCATTATGACCAGGCTAACACCATAGCCATCATCACATGTCACAGTCATTATCATCAACACCACAGCCATCATCAGCACAGTCACTGTCGTTACCACCACCATCATCATGTTTTGCTGGGTTCTTCCCCCTGGTTCCTTTCAAATGGTCAATATTCCAGCAGGATAATGTCTTCATTCATTCCAGGAACATAATACAAGGAACTGGATTTTTCTCCTGGATCATTATACATACAGTGGGAATTATCTAGCTGGACAAAAAAAAAAAAAAAAAAACAGCTCTCTTACTCTGAGAGATCTTTTGAAGACTTCTTAGAAGCATTACCATACCTGAAAGTTTTTTTTTTTCTTTGATTCAATCTACCTTTGGGACGTCCACCCTCGACTGTATCCTGTTTTGGACAGGGAATTATGAAAGAAACACAGGCCTGTGACGGGCAAGCTGACCCTGTCTGTCACTGCTAACACCGCTTGTTTTGGGGGGGCTCTTTCTTCTTTATTTGTCTCATATGTCTTGTAAGTCACACTGTTTCAACACCAATCATTCCCAATCCCTCAAACACAGCCGTACCCATGATCTGAATGCAGCAGCCTCACTACTGGCACTCCACAACTTGCAATCAATATCAGGCTGCCATAAGGCAACCCACTAGCAGAGACACAGAGCTGTGGCTGAGTCAATTCATAGGTGTTCAGCAGGACCTGTTCTGATCTAAGATGTGCGGGACATCACTTTCAAGACTCCTACTAATAATTCCTAGCTGCAGAGTGAGTATGGGTGACCACTGTCCTCTGGACCGAACTCCAAGTCTATCCACTCAAATCCCCATGATCACCATGGTGGAGTGGTTAGCGTTGCAGACTCCCAGCTGGGAGGTCATGTGTCCCATTCCCATCAGAGCCATTTATTTGTGGGATTTTTCCACTCTGCTCCAACCCAGAGCCGAGTTTGCTATGGGCTCACCTAGGAAGACTGGGACCACATGGTTGAATTTCATCCACTTAATGGATGCAGCTCTAAACAGTGTTGCTTGACTTTCCTGATCAACGTTGCATGTGTCTGTATCTCTCAGGCCTGGTTGGCACCAGGATACATCATGAAAACAAGTGTAGTGTACAGCCCTGTCATGCAGTCTCAGACCTGAATGGAAATCTGTAGCATCACCTTCATCTAAATCATCATCAATCAGCATAATTAAAATCGCTTAAATTCTGTGTCCCTTTATGCCCTGCTCTCTTGGTGACCTCAACTCTGATTACCTCTCCATGTCTATGTCCTTGGACTGGTTCTGACAGAGTCACAGCATCGACAAAGTAATGGAGGCTCTCCTGAGGGAGTGCTCACGTACACTGGGAGCAAACGACGTTGTCAACAGGTGGCTACGCAGACAGTGCCCTGCACAGGTTGGATCAGAACGGGCATCACCGAAGTAACCCAGCAACAGTGCAGTGTCTCCTCGGACGGGTTGCCTCTCGAGGGCCTGATACTAACTGCTCCATGTGGACTGCAGGTGCTGGGGCTGTGGTGGGATGGACCTGACTGTGGCTTTGGACAGGGGGCTGGAATGAGCAGTATGAGCACAATGCCACTGAGTTGGCATGGAAGATGAGAGTCCAGGGTTCATACAGATTTCCTGATGAAAAAATTAAGGACTTTTTACGGACTTTTCAAGCACTTTTTAAAAAATTACAAGGACTTACTTCAAGAATAAGTTTAAGAGCAATAATCATGAAATACTGACATAAATCAAATTTTTCACTGTCTAGGACATTTTTGCATAAGGTCTTGTTTTTGTTTCCACCTGGGTCTGTCTGCAACCATTCTTCGTACTCTTTTCATCCCACCCAAACGACGAATACTTTCCTGGCACGTTGGCTTCTCAATTTCAAGACAGTGGATCATTCTATCACATGCACAGGCACCATGAAGGCCGGTAGCTCTGTTTTTTCTTTTACCTGTAGCATGACTTATTGGTGAGATCATCCGTCAACTCCGACTAGGACTTCTTTTACATTCATACTTTTTACAATTCAATTTCAGATTTTTTTTTTTTTTAACAGACTCAAGATTTTTACACAGACCTTATTCAAAATCATTGGCAGCACTTTTTGACAAAATTTACACACTTTTTAAGGACCTATGAGCAAAAGCTTGTTTTTGAAGGACTTTCAAGGCCTTGAAAACGGGACCTTAAAAACTAAGGACTTTTCAGGACTATATGAACCCTGTGAGACAGAAAAAAAAAAAATTCCCATGGACTTGCTGATACCAGCATTATCTCACCAGAGCTAACAGAAGTATTTGTCTGCCTGCATCGAGACATTGTCCCCTGCCCTGATGCCTCATTCAATTACAAATCAGCATCACAGCTGCCAACCTCTGAAGAAACTTCAGAGAAGTATTTTTGAAAATTGGGCAGAATTTCTGACAGTTGAGAGGAATACATACGCTGTTACACCCAAAACTAAAGAATGACATTCCAGACACTTCATTGTCTTTCCTTTTGTCAGGTGCTTTCATTGAATCACTGTCTCTGTCAACACATTGTTGCTCTTTTACATTTTTGAAGCACACTGTCACTAAGTTTCATCTTTATGACTTGGTTCATTTCTGCACTTCAGAACCATCAGTGCCTCTGTGGTGTCTTGACCCAAGGTGGGACGAAAATCTGTAAGGTTCTTCCTGACACGGCTGAACACTTCCACAGGCCGAGTTACTGACTGGGATCAGCAGCACTCCCTTCATGACAGCAGAAAGCAACCTGAATCTGCTCTTCTGTTCTAAATTCTTTTTCTTCTTTTCTGCCTCAGGGTTAATCAGTCTAGCAGGTCGATTCGACACTATGGCGGCGGAGGAAGCTGAACCAGCAGTAAGTGTCCAAACAGCTCTTTGGCTATACGAATGGCAGATGCGCAAACTCTGCAAATAAACGAACTTTTTTTTCTCGTGAGCAGAATTTTTTTTTTACGTCAAGCGGAATGACTTGGGTTTGACCATAATAAATTCTGCTGAATGTGGGATAGTTGGCAACTCTGCCGTGTCCATCATCATCACTTGTTTCCTTACGTCTTTTCTGTTCTCCTCCACCGGAGGTTTGGGGGCTGCAGGGGCACCAAACAGATCTCCCCCATCCTCCTCCTCATCTGCGTCAAACAGCGACAACATCTTCTTCTGGGGGCTGGGTTTGGCTGCTGGCGCTGCTGCAGGGGGCGCTGATGAAGGGGCTTCCTGCGCCTGGAGGAGAACACATTGCCTTGACTATTACTGTCGCTAAACGCACATGAAACGCATCATCCTCAGTATAATCGGTGAAGTGATGAGCAAGGTCTCCTGAGCTGTACAATTATCAGGTGGCTTCAGAAAGAAATAAAATCAGTTGCTACGATATAGCTTTAGAAAGAAATGCAATCAGTACTGTAATGTGGCTTTCAGAAAGAAATACGATCAATAACTATAATGTGGCTTTCAGAAAGAAATACAGTCAGTAACTATGATGTGGCTTTTGGAAAGAAAGTGCAATCAGTAACTAAAATGTGGCTTTCAGAAAGAAATACAATCAGTAACTAAAATGTGGCTTTCAGCAAGAAATACAATCAATAACTATAATGTGGCTTTCAGAAAGAAACACAATCAGTATCTATATTGTGGCTTGTAGAAAGAAATACAATCAGTATCCATATTGTGGCTTGTAGAAAGAAATACATTCAGTAACTAAAACGTGGCTTACAGAAAGAAGTATGATCAGTAACTATAATGTGGTTTTTAGAAAGAAATGCAATCAGTAACTAGAAAACTGCTTACAGAAAGAAATACAATCAGTAACTATAATGTGGCTAACAGAAAGAAATACAGTCAGTATCTATAATGTGTCAAGAGAAACACAATCAAAAACTATGACGTGGATTAAGGAAGAAATACTGCCAGTAATTAGACAGTTTCAGAAAAAAGAATAGTCACTATGACCTGGCCTTAAGAAATAAAGACAGAAAATATAATGAGACTTAAGAAATAAGTACAGTCAAACGAAAATGTGGCTTGAAGTTGAAGAACAGAAATTTAATCACTAGGTTTAATGTGGCTTAAAAAAAACAACAACAAAACATGCACTTATAGTAATGTAGAATATGGCTGAAACTGATGTTATCAGTTTGATGAAGAATGAAGCACAGCTATATAACAAACCCTATAGGCCGTTCTTAATGGGACAAACTTTCGGATTGTGAACTTTGTTTGCCTACTTTGAAATCTTAGCAGTCTAAGTGATTCTTGTCTTTCGTCTTCATTGTCCAATCTTCTGGTTCATGATCCAAGACTGGCAAGGTTCATGCATATTGCTGACCTTAAGTTCACAGGGAAAAAAAAAAAAGATTCACTCAATATTTTCCCAAACATTTTGGCTGCATGCAAAGGGAAGTAACCATATGAAAATTCTCCTAAAGGAAATCACTTTGCGACAAACTCTCTGATGATGGAATTCAGTTTTTGTGGTTGGTTGAGTTAAATTTGTGTTCTTGATTTGAAAGTAAAAAAATTTCCCTCAGTATGGCTGAAACATTCATGTTCACAATGCTTTGAAAATAAATCTGCTAAATCTCAGACAATGAGGTGAAATTGGTTTCAAGCCTGTTCAAAGCAGTTCCAAGTTCAGCAAATCCAACAACATATCTAATCAGCGAAGAACCAGTGAGTAACATTTACACCTTTTGTTCCCTCCCATGAGCAAAGATCATCAAACTTTTTAGTTTTTAGTTCACCGTAACTCAGCCATCTCCATAATCTAAATTGTGAATCATGGGCCTCAGTTAAAGAGCGGAGCTGCGGTTCGTCATTAGTTCACAATGCAGATACACGAACTAATGATTCAAATATTTAAGAATGGCTTTAATTTGCCCTTCATGACTAAACTGGTGAAGATCCACATGACTTGATCTAGACAAGCCGATGGTGAAGGTAAACGATACAGTCTAGCACACACTCGATCAGTATCAAATGCAGTTCGGCCCAGATTATGCAAACACCACAGTATGAACAACAACACACACACACAACACCAAACACACACACACACGGAACACCAAACACACACACAGATCACCAATAGGAGTGAGACTTACTTTTTCAGCGTCTGTGTCTTTGTTCTTCCTGGCACCCAAGATGTCGGCTCCCCCAAACAGGGACACTCCTCCGGCTGGCTTCTTCTTCCCTCTGCCCAGACAATATCAACGGGAAAACACAGTCAACCTTTTTGTGCCTTTTTTGATGCATGTGTGTTACAATGTGTGTCTTAGTAACCACTCTGTTTCGGCTGTGACTGTGACTGAGTGTGTATGTGTGCATGTGCATGTGTGTGTGTGTGTGTGTGTGTGTGTGTGTGTGTGTGTGTGTTATGTGTGTGCGAGAGAGAGAGAGAGAGAGTGTGTGTGTGTGTGTGTGTGTGTGTGTGTGTGTGTGTGTGTGTGTGTGTGTGTGTGTGTGTGTCTGTGTGTGTGTGTGTGTGCGTGCGTGTGCGTACATGTCTCTGTGTGTGTGCATGTGTATGTGTGTGTGTGAGTGAGTGTATGTGCCTGTGTGCATATGTGCATGTGCGCATGCTTGCATACATATGCATGTGTGTTCCTTGTTTGCGATAAATTCTAATGCTGTCATTTTCTTCGCAATTTCACGTTCCAGAACAACCTAACTCTGCAGAACAATACCTACTGATATGATCTTTTCAGACCCTCATGGTCTGAAGCTGTCACTGAGGCCTTAAGTGTAAAATGGAAGGGTTTTGAAAGGCACAGTGTGAAACTGGTAGGTGTTGAACGGAACACAGTTAAACAGGGGGGGGGGGGGGGGGGGGGCTGTTGAATGACATGGTGTTAAACAGAGCGGTGTTGAGTAAGATGGTGTTGGATAGGAGAATACACAATGGAAAGGTACTGGACGGGAGATTGCCTAATGCAAAGGGGATGGATGGGAGATTGCCTAATGCAAAGGGGATGGATGGGAGATTGCCTAATGCAAAGGGGATGGATGGGAGATTGCCTAATGCAAAGGGGATGGATGGGAGATTGCCTAATGCAAAGGGGATGGATGGGAGATTGCCTAATGCAAAGGGGATGGATGGGAGATTGCCTAATGCAAAGGGGATGGATGGGAGATTGCCTAATGCAAAGGGGATGGATGGGAGATTGCCTAATGCAAAGGGGATGGATGGGAGATTGCCTAATGCAAAGGGGATGGATGGGAGATTGCCTAATGCAAAGGGGATGGATGGGAGATTGCCTAATGCAAAGGGGATGGATGGGAGATTGCCTAATGCAAAGGGGATGGAGTGGAGGTGTCAATGAGGCAGTGCAGCATGGACAGTGCATGAAGGGAGGGTTGAAATGGGAAAATATATGTGGGAGGGTGTTGGACGGGACAGTGTATAATGACTGAGAGGATGTTGGATGGGAGGAATGTATAATGACAGTGTTGGACGGGACAGTGTATAATGACTGAGAGGATGTTGGATGGGAGAATGTATAATGACAGTGTTGGACGGGACAGTGTATAATGACTGAGAGGATGTTGGATGGGAGAATGTATAATGACAGTGTTGGACGGGACAGTGTATAATGACTGAGAGGATGTTGGATGGGAGAATGTATAATGACAGTGTTGGACGGGACAGTGTATAATGACTGAGAGGATGTTGGATGGGAGAATGTATAATGACAGTGTTGGATAGGACAGAGTTATATGAGAGGGTGTTGGACGGGACAGTGTATAATGACTGAGAGGATGTTGGATGGGAGAATGTATAATGACAGTGTTGGATGGGACAGAGTTATATGAGGGGGTGTTGGATGGGAGATTGTATAATGACAGTGTTGGATAGGAGCGAGTTATATGAGAGGGTGTTGGATGGGAGAATTGTGTGACAGTGTTGGATGGGAGCGAGTTATATGAGAGGGTGTTGGATGGAGAATGTATGACAGTGTTGGATGGGACAGAGTTATATGAGAGGGTGTTGGATGGGTGAATGACAGTGTTGGATGGGACAGAGTTATATGAGAGGGTGTTGGATGGGTGTATGACAGTGTTGGATGGGAGAGAGTTATATGACAGGGTGTTGGATGGGTGTATGACAGTGTTGGATAGGAGAGAGTTATATGAGAGGGTGTTGGATGGAAGAATGTATAATGACAATGTTGGATGGGAGAGAGCTATATGAGAGGGTGTTGGATGGGAGAATTGTATGACAGTGTTGGATGGGAGAATGTATAATGACAGTGTTGGATGGGAGAGAGTTATATGAGAGGGTGTTGGATGGGAGAATTGTATGACAGTGTTGGATGGGAACGAGTTACATGAGGGGGTGTTGGATGGGAGAATGTATGAGTGTTGGATGGGAGAGAGTTACATGAGAAGGTGTTGGGTGGGAGAATGTATAATTAGAGGGTGTTGGGTGGGAGAATGTATAATTAGAGGGTGTTGGATGGAGAATGTATAATTAGAGGGTGTTGGATGGGAGAATGTATAATTAGAGGGTGTTGGATGGGAGAATGTATAATTAGAGGGTGTTGGGTGGGAGAATGTATAATTAGAGGGTGTTGGGTGGGAGAATGTATAATTAGAGGGTGTTGAATGGGAGAATGTATAATGACAGTGTTGGATGAGAGAATGTATAATTAGAGGGTGTTGGATGGGAGAACGTATAATGACAGTGTTGGATGGGAGAGAGTTATATGACAGGGTGTTGGATGGGTGTATGACAGTGTTGGATAGGAGAGAGCTATATGAGAGGGTGTTGGATGGGAGAATGTATGACAGTGTTGGATAGGACAGAGTTACATGAGAGGGTGTTGGATGGGAGAATGTATAATGACAGTGTTGGATGGGAGAGAGTTATATGACAGGGTGTTGGATGGGTGTATGACAGTGTTGGATGGGACAGAGTTATATGACAGGGTGTTGGATGGGTGTATGACAGTGTTGGATGGGAGAGAGTTATATGACAGGGTGTTGGATGGGTGTATGACAGTGTTGGATGGGAGAGAGTTATATGAGAGGGTGTTGGATGGGAGAATGTATAATGACAGTGTTGGATGGGAGAGAGTTATATGAGGGGGTGTTGGATGGCAGAATGTATAATGACAGTGTTGGATGGGAGAGAGTTATATAATAATGAATACTTATATAGCGCCTATTCTCGGCTAGAGACCAAGCTCTAAGCGCTTTACAATCAACACTCGTTTACACAACGGGCTGCCTACCTGGGTAGTGCCGACTGAAGAGCTGCCAGCTGGCGCTTCATTCAGTCGTTTCCCGTGTCATCCAGTCAATATCGTTCAATATCGTTCACTCAGTTTCTTTACTTCCTTCATTCTTTCCATTTCTTACGCAGGGTGCATGCTGTGTGTAATGTGACATCCATACCAACGGCCAAACTGGCCTACTCTTCCGAAAGTTGGTGATGGGATTTTACGTGTGTGCAAGATATTATGCGTGCGTTCACACACGGAACCTCGGTTTATAGTCTCATTCGAAGGACTGTATGGGAAATGGAGTTAGAACTAATGTTAACTCTGAGGGAAAAATCCCCCTGTACCGAAACGCCCCAGCGGAGATTCGAACCCGCAACCCAGGATCACCAAGATTACGAGTCAGGCGCTCTACCAACTGAGCTATTCCGGCTATGAGGGGGTGTTGGATGGGAGAATGTATAATGACAGTGTTGGATGGGAGAGAGTTATATGAGGGGGTGTTGGATGGCAGAATGTATAATGACAGTGTTGGATGGGAGAGAGTTATATGAGGGGGTGTTGGATGGCAGAATGTATAATGACAGTGTTGGATGGGAGAGAGTTATATGAGGGGGTGTTGGATGGCAGAATGTATAATGACAGTGTTGGATGGGAGAGTTATATGAGGGGGTGTTGGATGGCAGAATGTATAATGACAGTGTTGGATGGGAGAGAGTTATATGAGGGGGTGTTGGATGGCAGAATGTATAATGACAGTGTTGGATGGGAGAATGTATAATGACAGTGTTGGATGGGAGAGAGTTACATGAGAGGGTGTTGGATGGGTGTATGACAGTGTTGGATGGGAGAATGTATGACAGTGTTGGATGGGAGAATGTATGACAGCGTTGGATGGGACAGAGTTATATGAGAGGGTGTTGGATGGGTGAATGAATAATAAGCGAGTGTTGGATGAAAAAGAGCACCATGCGAAGGTTCAGGATCGGAGAATAGATTATGGATGGATGTAAGATGGGTAGAGTAAAATGGAAGCTGCTTAGAGCGGGGGATGGGGGTGTGGGGTGGGGATTGTGTTGGACGGGGGTATGAAGAAGAATGGGCTGGATGAAGTAAAAGGGGAGGTTTGTCCAGAGAGAGAGAGAGTGGTGTTGGATGGGAGAATGTATAATGGGAGAATCTGTGATGGGAGGGTGTCAGATAAATGGAGGAGAACAAGAGGGGGGTTAGACAGAGGCGTAGGATGGGAAAAATGACTTACGTGTCTTTGGGTGCAGCTACAGCAGCAAACAAATCCTCTTCTTCCCCATCACCGTCAAACAGCAATCCACCCTTCCCTTTCTCCTCTGGCTTCTGCCCACATTGTGTATGCAAGCATGGATACACAGACACACACATGTATCAACTTACACACACACATGTATCAACATACACACACACACATATCAACATACACACACACACACACACACACACACACGTATCAACATACATACACACATACACGCACAAAACGTGCACAAACACAAGACACACACAAAACAAACAACAGAAATACAACACACACACAAACACACATACAAACACACTCACTCACTCACTCTCACACACACCAAACAAAGACATATGAAACACAAACACACTCTCACACACACAAAACAAAGAAAGACATCTGAAACACACACACATTCATTCACACACACACACACACACACACACACACACACACACACACACACACACATACACACACACACTCACTCACTCACTCTCTCAGACACACACATACACAGCACACACACATATATAATATATGTAAGTGATCAGGGAAGGTACACATGGAATTCACTTGGGAGGAGGGGGGAGGGGGGGGGGAGACAGAGAGAGAGAGACTCAGACAGACAGAGAGAGACAGACAAAGAGTGAGAGAAGGACAGAATCTGAGAGAGAGAGAGAGAGAGAGAGACAGAAGGAGAGAGACAGAGAGACAGAGAGAGACAGAGAGAAAGAAAGAGAGAGATATAGAGACAGACAGACAGACAGACAGACAGAAAGAGAGACGGGCTGATAAAAGGAAAGAGAGACTGAGAGAGAGAGACAGAGAGAGAGGGAGAGACAGACAGACAGACAAAGAAAGACAGAAAACAGAATCTGGGAGAGAGAGAGACAGACAGACAGAGAGAGAGAAAGAGACAGAGAGATACAGAGAGAGAGACGGGCAAAGGGAGAGAGACAGAGAGAGAGGAAGGGAGAGAGAGACAGACAGACAGTAAGAGAGAGAAAGAGTCCATGTGCATCCATGCACACAAGAGTGGAAAGATATGTACATCGACATGCCAGACTGTGTCCCACACATCAGAGGCGCCAGCATGCGCAGGGTGCCACTGCCAACCGTACCTTCACTCTTTTTTTGGCCGCTTCAGCTGGCTTCTTGGCAGAGAACAAGTCGTCGGCATTGTTGTCGTCGTCGTTGTCAAACAAGAAAGAGGCTCCCCCACCGGTCTTCTTTGGTTCCGACTTGGGATGGTTGCAGGGGTGGCGGAGGGTTTTCCCTTCGACTTACTGCACACAGAACGATGATGTCAATGAAGACGCTGATGATGATGACAGTGAGGGTAATGAGAAAGGTCTCTTTGCCTTACTGCACACAGAATGATGATGTCAATGAAGACGCTGATGATGATGACAGTGAGGGTAATGAGAAACGTCTCTTTGCCTTACTGCACACAGAATGATGATGTCAATGAAGACGCTGATGATGATGACATCGACAGTGAGGGTAATGAGAAAGGTCTCTTTGCCTTACTGCACACAGAATGATGATGTCAATGAAGATGCTGATGATGATGACTGTGATGGTAATGAGAAACGTCTCTTTGCCTTACTGCACACAGAATGATGATGTCAATGAAGACGCTGATGATGATGACAGTGAGGGTAATGAGAAACGTCTCTTTGCCTTACTGCACACAGAATGATGATGTCAATGAAGACGCTGATGATGATGACAATGAGGGTAATGAGAAAGGTCTCTTTGCCTTACTGCACACAGAATGATGATGTCAATGAAGACGCTGATGATGATGACAATGAGGGTAATGAGAAACGTCTCTTTGCCTTACTGCACACAGAATGATGATGTCAATGAAGACGCTGATGATGATGACAGTGAGGGTAATGAGAAACGTCTCTTTGCTTACTGCACACAGAATGATGATGTCAATGAAGACGCTGATGATGATGACAATGAGGGTAATGACGAAGGTCTCTTTGCCTTACTGCACACAGAATGATGATGTCAATGAAGACGCTGATGATGATGATGACAGTGATGGTAATGACCCAGGTCTTTTTGACTTACTGCACACAGAACGATCATGCCAGTGAAGACATTGATGATGATGGTGACAGTGATGGTAATGACGAAGGTCCCTTTGCCTTACTGCACACAGAATGATGATGTCAATGAAGACGCTGATGATGATGACATCGACAGTGAGGGTAATGAGAAAGGTCTCTTTGCCTTACTGCACACAGAATGATGATGTCAATGAAGATGCTGATGATGATGACTGTGATGGTAATG
>CM065742.1:30930221-30937721 GCA_033310375.1 Conus canariensis
ACGCAGAAGAAGAAGAGACCCTTTAAAATACACCTTCTTAAAAACACACTGGAAATTTAGTTTAAAATCTTTTTTTTACTGTGAAATCTTAGATCAGACGAAAAATGTTATACTCTTTCAGAAATTCAAAGATCACAATGACAGAAAAACAAAAAATATGGCACAGTGAACTCAGGGTCTTGTACAAGGTGGAATGTCAACAGGCTGGCCCACACTGCTCAACATGCTTCAGACCAACACTGTATCCCCACTGTGACAGAAATCAGCACCATGACCTTTCTCTCCGTCTTTCCCAAGGGTTTTGTTCACCACATGTATCCGCAATCCTTGGTTTGTGAAACGGCCATAGCAGAAAACGAGCAGACTCTGGGAGTTTCCATGGGGGAGGGGGGGGGGGGGGGTCATCTGACCACCAAACCAGCACAGTTCACCAAGGCCACACGGACTGGAATAACAGCGCTCCGGTCCTGTGAGAGAACTCCCCCACACCACTCACTGGGCAACCACCACAACAACAACACCACCATCGACAGTCGTCTGCACGTCTGTCTCCTACAAACGTAACCCCCTCCCTCACTAAACTGCCACCACACCCTTCCGTCCTCTCCAGCTGGTCAGGTGAACTAAGGGACCCGCCCTCCGCCTCCACCCCCCCCCCCCCCCAACCCCTCCCTACCTGTCCTGGCTCTGTTTCCATCGCTCCAGGAAAGCCATGTTGTGTCAGTCGGCTGGTGGGGATGTTGTTGGCGGCCCACTCTGCCGACTGCACCCCTACCCCCCGGCTCTCTGACTCGCTGCCTGCCCCTTCTGCCAGCGACAAGGCGGCCTGGCGGTGCCAGGAGAAGAAAGACAAGGGGGTTGCATGGCGGAGGGAGCCAACACAGCAGGAGGGGGTGGACGGGGGAGGTGGTGGTTTGTGTGGGGTGGGGGAGGGGGGGGGGGGGGGGGAAGGGGGTGGAAGGAGCCTGCAGCTACGTGAGGTTCACAGGTAGGCTCCCCGCCAAAAAGACTGATGCAGGGCAGCAAAACATCCACCTCTTCCCCCCCCCCCTCCACACACACCCCCTTGACCCAGACCTAGCCTCACACACACACACACACACACACACACACACACACACACACACACACCACACACATACTTACACCACACACACACACACGTACACCACACACACACACACACACACACACACGTACACCACACACACACACACACACACACACACACACACACACACACACACACACACACACTCATTCACAGTGGTGGTGTTCTGCTGTAGTGAGCAATGGGAGATACTAGGCCTGGCTCAGCTTGTCTTGTCTGTGAAACCCTGATAGTGGGTGGAGGGTGAGAGGGGTGGGCATGGGGGACGCACACATGCAAATGATGGTGCCTGCAAGTGCTCGAGCACACATACATGCTAACATTATCAACACTCTCTCTCTCTTCTTTTCACTCTCACACACACACACACACACACACACACACACACACACACACACACACATACGTGTGCGTACATACTCACAAACGCGCGCGCGCACACACACTCTCTCTGTCTCTCTAATCTCTCTCTTACACAGACAGACATACACGCACACACACACACACACACACACACACACACACATGCACACTCACTCACTCAAGCACACACGCACTCTCTCTGTCTCTCTGTCTCTCTCTCTCTCTCTCTCACACACACACACACACACAGAGCTGTTACCACCATCACCAACAGTCACACTACACACACAAGCGCGCATACACACAAACACACCAGACAAACAAAGACAAACGGAGAGGACTTAAGTCAAACCAACCCACACAAACTCCTGAAATCACAACCATTCTTCCCGAACCCCACCCTCTTCTCCCAAACCACCATTCCATCCCCCCCCCCTCCCCTCCCCCATCCCACTCCTTCTTCCTCATTCCAAGACCGTAGACTCCGATGAGTCGGTGGTACATGAGAGATAGGTTGGGGAGGGGTGGGGCGTGGGGGAGGTGTAGGGGGCGGGAGAGTGAGGAGGAGTGAGGGGCATGGCAAACCACTACCTGTAGCTGTGGTTTATCACCTCCATCGACGTTATACTGTTCCCTAATAGTCCTTGCCTCCCTACATTACCGTTAGGGGGCGCCTTGGTGATAGGTCCACCTGGCTACTGCCCCGTGCTCCCGCTCGCTTATCTCCTTTTCCCCCTCCACCTTCCTTCCTTCCTTCTATTCCTCTTTTTTCGAGTTCTTCCTCTTCCTTCTTTCTTCATTCCTTCTTCTTCTCCCAAAGCGCCCCCCCCCCCCCCCACACACACACACTTCTCCTCCTCCCCCTCCTCTCTTCGTTCCTTCCTGTTCTTCTTTCTCTCTGTTCTTCCACTTCCTGTTCTTGCGTCTTTCCTTTTTCTTCTGTGCTCCTCCTCCTTACTTTATTCCTTCCCTTTCTTCTGTCTTCTTTCCTTCCTTTTCTTCTGTGTTCCTCCTTCTCCTCCTTTCTTCATTCCTTTTCTTGTCTTCTTTCCTTCCTCTTCTTTCTCCTTCCTCTCTTTCTGTGTTCTTTCTCTTCCTCTGTCCTTCATTCCTTCTTCCTTATTCCTTTGTCGTTTTCCTCAATTCTTCCTTCCTTCCTTCCTTCCTTCTCTATCCTGCCTCTTATTTTGTGCTCTTGCTGTTTCTCCTTTCTTCATTCTTTCCCTCTCTTTCCTCTTCTTTCGTGTTCTTTCTCTCCCTCTGTTATTCATCTCTTCTTTCTTCCTTTCTATTCCTCTCCTTCTTCTTTCACCTTCCTTCTCTTTCCGTTTTTTGTCATTCCACTTCCTCAATGTCTGTTTGTTTGTTCGTTTTTTTCCTCCTCCTCCTCCCTTCTTCGTTCCTTCCATTTCTTCTTCCCCACTCCTTTTCCTCTGTGTGCTTCATTCTTCTTTCTTCCTTTCGTCCCCCCCCCCCCCCCCCCCCCCCCCCCCCGCCCCAATTCTTTCTCCTTTCTCTGTGTTTTCTTCCTCCCTTCCTCATTTCTTCACGCCTTCCTGTTCTTCTTTCGTTCCTCTTCTTCCATCGTTCTCCTGTTCCTCCTTTTTCATTCCTTCTCTCTCTCTTCTCCCGAGCACTTCCTCATCTTCCTTTCTTCACTCCCTCCTTTCCTGTCTTCTCCGTCCTCTTCCTCTGTGTATTTTCCCCTTCTTCTTCTCCTCTCTTCCTCACTCCTTCCTTCTCTTCGTTCTTCTTCTCCCTCGTCCGTTGTGCTCTTCCTCTTTCTCCCTTTTCTTTTCTTCTTTGTCCTTTCTCTTCTTCTGTGTTCTCGACCCTGCTTTCTTTGTTCCTGTTTTTTGTTTTTCTCTTGCTCCTTCCAGTGTTCAGTTCTTCTTTCCTTGTTTTTTTGTTGTTGTTGTTTTGTTTTGTTTTTGGTCTTCTTTAACTATTTGTTTCGTTTGAAAAACTTACAAGGTGACTGATGCTGGACCTGTTCGTCTGACCAAAGGTACTTCGCCCTATGGAGAAGTATCTTCGGTCTGACCCATTAACTAATTACTTTCCCACTTAGCTCAGACTGACTGTGGTGTAAACAGAAAGACGTGTGTGTGTGTGTGTGTATGTGTGTGTGTGTGTGTGTGTGTGTGTGTGTGTGTGTGTGTGTGTGTCTGTGTGTGTGTGTGTGTGTGTGTGTGTGTGTGTGCATGTGTGTGTGCATGTGTGGTGTGTGTGTGTGTGTGTGTGTGTGTGTGTGTGTGTGTGTGTGTGTGGCGCGTGCGTGCATGCGGGTGTGTGCATGTGTGTGCACGCGTGCGCATGTATACGGAAAAAGAAAGAGAGAGAAAGAGAGAGAAAGCAAGAGAGAGACAGAGACAGAGACAGACAGACAGACCAGTATAGAAAGAGAAAGTGTGTGTGTGTGTGTGTGTGTGTGTGTGTGTGTGTGTGTGTGTGTGTGTGTGTGTGTGTGTGTGCGCGTTCGTGTGTGCGTGTGTATATGTTGTGTGTGTGTGTGTGTGTGTGTGTGTGTGTGTGTGTGTGTGTGTGTGTGTGTGTGTGCGTGTGCGTGCGTGTGTGCGTGTGTATATGTTGTGTGTGCACATGTGTGCCTGCATGCGTGTGCGTACTCATGCGTGCGCGCACGTGTGTGTGTGTGTGTGTGTGTGTGTGTGTGTGTGTGTGTGTGTGTGTGTGTGTGTGTGCGTGTGCGTGCCCGTGCATGCACTTTTGTATTGTGTGTGTGTGTGTGTGTGTGTGTGTGTGTGTGTGTGTGTGTGTGTGTGTGTGTGCGTGCGTGTGTGTGAGCGTGGTGTGTGTGTGTGTGTGTGTGTGTGTGTGTGTGTCTGTACGTACATGCGCATACGTGTCGGCAAGTATATGTGGGTGTATGAGACAGAGAGAGAGAGAGAGAGAGAGAGAGAGAGGAGAGAGAGAGAGAGAGAGAGAGAGACTTACAGAGAGAGCGAGAAAGAGAGAGGCAAGCGAGAAAGATAGAACGACCGAGAGAGAGAGAGAGAGAGAGAGAGAGAGAGAGAGAGAGAGAGAGAGAGAGAGGGAGTGTGTGTGTGTGTGTGTGTGTGTGTGTGTGTGTGTGTGTGTGTGTGTGTGTGCATGACTGTGTGTGTTTGTGTGTGTGTGAGAGAGAGGGAGAGGAAGAGAACGCAAGGGAGAGAGGGAGGGAGGGAGAGAGACACAGAGAGAGAGAGAGGGGGGGAGAGGGGAGAGAGGTAAGACAGAGAGAGACGGGGGGGGGGGGGGGGTGAAGAGAGAGAAGAGAGGAGAGAGAGAGAGAGAGAGGGAGGAGAGAGAGAGAGAGGGAGAGAGAGAGAGAGAGAGAAAGACAGACAGACGGACTGACGGACTGACAGACCGACAGTGAGTGGCTTAGTGACACGTGAACACTGTTGTTATGCACGAGTTCCTATATCCAACTAGCGTCGGCACCTCTCTTCACCTCTCTCTAGTTTACAACGTTCGCCAGGTCAGCATAGGAACACAGCTATAACATAACAGCCGAGTACGCCTTGGAGGGGGCAGAGGATAGGGAGAGGAAAAGGGGGGGGGGGGGGGGGGGGGTAGAGGAAGGGGGGGGGGGGGAGGAAGCTGGAGTAACGGAAGGAGTGGTGTATTTGAAATTTCAAAGATAACGGCCCGTTTACACACGATGCTGTCAGCCAGCGAGGGAACCCAACACGGGCCTGTGTGAGGGAACAGCCAAGTTCCTACAGGCCACATACCACAATTACGATTCTGCACTAAAACACAACGCATTGTGTGTTTTGTGTCCTGTAATCTGTTTGTCTGCATCTGTGGCGGTAACTAACCCCTTTTCTTTTTCAGATAAAACGCTATGTAATCCATGTTAGCGTTTTGAAGCCCACCATAAAGGTGAGCCGGTATTTCATTCAATGTTAAACTGATAATTGATCGAAAGAACAACTCCCCACCAATTATTTCCCTTTGGGGGGGGGGGGGGGGGGGGGAATTTTAACCGATGAAATCGCCATCTTCAAATACATGTCCTTCCCCTTAGTTGACTCATATTTCAGGCCTTTGCACTCTCCCTTGACCCTATCTCTGTGCCAGCTGGAAGCGCCAAAACAGTCACATTCCTTTTTTTATTTGAATCTGTCTGCTTGGAACACCTGGCTTGTACCTTGATGGCCATATGAAAGAAAAATGGGGAGAATCAACTTTCAGACGCAATAAAAGTTCTCAAAACAATCCAACTGCGCCAGTCTATAAATACTTGACTCATTAAGCATTACGCAAGGCCTTGGCACATTAATTTTTGGTGTGCAGCCACACTGATAACCAGCGGCTCTCGTAGCACAGGCGCAAAACGTAAGTCTGCCTTCTCTGTCCTTTTCCAAGACGCCTGCATCGCGGCGAATCAGAGACTGCACTTCATCCTCAGCACGTTGCTCACACAGGCACACACTCTGAAGGATGAGAAGATGATAAGAAGAAGAACAACAACAACAACAAAAACACAACTACAACACATACATACAAACGCACACATACATGCACGCGCACGGCTGGTAAGTGGGAGACTTCCTACACACACACGCACACCTACACACACACATGCGCACTCCAACACACACACACACACACACACACACACACACACACACACACCACACACACACACACAGAGTGTCACACATACACAAACACACACATGAACAAAGACAACCCTCAAACTAGGTTAATTAACTGAATCCCTGAATCCACTCTTAAGAACATTATGATTTCCCCACGCATTAAAATATTCTTTTTCTCAGAAATCTAGTTACGAAAGACCCATTTTTGCTTCACAGATTACATGGTTAGAAGGTATACATTAACCTTATATAAGCCTGCATTAAAAATATTTTAAACACAGTTTGCCAAGATCTATGCGGCTTTTTGTCCAGCAGATAAGTAAGACTTTGTTTTGGGAAACAACAAAAACAACAACAACATACACACACACACACACACACACACACACACACACACACACAACCTCCCGCAACACCCAGTTCTCAATTGTATTTTGAAAACTTGGTATAAAGATGGTGACGCTGAACATACTTCAGTCACACGGTGTACATTATACACTATTTTGTTGTGTGTGTGTGTGTGTGTGTGTGTGTGTGTGTGTGCGTGCGTGCGTGCGTGCGTGCGTGTGTGCGTGCGTGTGTGCGTGTGTTGTCAGCTGTTCCTTCTCTCACTGTCCATGCCTCTGTCAATGATATTGCTCCCCGTCTACTGCACAGCCACATCCAGCTTCATCCTGCGGCAGCTCCAGCAGTGTAGGCCACTGGGAGCTATCCACACCAGGAACGCTGTGTGCGATGTTAATGCACGGCTGCTTTGGGCTTCAAGAGAAAGACAAAAAAAAAAAAAAAAAGCCAAAGTGTCAGTCCTACGTCGCATTACGCCTCGTGCAGTGTCACTATGCCACGGAGATGATGATGTATGCCGGACTCTAATGTTTGGAACCTTTCTGAAGGCCAGCAGCGAGGCCAACATTCAGAAGTTGCCTTGGGGGAAACAGTCACAGGCTTTATTTCAAGACAATAAAATACGTTGCTCTTTGACGAGATGACAGGTGAAAAGACAACCCCTCCCCACCCCCCTCCCCACTGATGCTAACACTGATGCTGACACAGATACTGACACTAGAACTGTCCGCTGTCGCTGCCAGGATCTCATCCACTTTTCTTCCTTTCATACTACACCCCTGTCTGCATCACCCAGGCCCGAGAGAAACAAGTCACCTGCAGCGGTGATCAAAACCTACGAGGAGCAAGGCTTTGATGGCATCAACGAAGTGAGACAAGACTTCCAACACGCGAGGTCCGTCTGCCCTACCAACTTCACTGTAGGCCTGTAACGCCCCGTCTGTCATTAGAGCTGCACCATCTCTGAACGCAGTCTTCTCTCTCCCGAGTCTCCAGCTCCCACACCGATCCAAACACAACTCCCCCCCCCCCCCCCCACCACCACCACCACCACCCCCACCGAGCCCTTCT
>CM065742.1:30942721-30980221 GCA_033310375.1 Conus canariensis
TATCACAGGGACACACACACACACACACACACACACACACACACACACACACTAAGATGAATGTGCCTTAAGCATCTGATCTGTCCAGATGGACACTCTGCAGTTCTGACATTTTCTGAACCATGCATCACAGAACGAGTGAGAGACATTTAACCCTTTAACAGCTGATGAGCTAAACACATGGGTGGGAGCGAGAAATGTTTGTAATACTGAAAAGTTTGCGGCTGGGATCCAGGGGCCGCTTAAGGCTCCTGGTGGGGTGCAGGGGCAACACCCTGCTGGGGATTGTGGGGGACGAAGCCCCCCAGATGCTGACGAAAACTTGACATGTAAGGACAGTTTACTGCGATCTCCTTTGATACAAACCCTGAATTTGATACTTCTCAGTACTATATAGTTAAAAGTATTTCAGGCAAAAAACAACACAACTACAAACGTCCAACGAAGTCGAGGTGGAACAGTAAAAAATATGTATCGGAGAACCAGTGCATGCATCCATTAAAGTGCAAACTGATAAGGGGTGGGGAACTGCCAAAACACCAATACGGAAATCTGTATAATACGGAACTACTCCCACCCATGTAAACAGTCAGGTCAGTGAAGCTTCGTAACATTCTTACACGTTTATCCCTTTGTCAGCTAAAGAATTAGTAAAAGGGTACTTCGTTCTTATATGGTTAACCATTTGAGAGCTGATGAGTTAGTAAAGAGGCCTTACACATTCTACATGGTTAACCCTTTGACAGCTGATGAGTTTGTCAGTAAGGCTGCTAGGGACTAACATATCATTATGTCAGAATGTCAGGTCACTGACCGTCACTCTTTGTCCAACACGCAGGGTAGACAAAGGAAAAAGACGACAGAAACAAAACAGGAGAAAAAAGGAGCAACAAAGAAAGGGCACACTGGTAGCAGAGAAGACAGAGCTAGTACCTCGCTGTCAGAACCAGGCCGTTGCTTCTTCAACGCTGCCATTAATGGGTTGCTTCCCCCTCCAAACATGGACACGGCACCGGCCGGCATCTGCGTCCACCACAGCAGACATAATCATTGCAGGGGGCGCAAAGTCACGCATGTTTGACAGAAAGCAAATGTGCATATGGCAAATAAGGGTCTTGTGTATACGTGGCTAATAGGCATACACTGAGCTCATACAAGCACTTACGCATGTATAGATGCATACAGACATGCACACACAGGTAACGCACAATCAGAGTTTTGAAAACAGATGCCATACACGTGTGTGAACACAGACACAGACACCCTTGTCACTCACATCACACACACTCACAGAGACACACAGGTACACACATTGTCTTCTCCCTCTTTTGTCGCCCCATAGCAACACCAGTGTGGAGAGATCAGTGACTTCCTTTCACTGTCAGTCTGTCTGTCCATCTGACCACAGCATACCAGAATATCAGTGGTGTAGATGTTTATTCTATTGGACAGGGTCAGACCTCTTCACCCTAATGGTTAAACTATGCTATTGCTGTACTTTTCCACAAAAATTATTATTATTTTTTTTTTTGTCAAGGTTCTCTGTACAGATCTTCAATAAAAATAAGGGGTGGAGGTGTGGAAGGGGTGGGTAGGTGGGTGGCCGGGTGGGGTTGGGGGGGGGGGTGGATGGGGGGTGAGGGTTCCCCCTGCCGTCATTACACAGCACAGTGATTACATTGCACTAACTATAGTAAAACAGAAATTAGTATAATACGATTTTTGACTGATCTTTGTTTCACCAATACAAACTATTTTTGAGGATGTTTAAAACATTTACAAAAGAAGGGGAAAAAAAAAAAGAACAGAAATGGTCTATGATCGAAATGTTGACGGTTCATGACCAAAACGTTGTTGATTAAGAGAATCTCTTCTCTTTTTTATTTTTTCCCCCTATTATGGATCTTCTGAACATTCTGAAAGAAGCTCATATAGTAAAAGTATGTTCTTCAAACACCAGATTCGTTTCATTTCTGATTCATCGACATATTCTGGCATAAATTCACTCTCTCGCCCGATTTGTCTGTATTTCAGGGCCTGTCCTCCCCACTGTTGTTCCTTTGTATTGACATGTTGTCGAAAAAGCAGACACTGCCTGACCTGATTTCGCATATGAGAGGAGTAAGAGTTATAACTCTTTGGTCACAGTACCCCAATCAGCACATCAAAACAATGCCATGGTTACCCTCCAGCAGTGCAATTGCTGCTGAAGTAATTTTTCTTTTGACTTTTTCTCTCTCTCTTTTTCTTTTTTAAATTCATTGTATTCATCCTATTTCATCCAAATGAGTACAAAATATGGTGAAAGTGTATGGGTAAGTAGGTCTGTGGTTGTTTGTGGTCAGTACCTAACCATGGTCATGTCTAAAGGATCTCATCAGCACCACTGTAGGACATCAGCAACAACAACATTCACACACAAAACAAGTCAAAAAGCCAAATCAATCAGAGACAGGACACTGTTTTCAACTGTGCAGAAGACACAGCTTGTAATGTGTTGTCATTCATTGCACTGCATTACTTTCTGTTCAATTATTTCCATGTAACAACTGATTTCTGTGGGTTAAACTTGAGAGCTTTCCTGCCACAGGAAGTGCATCATGATAGCGCTACAATGTCCATGTTTTTAATTTTTAAAATTCTAACGGCACATCTTTTTGGCTGTCTATGCATGTCCATTTTCCTATGTACCTTTCATTCATCTATGATCTGACCTCTAGCCCAACCCAAACAGACATACACACACTTATCAATCACTACTATTCAACAAATGACAGCAAAATTACAATGAATCCACCTCTCACCTCCTCCCCCACCTGGTCCCCTCCTTGGGCCAATCCTTGCACCCTCCCCAACTTCAGCTCGCCTTCAAACATGCCAGCAGCAGTCAACAAAAGAGAGGAAAGCAAAGTCCACACACAACCTTTCTCTCCCTCTTTCTCTAACTTCTTCTGTGTCCCTCACCTTCTTTTCTTTGGCTTTAGGTTTCCTCGCCGGCTCTGCCACGTCCTCCTGAGCTGGGGGCGGCTTTGCAGAAGCCATGGAGCCAAACAGATCCCCTTCGTCCTCGTCAGCAAACAGGTCTGTCTTTGTCACCGTGCTTTTCTTTGTTGTGGGTGCTCCTGTGACCGATTCCTTTGTTAGGGTCAATTTTTTTTTTTTTTTTCAACACTCATGGATGAAGACGCGGACATCCAACATCCCTCCCTCTCTCCCCGTGAATGTCTTACCAGACAACCAAATAACTTCCTCTCATCACAAAAATGCCTCGACAGCGATGCAACGTCCCCTCTGACAGGTTCCCTGTCGACAGTTCGGTATGGATTGTCCCCATGCACTGCTGGTGCTTGACAAACCTGGGTGTGTGCTGCCCATGGGAGTTACGCCACTCAGGTGCCAAAGCTTCCGGAAAAAGAACAGAAAAAAAATTACATGCTCCACTCTGCGTATTTCAGATTTTCCACTCTCGTAACATTCTTAGTGGTTACCTCAGCTTCACTACTTCTGATCCAGCTGGGTCAACCATGTGCATGTGCCACTGCCATTGCATTTTTGCGTTTTAAACCCTTCTCCCCCCATCCCATCCCCTTTCTCCAGTCCTATCCAGTTTTGTGATGAGGCAACATTTCTCAGTACACCTTCATCAAATTTGGGATTTTGTTTCTCTCAAAATGCAGTCATGAAGAAAAAAAATGTGTGTGTGCAGAAGAAGGGGGGGGGGGGGGGGGGGGATGGGACATTTCTTTAAATGGAGATTGCCTGAAACATAGTAGGGTACTTGGTGTGCCTGACTTCTGCACTGTGTCACCTTGTAGCAGTTGAGGTGCGTCGATGGTGGGTACCTGTGTGCATGTCTACAAGCATGCTTGCATGTATGTGTATGTATGTATGCATTTGTATGTGCGTGCGGTATGTGTGCATGTGTGTATGAGTGTGTGTGTGTGTGTTGTGTGTGTGTGTGTGTGTGTGTGTGTGTGTGTGTGTGTGTGTGTGTGTGTTTTTGTGTTTGTGTGTGTTTGTGTGCAAGTGTGTGTTTGTGTGTGTGTGTGTGCAAGTGTGTGTGTGTGTGTGTGTGTGTGTGTGTGTGTGTGTTTTGAAAAAATGGGGCCATGAATACACACACTCATTTCCACCAACACACGACACACAAAATTCATGTCCACCAACACATTACACACAAACTTCATGCCACCCAACACATTACAAAACTCATGTCCACCAACATACCACCCACACTCATGTCCCCCACCACATCACTCACCTTTCGATGACGGTTTGGAGGAAGGCTGTGAACTGAAAAGGTCGTCTTCATCGTCGTCATCATCAAACAAACCGCTGCTCAACCCGCCACCCAACTTTTTCTCAGTGGTTTTGCCAGGGGCCGTGGATCCTGAAGAACTGCTGGTCCCCCTTCGTTCCCTGGGCTTGTCGTCATGTTTCACCGATGATGTGAATAAGTCGTCATCTCCACCTGGGTGGGAATTGGAAGCTATCGCTTAGAACTGGTGCTAACCCTTTGATTTACAATTCTAAACAAAAAATTGTGTGTGCAATTGCTCTAAGTGTGATGACAAACATCACTGACACTTTATCTAGATAGTCACCAAAAATCTGATTTGAACTTTCAAAGACCGAAAATTGCGTTTTATTCAACTAGGCATGCATATACACCTGAATTAAAACAGAAGAATCAAATCACATGACCACTTGAGTAAAGAATTAAACACCACAAACAGAAGAACTCAGTTTCAAGTTTTTATCTTTAAAACCAAATCGACTACACACAGCCTTTTCAGCGCTGTTAAACTCACACAAGCCAAAACAGGTGCATCCTGAACAGTTTAGATCATCAACTAAACTTATATCCTGAAGAAGATATGAACGATAAAAGCAGTTATTGACATGGTAGCTAAACTATCAACATCTTATGGCATGTAAAAACAGGCTGTGCCACATTTCCCATCATTTCTCATTCCCAGAAAAAGAAGAGAAAATTAATTCTAATAAAAATCTAAAACACACACACACACACTCACACACACACACACACACACTCACACACACACACACACACACACTCACACACACACACACACACACACACACACTCACACACACACTCACACACACACACACACACACACACACTCACACACACACACACACACACACACACACACACACACACATGGCAACTGGCTGCACAGACTGCACACCTGACTATCTGCTGACCGCCAGTATGACTGATGCACTTCTGTCCAACAATGCTCTACACCTGGCTTACTTCTTCCTGTTTCTGCCACTAAGTTTCAGACTGTCCTTGACAAATGCAACAGGTATGCACCGCAAAAATGAGCTGTCAGCAGCATACCCGAGACATGCTTAAAGAAAAATGAAACGGTTAACGTTCCCATAGCCTATAAAGTTCCCATAGCCTATAAAGTCCCATAGCCTATCTGTCACTGGAGCAGTGAACTGTCTAAGGCATGGCATGATATGAAGGCAGCGCCCATCCCACTTCTTCTGCCACCATAATCTCCCTGCAACTGAATCAGGTCCCCATTCACTGCTGGGTGGACAGAGAGCTGACCTCATGTGAGATTCAAACTCACAACCATCAGGTCTGCAGGCAAACGCTTCATCCATTTGACAAAGGGCCCCTCTACCATAAAGGTACAAAGGTAGGAATTCTTTTCTTCTTCTTCTTCTGCGTATGCAGGCTGATACTCCTACGGACACTCCCTATATGGACAGGCAAGTATTAATGCCATCTACCCAACAAAGGGAGTGGAGTTTTGTGTGTACGACCGTTTTTCATCCTGCCATTAAGGCAGCCATACTCCATCTTCGGGGAAGGTGCATGCTATGTGTAACGTGTCATCCATACCAACGGCCAAACAGGCCTTCTCTTCCGAAAGTTGGTGATGGGTTTTTACGTGTGTGCAAGATGTTATGCATGTGTTCACACACGGAACCTCGGTTTAAAGTCTCATTCGAAGGACTGTATGGGAAATGGAGTCAGAACTAATGTTAACTCCGAGGGAAAAATCCCCCTGTACCGAAGCGGCCCAGCGGAGATTTGAACCCGCAACCCTTGGATTACAAGTCCGGCACTCTACCAACTGAGCTATTCCGGACTTCTTGTGAGTCTGGGAAATGGTGGCATTTCAAAGCACACTCCAGTGGCGAGGGGAGCAAAATGTTAGTGAGAGATTGCTAGAGTCTCTTGGGGCTCTCTCGCATGTGAGAGAAAATGGACAACAGACAAAATTAATGTCCCCTATCTGGTACATGAAGTAAAGTACCGAGGTTTGCCACTTTGAGCGGGAAAAGATCAAAATGCCAAATCTCCAACTGTCAGAAGAGCTTGAAGTAACCAATTTTTAAAAATCTGACAAACACCTTTTCCATTCTTCCTCTCCGCTCTCGCTGATCTTGCCACTGTCAGATCCCAGCCGCTGGTAAATTTTCACACCTGTGAAATCCTCCTCTGAACCACACCTGATCATATGAGAACCAGCTTATCTATTTATAGATTCTTCCCGCTAACTGCCTCTATGGGCAGAAGAACTACTGTTTTGCAGTCACCACGGTCCAAGCACTGTTCAAGTGTTTCTTTTTTTTTTTTTGTACTCCCAGTTCTTATAGAACTTATATTTGTCAGTGGTCAAAATGTGTTCCACTCGCTCCAGACAAAACCTCTGGGCCAATCTTTCTGAAAATTTGTAGGTAGGTTCATTATGGGTCATGGATGATGCCAGATGCTGTATTTTACCAGACTGTTACTAACAGCTATAATGGCCCCAAACGGTTTTTCTTCTTTATGGAATATCTCAGTGACGAAATACATTATGACGCATGTTTGATTGTGATGTTTTTTTTATCTGACAAATATCTATGAAAGTTCTGTATTTGACGGATTTTAAAATAGCTTTAGATCTAATTACTGACTGGTAGATCATGGGTATTTTCATAGTAAACATGCTCTTGACATGTACACGCGTATTCAAGATAAACAGGGAGTACGTTTATATGCTTTGCATCTTGTTTTTTTACAAAGCTTTCATTTTTCACCTTTTGCTGAGAATCACCGAGTTCTGTCATGACACTGGTGAATGTGACGTTTAGCCTTGACCCTGAGTATGCTGGCACTGTATCATACAGCTGAAGACAGAGTACATGTCTATACATTGCAAACAGAAACATTCACGTAAGTTATGGTGAAAACAGCAGAAGGAACTGCTGCGAAGTTTGTTTGAGGAATGAGAACTAACAACAGTTTTGCGACTCTGATGGGGAATACAGTGGGATTAATTCTGTGAGACAAACAGAGATTAATTCTGTGAGACAAATGGAGATTCATCCAGTAGACCACAGCTTTCCCTCTACACAGCTACCATGTAAATACATGGTGAAAAAAAAAAAAGACACATTGGGTGACATTTGTGCGACTGACGAAACAACATTAAAAGACAGACAAATGGAATCCAAGTAACAAGTTAGCCTGTGATCTCACTTTCCAAATTTCACTATTCTAAAAATTTTATATAAATTTATGACACGGTAAAAAAAAACCAAAAAAACCCCACATGCACCCACTTTAAAAAATAGGGACAAGCAGAAAACCTGGAGAAATATAAATATTACCCCAAGAGAGACTAACCCTAAAAAGGTAAAAAAAAAAAGGTTATGTTGAAACTAGCCACAGAGTCTGGAAAGTACGAGAGGACAACAGAAGGAAGGAAGGACAGGGACAAAGAAGACCACAAGCAGTGTCTCACCACCAAATATGGACACTCCTCCCTTGGGAACTTTTTTGCCACTGGCTGTGCGAGGTCTGCTGGCTTCAGCGGACTGACCTGTACACAAGACGGAGCCTTCAGGGGGAAAATATCCACTCCCTCCCTTCCCCTCCTCCCCACACACACACACATGCACACACGTACATACATGCGCACACACATGCACGCACACACACACGCACACACACAGACGCAGACACAGACACGCACACGCACACACACACATACTAACATACACAAACACACACACATGACAATGCATTCATATTGCAGGCAGTCCCTGCTTCACCACCTAGATATCCAATCCATTCCAGTGAAGAATGTTCAAGCAAAAATGGCCATGCTAAGTTTTCATTCAGCACGAACGAACCGATCTGTCCCAACAGCATCATTCAGCACGAACGAACCGATCTGTCCCAACAGCATCATTCAGCACGAACGAACCGATCTGTCCCAACAGCATCATTCAGCACGAACGAACCGATCTGTCCCAACAGCATCATTCAGCACGAACGAACCGATCTGTCCCAACAGCATCATTCAGCACGAACGAACCGATCTGTCCCAACAGCATCATTCAGCACGAACAAACCGATCTGTCCCAACAGCATCATTCAGCACGAACGAACCGATCTGTCCCAACAGCATCATTCAGCACGAACGAACTGATCTGTCCCAACAGCATCATTCAGCAAGCCAATACATTTTGACAACCTTTGAAAGAAAGTCCTCAGTACCCTCAACTTCTGGCTAGATATTCTCCATTTTACCTACCCTCTGAAAAGATGTTTAAACACGACACAACACTTGGACTGTGATTAAGAGAAAACACGTTTGCGTGTGTTAGTGTAAAAAGGTCAGTCTAACAAGCTGAACCATGAAAACAGTTTAGAACTTTCTATCAGGTAATCTGTTTGTCTGCATTACCTGGTGGACCTAATAACCTGTTTGGTTTTTTTTTAATTTGCTCCATTTTCCGCTCTCAGTCACCTCGTTTTGAAACTAACTTTCAACTGAAATAATCCAAAATACAATAAAATCTGAAGTCAGACCAATGTTCCCCAACTTGTGTACTCACACAGAGGATGCAGTGCTAAACACTGTGAACCGGTTGTTCAGTGAGGATACAGGGTCAGTGGCACTGTGCTCAAGTGACAACTCTAGCCACCACTCCACACCCTGCAGCAACTTGGGCAGACTTTTTTTTTTTTTTTTAAACACATGCCAGCTTAAATTCTAAGGGAAACTACACAGACTGTGAGCTTGACCATTTGACTAACCACAGTTCTTTCCCCTTCATAAAAAAAACCCAACAAAACCTGTGAGTTTATTCTTGTAGTGTCAAGACATGTCAGAGGTCGTTTCCCCATAAAATAAGATGTCTGAACAAATGCCACTGTCATTTTGAGAATCATCAAACTTGTGATAATCAAGGATCCCACACTGAAAATGTTTGTAGGACCTAGGAAACATCGTTCTGGTGGAAAAATCATGCATTTCTTTATGGTGCTCCAGGTGATAGACAGTCCAGTATGCGCACTTACCTGTCAAAACTGTCCAGTATGCCCACTTATTTGTCAAAACTGTCCAGTATGCACACTTACCTGTCAAATCTGTCCAGTATGTGCACTTACCTGTCAAAACTGTCCAGTATGCGCACTTACCTGTCAAAACTGTCCAGTATGCGCACTTACCTGTCAAAACTGTCCAGTATGTGCACTTACCTGTCAAAACTGTCCAGTATGTGCACTTACCTGTCAAAACTGTCCAGTATGCGCACTTACCTGTCAAAACTGTCCAGTATGCACACTTACCTGTCAAAACTGTCCAGTATGCACACTTACCTGTCAAAACTGTCCAGTATGCACACTTACCTGTCAAAACTGTCCAGTATGCCCACTTACCTGTCAAAACTGTCCAGTATGCCCACTTACCTGTCAAAACTGTCCAGTATGCCCACTTACCTGTCAAAACTGTCCAGTATGCGCACTTACCTGTCAAAACTGTCCAGTATGCGCACTTACCTGTCAAAACTGTGCAGTATGCGCACTTACCTGTCAAAACTGTCCAGTATGAGCATTTACCTGTCAAAACTGTTCAGAATGTGCACTTACCTGTCAAAACTGTCCAGTATGTGCACTTACCTGTCAAAACTGTCCAGTATGCGCACCTGCCTGTCAAAACTGTCTCCATTCTAGCATTTAGTGAAGCATTTCTTTAAAAAAAACGCCTAGATGTTGTAGATGCAGAAACAAAAAAAATATTTTCAGACACTTTCAAAAGTAAACATATTAAACCTACAAACCACTTACTGACCGAGTGCTTACTCATCCTGCATAAGCCAGCTGAATTTTTTTAAATAAATGTGGTCTGAATATGTCACTAGATATGTCACTAGATGACAGAAAGTCCATTTTCTTCTCACTTCCTTAATTTCCATTTTCCAAAAACACAAATCAAAATCAACCCTGATTAGAAACACTTCTATCGGGTACACAAGCATTTGTTTAGATGTCAGCTGCAGTAAAAATGACATTGCTCACTTTTTCTTTTACTGCCGTACACTCAGGATATAAAAATAAAACACAATCATAGAATAATGGATATTTTAAAACATTTGAAAATTAAAAAGAACACAATTCAGTGCTAAAATGACATTTGAATAGGCATGCACATACATGTGTGATTGTACACACACACACAGACACACACACGCACGCACAAACATAGACACATGCACAAACACACACACACGGACACAGACACTACACACACACACATACACACAGAGACACACACACATTAAGACACACGACACCCACCATCCTCATCCATGGCTTCTGTGTGCTGTGGGGCAGTAGCTGATTTGGACTTCTTACGGCTGGGTGTGTCGTCAAACAGCCCACCCTGGTTCAGCACACACAACCACCATCACTTCTGTATGTTAGATACTTAAAAAAAGAATGGTGTAAGTCTCCATGAATGGATTAAAAATAAAACTGAAAGCATCACTGTGATCCTGCTCACAAATACTTTATTTTTCTACCACCTACTATATGGAACAGCATTTCTGCATCTGTGTGTGTGTGTGTGTGTGTGTGTGTGTGTGTGTGTGTGTGTGTGTGTATGTGTGTGTGTGTGTGTGTGTGTGTGTGTGTGTGTGTGTGTGTGTGTGTGTGTGACCTTTTCTGCCCTTGAAACCCAATCTTTCTGATTTTTCCACTCTTTAGTCTTCAGACATTATCATCAGATACTTCACAGATCACGACAACTGTAAACTTTACACAATATCAACAGATACTTTAGACTTGATAACTGAAAATGTTATACACTCTCAACAGATACTTCAGACATCCAGACAACAGAAAACTTTACACACTGTCAACGTATACTCCAGACATCAAGACAAGAGAAAACTTTACACACTGTCAACAGATACTTCAGATATCAAAACAACAGAAAACTTTGCACACTGTAAACAGATACTTCATACATCATGATAACAAAAAAAAACTTTACACACTGTAAACAGATACTTCACCAGGATAACAAAAAATCTTTACACACTGTAAACAGATACTTTATACATCAGGATAACAAAAAACTTTACACACTGTCAACAGATACTTCATACATCAGGATAACATGGGGAGTTTGTATTATACTCCCTGTTTGGCTAGTATACTACAAAAAAAAAGTTTACACAGTGTCAACAGATATTTCAGACATCAGGATATTCAAAAACATTACACACTGTAAACAGATAAAAAAAAAACTTTACAAACTGTCAACAAATAGTTCACACAGCTGGATAATGGAAACAAATACTTCACACAGCTGGATAATGGAAAACTTTACACATAGTCAACAGATACTTCAGTCATCAGGACAACGGAAAACTTTACACTGTCAACAGTTACTACAGACATCAAAGTAATTATAAACTTTACACACTGTCTACAAATACTTCAGACATCTGGACAACAGAAAACTTTACACACTGTCAACAAATATTTTAGACATAATTGTGTACCTTACACATTGTCAACAGTTACAACAAATATCAAAATAATTAGATCTAGTTGCAAAGTGTAATTGATAGCGAACCGCCAAGAAAATGTAGACAAAACGAATCACAAGACAAAACATGACACGTTGAATCAACGCCCATCTTGCGCTGAAGTGAATGAAGATCAGTGATCGCTCGTTCATTTTTGTTGTCCCGAGTGTTTTGTATCTTGCCTGAAGAAGACCTAAGAGGTCGAAACGCGTCGTGTTTTGTCTTGTGATTCGTTAGTCTACGTTTTCTTGGCAGTTCGCTATTAATTACATTTAAAATTATCAAAATACTTGTAAACTTTACACACTGTAAACAGTTATTTCAGACATCCAAAGGAACTGTAAACTTTACACACTGTCAACATACTACAAACATCAAAATAATTGTAAACTTTACACACTGTCAGCAGTTACTACAGACATCAAAATAATTGTAAACTTTACACACTGTCTACAAATACTTCAGACATCTGGATAACAGAAAACTTTACACACTGTCAACAAATATTTTAGACATCAGGATATTCAAAAGCTTTACACACTATCCATTGATACTTCAGACAGGATATTCAAAAACGTGACACACTGTCAACAGTCAGTTACGACACCAAAATAAATTGTACACTTTCCACACTGTCCACAAACACTTCAGACATCATCGTCACTCTAACTAAATCTCTGAAACATCATGTTCCTCCTTGTTTTCACACTGTCACTTACGGCATTATCGTCATCGTCGTCATCATCAAACAGTCCTTTGCTGCTGGAGAACAGCCCCCCTGGTTTTCCAAACAGATCGTCTTCCTCCATCTGAGTGCTCTGACCAAACAGGTCTCCTGGCCAACACCAAACACCAGGGTCAAGGCCATTAATACTGTCAGTGTCAAGGCCATTCTCCACCGAAGGAACCAACTAATTGCAAATCTTGGCAACCCTTGTCTCTGTTTTTCATACAGCAATCTTTTTGTTCACAATCCAAGATCTTGATTCACACATATTCGTGTGATGACAAGAATTTGTGGCTGGTTGACTAGCTTTCATGCGAGGGTAATTAACCCGTAGAGTGCCTTTAAGCCGTCAGCTGACGCCGCATTAAAAATGCTTTCCCAGTGCCTATGGGCCGTCCACTGACGTCATGCATTTTTCTTGAATTTTCATTCGTTACTATTTCTATCAACGGACTTAAATAGAGTGTGCGTAGTAAGCCTTATATGTCTGTAGTATTAAAATGATATGTAAATGACCACACGTGAGGGGAAAGCCCATTTATTCTCATCACTGACTGGATGACCAGCCAGCACTTCGTCTCGCTTGCAAAGATGGCGGCGCAACCTTCGACAAGCGCAGCGACCAAATCAACGTATTTACACAGCTGAGCAGGCTCTGCTAATGATTTTTGACAAAGACAATAATCTTTTATTCAACGACTCACTCGAGCATGAAGGTGAGATGATGATAGTGATGGAATTGCCAACCGTATTCGTCAGTTATTGTGTCGGGCTGTGTGACCTCAATGTGTGTTCAGCTGACTGGTTTGCCAGCGTCGAACGAGCTCGCCTAGTGTGTACTCTGCACTGCGTGCCAGTGGTCAGTGACGTGGTAGTCAGCGTGAGAGGGGAGCGCGGCCTGCTCGCGGCGCGGCACAGGGCAGAGGGAAAGGTAGGGGAAGAGGAGCAGTGAAAGAGAGGGTTGAAGTCCAGCAAGGGGGCGTGGTGGGGAGAGGGGGGCGTGGTCGTGGACTGACCTGTCTGCATAGAGTGTGAGCGTCTTGATAGACTTCTAAACTGTTTTACTTTCATTTACAGGTGTAGTGTGACAATACAAACTTTATTTTCAACTTTTTTGCTTTGTGTTCTTGTTTGGATGTGAAGATGTAGTGGTAAATACATATGCTTTTGATCGTGCAAAAAAATCTATCCAAATCTAATTGTCTAAATACTTTTTTATTATCAAAATTAAAACAAAAGAAGCCCAGATTCAAAATCTTCATTCAATTTCCTTCAAAAATCATATATATTTCATTGTTATATCTTTTGTAGTTTCTGAGCTAGAATTTTTTGTTAATTATTACCCCCAAATCATTAGATTTCCCTGGCACTGGGAAAGCCTTTGTTTGTAACATTTTCAAGCAGCTTCAAGCAGCGAACGGGTTAATGTGTGGCTGGCTGACCTGAATTTATACTCTCACTGTGTAAACAACCATTTCATCTGCTTTTGCTCTGATACTCCAACTCAAAATACTTTAAAACCGTATGTTCAACACAGTTCCAAGTTTGGCAGGCTCAACAGTCTACCTCAGTCAAGCATCGGCAAGCAGCAGTTAGCACAGTATGGAGTGATGTACACTCTCTCCTGAATAAAACATCTTTCAAATGAAAAACCACCATCACTGGGAAGATCACTGCAAAACAACAAACTGTATAAAGAAGTTCATGGATCATTTCAGAAAGAAAGTACGATCTTTGTAAGTCCATGGTCTTGTCACATGAGTGTACAGTAAATTCAGTTTAGAACTGCCAAACCACATCAACAACCAATCACCAAATCATGATGAGCTCACAACAAGTCTGTAAGTACCTTCAACATCATCATCATTATTCTTGTACCTAAAATGTGTAGGGCTGTCTTCCTATTTTCCAGAAACGATCAAACAATAACAACCGTTCAGATGACAGTGGGCATCACCAACATTATTCATCAGTGACAATGTACAGTATCATCTAGTTTTCATGTCCTTCGCTGGCAACCAGAAAACTTTCCAGAAACTATCTACCAATGACAAAACACCCTGTACATCACTGTCATCCTCATCAACATCGACAGTACAATAGTGTATGATATGGCCATGTGTAGTGTATGATATGGCCATGTATAGTGTATGCTATGGCCATTTGTAGTGTATGATATGCCATGTATAGTGTATGATATGGCCATGTGTGTAGTGTATGATATGGCCATGTGTAGTGTATGATACGGCCATGTGTGTAGTGTATGATATGGCCATGTGTAGTGTATGATACGGCCATATGTAGTGTATGGTACGGCCATATGTAGTGTATGATACGGCCATGTGTCGTGTATGATACGGCCATGTGTGTAGTGTATGATACGGCCATGTGTAGTGTATCTTATGGCCATGTGTGTAGTGTATGATACGGGCATGTGTAGTGTATGATACGGCCATGTGTGTAGTGTATGATACAGCCATGTGTGTAGTGTATGATACGGACATGTGTAGTGTATGATACAGCCATGTGTGTAGTATATGATACGGCCATGTGTAGTGTATGGTGCGACCATTTTTAGTGTATGATGCGGCCATGGTAGTGTACGATACAGCCATGGTAGTGTATGATAAGACCATGGTAGTGTATGATAACGGCCATTTGTAGTGTATGATACGGCCATGTGTAGTGTATGGTACGGCCATATGTAGTGTATGATACGGCCATGTGTCGTGTATAGCATGACCATGGTGTTGATGACAGTCAACATAATAAACATATGTCATATGACTATGGTATCAGTGTCATTCTAACATTGTCTACATAATAAACATGTCATATGACTATGGTATCAGTGTCATTCTAACACTGTCAACATAATAAACATATGTCATATGACTATGGTATTAGTGTCATTCTAACATTGTCAACATAATAAAAGTGTAATCAATGATCCAATTGTACTAACATTACATCTGTCACTCTGTACTGATGCAGATGTTGTCTTTAGTATCGTTTCATGCGGGGGCCAAAATAGCTCATCTGGTAGAGCACTGCACATGTGATCCTGGGGTTACTGGTTCAAATTTTCTCAGGGCTGTTTTGCTACAGGGGAATCTTTCCCTCCCAGTCAACACTGTCTCTGACTCCATATCCTGAAAAGTCCTTCGAATGAGACTGTAAACTGAGATCCCACGTCTTCGTGTGCGTACATACACATAACATCTTGCACACACTTAAAATCCCATCACCAACTTTCTCAAGAGGCCAGTTTGGTCGTTGGTATGGATGACACATATACACAGGATGCATCCTTCGTGCAGGATATAAAAAAAAAACAACAAAGAATGACTGAAAAAGTGAACGACTGAGATTTGCCTGAATGAAACAGAAAACCACTGAAAATCTCCCCAACTGGCAAGTCTTCAGTCAACTCTACCCAGGTTATGTAAACAAAAGCATGAACTGTGAAGCACTTAGAGCCTGGACTCTAACCAAGGATAGGAGCTGTATAAATACTCTTATAACGATAGTAAGGATATGATGGGATTTACCTGTACTACTTAGTCATTCTCTACTAATGCGGGAATTTGTCTGTGATGCCGTTCCACGTTTATCATCTGATTCTTTGAGACCTACCTTCATCATTCTCCACAGATCTGGAATGTTTGCCTTTGCCTTTGCCTTTCTTCTCTTTCTTTTTGCTCTCTTTCTTCTCCTCTGCCTTCTTTGATTTGCTGTCTGTACCTGTAAAGGAGACAGGTAAAATTGAGTTATCTGTTAAATTGACTAACAAAAAAACATCTTGTGTGTGTGTGTGTGTGTGTGTGTGTGTGTGTGTGTGTGTGTGTGTGTGTGTGTGTGTGTGTGGTGTTGTGTGTGTGTGTGTGTGTGTGTGTGTGTTGTGTGTGTGTGTGTGTGTGCTTTGTGTGTGTGTGTGTGTGTGTGTGTGTGTGTGTGCTTTGTGTGTGTGTGTGTGTGTGTGTGTGTGTGTGTGTGTGTGTGTTGTGTGTATGTATGTGGTGTGTGTGTGTGTGTGTGTGTGTGTGTGTGTGTGTGTGTGTGTGTGTGTGTGTGAATGTAAGTATATGAGTGTGTGTGTTTGTGCATAGGTTTGTGCAAATGCATGCATGTTATGCTATTCAAATGCATGAGTGTGTACATTTGCATGTGTGCATATATAACACAGATGCACCAGTGGAAGTTTAACATAACTGATGCCAACACATGTACATAAAAGGAAAAGCTTTTGTATTCTGGTAAAACTAAACTATCACATGGTAAAACTAAACTATCACATGGTAAAACTAAACTATCACAAAACACACACACAACTAGTACCACAGGCACAACACACGCATACAGGCAGGCAGACACAGACAGACAGAAACACGCACGCACATGCACATGCATACTTACACACATGCGCATTCATACATACACAAATGCACACACACACACACACACACCACACACACACACACACACACACACACCACACACACACACATACGCACACAGAGTCAACCACATGAAAGCTACACATCTCCGTGCAACACACGTCTCAAATCCAATCAAACTGTAGCTTTCACACCAACTCACGGCTGGCCTTGACCTCTGACTCTCCCCACTCCTCTCCATTGGCCTCCTCCTCACTGTCAGCAGCACGAGGTGGAGGCTTCGGAATGGAGGCTCCGATCCTGGCTGCCAGCTCGGACGCAAAGTCCCCTCCACTCTTGGGTCGACCCTGCACACATTGGGGGGTGCTGACCTCACTGGGTGTATTTGAAAAATTAATGATAAAGCTCTGCCGAAAAACGTTGACAAACGAATCACAAGACAAAACACGACGTGTTTCGATCTCTTACGTCTTCTTCAGGCAAGATACACAATACTCTGGACAATGAAAATGAGCGAGCAATCGCTTATCTTCATCCAATTTGGTGCAAGATGGGCGTCAAATTTATTCATTGTTCATTTTTGTTGTCTTGAGTGTTGTGCATCTTGCCTGAAGAAGACCTAAGAGGTCAAAACACGTCGTGTTTTGTCTTGTGATTCATTTGTCAGCGTTTTTGGCAGAGCTTTAACAAGAATTTCTCAAATTTGTTTAGATTTCAGCCTACAGTCGCCTTGTTTCGCAACTAGATCTGACTGGATGTAGCTTAGCTGATGGCATCCACATATGGGCATGTGTATCTGGACGTGGTGTGGGCATGTGCGTGCTGGTGCCTTGTGTTTGTGTGCCTGGAGGTGTGTCAGTGCATGTGTGTGCACAGGCACGTGTCAACGAACAACTACATATCTAAAGTCCATAAATTTTTCTAATCATATTAGAAACGCATCTGGGGATGTATACTACATGATCTGGTTGTACACCGAAGCTGCAGAGCGACGACAATGATCAATGTCAAATGCAAGGCTGCTGACCTTCTGGAGTCAAAATTCAGGAACCAGGGGACAAAAAAAGGGGGTGGATGGGGGGAGGGGGGGGGGGGGGGGGGAGTGGTGTGTTAAAGTGGGGCCAGATCTGCTTTTTGATTGAAAGCATTTCTAAACCCTTTATGTTTCAGTTGGCAATAGGTGGTTTAAAATGAAAGTACTTATTCCACACATATAAGTAACGACCAACATCCACATAACACGTTTTGGGTTTTATTCTGCACTACTTTATCATCCTATTTTAAAAAAATGATCCCCAAGCCTCAATTTTTAAGCAAAACTTTGAAATTCTGGATACTTTAACAACATTTGAGATTTCAGGAGTGAAATTTAGAAAGAGAAGGTGTTAGTAACCACCAATGACATTGACAAACAAAGCACATGACAAGACACGATGCATTTCGACCTCTTGGGTCTTCTTCAGGCAAAAAAAAAAACAGATCACATTAAACATTTAGGACAGTACAAACAAAGAACGAAAAGTGACTCATCTGTTGTTGTCCATGTGGTAGGGATGATATAGGTGACCCTGTAATCCACTGTTCATCACTGTTGAAGATGGAGGTGACAGTCACCCATTGCTAATCAATGTTGAAGACATTGATGACTGTGATCTGGTGCTAATCATGTTGAGGATGTACCCGACTCTGTGGTCCAGTGTTAACCATGTTGAGGATGTATCTGACTTTGTGATCTAGTGATAATCATGTTGAGGATGTACCTGACTCTGTGATCTAGTGTTAACCATGTTGAGGATGTACCCGACTCTGTGATCTGGTGCTAATCATCTTAAGGATGTAGGTGACCCTGTGATCTAGTGCTAATCATGTTGAGGATGTACCTGACTCTGTGGTCTAGTGCTAATCATGTTGAGGATGTAGTTGACTCTGTGATCTAGTGCTAATCATGTTGAGGATGTACCTGACTCTGTGGTCTAGTGCTAATCATGTTGAGGATGTACCGACTCTGTGGTCTAGTGCTAATCATGTTGAGGATGTACCTGACTCTGTGGTCTAGTGCTAATCATGTTGAGGATGTACCTGACTCTGTGATCTAGTGCTAATCATGTTGAGGATGTACCCGACTCTGTGGTCTAGTGCTAATCATGTTGAGGATGTACCCGACTCTGTGGTCTAGTGCTAATCATGTTGAGGATGTACCTGACTCTGTGGTCTAGTGCTAATCATGTTGAGGATGTACCTGACTCTGTGATCTAGTGCTAATCATCTTGAGGACATAGGTGACCCTGTCATTCCTCTCTTAAAAGTACAGGGGTGATGGTTTACTGGTAAATTTGAGACACTGAACATGTGGCGTCAGATTTCCCTCACCATGGGCAGAGGCCTGGATGGAATGGAGGGGGCTGAAGGAAGGGGGGGGGGGGGGGGGGGGGAGGCAATAATTTGGGCAGGATCTTACATCAGGGGAGGTCACTTTTAACGGCGACTTTCTATCATTTCTGTGGACCAACTCAGATTCCTTGCTCTTCTCCTGCGTGGCTAGGAGACCAAGACAGGGACAGGAGGCATTCTTCGATCCAAACAATACGCTCTTCTCACTGAAGCTGTCCTGTGATACGCTCTGCTTCCACACTGATGGAGTTATGTCCCTGCAGGACCTGTGACACAACCCTGCCGGTGGATTCAAAGACTGAACACACAGCCCGCTCGGGCTACACCTTCTGTAACCAACGCGTTTGCCTGTGTGTGTTTATACTCCTTGTGTGTTCACATAGGAAACTTACTGCTCTGGTCTCATAAGAACGTGCACCGATTTGCACACTTCATTTTTCGTGCTTACTGAGTTCTTCCCTGCTGGACGTGTTTGCCTGTGTGTTTATACTCTTTGTGTGTTCACACAGGAAACTTATCCTTCCAGTCTCAAATGAACATGTACTAATTTGCACACTTCATACTGTGTAGTTCCCTACTGGACGTGTTTGCCTATGTGTTTATACTCTTTGTGTGTTCACACAGGAAACTTACCCTTCCAGTCTCATAAGAACGTGCACCGATTTGCGCACTTCATTTTTCGTGCTTACTGAGTTCTTCCCTGCTGGACGTGTTTGCCTGTGCGTTTATACTCTTTGTGTGTTCACACAGGAAACTTACCCTTCCAGTCTCATACGAAATGCACAAATTTGCACACTTCATTTTTCATACTGAGTAGTTCCCTACTGGATGTGTTTGCCTATGCGTTTATACTCTTTGTGCGTGCACACAGGAAACTTACCCTTCCAGTCTCATACGAACACGCACAAATTTGCACACTTCATTTTTCATACTGCGTAGTTCCCTACTGGACGTGTTTGCCTATGCGTTTATACTCTTTGTGTGTTCTTACAGGAAACTTACCGTTCCAGTCTCATAAGAACATGTACTAATTTGCACACTTCATTTTTCATACTGTGTAGTTCCCTACTGGACGTGTTTGCCTATGCGTTTATACTCTTTGTGTGTTCATACAGGAAACTTACCGTTCCAGTCTCATAAGAACATGCACTAATTTGCAGACTTCATTTTTCATACTGAGTAGTTCCCTACTGGCTGACGTGAAATGGGCGTCCTCACCACTTCTTTCTCACTGCCTTCTTCATCGCCCTTCTCTTCCTCCGAGTCGCCCGCTGTTGCTCCCTCGTCTTCGCTGTCATCATCTTCGTCAGAGTCCTCCTCAGAATCCTTGTGCTTTTTCATCGCCGTTCCAAACATGTCCCCTTCACTGTCACTTTCTTCTTCACTCTGAAAACACAGGCGACAAATTACTGCTGAATAAGTACACCACTCTCCCCTTCACTCTTAAAAGATATTAATATCTTTATTTACACCACAAAACAGCAGCAAAAAAAAACTAAAGGAAAACAGAGAGCAAAATAACCCATGTTCAGTACAGTCATCATGCCACGAAAATGCATGAATTATGTTTATCTGATATTATTATCAGCTATTACCTATTTTTCCTTATTGCAAATAAAAAGAAGAATGGAACTCAAACTGAACAAGAGATACAGACAATAAAATAAAATGACAAAAATAAACCAAACCCCAACTGGTTAGAATGAAACAGACACAACCTTCAACACGTGGGTAGAGACCTTCATTAAATTAAAAGAAAATTCCCACAAAAGTCTGTATTCTGGCTTAAGCTACTGACCAAGATTGAACCCTGAGCCTCCCATTTGTTGATCCATACTATTAACCACTGTGCCATTGGGACTGGTTAGAGTTGGTCTTCTTGTTATGTTCACACTAACAATAAAACAAAAGTAACACTGAGAGGAGCACAGCAATCCAAGTGAAATGGTTCATATTAAAAACTGAAAAGTATAACAAACAAACAAGACACAATTTGCATACAAAAGGCACAAGAATCATCATCAGACATTGTTCACGGAAGGAACTGATGAGCATGTTAACCGAACAAGACACTGTTTACATAGAAACAGAACAAGCACGATAATGAAATAGGACATGGCTCACGTAAGAAAGGGAAGAGTATAATGATCAAACAAGACAACGTTCACATAAAGAAAGGGAAGAGTACAAAAATCAAACAAGACATGTTCACATAAAAACAGATAAGTAAAACAATGAAACAAGACATGGTTCACATCAATAAACGGAAGAGTATAAAAATCAAACAAGACATTCTTCACCTATTAAAAAGGAACAAGCGCAGTGATCAAACAAGAACAACTGATGAAATCAACAGTATAATAGCATTATGATTAACAAAACGAACTTCTGGTGTTCAGACTAGGGTCTTCATTCTGATAAGAACTGTGCTGTGTGCAATTAACAAATCCACAGTTCTGTTATTTTCTGCTGAACCTTCGGTGCTAGGAACAACAGATGAAATCTGCTGCATAGTACTACACAGTCAACTGAACACATCTTCTGGTGTATTCTGCGGTCCCCATGACGCTGGGAACAACAGGAGAAATCTGCAGCACAGTATTATGCCCTCAACAGGACACGTGGTGTTTCCTACAGAACTTCATGGTACTAGGAACAACCAATGACATCCTCACAATTGTCTTCTTTGGTCCTCATGGTACGACGAAAAAACGATGAAATCTGCAGCACATTACTCTGCCATCAATGAACACATCTGGAGATTCCTACGAAACTCACAGTGCTCGGAACAACCAATGAAATCCGTGCAGGTGTCTTCTTTGGTCCTCATGGTATGACAAATGAATGATGAAATCTGCAGCAGCATTAATAGCCATTTCCAAGGGGGAAACAAATCTAAAGATGACAATTGCCTCTCCATTGCAAATAGAGTTACCTTTCCTCAATTTATAGGTCAAGGAAATAGATGGAGATGATGTCTCTCTCTCCATATTATATAGAGACACCTTCTCTCAGTTTATGGGTCAAAGAAATAGATTCAGAGCCAAATATTTTATTTCAAGTCAACGCCAGTATAACGACTGAGATATCGACTGTCTGCTTTACACATGCCCCAGGCACACTGTTTCAGATCCCTGTTTTGGCATTGTCTCTCTGATTGGATCATAAGGATGACCAATGGGGCAAAAATTACTTTAAATGTGCCAACCAGTGGCATCTGTCACTTCCCCTAAAAGGTTCTAACATAGATTACCTCCCTTGCATATTTTCTACGTATCGTCTATTCAAAGAGGCATCTTGTCCCTTCCCCTGAAAGGAAACTCTCACACAGATTACCTCCCTTGGAGATTTCTACATATTGTCCATTCAGAGGCAACTGTCACTTCCCTTGAAAGGGAGCTCTCACACAGATTATCTCCAGTGGAGATTTCTACATATCGTCTATTCAGAGGCAACTGTGACTTCCCTGAAAGGAAACTCACACAGATTACCTCCCTTGGAGATTTCTACATATTGTCTGTTCAGAGGCAACTGTCTTCCTGAAAGGGAGCTCTCACACAGATGACCTCCCTTGCAGATTTCTACATATCGTCTATTCAGAGGCAACTGTCACTTAGGAAACACACAGATTACCTCCCTTGCAGATTCCTACGTATCGTCTATTCAGAGGCAACTGTCCCCCTGAAAGGAGCTCTCACACAGATGACCTCCCTAAGAGATTTCCACCTGTCGTCTGTTTAAAGCCAAGAAGAAAGGTTCCAGACCCCTGGGGAACCTGCTCCTTTCATGGCATGCCTCCATCCAAACTGACCGAACCTCACACTCTTCCCTCCCAGCCTGACATACAGGTGGACAAACACACTCACTGACACATGCATGAAGTGCCTGTATGTGTGGGTTAGTCCATGTCTACATTCAACTGTTAGTCAGTCTGCGCATGGACACACACACCGTCACAAACACATCTATGCAACTGCACTCACACTCGCGCGCACGCGCGCACACACACACACACAGTAGAAACTTCATAACCTGCCATATATTCATCATTTCCAATAGGTGTGTGTGCACTGACATACATGTGACTTGCAGGCATGCGCACGTGCATACACACACACACACACACACACACACAGATGTACATAGATGCTCGTCTAATGAACACCATTAGTACACATTAAAAAACATTTGTACACATGTGGACACATAAACACACACACACATAGCTTTTTTATGTAAAAAGAACAAATTATTATTTCTTTGGACGATGAGTTGTTTAATCATCGCCATCTTGTGTCCATAAATCCTTTAATGGTGTTAAGTGACAATAAAAAAAGTTTCAAGTTTCAAGTTTCACACACACACAGATGTACACAGATGCTTGTCTCACGAATCACCACTGTCACACATCAAAAAACGTTTCTGTACAGACAAAATGATGATGACACAAGAACAGACTCTGGATAAAATGAAAACAATACCAAAATAGTAACACGGAGCAGCCACCAAGAACTACCAGGCACAGACCCAAAGACACAGAGAACCTGAGGAGACAAGAACTAGACAAGACATGAGACAAGAGGGTGGAATTTAAAAAAACAACAAAACACAATGCACTCCAGCATGAAGCTTACCTGTGTACTGACACAGTGCTGTTATACCAGTCAACCTTTGGGTTGAACATTCAGATAATCCGATAATAAATTGATGGAATGGGGAAGGTGAGCCAAGGAGAAAGGCAGGGTTTAAGGGAAGGCAGGGTTTAGGGCAAGGGGGGAGTTCAGGGGGAGTGAAGGATTCAGGGGAGAGCAGTATCAGGGAAAAAGGAGTGTTGTGTTTTCCTTCCAGTGATCCTGCCCGAAGGCCAAAGCTTTGAAAAGTAAAGGCGTTAGGAGACAGTCAGAGCTCAACTAACGGTGTGGGACCTACACTTCCATCTTATCTGCAACCAGTTGTACTTGGTGCTGTTGCTTTGCTTCACACTTCTGGACTATTCACTCTCCTCCTCTGCCAGCCCCCCCCCCCCCCCTCCCCCCCCATTTCTCTTCTCTGTTTCTCTCGTGCCCTCACCTCACCCCCACTCATTTTCTATGAACTATTGAACTCTCATGAACTGTTTTCAGAAGGTACAGATGGAAACAGCAATGTTCACTGTCATCACAAAGAGACAGATTGATTGGCAGAAGACAGACAGATAGCTATAAATAGACAGATAGATAGAGATAAACCTACCAATCTATATTTATATACATTTGTGTATGTGTGTGTTCACAAACAGATAGATTGACAGACAGAAAGACAGATAGATATAGATAGATGGATAAATTTAAGATTATATCTATATACATTTGTGTGTATGTGTGTGTGTGTGTGTGCGTGCGTGCGTGCGTGCGTGTGCGTGCGTGCGTGCGTGCGTGCGTGTGTGTGTGTTGATGCAAGTATTTTTTAATCACTGAATTATCCTTTGTGCATATGTCTGCTAAGTAACACATCTTTTTTTGTTGCCACAAATATTTTGCAATACTACACTTAACCAAATCCTAGTTTTTCCACAGCAACCTAATGTGTTAAAAATTCATGCTTCAGTTTTCTTTCAAAATACCAAACATCTGGGGAAAAAATCATGGTTATAAGTATCATACATGTTTCGGATAATTTCAGCAATTTCTCAGACTTTTTATTTCCTTTACCCAAACACAGTTGTGACACACTAAACAGAAATGGTGAATTCCTATGCTTGTCCAGATTTGCACCAGTAAGACTGCCTGCACCACGCATACACACTAAACAACAACTCTTCCATAGTTCTAATGATCACTGAATCTGCTGTTTGTCACCACAGTGCTCCTCTCCCTCCATCACAAACCATAACAGTCTCTTTTCTACCCTTCGTGTCTGCAAGCTCCTCCTCGTTCAACTTAATCTTCTAAGTCAGTTGCAAAGTGAGGTGACTGCAGGCAGAAATCTAGACAAAGATTGAAAAGTTTAAGTACTATACACGCCAAACAGGAACAAACGAATCACAAGACAAAACACAATGCTTAAGGATTCAACATCCATCTTGCGCCGAATTTGATGAGATAAGTGACTGCTCGTTCTCCGTTTTTGTGGTACTGTGCATTTGTTTAACTTGCCTGAAGAAGGCCTGATAAGTTGAAATGCTTCATGTTTTGTGATTCGTTTGTTCATGTTTGGTGGATATAGTTCTTAAACTTTTCAAGATTCATCTTCTGAGATTCTTTTTGTTTAATGACATCTGCCCTCCTTCCAAGCTCTTCCCTGAGCAAGTTTTTCTTCTATTCTTTTTAGATTTTCTTTAATCAAGTTTCTCTTCAATCCTCATATTTTCACTGATCAAGTTATATCTTCTTTTCTTTCTGGATTTTCTGTGATCAAGTTTTTCTTCTATCCTTCTAAGATTTTCTTTGATCAAATTTCTCTTCTATCCTTCTAAGATTTTCACTGATCAAGTTTTATCTTCTATCAATCCATGATTTTCATTGATCAAGTTTTATCTTCTATCCTTCCAAAATTTACTTTGATCAAGTTTGATCTTCTATTTTTCCAAAATTTTCTTTGATCAAATTTATCTTCTGTCTTTCAAGCTTCTTTCTGCTCAATGTTATCTTCTGTCTTTCCAACTTTTCCTTTGATCAGCCTCATCTTCTAAATTTCATCGTTCCTTTAAGATAATACGTTCTGTCTTTCCAAGAGTTCTTCATGGAACTTTACCTGTTGTGTTTTCAACTTTCTGTCCAGATTTATCTTCTGCCTTTCAAAGTTTCCCTTTCTTCAACTGCATCTTTTCTTCCCGTGATTTCCTTTGTCCACATGATCCAGCAGCCCCGTGTTACAAAACCTGAACATGCTGTTCATATATTTTGAAAGGTGTTCATCTACATTACTGCTGGCCAAGTGTTTGAAGCAGATCTGTGGCCACCTCCTCTGGACTGGTGGTGTCTTCAAAGCAAGCGGTAAAAAGACAGGGCCTGGGTTAGTACACCAAATGATCAACAGCTTGTGGATAATAGTCAGAGCAAGCAGTGACAAGATGGACCCCGAGTTAGTTCACTAAATGGTCATGATCCTGTGGAGAATATTCAACGCAAGCGGCAATAAGATAGACTCGAGTTAGCTCCCCTAATGAACGACATCCTACTGAGAATATTCGAAGCAAGCAGCAATAAGATGTACCTGTGTTAGCTCCCCTTATGATCGACATCCTACTGAGAATATTCAAAGCAAGCAGCAATGAGATGTACCTGAGTTAGCTCCCCTAATGACCAACATCCTGTGGAGAATTATTAAGCAAACAATAATGAGTTAGCTCCCTGTTTCATGGTCACATTCTGGGACAGGTTAGTGTTGTAAGGGGAAGCAATCACCAAGAAGCCAGATTATAAAGTGCACAGAGGTAGTCCCATGAATTTCCTTTAAACACACACACACACACACACACACACTCACTTGTCCAGACAATATCACTTCATTATCCATTCACATATCAAAAGCGGTGCCAAAAACACACACACACGTGCCGATCGCAGAAAAGCATTGGAAGCCTTAAGAAATGCACCACTGGCATGCCATACGGTTACCTCGGCGTCAGACTCCTCAGAGTCTCTCATCTTTTTAGGTTTGGGTGGCCTCCCTTCTTCCTCTTCACTGTCAGAGTACTAAGACAACAGAGAACTGACAGTGTCAACCTGACCGTCACCGCCCACTTTGAAAAGTAGCAGTTTACCACAGGATGAAGTTTACAATTCACCCAGGTCTTGGGACAGGATTTATGACAATAAAACTTACATACACAGCATGTTGATAATGACAATAACTTGAAAACAATGGAAATCATGATAATAATGATGATAACAAAGTTAAAATTCTCAAATCATGACAATAATGATGAAAATGACATTAAAGTTCTTAAATCACGATAATACTGATGATAATGAAGTGAAAGTTCTCAATTACAAGCTTCACACGTTAAAGTTCTCAAATCATGATAATACTGATGATAATGAAGTGAAAATTCTAAATTACAAGCTTCAAAGTATTTGAGATCAGGATTTTTTGGAGGGGGAGGGAAGGGGAGGGGGGAAGGAGAGGGGGAGGGAGTAAAACCTTGTACAGACAAGGACAAGTAAGTTCCAGAAAAAAAAAGTCTTCGACTTTTTTAAACCACAACTTCTTTTTTTTTTGGTATAACATGTATCTAAATACCAAATTCATCTCCAAGAGCACACAAGCACTTATGAAATTGCAGTAACGCTTCAAGAAAAAACGACCAATCCAAAAAAAAATTGGATTCTAATTGCACAAAGTTCTGCATACTAATCTCGCTGGAGATGTATTTTGCTATGCATGCCTCTGCTTGCATCATGCTACGTACTTGTGACCATTGTGGACACTGGACTCCTGTTCAACAATTTATCAGTCGGACCACACCAACTGCCCACTTGTAGGTCATTCCATACACTGCAACTCACGGCTGAAGGGAAGGTAAATACATCTGTGCAGTCTATTCAGATTTCTGACCCATCACTAGCGATGCAGCCATGCCTGGGGTTGGTACACTGACCTCACTCAGGCCCGATGGATAGTCCCACTCCACTGTCACTCACAGTCACATCCTCTGAGCTAAAAATAAAACTACTGTAAAAGTGCTGGGGGTTGAATTGAAGGCACTGTGCACACGGCAGTCACTTTCTGTGCCGTGCTGTTCATGTTCCAAGTTTCACAAAAAGCCTTATGGAAGCAGCATGCTGGGTCACCCTCCATGGGCAGAAATGGACCAATCAATAGTCTACAGGTTTATGGAAGATGGACGGATATGGGTAGATCCGCAGTTCACACTTTAAAGTGGCATTTTGACATTTTTGTGTGTGTGTGTAGCGTTAACAGCACTTTCAGCCGCACTTCACTTCACACACAATGTGTGGTGGACTAAGAAGACCCAAATCTCATCAGTTATTACATGGTTTTGACTTGACCTTCATAACCAATATCATTAATATTGATAATTGATATTAATGATGACAAGGAAACCAGTTGGAGAGGTGGCAAAATCATGGTCATCTTTACCGATTCTTCTTTCGTATTCCCTTCCTCTTCTTACTGAACTTGGCCATTTTTTGACGGCATAAGCCCACAGTCTAAAGATCTTGGTTATCAATGTTGTGCTTAAGCCGCTGATAAGTCTGAGAAGACTTTTCTTTCCTTTTTTTCGATTCTTTTTTGGGGTAGCATTTCATCACAATGAGTAGCAGCATAGCACTGTCAACAAATTCGTAGCTTGCTTTGCCAAAAGCACAGCACTGCAGACAGCTCCACATCAACACAACACAGACATACGCATTTCAAACAACATCCACACACTACATTTTTACACTAAAAATTGGTGCAATTTGGACATTCATATTTTCTGAAGTAATTTTCCCAACACTGCAATCTTGCTGCAACGCACCACAGAAAAGTTTCAAAACGGGGTGACTGAGGGCGGAAAATGGAGCAAAATTTAGAAAGAGCGGGGGTTAGTTACCGCCAAGGACACAGACAAACATGGCACATGACAAGACGCAATGCATTTCGACCTCTTGGGGCTTCTTCAGGTGAAAACAAATAACTTTTAGGACAGTGAAGATAAGTGCCCTAGATGTTATTTGTTTTCACCTGAAGAAGACCCAAGAGTTCAAAATGCACTGCGTCTCGTCATGTGCTATGTTTGTGTGTATACTTGGCACAACAGAAAGTTAATTTGACTCTTTGGTACGTCTTACTGACAAGTTACTTTGCTGCTTAAAAAAAAGTGTCTTGTGCATTCTACGCAAGCTAGTTCCTTCTTTTTCTGCTTCTGATCATTTTCATTTCTCCCCAAATTTGCATACAGAGAAGAAAGGAGGCTAAAGGAAAATGAAACACTGAAGTCTGATGCAAATTAGAATTAACCATGCAAGCAAAACTGAATGAAATGAACATGCAAAAATAAGTCTATGTACACTTGAAAAACAGCAGCGTTCCAGTCATCTTACCTCGGTTTCTGATTCTTCTTCATCCTTCTTTTCATCTTCACTTTCACTGATACTGCCATGGTCGGACTCTTCTTCTTCATCTGCAGAGAAAAGAATTCTATGAAGGCATTGCTTTGTCAAACAGCGAAGCCCAAAACAAAGAAAGCAAAGAGAGGAAGGCATTTTTTACAGCACCTCATCTCTAAAACGTCTGTCCCCAAACTGAACACTGATGCCAGATCTCATCACTCTTGGACTTCACGGCATTAGTTTTTGTTTGTTTCTTTTTTTTTTCCGTCAAAATATGACCAAGTTGTCTACAGCCCACAGTGGCCGATGCATGGCAAGATCACCTTTGACACACCACAGTGTTGTAGGTTCAATCCTACACAATTAATCTGTTACCAAGTTCTCTGCCATTGTTGACACAGTTCAAACAAGGATCATCCAGCGTGCGTGTTTGAGTCGAGTTATGCAGACCGGTTTACCCAAAATTCGTGTGTCTGTAATATCTCAGGCAAACACCTGTAATTTGAAAAAAAAAAAAAAAAAACCCCGTAATCTTCATAATCGCAATACTTTCGCAACTTTTGAAGATTTGGAAGAGACGGCCACTGGTGCGTAAGACCGCTTCGTCGCCATCTTTGACAAGGTAAAAGACGCAAGGCACGCTGAGAAATGTCTTGTTACTGCCTTTGACCGAAACAGTGGCAGGCGAAACTTCGCGCTTAACAATTTTCTGTCTTTGATTTTTTTCCCCGTAATTTGGGGGGGAAGGGGGGACCGTAATTCCCATAATTTCATTTATTCTTTTTAAATTACAGCAAAATCATAAGGGTAAACAGGTCTGAGTTATGGATCATGACTCATGTTGCAGCTTGGTACATCCTAGCATGATGCATACCATCAGGCCTGATACATACATAAACTTCATGGCTCAGTAAACACGATGCCTTCAGTGTGGACTGACGTTAGGTGCGCATTACTGTGACACACACTTTCCAATGCTGTGGACGATAAAAAAAAAAAAAAATCACACTTGTAGTCACAGTGCCAAAGTCCATCTGCTATTTATTCCACAATGAAATCACATGGCCAGTCACACTGCTGATATCCACATGCTGTTTGTTCCATGCACACTGTCAATCACAATGTCACTGTCCAAGTCTGGTCATTCCTGACACAGTTTACACTGCAAGTTACGATGCCAAAAGTCCACTTCTCTTCATTCAACACACACATCATACAAATTATCAGTTACATTGCCAAATCCATGTCCATTCATTCCACACACACAATTTAAATTGTCCTTTGCAATGCCAAAATCCACGTCTGTTCTTTCTGCACAAAATTCACAATGTCCACCACAGTGCCACAGTCCATGTCTGTTCATTCCACACAAAATTCCCATTGCCTGTCACTACGTAAAAGTCCATGTCTTTTCCTTTCCATACACAATCCACATTGTCAGTCACTATGCCAAAGTCCGTCTCTTCTCATTCCCACAAATATTTTGAAATCAAAGTGATTGAAAGAGCAAAAAAAAAAAAAAACACCATCCACAAAACAGTCTTCTGAGGTGGAAATACATGATCCACATAGTTTTCGGAAACGAGATGTAACAAGGTATGATCTAGTCTGAAAAAAAAATAAAAATAAAGAAGACAGAATTGGATACAACAAGAGTCGGAGCCTGGGACCTGGTTTTGTATGTATGTGGAGAATTCTGTGCAGCGTAGAACACTGAGCGCCTTATTTACAGAAGACACATATCTGGTTCATAGACACCATGAGGTGCTCACTTCAGTCTGAAGCACCCCTGTAGTCTTCAAATTATGGTCTATATACAAACAATGAAGTCATCACTTTTTTCCTACTTTTGCTGATTGTGTCTCTCCACAGCAAGTGCCATTCCACACACACAATTTCCTACCTGAAGCTATTGAAAGATAAAACGAAAGGCATCTTACCTGAAACATCCTCCATCAGGCCGACATTGTCATCCTGAAGAAACATGGGGGACCCGATCAAGCAGGGCAGGGTTCGAGTCACATATGGGTCCTGGGAGGAGGAGCACATGTATTAGAGAACAAAGTATTTCAGCCAACAAAGCATCTCAAAGACCAAAACATCTTAGCAAACAAAGCATGTGAGAGAACAAAGCATCGAAGAGGATAAAGCATCTCAGAGACTTAAGCGTCTGCGCACAGGGTGACCTAGGGGAATGGGAAACCTCTGCTCGTTACTTTCACCCTCTGAGACAAATATTCTACCCTCTGTCATAACCCTCCATGCATTTTTCTTCGATTTTTATTTTAATTATATCTTCAATCCTGTCACCATAATGAAATCCACAGTCTTCTCCAGGTTTTGATAGCTGCCCCAAAGCCGTATCTGCAGTTCTGCACCCTCTGATCAGGTCTGATGCCGAGGAACATCATGGGTGGACAGTGTTGGAGGATGTGTTCTGGGGTCTGAGATCCAGTGCCGCACGGTCATTCGTTTGTGTGGGTAATCTTAATTCGGCTGAGGTGGCTCAGCAGTCAGCAGTGGCCAGTTCTCAGTCTGAAGAGGATTGTTTGCTGGTATCACTGGAGCTGATGGATTGGATCAGTACCACTGTCTGCACCAAGCCTTCTCTTCCACTGGTTTTGATATTGGTTGTGGATGATAGTTTTGGTCTCTCTGCAAGTCACCAAGCGGCTGAACTGCACCATATTGCTGCCTGCCCTGGACAGAGCGTCAGCCTTCTATTTCCCAGTGATCCCAGTGGGATGGAATCCACTGGAGTACAATGGTGGATCGTCTTGAACCTCTGTACATGAATACGCATATAATTTTTCTTGTGCTGGAGTTTGCTCCCATGTTTTCCCCCCCTTCTTCACCTATCTAACAAGAACACACAAAAAAAAATGTACAGCTGACCTTGGCTTCCAGTATAGGATCCACTTTGTAGCTGGTATCTTCGTCTTCTGAATCCGAGTCGGCAACATGGGTATCCAGTTTCTCAAAGGCTTGGTCGATAACATCAATACCAAACTTCAGGGCTTCTGACACTTTAGGAATCAGGTCTGCCTCTCTCTGTTCTCTGGTTTTCTCCTGTACAACAGTGAAATCATCCATGATATCACAAAACAACAAGGCTCACGCCAAGCAGTGGCATTACAGTGCCATCTGAGACAGCATCACACACACACACACACACACACACACAACACACACACACACACTCACACACACACACACACACAAAGCAGTGACATCACACCTGCCATTTCAGACAGCAAGGTATACAGAGAGCAATGACATCACTCCTGCCATTTCAGACAGCAAGACATACACAAAGCACTAACATAATTCCTGCCATTTCAGACAGCATGACACACACAAAGCAATGACATCACCATCCCATATGTGACAGCAACAAACACACACATACAGAGCAATGACATCACTCCTGCCATTTCAGTCAGCAAGGCTCACACAAAACAATGACATCACCATCCCTTCTGTGACAGCAACCCACACATATAGAGCAATGAAATCATTCCTGTCATGTCAGACAGCAAGACACACACAAAGCACTGACATCGCCTATGCCATTTTTGAAAACAAGGGTCACACAAAGAGTGGCATCACCTACGCTATTTCAGACAGCAAGGGTCAGACAAACAACAGCTCAGGGCATTCACTGTGAGGACGAAGCAATAAGGACCTATGACTGATGATAAGTGAGTTCAAACCTCCATCTTAGGTCTATGTAATTTCCATCTCAGCTATATCTACTTGAATGATGTACAACTAGGCTGGGTCCTATCCACAGTCATGTGTTGAGGGCTTGATGGGCGAAATAACAAAGCTGACAGCGTGTGCACTGAGCGGGAACAGTGGGGCTGGCACCAGAGCTGGCCTCTCAAGAGTGAATGTGGGAGATCACATTGGCCAGTTGCAAACATCAACACACTGCCAGACACAAGCACATCAAGCTACAACCACTTCTAGTTTTTTTGTTTTGTTTTTTTACCAAACATTTTCTGCAGATCTGCAGGACTTGGGCATGGCTGGGTGGGTGGGTAGGGGTAGGGGGGGTCATTTTCTAAAATAGTAAACCAGGTTGATAAAGACAGTTAAGTACATTTGTATAAAAAAAAAAGAAAGAAAAACACTTGGCATTTAATAGAGTAAAGAGAATGAGATAATGAGGCACATTTATGTAGAAAAACAAACAAACAAACAAACAACAAAAAACAAAAACAAACAAACAAAAACTTAGTATCAAAAGATTGAATGTTGTAAACAGGACACGTTGCACATTTTCCATAATACACAGTGCCTTTATCATCACAAACACACTGAACTAAAGCGTCTGTGTTTGATCACTTCATTGCCACCCCCAAGCAATACCCTGAAAGGCATCAAAAACTTAGGCCAGACATCTGCTTGGTCGTCTAACCTCCTTTCATTCATTACACAGATTTCCAAACTCACCCATATCCATCACCTAAAACCTAATGAGTATTCAGGTGACTTAGACAGAATTTCCAGATGATCTAAACAAGTATCGATGACGCTGGATAATAAATTCAATTCGGGTGATTTTTTTTCCATCTGCATTTCCTCCTGGTCAGTTTTATCAAAATACCAGAGAGGCTGGCAAAGCAGGTTTATGACCAGATCCGAAAGATTCTAGACCATTTTTTTAATCAAGAATGTGATGATTCAAGTCAGTTTAATCAGAAAATTCTTCTGGCATTGATGATCGTGCGTCTTGGACAGAACAGGCCTACTGAAGAACAGCAGGGACCTTCTTGCAATTAAAACATATCATGGAATGAAAAGATCAATGTTTTTCTCAAATCAGCACACTGCTCTCTACCTTTTCTCTCTCCACCCCCCCCCCCCCCCCCCCCCCCGATTCTTCTATTTCTACAATTTTTTTCTGCCTGTCTCTCTGCATCACCTTCTGTGCCGATCTCTATCATCACAAGTACTCTAATCTTCTGCATCATCTCTGTTTCAGTCTGCCTCTCTTTCTCTATGTAATACTCTCTCTGCCTCTCCCTCTTGCTTCCTCTCTCTCTCTCTCTCTTCAACATAAGCGCTTTCTCTTCCTCTCCGCATCGTTTCTCTGTGTCTGTCTATGGGTTTCGCTTAAAAATAAACACTCTGTCTCTCTGTATTACTCACTGTCTGACTCTGACTCTCTCTTCTCCATACACACCCTTCTTTTCTCACTCTCCTCATCATAAATACAACCTCGTTTTCTATTGTTTTCTGTGTCCGTCTCTCTCCTAGACAAAGCTACAATGATCTCAAAAGCACAGAATGTAACATTCCGATATTTCAAAAGGAGCCATATTACGTCAGACTCAACAGCAGCTTCAGTCACACTTTGCTTTGCAAACGACATGATGGCAGACTAAGAAGAAAGAAATCTCATTAGTTATCCCATGGTTTGAGCTTGATCTACAAAAAAATCAAAATGGCCGACTACAAAACTAACCGATAAGGCCAAAATCTGAACTGTCTTCAGTGACATTTCATCTGCTGGCTCTAACTCTCCCTACTGTACTCAAGATATTTTTTGATAAAGGAAGTCTGCAGTCTATAGATCTACACTGTCTCAGCTGCTGCTGGGTCTGTGAAGCGGTTTTGGGGTTTAAAAAAAAAATGTTTTGTGTTTTAGCGCAGCATTACATCACACAGTGTAGCAGCACAGCCTTATCAGTGAAATCGTATCATGCTACACTGAAAGTTTAGCACTTTTTAGCTCTGACCTTCACCACCCTTTCTTTCTCCCCGTACCATTCTCTGTCTCTGTGTCTCACCACCCTTTCTTTCTCCCCATACCATTCTCTGTCTCTGTGTCTCTCCACCTTTTTCTTTCTCCCCATACCATTCTCTGTCTCTGTGTCTCTCCACCTTTTTCTTTCTCCCCATACTATTCTCTGTCTCACCACCCTTTTCTTTCTCCCCATACTATTCTCTGTCTCTGTGTCTCATCACCTTTTCTTTCTCCCCATACCATTCTCTGTCTCACCACCCTTTTCTTTCTCCCCATACTATTCTCTGTCTCACCACCCTTTCTTTCCCCATACTATTCTCTGTCTCACCACCCTTTCTTTCCCCACCATCTCTGTCTCACCCCCTTTCTTTCTCCCCATACTATTCTCTGTCTCACCACCCTTTCTTTCTCCCCATACCATTCTCTGTCTCACCACCCTTTCTTTCTCCCCATACCATTCTCTGTCTCACCACCCTTTCTTTCTCCCCATACCTATTCTCTGTCTCTGTCTCCATCACCCTTTCTTTCTCCCCATACTATTCTGTCTCTGGTCTCTCCACCTCTATCCCCATACTATCTCTGTCTCTGTCTCACCACCCTTTACTTCTCATACCTTCTCTGTCCTCACCACCCTTTTCTTTCTCCCCATACATTCTCTGTCTCTGTGTCTCTCCACCCTTTTCTTTCTCCCCATACTATTCTCTGTCTCTGTCTCCCACCCTTTTCTTTCTCCCCATACCATTCTCTGTCTCTCCACCCTTTTCTTTCTCCCCATACTATTCTCTGTCTCTGTGTCTCTCCACCCTTTTCTTTCTCCCCATACTATTCTCTGTCTCTGTTCTCTCCACCCTTTCTTTCTCCCCATACTATTCTCTGTCTCACCACCCTTTTCTTTCTCCCCATACTATTCTCTGTCTCTGTGTCTCCCACCCTTTTCTTTCTCCCCATACCTATTCTCTGTCTCTGTGTCTCTCCACCCTTTTCTTTCTCCCCATACTATTCTTGTCTCTGTGTCTCTCCACCCTTTTCTTCTCCCCATACTATTCTCTGTCTCTGTGTCTCCCACCCTTTTATATTTTCTTCCCCATACCATTCATTTCTCAATCTCTGTCTCTCACACCCTTTTCTTTCTCCCCATACTATTCTCTGTCTCTGTGTCTCTCCACCCTTTTCTTTCTCCCCATACCATTCTCTGTCTCTGTGTCTCTCCACCCTTTTCTTTCTCCCCATACTATTCTCTGTCTCACCACCCTTTTCTTTCTCCCCATACTATCGTCTCTGTCTCACCACCCTTTTCTTTCTCCCCATACTATTCTCTGTCTCTGTGTCTCCCACCCTTTTCTTTCTCCCCATACATTCTCTGTCTCTGTGTCTCCCACCCTTTTCTTTCTCCCCATACCTATTCTCTGTCTCACCACCCTTTTCTTTCTCCCCATCACATTCTCTGTCTCTGTCTCACCACCTTTTCTTTCTCCCCATACCATTCTCTGTCTCTGTGTCTCACCACCCTTTTCTTTCTCCCCATACTATTCTCTGTCTCTGTGTCTCACCACCCTTTTCTTTCTCCCCATACATTCTCTGTCTCACCACCCTTTTCTTTCTCCCCATACATTCTCTGTCTCTCCACCCTTTTCTTTCTCCCCATACTATTCTCTCTCTGGTCTCACCACCTTTTCTTTCTCCCCATACTATTCTCTGTCTCTGTTCTCACCACCCTTTTCTTTCTCCCCATACTATTCTCTGTCTCTACCACCCTTTTCTTTCTCCCCATACATTTCGTCTCTTGTCTCACCACCCTTTTCTTTCTCCCTCATACTTGTCTCTGGTCTCACCACCCTTTTCTTTCTCCCATACTATTCTCTGTCTCTGTCTCCCACCCTTTTCTTTCTCCCCATACATTCTGCTCTGTCCTCACCACCCTTTTCTTTCCTCCCCATAGGCCATTCTCTGTCTCTGTGTCTCACCACCCTTTTCCTTTCTCCCCATAACCATTCTCTGTCTCTGTGTCTCACCACCCTTTTCTTTCTCCCCATACTATTGTCTGTCTCTGTGTCTCACCACCCTTTTCTTTCTCCCCATACTATTCTCTGTCTCTGTCTCTCCACCCTTTCTTTCTCTCAATACTACTCTCTGTCTCTGTGTCTCAGTCTCTCTCTCTCTACATAAGCACTACTTCTTTGAACCGTCTCTCTCCCTCATCAGAGCAGAAACTGTCTTTCTCTGTCCCACCCCCTGCTTCCATCACAAACACCGACTTACAGTTTGTTCTGGGGGTTTCTCTTCTGTTGCTTCGGGCTCTTGTGTGACGTCTTCATCATACACCCTCTG
>CM065742.1:30985221-31000221 GCA_033310375.1 Conus canariensis
TTGTACTCCCAATGGGAACAAAGAAATGCTGTGTGTCGGTCTGTCTGTCCGTCCATGGTCAAAATGTGTTCCACTCGCTCCAGACAAAACTGCTGGACCGGTCTTTCTGAAAATTTGTAGATATGTTCATTATGGGTCACGGATGATGCCCGATGTTTTATTTTACCAGAATAGCCGTTACTAACGGCTATAAATGATAATTTTGTGATGTACAGTTTAAGCAATAACCGTTAATAAACTTTAGTGTAACCAATTACTGTAAGCTTCTCGGTAGTACAGTGGTTAGTATCCCCGCTTGTCACGCGGGAGACCCGGGTTCACTTCCCCGCCGGGGAGAGTAGCATTTTTTTTTCTTTTCTCTTCATACAAAATTTCTACCACCAAAAGGGGAGAACGTGCTATAGTGAGTGATTCATATATATATATATATTTTTTTTTTTCCTTTTTTTTGTACTACTTACTGGGAGTACGTTTATATGCTTTGCATCTTGTTTAATTCTTCATTTAAATCAGGACTGTATTTCAATCTGATTCACACTGACAGTGGGTGAGGAAGGAGAAGGTAAACAGCTAGGAGGGAGGTGGCTTGAAGAACAAGAACCCTGACCTTGGCTTCGTGCACCAGGCCGTCCACGTCCTTCTCCATCTCATGGGTCCTGGCGATCATGCGCTGGGAGAACTCCTGCAGCTTGTGCAGCAGCTGAAAGCAACACACAACGTCCACCAGGTCAGTGTCCTCCACATGAACTAGGTACAGCACAGAAAGCAACACACAACGTCCACCAGGTCAGTGTCCTCAACATGAACTAGGTACAGCACAGAAAGCAACACAGAACATCCACCAGGTCAGTGTACTCGACATGAACTAGGTACAGCACAGAAAGCAACACACAGTCCACCAGGTCAGCATCCACCACATGTATCGGGCACAGCACAGAAAGCAACACACAGTCCACCAGGTCAGCATCCACCACATGTACCGGGCACAGCACAGAAAACAACACACAACATCCACCAGGTCAGTGTCCTCAACATGAACTAGGTACAGCACAGAAAGCAACACACAACGTCCACCAGGTCAGTGTACTTGACATGAACTAGGTACAGCACAGAAAGCAACACACAACGTCCACCAGGTCAGTGTACTCGACATGAACTAGGCACAGCGCAGAAAGCAACACACAACGTCCACCAGGTCAGTGTCCTCAACATGAACTAGTACAGCACAGAAAGCAACACACAGTCCACCAGGTCAGCCATCCTCCACATGAACTAGGTACAGCAGAGAAAGCACCATACAACATCCACCAGGTCAATATCGTCCAAATGTACGGGGTACAGCACAGAAAGCAACACACAACGTCCACCAGGTCAATATCGTCCACATGTACGGGGTACAGCAGAGAAAGCAACACACAGTCCACCAGGTCAGCCATCCTCCACATGTACCAGGTACAGCAGAGAAAGCAACACATAACGTCCACCAGGTCAGCATCCACCACATATACCAGGTCCAGCACAGAAAGCAACACACAGTCCACCAGGTCATGTCCTCCATATGTACGGGGTACAGCACAGAAAGCAACACACAACGTCCACCAGGTCAATATCATCCATATGTACCGGGTACAGCAGAGAAAGCAATACAGTCCACTAGGTCATGTCCTCCACGTGTATCAGGTACAGCAGAGAAAGCAACACACACAACATCCACCGGGTCAGCTCCTGCAGCTTGTGCAGCAGTTGAACACAACACAAAACCTGTTGTCCTGTCCTACATGCACGCATGAACTTCACTAAGATACATGTGTACACACACGCAAGCATGCCCACACACACACATAAACACAGACACATGTGTGAGCGCATGCACACACACATATCCAAACATACACACACAAACACACACACACAAACACACACACATAGCTGACAGTACGAGACAGGCCTAACCGAGAACCTGCAAAGAACTTACACAACAAAGGAAGATCTGAATGCAAGATCAAAAGGGAAGAATAAACAAAACAACAACTTCACACAAACTATCTAAGAGGATGATGTCATCCCAACCATCTGAAAAAGACTCCCCCCAACTACCTGAAAGAAGATTTCACCCAACTATCTGAAGGAAGAACTTCGCCACAACTATCTGAAGGAAGATTTCACCCAACTGTCTGAAAAAAGAAATTCTTCATAATTATCTGAAAGAAGATTTCACCCAACTGTCTGAAGGAAGAACTTCACCACACTATCTGAAAGGAGATTTCACCCAACCGTCTGAAAAAAGAAATTCTTCATAATTATCTGAAAGAAATTTCACCCAACCGTCTGAAAGACCTTCACTCCAACTACCCAAAAGAAGATTTCACTCAACTGTCTGGAAGAAGAACTTCACCATAACTATCTGAAAAATGGACATCGCCCCTACCATCTAAATGGAAAACATCACCCAAATCACCTGAAGAGTGGATTTGACCACCACCGTTTGAAAGGAGGAGGTCACCCTAATCATCTGCAAGACGGATGTAACCCCCACATCTGAAAAGACTTTCTCATCTCCCATCGCGCAGCCCTTCCCAATGCACAAGTTCCAATGAACGAAGGATTCACTCCAGCATCTTAAAGGAAGATGTTGCCTCTCATCGCAGAGTTATCTCTGATCTACAGCTTCCACTTCCAGTGACTGAAGGACTCACAAGCGCCCGAAACGACAACTTCGTCCCACACATCTGAAAGAACTTCATCCTCCCATCACAGTCGACAGCAATCCACAGCTTCCACTCACTGAGAGATACACACCCGGCATCTCAAGAGAACAGCTCCACCCCCACCCCCTACCTTCCCTTTCACAGAGGTCTTCCCCAATCCACTGTTTCCAAGGAGAGAAGAACTCACCCCAGCATCTCAAGAGAACAACTCCACCCCCACCCGCTACCCTCCCCTTCAGAGAGGCATCCCCAACCCACCCTTTCCAAGGAGAGAAGAACTCACCCCAGCATCACCAGCCAGAGACCAGTTCCCTGACTCCTTCCGTATTTCGTCCACACTCCAAGGTCGCTCCCATGATCGTGGCCCATTGGCCGGCGGTCCGTCAGAAGCCCCTGCCGAGGAACCAGCAGCCCCGCTGTCCTGAAAACAGCCATCCTGGTTTGTAACGTAATGTACAGCCATCCTGGTTTGTAACGTAATGTTGCTTATAGCCCAGGCGACCGCAAAGGGCCGTATCAGGGATCCTGGCTTATACACAGACATTACACACAGTGAACCAGACTTTTTTTCCCCTTTTTTAATCAATTTTTCTCTTAAACTGCTGACAAAATAGCTTGACACTACAACATTTCTAAATTAAAACGAGCAAGAGTTTAGAAAATAATAATTATTCTGATTCATTTATTGAATCAAGACTGTAAGCACATTGTGGCTGTGGTTTTGAGAAAGGAAAAGACATGACTGAAATTTGCATGAACCTTTTTGTGACGTGCCGTGCGATAGTGACGGCAACTCCGTCGACCCATTCACAATGAGCCATTCTGTGGTGACGGCAACGCTGCTGTACTCCCTGGATGTGCAGTGGCTCCATGACGGCACAACTATAAAAAAAAAATCCCCTGTTCTCTCGTCTGCGCTAAGGGATGCAGCTGCCCTAAATATTAAGAACAGGGTTCTAGCCACTGGAGGGGTAAGTTTACATGCACTAGCGATGACCTTTGTGACCCCAGAGTAGTCCAAACAAAGAGACCTGTCTGGCACTGGGAATTTTTGCGAAAGGCGCGTGTGGAATTTCCTGCCTCACCAACATATCGGGCAGAAGAAGAATGACATGGGATGTTAGAACTGGTTCTGCAAAGTGGTTCAGAGGATGAGGGGGGTAAAGGTGTACAAATTTATCGAAAAGAATCTGAACTTAATTTATTTGCTCTGTGTATTCAATAGTTTTATATGTCATATCGTCAGAAGCCAAAACAGTGAAAAGTGTGTACAGTGTGCAATGATTTCATTCCCTTTTTTTTTTAAAAAACACTTTTCACTTGGATTACACATATTGAATACCTCAGGCTTTCTCTGCATCTATTCAAAGTAAGAGCGAAATTTTATGCCCCTTTTCTTCCTCATTTGCTGTTGTCATACTAACCAAACAAACGTAAACAAGATCGTGTTCTCCTATGTTTTACTTATGTTGTTTCCGTAACTGTAGCGTTGCTATTTTACCCAAAATGTATTTGAGTCTATGTTCATTGCAAAGTTCACGTATTACCCTTTCCGTTGATATATAGCAGTTGATTGTTAGGTTTATATTAGGGGACATGAAATAAAATCAAAAAGAGCAAAAATTCTGTGTCTGCGCCTGTCGTGAAAGTATTAAGAGAGAAAGAAGACTTTCAGACATAAAAAGTGGAAAAATATCCTCTTTGTATTCCAGTTCTTGTGTTCAAGCTCTCTGCAACACCAGGCCTTTTCACGTCTTCTTTCACTGGGAACGGCATAAGAAATGGACAGTCATTGGCATAAGAAATGGACAGTCATTGGCATAAGAAATGGACAGTCATTGGCATAAGAAATGGACAGCCATCTTTTGAAGTGATGGACAGGCTGTTGTCATCTCCTTCATACCCAGACAGCTGCAGTCAACAATATCCTGAAAGCTGCAGTCAACAATGTCCTGAAAGCTGCAGTCAACAATGTCCAGAAAGCTGCAGTCACAATGTCCAAAGCTGCAGTCAACAATGTCCAGAAAGCTGCAGTCAACAATGTCCTAACTGCAGTCAATACATAAAGCTGCAGTCACAATGTCCAAAGTGCAGTCAACATGTCCAGAAAGCTGCAGTCAACAATGTCCTGAAAGCTGCAGTCAACAAGTCCTGAAAGCTGCAGTCAACAATGTCCAGAAAGCTGCAGTCAACAATCAGACAGTTGCAGTCACATGTCCAGAAAGCTGCAGTCAACAATGTCCAGAAAGCTGCAGTCAACAATGTCCTGAAAGCTGCAGTCAACAATGTCCAGAAGTGCAGTCAACAATGTCGAAGCTGCGTCAACAATGTCCTGAAAGCTGCAGTCAACAATGTCCAGAAAGCTGCAGAACATCCTGAAAGCTGCAGTCAACAATGTCCAGACAGCTGCAGTCAACAATGTCCAGACAAAAGCCTAAACCAGGGTCACATCACTGTACCTGTGCAGGGCTGGCTGCCAGTTCGAAATTAGTTTTGTGCTTGGGTCAGGCTGAAATACCAATCAAAACATAAACTTCAAGGTCTTTCTTAGTATTTCCTATGACATTTTAAAGATGATGTATTCACCTTCAGGTTCCATTTCATAATTCCGGTTTGAGACAAAAACACCAGCTAAAGCAGCTGCATAGCTGCCAACATTCTGGCATCAAACTTTGGAATCCATGAGAAGAAGAGCGCTGGGGGAGATGAGGAGGGGGCTGTTTGTTTTTTGACTGAACGCACTGCTTCGGCTGATAAATGTAGATTTTGAAAAGATAATACAACGTCCGTTACATATCACTGCCAACATTCACATAACATCATGTGGGATATATTCTGTGACATGTTCTCAACTCTACTAAAAAGTGACACCCAAACCCCACATTTTTAAACAATTTTGAAATTCTGGATGCTTTCACTAAATCAAGGATTTCTGGGATGATTTCTAAAATAAGGTAATTCCAGAAAAATTTGGGTGGGTTGACAGCTATGGAGCTGTAAAATCCACAGGGTTGGGAAAGTACACACATTATTGTTTCCAATGGTCCAGTCAAAGATAAAGATCCCACACATCATTTCTACCTTTTTTTCTCCTGTATTTGGACACTGCTTGCGGAGTTCGGTTATCAAACGTTCCTTAAGTGAGATGATGTCATAACTTAAGTGCAAGACAAAGTTCACTCTGAAAAATCAGAACATCAGCCTGTTAAACTTTCACCATTTAACACTAAACTATGATTATCAAATAGGCTTGAAATAGTATTATGGAGTCATAATACATAATCAGTCTTCTTTTTTTGGAAACTTACAAAACATGATAAAGATATCTTAAGGACTGCCTCTCATAAGGCATATCAACAGCAGTTCAAGTGTGTAAATGTACAAGTATGCGTGCAAAGATACAATCTCTGATTCAGGTCTGACAAACATGAGATATGCAGAACGCACTGGCCTCCCAGTGTGATGCTGTTATCTTAAGTGATTTTTCTTGACATGTTACTGTGAACCAGATGCAAGAACAATTATAATCAGTGTGTTTTCCAGAAAACACAACGCAAAAATGTACACTAACTTTAAAGAAAAAAAGTTGTTGGGTTTTTTATCTCTACTCACATCTTATTTTCAATTCATGTAATGATTTACATTATGAACAGCACTCACATTTCTAGAATAACGCTATTCAATACCGCAAACCACAGTGTGGCATGCAGTGATACTAATGTGTCCTAGGTTCCAAAACATCATACAAGGGGATGACAGATTTCTTTTGTAACAAATCAAGGCACGCGCACTCTATTCCAGGCAGCACTGTGGAACAAGATTTATGTCAGTGTTGTGCTATGGGACACCGTTACTATGACAGACAACAGACAACAGACACACACCACACGCCACTGTGTGTGCGCACACACTACACACACAAGTGTGCATACATGCATGTGCACACACACACACACACACACAACTCATGCATACGCATACACACAATTATGCACACACACATGTGCTCGCGCACACACATAGGCCCGTGCCAACACATCCATCACACACACGTGTACATTCACTACACAAACATACAATGATAAAAGTAAAAAAAAGGGCACAACCAATGTTAGGTAGGCACTCAAGGTCTGACCACCGCGTTGGGCTATACGTGGTCAGACATCTGCTAAGTCATAGCCACGAGACCCTCTTCTTAAATTCTCTCGTCTTAGTTATTAATTCATTTATCCATCAGCTTAAAATCATGTGCAGTGTGGTCTCAAAATTCAGCGGATGTGGTTTGCGAGATGAAGAAAGGAGTCCGCACACAGTGACGCCTCCTTGGTGAAACTGAAACTGAAACTATCTGTTTGCAGGTGCTTCCTATAGTTACAGAGTTACAATTTACATCTAATAACAAAAATTACAGATAACCGAAAATCATAAAACAACCAAAGAGTTAAATGTGTCAAAATGTAGTACTTATCCTTTCTTTATCTCTCTGTTTCACTATCTCCCAGTTTGAACAACCAAAGAGTTGAATGTGTCAAAACTTGGTATTTATCCTTTCTTTGTTTACCTGTTTCACTATCTGTAAGTTTCACCCATTCTTTCCTTCCCTTGCATGTCTTTTAATTGTACCACCTATATACACACTTAGTAACACAGAACTAATAACTGCTTAATCGAGGAACTGGTGTGAGTGAGTGCCCTGCTCCAGAGAATGCCTAGAGCTACATCCATGGAATGAAAGTCCCCTGAACTTCGCTAACACTGATCATCCTGACAACACCTCGTCCCAGGCCACAAACACGGCAAGGAAATTGGAAGTGAGGCCACCATAAAACAATGTACAAAGACCCATGATTGAGTTTGGACCTATTGTGGTTTTGACAATGACTACAAAAAAATCACGAACCATTCCATTTCCAGTCTGAGATAACATGACAAGACTACAAGAGTATTTTATGCCTTCTTCACATCCTGCATCAAGCAGGCCTCGGGTATCACAGACACCTGCAGCACTGTTCTGGAAATTCTAGAACCACTCTCATAAATACATTCATAAAGAGATGAATTTGGATTGTGTGGTTCCAGTCTTCCCATCTGAGTCCAGAACAAACTTAACTCTGGACTGGAGTGGGTGGGGACTGAAAATCCTATACGTCTAATGGGACTTGAACTCATGACCTCCAATTCCAGCCCAACTACTGTACCATGGCAACTTGTCATAATCCTTTTTTTTCTTTCTTTTTTTTTGGTATGAATTTGAGACCTTGACTTAAGGTTTGTTTTACCTTACAAACTCAAAGTTACTCTGGGTTAAAGTCACAAATATGGGCTAACTGCTGTTTTTCTATCCATCTTACATCATATTACTTGCATGTTTATTCCTTCAAAGATCTGTTGTTATTTTTGAAAGTTTCCCCTAATCTCTCAGCACTACACCATGCAGCTACTGAGTACACAATGAACTGCATGTTTGTTAAGTGTTTCAAAGCACGTTTGTTAGGAGGGGTTTCAAAATGGCATACCTTTGATGTTAAGTTTGATTTTAAGTTCTGACACAAACTCTTTTATCCATTATTGGAATTTCCTTTGATGCCCAGTTCTGCTTTCTTTGCCTGGTGCTTTCAGTTGGGCACTGAATCAAAGGCTTTGCGGTAGTCCATACAGATCATACGATGTCTTCCTAACCCTCCTTCATCAATGATGTTTGTCCAGTTATTGACGACTCCCAGCAGCTAGGTAATATACAATCCGCCTGGCACCACGCCACATTAATTTTGGCTGATTAAATTCTTATATTCAAGGCGTGACATGACTTGCTTTCTGACAAGTCTTTCATGATCTTGCACGCAATACAGGTCAGGCCTACAGGTCACTAGTTATCTGCAAGCTTCTTTGACAGACAAGAGATCTGAGCAAGGGAAAAAAGCCTAAAATTTCTCAAAGGGTCCAGGAGCTGATGTTGGATTTCCAGGTGGACTCCAGGAGCAATGGACTTTAGAAGTCAGGTGATAAAGGCCACTAAAGCTAAAGGTGTTTTCCCTGTCTTGCAAATCACTTTTTCACTACTGTGTTTGACAGTATGTTCAGGCTATCCCGCATGACGTCTACGGTCTAGTCAATGTTCTTGCTAGTTCTTCTTTTCTCATCTTTGGAACATTTTATGCCCCCTACAATTTTCTTTTATATACCAAACATATTTGGAGCTACAGGCAGACGCCAGGACAAACTGATTTGGAATATAAATTATAATAATAGACTGAATTGTGAACTTAAAACCTAGTGGTCTTAAAAACTCACACTTCCCCTGCAATTTTCTTGGCAGATTTATGGAAATCTCAAGAACGACGCTGGAGACTTTTCAAAATCCTGAATTCAGACTTAAACCTGAAAAATCTCATATGTGCTTTAACACAAGGGTAACCAAGGCTATTCACTGCTCACCTGGGACTTGTATAGTCTTCGGAAATATTCTGAATTAATGTGCTGTTGGTCTTGCTAGCTCATCTGCAGCACCGGACAAGCATTATTACTAAAGAGAATTCCAAGTGAACCCCATGTCTTATCCTTTTGTTGGTTTCAAGTATGATCCGTTTCTTTATAAATCCAGGAGTGAACAAGAAAACAGCAACACCTACAATCACTGACAGTTGGTCACTCTGAACAGCACTGTTACCAATTAATAGCATGCACAAATTGTATGGAGTTCACTTTTCTGTAACTGTCACGATTGTCAGTGTCACAGCAAAGTCGCTGTCACTGTCCCTAGCTACTCACATTTCAGTTGTCTGTCTCTAAGTCTTTACTCAAGGACTGTTTCCAACACAAACAAAGCAAAGCATTGTCTCTTGTATTCTTTGAATAATGATTACCTTATGCACATATAGAGTCTAAGGGGTACAACATACCATTTTATTTCTACCTGATAAAACAGAAACTGCGAGCAGACGATAGGGAATTCGTAAATGTGAACACAAACAATATGCAATCTTCTCCCAGGTAACGTGGCACGAATTTCTATGGGTTATGGTTGTTTCTATAACACGTAGAACAGTTGCTGCATCATTAATTAATGAAAATTTTTTCATTAACGCAATTACCGTCGGTGTTGTAGATGAATTTCCTCCATCCTCTGTGGGCGGTGCGGGCGGCGCCATCTTGGATTTGAGACGCTCTCATGTGATCCATCGTCTAATTACCGAAAAGCCCTCTCCCAACTTCCGTTTCCTTCGTGTATCCGTATACACACGCACACAACACATGAAGATTGAGACGAATAGAGGTGCGGACGAGAGAGGAGGAGAGAGAGAGAGAGAGAGAGAGAGAGAGGAGAGAGAGAGAGAGAGAGAGAGGAGCATGTGCACACCCAAACTTAAATCCTTTTCGTTTGTTTACTTTCGTAATATGTGAAAAAGATACTGTGAAACCACATATCGTGCATATGTTACATACCGGATTCTCTCGCTGTCTTTGTCCATCTCTCACATGGCATACACATGCACGAACTCATAAACACGCAAGCACACACACACACACACACACACACACACACACACACACACACACACACACACACACACTAAAGTTACGTCTTTTTATGAAATATATCTACTACTTATAGTTTGCGTCTATAAAAAGTTCAGAAACTGATACATTTCCATATTATTTGCCTTCCCTATCTGCACTGGCTCTCTGAAATTAAACAAATGCCATTAACGGGGTGGATTGGGCTGTAAGAAGTGACTGAAAAATGTATATTTTGATTTACTCTTAGGCCAATCATTCAAAAAACAGACGGAGTAGTTGAAGAGGATATGATGACAATACGTAACAGAAATTCAGGAAAAACCACTTGCACTCTTGAGATTTTTTTTTTTTTTCTTTTTTGTGAGCAACATGGTTGTCTTTAACAAAATAATTCATAAGAAATGGCAGTTACCGTCTCTCTCATGCATGACGCCAGTGTAAAGTTACATGGTGTTCGCATACCTGTCGGTAGCGTATCTATTCTTCTTATTTTCGCTTCATGTACCATACAGGCTGAAATATTCTGAGTGAAAATATAACCTCAAATGAAAGGGGGGAAATTCGCAAGTAACACACACACACACACACACACACACACACACACACACACACACACACACACACACACACACACACACACACGCAGGCACGCACGCGCACACACATTGCTAGACATTCTATTGAAGCCGGTGAATGGTACATAAGCCTTTTGCTTGTTTTGACAAACATTGTAGAAACCACTTTACTAAACAGGAACTGACAAAATCCTAAAAACAATGAAATTAACAAAACACTATAGTTACACACCATCCCTCACAAGGAACACAGCCACGATTTTCCATGACATTCAAATTCCTCTCTACAGTCAAGCAGCCTTGGGCAAAGATTCGCTTCCAGGGATTTCTAATTGACATCCATACTTAATATATATATATATATATATATATATATATATATATATATATATATATATATATATATATATATATATATATATATATATGCAGACAGGGAGAGAAAGGGAATGATTTTCGTGCGATCATCAGCGCATAATTATTTTTGTCCTTGAGGGCTACACACCTACACCTGTAAAAAATAACGTGTTGTCCCTTTGATTTCAAAGGAAACTTTGTTGAGAGCTTACTATCATTGTCATTTGAATCCATAATGATGTTTGATAACGTGGTCTTTGCTTTTAGCATACTTCCTCATCCTCCTCCACGCACTTACTCTCCCTCTCAATATTCACAACTATATAATATACTTGCTTGCAGCTTAGACGCTACACACAATGTGCAATTCTGACATCCCAGTGAATCAATCATTTTCTCCAAAATTAGAAAGTACAGATCTATTTTGTGGCAATATTTCATGTATTTCATAACATGGCCAGTTCCTCTGTTCAACGCAAACCAGTTTGCCAGGTTACTGGTCATTCCTATTTCCAAAATGAAAAACAAAAAAAGAAAATGAAATTGTAGAGACGGGAACAGGAAGATGGAGAAGAAAGTGGGGGCGGTTGGGGGTGGGGGGTGGGTGGGGGGGTGAGGGGTGGTGGTGGTGAGGGGGGGGGGGGGATTACCTATCTAGAGAATAAACTATACCTTGTGAAAAGCACCAACCAAGAGGATATCTGCAGCACCACATTATCTTTAATGGAACAGTTTAGAAAAAAAAAAAAAAAGAAAGACAACCATGTAAACAGATAAAAATCAGCTGTGTTCCCGACCATCCCAGTGAACTCACCAAATAAGTTTATAAAGTTAATGTAACTGCTGATGAATGTTTAAAAGAAGAAAAAACAAGATGCAAAGCATATGAACGTACTCCCAGTTTATCTTGAATACGCGTGAGATATTCCATAAAGAGGAAAAACCGTTTTGGCCCGTTATAGCCGTTAGTAACGACTATACCAGTCTCTACAATTTCTTCTCTTTTTTTGTACTCCCAGTTTTTACAGAACAGGGAGTGCTTTACAATGGGAACGAAGAAATGCTGTGTGTGTGTGTGTGTGTGTGTGTGTGTGTGTGTGTGTGTGTGTGTGTGTGGTGTGTGTGTTGGGGGGGGGGGGGAGTAGTTGTTTTTATTGTTATGCGTATGTGTGTGTGCGCGCGAGTGTGCGCGTGCAATTATATGCTGTATTCATGGTCTTTCTTGTTCATAAGTCATCTTCTGAACATTCACGCACGCAGTCACAACACACACACACACACACACACACACACACACACACACACACACACACACACACATACACGCGCGCACACACTCACACACATACGAACGTGTGCGCGTACGTTCGCTCGCTCTTACCCACACACATATACACATGTGTGCATGTGCACGTCCACACTGACACATGTGCACAGACGCACACACATACACATAAGCGCACAAATGCACACACACGACGCACATGCACACACGCCCACATACAAAGACACACACATGCACACAGATATGTACACATATAGCCTATACGCAGATGCATGTGCTCACACAAACCCACAAATTACACACACACACACACACACACACACACAATATATATAATATATATGCACACCACTTCTGCACACACGCACACACACACACACACACACACACACACACACACACACACACACACACACACACCACACACACACAACACAACGTGCACACACACACACACAAACAAACGCGCGCACATGCCTGCGCGCGCACATGCATACACGCCATGCGCGCGCGCGCCGCGCCACACACACACACACACACACACACACACACACACACACACAGTGAGCCTCCTTGATGAAACTGAAACTGAAATGGCTATTCTGGTAAACATGGGCCATCTCTGTGACCCATAATGAACATACCTACAAATTTTCAGAAAGATCGGCATGTACTTTCTAAGATATTCCATAAAGAAGAAAAACCGTTATGGGCCGTTGTAGCAGTTAGTAACGGCTATATCGGTAAATTAAAACATCGGGCATGATCCGTGACCCTGATGAACATACCTACAAATTTTCAGAAAGAGCGGCCAAGTACTTTCTGAGATATTCCATAAAAAAGAAAAACCATTATAGCCGTTAGTAACGCCTATAACGGTAACATAACACATCGGGCATGATCCTGACCCATAATGAATACCTCAAATTTCAGAAAGATCGGCCAGTACTTATCTAAGAATTTCTATAAAGAAGAAAACCTTATGGCCGTTATAACCGTTAGTAACGGCTATAACGGTAAAATAACACATCGGCATATCCTGACCCATAATGAACATGCCTACAAATTTTCAGAAAGATCGGCCAAGTACTTTCTGAGATACTCCATAAAGAAGGAAAACATTATAGGCCGTTATAACCGTTAGTAACGGCTATAACGGTGAAATAACACATCGGGCATGATCCGTGACCCATAATGAACATACCTACAAATTTTCAGAAAGATCGGCCAAGTACTTTCTGAGATATTCCATAAAGAAGGAAAACCATTATGGGCCGTTATGGCCGTTAGTAACGGCTATAACGGTGAACTAAAACATCGGGTATGATCCGTGACACATAATGAACATACCTGCTAATTTTCAGAAAGATCGACAAATTGCTTTCTGAGATATTCCATAAAGAAGAAAAACTGTTATGTGCCACTATAAGCCGTCAGTAACGGCTTTAACAGTAAACTAAAACATCGAGGCATCATCCGTGACCCATAATGAACATACCTGTTAATTTTCACAAAGATCGGCCAAGTGCTTTCTGAGATATTCCATGAAGAAGAAAAACCGTTACAGGCCATTACAGCCGTTAGTAACGGCTATACGGTAAATTAAAACAACAGGCATTATTCGTGACCTATAATGAACATACTTACAAATGTTCAGAAAGATTGGCTAAGTACTTTCTGAGGTATTCCATAAAGAAGAAAAACCGTTACAGGCCATTACAGCCGTTAGTAACGGCTATAACGGTATACTAAAACATCGGGCATCATGCGTGACCCATGATGAACATACCTACAAATTTTCAGAAAGATCGGCCCAGTAGTTTTGTCTGGAGCGAGTGGAACACATTTTGACCCCGGACGGACAGACAGACAGACAACAGACAGACACACACACACACACACACCACCACACACACACACACACACACCACACACAAGAGCATTTCTTCGTTCCCATTCTAAAGTGCTCCCTGTTCTATAAGAACTGGGAGTACAAAAAGACAGAGGTAGGACATTCAGATGGAAGCACTTGAAGGGAGCCCCAGGGAAAGTGAGACAGGCAAAAAGAAATCGGGATGAAAATCGATGACGTGGGAGAGTTGAATGTAGACATAGGACTCTATAGGCCTAGTTCTACTCAAGAAATAAATAACGATGCTTTTTTTGTACAGCCTCCAAATCCGTGTGTTTGCCCCCCAGTTACCCAGTCAGTGTCGTCTTTCTCTGTGAGGAGCCCACGTTCAATCCGTTGATTATTTTGGAACCTCACTGAAAAGAGGGGGTTTGCTGTTATTTTGAAACACGAGAGGATGTGTCAAGTTCTTCGTTGTCAGTTTTTCTTACAGGACAGGGTAATGGGCTGAAGAAATGAGGGGGGGGGGGGGGGGGGGGGGGGGATAGGCTGATCATTGTATTGTTCAGATCGACTAGCCGGATAATTTCACTAATATAGCGCTTTTGATTTTAGAAAACGACTTGTAAGCAAAGAAAAAAAGTTGATTTATTGAAAATATTACCGAGACCTTGACACCAGTGGGTAGCAGAGTCTGATTTCGGT
>CM065742.1:31005221-31030221 GCA_033310375.1 Conus canariensis
GTGTGCGTGTGTGCGTGTACGCGCGCGCGCGCGAACGCGTGTATATATATATATATATGATGTTGTGTGTGTGTGTGTGTGTGTGTGTGTGTGTGTGTGTGTGTGTGTGTGTGTGTATGCCTGTTTGTGAATGCATGTGTGGGTGTGTGGTGTGTTTGTGCGTGCTCGTGCGCGTCTCTCTCTCTCTCTCTCTCTCTCTCTCTCTCTCTCTCTCTCTTTCTCTTTCTGTGTGTGTGTGTGTGTGTGTGTGTGTGTGTGTGTGTGTGTGTGTGTGTGTGATTGTAATAGTGCGTGCGTGCGTGCACCGTGTGTGTGTGTGTGTGTGTGTGTGTGTGTGTGTGTGTGTGTGCGTGAATGTGCGTGCGTGCGTGTGCGTGCGTGCGTGCGTGCAGTGTGTGTGTGTGTGTGTGTGTGTGTGTGTGTGTGTGTGTGTGTGTTGATTGTAAAAGTGCGTGCGTGCGTGCACGTGTGTGTGTGTGTGTGTGTGTGTGTGTGTGTGTGTGTGTGTGTGTGTGTGTGTGTGTGTGTGCGCGCGCGATTCATCCCATGGGCCCGTAATGACATTTCTTCCAAGTAAAAAATTGCATTCATCCTCCCTTTTTCTGAATTCCTGCGGGACGTCGGTTTAAAGTTTCATCCTGGGGATTTAATTGGGGTGGGACTCTGTAAAATGTTCATTGTCACGATACAGTCTCCTCAGATGCAACTGGTGTCAGTGGGAATTGAACCTTCACCCTTGGGCCATGACAACAATGGACCGCTGGGCCATCAGCTCACAGTACAATAATCGCATCGTACGTTCGTCACAACTAATAATGAAGTACCTCCCCCCCCCCCCCCCCCCCCCCCCCCCCCCCCCCCCCCCAGTCTTTGGTACATAGTATAGTGTTGTGTATTAATGGTACAGTCTTCATAATTGACACAGACATCATTGTGTGTGTGTGTGTGTGTGTGTGTGTGTGTGTGTGTGTGTGTGTGTTGTTTATTTGTTTGTTTTGCTTTGTTTTTTTTCTTTTCATTTTGTCTCTTTTTCTTATTTATTTATTCATATATCTATTTTAGCAAATTGTAGGGACAAGCAAACATCATGCTTTCTCTCTAGCTCCCCAGAACTTTTGTTTTTGTGAATTGTATAGGCCTATTAGTGACTGATTCTATAATCAGACGGATCATCGTTCTTAGCGAAGATATATTTTGTTTCTGTGGTTTTTATTTTGTCTTCAATCACGCCTTGTTTTCATTTACTAAACGTGTCGCGACCGTTTTTATTGATTAAAAAAAAAAAAAATCAACGTCCATAAACATCTACGATCACACTAATTGTTTATGAACACAAAGAGGTTACAAAACAAAAAGGACAATGTCATCATCCTACCCAAACTTCTCGTTGATTTACACAGCCAAACTTCTTAGTGTTTTGCCATAAGCTCCTTTAAATTTTTTTTAAATTTAAGCTATGAAAGACACTAATCCAGCCCGATTAAGAAACATCTAGCTCATAGTTTCTGTTTCAGTTTCGTGAAGGAGGTATTACTGCGTTCGTATACGCTACACCACATCCCCTAAGTTTCGAGACCACACGGCGCATGATTTAAAGCTGATGAAAAACTGAATTAATGAGTAAGATGAAGAATTGAAGAAGAGGGTCTCATGGCCACGACTTAAGCTGTTGTCTGATCTGTGCGTTAGCCCAACGCTTTGGTCATTCCTTGGGTACCTACCTAACATTGGCTGTGCCATTATAATCATTGTACGTGTGGTGAGTGTACACATGTGTGCATGGGTGTTTTTTTGCGCGCATGTGTGTGTGTATGTTTGTGTGTGCCACCAAGCGTGTGCGTCTGTGTGCGGGTATGTGTACACATCTGTATGTATGTGCGCACGTATACACGTACGCGCGCGCATGCGTGTGTGTGTATGTGTGTGCGCGCATGCGTGCGTGCGAGCACGCCTTTGATTATTTGTGGGAAAGGAATGTTTGGAAGATGACATAGTAATAAGAACAATACCAAGAACAACAAGAACAGTAAGAACACACACACACACACACACACACACACACACACACACACAACACACACACACACAACACACACACACACACATACACACACACACACACACACACACACACACACACACACACACACACACACACCAACGCATTCGCACTCACATCTATGGACGCTCCGCTTTACACACCTGCATCGCCCCACCGATGCACACACCGAGGCACATCCACTAGCGCACTGGGGTCTCTGAGAGATTCAAAGTCTTATCTCAGTTGACATGCGTTTGATCATTTTGTGTCCGTTATTGGAAAGGCCCGGTATGAGTCTCCACCATCCTCTATGAGTCTTCACAGTGTTGGTCTTGAGATTATTCCAATATTTGTTTGGTGCGTGATGTTTATTGTTCTTCCTTTATGTCTAGATGTGCGGCCACTTCCTCTCTCGATGTTCAGATCTGTAAGATGGTCAATGGTTTCGTGGCTTTGCTCTTGTTTGTCGAGGTAATACTTTAGGTTACACATTACATCAGATCCGCCGAGCTGTAACCCAGTTCTCATCGTTGCTTTGCCAGCCAGTGTGTCTGCTCTCTCGTTTCCTTTCACTCGTACATGTTCCGGGCAACACATCCATGATCATGAGCCCTTCCAATGAAAGGTGGCGCATTACTTCATGCCGAGCAGGGCTTCCCATTCCACTTTCCATGGCTTGTTGAGTTTTAAACTGGTCCGTGGATGAGAGCCAGAGAGAGAGAGAGAGAGAGAGAGAGAGAGAGAGAGAGAGATAGAGGGGAGAGAGAGAGAGAGAGAGAGAGACAGACAGACAGACAGAGAGAGAGAGAGAAAACAGAGAGAGGGTAAGGAGTAGAGGGTGGGGGATGGGTACCGAGATAATTATTAGTTAACATCTATTCTTTCCTTCTACGCCTGTGTTTCTACTGTTTCCTTTAAATGCATAACGGAGAGACAGAGGGAGAAAGAGTGGGTGGGGGGGGGGGGGGGGGGGGGGAGACAGCGAGTATTCTTTCTATCTACCCTCGCCTTTTTTTTTTTTTTTAACACTTTCTACTAAATGCATAACTGAGAGAGAGAGAGAGAGAGAGAAGAGAGAGAGAGAGAGACAGAGAGAGAGAGAGAGAGAGAGAGAGAGAGAGAGAGAGAGAGAGATGGAGATGGAGCGAGACAGAGACAGACAGATAGGCAGGCAGGCCGACAGACAGGCAGACAAACAGACAGATAGGCAGGCAAGCAGATAAAGTGTTGGGGGGGGGGGGGGGGGGTGAGGAGGGGGGGGGGTGAGGAAGGATAAATGAAACATTGAGATGATTCTGCCTCGATGATGGCGTGGATAAAACAGACTGTGGTGATGGTGGTTATTCATATTCCCTGGCCCATTTCCAGATTAGTTTGGGACAAAAACAGAGTGCTGCCGATGGGAATGCTCAATCCCTGGCCCATTACAGAAATGGCGGTGGACAGGAAGAGATCTCTGCCATGCAAAACAAGTCATTCAATTAATCTTTTTAGAGAGAGAGAGAGAGAGAGGAGAGAAGGAGAGAAGATGGAAGAGATAGACAGACAGACAGACAGACAGAGAGAGAGAGAGAGAGAGAGAGAGAGAGAGATGGAGATGGAGACAGAGACAGACAGATAGGCAGGCAGGCCGACAGACAGGCAGACAAACAGACAGATAGGCAGGCAAGCAGATAAAGTGTTGGGGGGGGGGGGGGGGGGGCGGGTGAGGAGGGGGGGGGGTGAGGAAGGATAAATGAAACATTGAGATGATTCTGCCTCGATGATGGCGTGGATAAAACAGACTGTGGTGATGGTGGTTATTCATATTCCCTGGCCCATTTCCAGATTAGTTTGGGACAAAAACAGAGTGCTGCCGATGGGAATGCTCAATCCCTGGCCCATTACAGAAATGGCGGTGGACAGGAAGAGATCTCTGCCATGCAAAACAAGTCATTCAATTAATCTTTTTAGGGAGAGAGAGAGAGAGAGAGAGAGAGAGAGAGAGAGAGAGAGAGAGAGAGAAGCGAATGAAATGTCTAGGTATTTATGTCTACTTGTATTTTTTCATGTTCATGTGATTTATTCGTTTAATGGCCTTGGTGGTGGAGGGGGGGGGGGGGTGTGTTAAACATATGAAACAATGCAATCATCTAACAATACGCGCAAATATGCTGATTTAAAAAAAAAAATGTTGCTCATTTTCAAAATTTAAAAACCCCGTGAAATTTGCAAAGTTTCAGTAGTTGTTGAAGACATTAATAAACTTGGCTTAAACTAAGACTACTCCCTGTAATATTCAGGCTTTATGAAAGTGTTCAGAAAAAAAACAAACAAACAAAAACTACGAGTGTTGGTCAGGAAGAAGAAAAAACAAGATACAAAGCACATAAACGTACTCCCAGTTTATCTTGAATACGACGTCACAATCAGACATGCGTCATAATGTAGTTTGTCACTGCGGCTTATGACGCAAAGAAGCTTTGACGTCATTTTTGTTTGCGTTATCATTTTCTAGATATTCCATAAAGAAGAAAAACCGTTTTGGGCCGTTATAGCCGTTAGTAACGGCTATTCTGGTAGGATGAAACATTGGGCATCATCCGTGACCCATAATGAACAAACCTACAAATTTTCAGAAAGATCGGCCCAGAAGTTTTGTCTGGAGCGAGTGGAACACATTAATTTTGATCACGGACAGACACACATACACACACAGACAGACAGCATTTCTTCGTTCCCATCCTACTCCCTGTTCTATAAGAACTGGGAGTACAAAAAGGAGTTTGGGAGTGATTATTCCCATTCCATGGCCCTTTCCAACATGGCGGTGGGCTGACAACAAATCGCTGCCGACGGGAATGCTCGATCCCTGGCCCAGGACAGATGTGGCCTCAGACAGGAATAGACCTCTGTCATGCGAGATGAGTAGTACGATTGGTCTTGAGCCTGTCAGAGGAAAGAGGATTAAGGAGGAGGAGAAGGAAGAGGAGGAGCAGGAGGAGGACGAGGAGGAGGAGGAGGAGGAGGAGGAGGAGGAGGAGAGAGAGAGAGAGAGAGAGAGAGAGAGAGAGACAGACAGACAGACAGACAGACAGACAGAGAGAACTCAGATGGCTTACTTCATATAAAGGCCATTGCCCCTTCTGAAAAGAGAGAGAGAGAGGAGGAGAGAGAGAGAGAGAGAGAGAGAGAGAGAGAGAGATTCTCAGCACCAAGAGTTCAAGAAAAGATTTCAGCGCCACCCCAAACCAATGGGTGAAGGGTAGACAACTTAGAAAGAAGAAAGCAGGGTAAGGAAACGAGTTTTCAACAATCATTACGTAAAGAGTGATAAACGTATGGGTGGGGGGGGGGGGGGGGGGGTAGGGGGAAGGGGGGTGATCTTTAGGGGCATGCTCAAGGATCCATTGAAGGACACAAGAAAGACTTCAGATTTATCAATGATCACAGTGGTCAGATCTACTGTTTTAATGATCCAAGCATGGTTGGTCAGTCACTTCAAGGCTGTAGGTGGCTAACGTTCATACAGAACACACACACACACACGCACGCATACACACGCACCCACGCACGCACACACACAGACACGCGCGCGCGCGCGCACGCACGCACGCACGCATGCACGCACACACACGAAACGAAGCCACGACCTCCCTCCCAGCCGGGAGACCGCGACGCTAACTACTTCGTCACGGCGGCTGTATATCTAAGCAATTTAATTTTGTCAGCCGACGTCACAATACATGTTCCACCAAAACAGGCACCATGGAACACAACCATCACGACTCAGTCATAGCCCAGTGTCTTCTCGGATGGGTTACCTCACGGCTGGCGACCTATTATGAACAGCTCCTGTGGACTTCTGATGACGACACTTTGATAGGACGATTTCTGTGGGGCTATGTGTGATAGGGATAGTGTCTGTGGGGCTACGTGTGATAGGGATAGTGTCTGCGGGGCTGTGTGTGATAGGAATAGTGTCTGTGGGGCCATGGGTGATAGGAATAGTGTCTGTGGGGCTATGTGTGATAGGAATAGTGTCTGTGGGGCTATGTGTGATAGGAATAGTGTCTGTGGGGCTACGTATGATAGGAATAGTGTCTGTGGGGCTATGTGTGATAGGAATAGTGTCTGTGGGGCCATGGGTGATAGGAATAGCGTCTGTGGGGCCATGGGTGATAGGAATAGCGTCTGTGTCGCTATGTGTGATAGGAATAGTGTCTGTGGGGCTATGTGTGATAGGAATAGTGTCTGTGGGGCTATGTGTGATAGGAATAGTGTCTGTGGGGCTATGTGTGATAGGAATAGTGTCTGTGTGGCTATGTGTGATGGGAATAATGTCTATGGGGCTATGTGTGACAGGAAAAGCATCTATGGGGCTATGTGTGATAGAATTATTGTGGGGACCCTTGGGTTTTTTTTATGCTTGACAAAGCTTTTACAAATAAACCGAAAATTTGCAATATGCTTATTGGGTGTTGGTGGTTTTTACTGTTCAATAGAACTATTGTGTGTGGCTATGTGTGTGTGTGGGGGGGGGGGGGGGGGGGATGGGAGCGGAATAGTAGGCATATCAGGAATGCATCAGACAGGGCTGGCACATGGGACAGGACAAACATGAACAACATTTATCCATCTTCGGAAATCCACTCTGGCCTAACTGTCAAATGACCCTAAACGGCAAATTTGGAGAGAGGCGAGAAGGGAGTAAAAAAAAAAAAATCTTAATTCTCTTCAGTATAACTTGTTCCTTTCGGAGACAGTCCGTGTGCACAGCAGAGTCCTGCAAGTACTGACTGTTTCGCTCTTTGAAGACCCTATCAGGCTTGCTGTTTATTCTCGAACGGTCACTGGAGAACCACTAGGGACATGTCGCATAAAGGATCGACCTGTCTCAGAACCCAGAGGCTGCCTCCTCCTGTATGCTTCTGTCGCCTTGTTTCCAGTATTTCCTGTTTCCCCCATCACCCCCCCCCCCCGGCCTACCCCACCCCTATTTTCCCTCATTCTTGTGTACGGGCCGAACCATCTCGCTGTCAAACGACAATCAATAATATTCTCTTCGATCTTGTCGGTGTGGTCGTTACATGCAGGAGCCAGGGGTAGGGCTGGTATCGATTCCTGTGGACAGTAGATGGCGAGAACATTGTCAGGCAGTGGGCTCCTCGCTGGCTGGCCTTTGATTGTACCGTGACCTCTGTTATCGTCGTTTTCCCAATTATTGATAGGGTCTGTGTTACATTACCCCACAGCCGGATCATTGTTTTGTACAAAAAATATTTGGAAGTTCTGTTAACAACAGGAAAGACTGTAACACGGGATCCTCCTCAGAGGGCACGTAAGACCTCATGTGGTTAAAGCTTGGCTGTATGTGTAATTGTACTGTCTTCATCTGTCAGCGGAACAGCAACGATGAGGCTTCGGGATGCACATGGCAGCTGGTTGACGGTGGCAGTTTTCGCCGGTGGGCTCTGCAGTCATGAAACATATGCTGGTACACCCATGGGAACGCTCCCGTGGAGATTTTATCGTGTCACATCCAGTAGCCATTACACACAGGCATCTGACAGGGAGCACATATATCCTTTGGCGTCTTAATGGAATGCCCTGTGCGTGCTTGCACCCTATGTGAACACAGCGCAGGGTTCCAATGGTGGTACAGGATTGCTCCCAGCTGGTTTGTTCGGCAGAAGACAGTACTTCTCTGGGTCAATTCCCACTCGCACTTTCGGTTGCATCTCGTTCTTCTCAGAGACGATACGATGCAATTCAGTGCAGTACCGTACAGTGCAGTAGAGTACATACTGACTGAAACCAATTTGTTGTCTGATTAACCCCATGGTAGTACAGACAGTGCAGTACAGCACAATGCAATGCCATCCAACGTGATGCAGAACCTTACAATACAGAGAACATGATACGATACAATAAACATACTCTACTACCACATAGTGCATGCAGAGGAGTCCGGGGGTGAGGGTGAACAGCGGGGGAGGGGGGGTGGGGGGATGGGGGGGGGGTGAGGGGAGGGGGGAGCCGGGGGGGGGAGGAGGGGGGGGGCAATCAGCGGTGTGGGCTTGCCATCATCGACAGGGCACGGAAGATGACTCAGAAAAACAACAACAAACATCAACCAACATCAACATTGTGCAAATCCACTCTGGTATGAATCTAACAATTCATTTGAAGGACTAACTTGGACTCCTCGAAGACAAGGGGTGTGGGAGGAGGGGGGGGGGGAGGGGGAGGAGGGGGGAAGCGTTTGAGACAAAATAACCTGTAAGAATATTGACGACTGGACATTGACTGCTCCCTGTGGATTGCCGGTGCCGGGGCTGTGGCAGGCCGGGCCGGGTGTGGCTGTGGACGGGGGAGTCAGAATGAGTGGAGCGGATGCAATGCCACTGAAGTCGCTCAGAAGATGGGACAGAAAAAAAAAAAACTTAAAAAAGAAAAGAAAAAGAAAAAGAAGAAAAAAATATTAAAATACGCTTGTAAGACAATTGTTCCTTCCGATGGCAAAAGACAGTCGGTGCAGACTTCAGCAGGTGAAGGCTGTTTCGCTCTCTGGAAGCTTCATCAGGATTGCTAAGCGTGATGACCGAATGCCAACAGGAGAAACCCACTTCTAGGGGGACGATACACATCACATAAATGATAACCACGTCGCGCGGAGCTGGGAGGTTGCCTGTATATGATTCTATTCGCTTGTTCCTATCACCTTCTATCTCCCCCACCCCCACCCCCCATCCCACACCCGCCCCTTGCCTCTACACTTTTCCCCACACACACACGGAATCATAGTGCATCAAACGACAATCAATATTCCCTTCGATTTGTTGGTGGTGTCGTCGTTACACAGCGGGGCCAAGCGTGGGGCCAGTATTGATTGGAGCTGACCGGAGATCGAGCGGACATTTTGTACGGCCCGGTATTCTTTATGGTCAACCTTTGGTCATTGAGGATCTCTCTGTCTGCTATCATCCCCCCCCCCCCCCCCCCCACACACACACACACACTTATTTGATTAGGCGATATGCAACAGTTGATAGATAGATGAATAGATAGATGAGAGAGAGAGAGAGAGAGAGAGAGAGAGAGAGAGAGAGAGAGAGAGAGAGAGAGACAGACAGACAGACAGACAGACAGACAGACAGAGACAGACACAAAAAGAAGTAGAGGGATGCACCCATGCATCTGCTCCCTTTTCAGGGATAGGCCATGGCACTGAGAGAAACATACAGCTCCGAAGGAAATTTGATGTTCCTGGTCGGCTGCCCACAAAAATCATGTGTACTCTCTCTCTCTCTCTCTCTCTCTCTCTCTCTCTCTCTCTCTCTCTCTCTCTCTCTCTTGTTGTTGCTGTTGTTGTTGCTGCTCATGAATCTTTTTCCAAGTCATTAATGTAATGATGGAGGAATGGTTAACCTGCAGATGTCTTTCCCCCACTGCTGAATTGTTCAACAACTCTCTCTCTCTCTGTCTCTCTCTGTGTCTGTCTGTCTCTCTCTCGTTGCTATTGTTGTTGTTACTCATGAATCTTTATCATGACCGAAAAATCGGTCAATAATATCAAACCTTTGACCAGCAGCACATGGGAACCATGGTCATCGATCCTGAAGACAGAACCATTCATATCGCCTGCTCCGAGATCTTTCGTCCGCTGGATCGGACTCATCAGGGAGGCACGGCTGATTGTTTCTGTGCTCCCTTGGCATCAAATGGAGATGCCATAGTTTATAATTCTGTGGTGTTCTCACCACCAAGTGTTCAAAAACAGACTCCAACAGCACCCCCCAAGCAGCCAGCGAAGGGTAGAAAAGTAAAACGAAAAGAAAGTGTGGTTCCCCCCCAAAAAAAAAAAGTTGTTGAAAACCTAAAATCATTATGTAAACGGTATAGAATGTCGTGGAGAATCTTTGAGCCTCTGCTTGAGGATCCATTTAAGGATGCGAGGGAGGTCAAAAGGTGTCCAACAGTCAGAGTGGTCAGCTCTGCCGTTGAACAGCCCAAACATGGTCAGCAGTTAAGAATTGTACAGAACAGCCTTTACTTGGATCTCCTGTAAGATGCTGTCTCCTACGACTGACCAAACAATGTGATGTTGAACAATTCAGTAGTGGGAGAAAATAAGTGCAGGCTAACAATTCCTCTGTCATTACATAAAATGACTTGGTAAAGATAACAAAAAAAAAAAAAAAAAAAAAAAGGGGGGGGGGGGGGGGGGGAGAGGAGAAAGAAAATGAGAACAAAAAATCATGGAAATATGTTACAAATATGAAGTGTCATCAGAAGGGTTTTCTAAAATGGAATAATCAGCTAATGATCTGGCTGTTAACCACCGAAGTCTCACTCCTGCAAGTTGTCCTAGCAACACTTTGTCAGTGTTTTGTTAACCACCGGTGTGTCATGGGCAATTTTTCATGGCACCGACTGTAAATCAGCACTGAACACACACACGCACGCACACACACACACACACACACACCACACACACACACACACACACACACACACAGACGCCAAAAAAAGAAAAAGAAAAAAAAGATGCAAATCATGCAAACGTACTCCCAGTTTATCTTGAATACACGTGTACATGTCAAGAGCATGTTTACTATGAAAATACCAGTCAGTTATTAGATCTAAAGCTATTTTAAAATCCGTCAAATACAGAACTTTCATAGATATTTGTCAAATTAGAAAACGTCACAATCAAACATGCGTCGTAATGTATTTTGTCACTGAGGTATTCCATAAAGAAGGAAAACCGTTTTGGGCCGTTATAGCCCTTAGTAACGGCTATTCTGGTAAAATAAAACATCGGGCATCATCCGTGACCCATAAAGAACATACCTACAAATTTTCAGAAAGATCGGCCCAGAAGTTGTGTCTGGAGCGAGTGGAACACAGTCATTTTGACCACGGACGCACATACAGACAGACAGACACACAGACAGCATTTCTTCGTTCCCGTTGTAAAGTACTCCCTGTTCTATAAGAACTGGGAGTACAAAAAAGCTCTACCGTTGTTAATGGTCGGCGACAAATCTTGAAATGAACTACAGTTGGACAGTGTCAAAGATCCATTCAAACTGTTCCCATTCGACTATGAGTCATCGAATCGGCGACAGTTCGGAATGGTGACGACAAATCACTGTTGATTTTTAATATCGGATGATCTGTTGTCGTTACTTTCTTCACAGGAAGTTTAAGGACTTCCATAGTTTGTGCTATGTTATTAACAAGACTGACGTCAGGGCTTCGCATCAAATACCCAGAGATAATTGCAACAGATAATAGATTCATTGGGAAGCATGACAAATTATGCAGCGTTCACACAGCGATATTTGTGCTACGTTAATAGTGCATAGAGCCCCCCCCCCCCCCTTCTCTCTCCCTCTGTACGCGCGCGCGCGCGCGCGCGCGCGCGTGTATGCGCGCGTGTATGTGTGTGTGCGTCTCTCTCTCTCTCTGCCTTTCTGTCTCTGTCTATGTCTCTCTCTTTCGCTGTGTGTGTGTGTGTGTGTGTGTGTGTGTGTGTGTGTGTGTGTGTGTGTGTGTGCGTGCGTGCGTGCGTGCGTGTGCGTGCGTGCGTGCGTGCGTGGTGTGTGTGTGTGTGTGTGACATTAACTGTTAACAAGTCTCTCTCTCTCTCTCTCTCTCTCTTCTCTCTTGTTCCAACTCCCTTACTTTCGTATTCCTTTCCTCCTTTGCCTTTTTCCTTCCTTCTTTCATTGATTTATTATTTCTTTCGTCCTGTCCTTTTGTTCGTTCTTTGTTCCCCCCACCGCCACCCCCTTCCCTCTTCTTATTTCTGTTCTATCTCTTTTTTTTTCTTCTTTCGCACGTTCTCTCCTTCCTTCTTTCATTCCTTCTTCCTGTCTTTCATTCTTCCTTTCTTTCTTTTCTTTCTATCTATCTGTTGTCTTTCTTTCTTTCCGTCTGTCTGTCTTTCTGTCGTATCTTTCTTTCTGTCTGTCTGCCTGTCTTTCTTTCTTTCTGTCTGTCTGCCTGTCTGTCTTTATTTCTTTCTCTCTGTCTGTCTTTCAATCTTTCTTTCTTTCTGTCTGTCTGTCTTCCAATCTTTCTTTCTTTCTTTCTGCCTGTCTTTCTTTCTTTCTTTCAATCTTTCTGTCTGTCTGTCTGTCTGTCTGTCTATCTTTCTTTCTTTTCTTTCCTTCTTGGCCTCTTTGTTTTCCGGAGTGGCCAGCCATCGGTGACGTCAGCCGAATCAGCCGGACATGAGCAGTCCATCTGGAAATCAAGGATGGAATTAAGTGAAAAGCAAATGCAAGACCATTTTGTTCCAAGACCTTGACGTCCGATCAGGCGGACGTTAAACGTAGCATAAGATCAGAGCGAACGAACGGATTTGTGTACCATCCAAGACCACGTCAACACATCAACTTAATGACAGTCCACACATAGAGATGATGAGTTTACCTTTGAGAAGGATGAAGAAAATTGACCACTGACATCCAAAATTATTGAAAGTTGCTATCCCATGCGGCTGCGTATTTTACCTTTATTTCTCATCAGAATTATTAGAGTCATCCTCATCATCATCATGACCACCACCACCACCGTGGTCGTCGTTATCGTCGTCGTCGTCGTCGTCATCATCATCATCATCGTCGTCGTCATCATCATCATCATCATCATCATCATCGTCATCATCATCATCATCATCATCACCGTCATCATCATTATTATTATTATCATCATCTCATCATCATCATATCATCATCATCATCATCAACAAAAACAACAACAACAACAACTACATCATCACCGTCATCATCGTCAACACCACAACCACCTCCACCACCACCATCATATCATCATCATAATCCTCCTCCTCCTCCTCATCACCGTTGTTGTTGTCGTCATCGTCATCTTTATGATCATCATCTTTGTCTACAGCATCGTCAACACACAGCAACACACACAGCAATAGTTTGGTGTGTATGATAGTAACCACTGTTTTGTCGTCAGAACATTGATTTGTTGTCGATCAACGACCATTTAGTGACGCTCTGTTCACCGTTGAATTCAGAGACTGTACACAGATGTGAGAAACTAGGAGGGGGACATTAGACCTTCAACTCGTTTTGACATTAAGACTGATGGGGGAGGGGGGGGGGGGGGGGAGGAGGGGGTTATCAGAGAAACTTAGAGCCATACAACTATGACGGTAGATAAATTTTAGGACTCATGAAGATCCAGCACGGCACTACACTACACTGCACAACAGTACACTACACTGCATACACTATATTGCACTATACTGCACTACACTACACTGCACAACAGTACACTACACTGCATACACTATATTGCACTACACTGCACTACACTACACTGCACAACAGTACATTACACTGCATACACTGTATTGCACTACACTGCACTACACTACACTACAGTACACTACACTGCATACACTATATTGCACTACACTGCACTACACTACACTGCACTACACTACACTGCACTATAGCACGCTACGCTACACTACATTTCACTGCACTGCACTACACCACACTACACTATACTGCACTACACTACATTGCACTGCACTGCATTACACACTACACTACACTACACTACTCTACACCACACTACACTGCACTAGACACACCACACTTCACCACACCACACAAACACTACGCCACACTACGCTACACTACGCCACTCTACACTACAATTCACCACACTACACCACACAGCACTACACTACACCACGCTACACCACACTACACTACACCACACCACACTACACTACATACACTACACCACACTACACTACACCACACTACTTTACATTATGCTACACTACACTACACCACACTACATCACACTACACTACACCACACCACACCACACCACACTACACCACATCACACCACACCACACCACACCACACACACTACACTACACTACACTACACTACACTACACTACACTACACTACACGAAGCGATACGACACGACAGCACACAATGAACACAAAGCGACATAAGACAATGCTATATGACACAATATAATACAAAACGAAAAGACATAACACGGTACAATGCAATATGATGCAATATTGTAAAGCGTAATGCAAGAAAGTAATACCATACAATGCAATGGTGTAAAGAATAATTAACACAGTAACACAATACTATGCAATACTGTAAAGCATCGGGCAACACAGTAATATGATACAATGCAATATTGTAAAGCAGAGTGCAATAATATAATACAATACAATTCAGTACTGTAAAGCAGAATGCAATGCAGTAATACAATACATTGCACTATTGTAAAGCATAATTCGACACAGTAATACAGTACTATGCAATATTGTAAAGCATAATGCAATAATATGATACAATGCAATGCAATACTGCAAAAGCAGAATGGAATGCAGTAATACAATACATTGCAATATTGTACAGTAATACAGTACAATGCAATATTGTAAAGCATAATGCAACACAATGATACAATACATTGCAATAGTGCAAAGCATAATGCAATACAGTTATACAATACAATGCAATATTGTAAAGCATAATGCAAAACAGTAAGTAAGACATCACGGTAGGGAAGAAAGCACATGCTCAATATTACGATCCGATGTGATGTGATACAATGCGAAATAATACGAAACAACACAACAGAACAATTTGGATAGTCTTTTTTAATAGCAATTTGTATATGTTTCAAGTTTCTCATCATCACTATGCAGTACAGCAAAGTACAACACATCACAATACAACACAACACAGTACCATATAACACATCACAATACAACGCAACGCATCCAAGGACAACACAGTACAACACACCACAAAACAACACGTAACAACACAGAACGAAGTGTTGGAATCTAAATGCTGTGGGAACATCGAAGCTGTACCCGACTCTCACCATCATCGATTTGTTCACGGTCTGCAGCTGACGTCAATTATGCATGAGGTTTTACTGATGACGTCATGTCCTCGTGAAGGACATCGCCAGTCCTGTTCTTGACTTTCAATCAATCAACCCTCCTCAATGCTGCTTTTCTACGTTTGTCCTACTGTTTTATCGTAACTTCCAACTTTATTTTCTCTCCCTTTTTTTTTTTTGGGGGGTTTAATTTCACATGTTTCTACTTTGTATGCCCTATTCTTCTCTTTTTCTACCTTTTCCTACTTTTCTCACTTTTTCTACATTTTTTCCCCTAGTTTCTCCTTAGCTGTTTTTTGTTTTTTAATTTTTATTATTTTTTTTTTTTACCTCATTGTCCCCTTTTTCTCAACCCCTTCCCCCCCCCCCCCCCCCCCCCCCCCCCCCATTTTTTTTCTACAAATTTTCACAAATTTTCCCTTGCTTTATTTACCTTTTTGCCCAATTCCTCTACTTTCTGTATGGCTTGCCTTTACCTATCGCTTTCCTAATTTCCTCTCTACTTTTTCTACATCTTCCTGTCCTGCCTTTTCCTAACTCTTTCCTACCTTCCCCTCTGCTTTCTCTACCTTTTGCCTAATTTCCCCGCATTTTCTTTACCTTTTTTTCTTTTGAGCATTTCCCCTCTACCTTCTCTAACGTTTTCCTCCCTATCTTTTCCCTACCCCTCCCCTCCAAAAATCCCCCTTTTATCAGCCTTATTCTTAATTTCCCCTACTTTCTCTGCCTTTCCTAAAGTTACATTTTGTTCGGTACACGATGTCAAACGTTATCTGCAAATGGATTTAGGTAAACACTTGAAGCTGACAATGACCAAATTTAGACTGGGAATTTCAGACATAGCAGAACACCGGTATCGTTACAGTAAATATACTGGGGTGGATTTGACTTGTCCATTATGCCAAAATGGAAAAGAGGATGAACTTCATTTTGTTTTATGCTGCTGTAAATTATCTAGTCTAAGAGCGCAATATATACCGCCAAAGTTTTTAAAGGATCCCTGTCAGTTTCGGTTAAACCTGCTTATGGCATCTCAGAATGAAAGCGTAGTAAGACATTTCTCAATTGACTTATAAATTCAAGGCATTTCAGCTTAGATCAGTCATGACTTCGTGACAGAGTGGTCCATCCAGTTTTTCTTGTGTTCTTTGTAATTCTTATATTCTTATATTGTTGTTATGTTATGAAAGGGGGTATGGAACCCCCTTTCATAAGGGGCAATGGCCTTTACGTGAAGTAAACCATCTGAGTTCTACTTTTTCCCTACTTTCCTCTTCTTTCTCTCTGTTATTCTAATTTTGATTCTACTTTCGCGCCCTTTTTCCAAATTCCACCCTACTTTCTCTCCCAGTCTCTGATTTCCCACTAATTTCTGTACCTTTTTCGAGTATTTCCCTACTTTTCTTTTTAACTTTTCCCTGATTTCATCTTACTTTCTTTACCTGTTTCCTACTTTCCCCTACTTTTCCTTGTTTCATCCTACTTTCTACAACTTTTCCTTAATTCCCCCTTACTTTCTCCACGTTTTACATAAGTTTCCTACCGTCTCTATGTTTTTCGTAATTTGCCCTTTTTCTCCTACCTTTTTCCTAATTTCTCTCAACATTCCCTACTTTTTAAAAACTATAATTTCCTCCCATTTTTTAAAAATTATTTTTTCATCATTTCCCTGTGCTACTTTTTCCTCATTTCAACCTACCTGTGTCGTAAAAGCCCTTCACTTTCTCTACTCTTCACATAGTTTGCCCATACTTTCTCTATCCCGCCCCCCCCCCCCCCCCCCCCCCCCCCCCCCCTCATTTCTCCCTTAACTTATAACATTTTTTTCCCTACTAATTTTCCTCCACTTTCAGTACAATTTTCATAATTTTCCCTACTTTTTTAATTTCTACCCAATGTCCATATTTTTTTCCCCTGCCCCTTCTTTGCCTGCCTTTTCCCACATTTCCCTTCCACGACATATCTATGGTCTCACAAAGCTGCAAAGTAATGCTTACTTAATACACAAAGCCAACGGGTAACATTTCCACAGCTGTGTCCTCTTCAGAGTCAGAAACAACAGACGTGAAACTTGCACGATGCAGTACCCTTCAGGTGGTGGACGGCATGAGAATGGCCAAAAATCTTTCTACCTATCTTTATCTGTTTTTTTTTTTTTTTAATTTTCCCTTGCTGTCTGCTTCTTTTTTTCTTTTTTTTGTTTTGTTTTGTTTTTGTTTCTTCTTTTTGCTGTCCCATCTTCTGTGCCACCTCGGTGGCATTGTACCCACGCCGCTCATCCCGACCCCCTTGTCCACAGCCACAGCCCGGCCCGGCTCGCAGTGGCCCCGGCACTCCATAGGCAGCAGTCAATGTCAAGTCGTCAGGAGGCATCCCACCGGAGGAGACACTGCACTGCTGCCGAGTCACTTCGGTGGTATTTAGTGGCGCCCGTTCTGATCCAACATACGCAGGACACCACCTACTAAGCCCCCTACTGACGACAATAATTGCATAGTCGCCGGAGCCGGCATGAGTGAGCTCTTTCTCCGGAGGGCGGCACCACGTCCGTCCAGCGACAGCCCCCATGAATTTGCCGATACCGGTAATGCCGACGGAATCAAACTAAGGCCAAAGACGCGGAGAGGGCATCGGAACTGAGGTCACCATGAGAGCAGGGCATGAAGAGCCACAGAATTTGAGACTTTTCTTTCTTTTCTTTTTTTTAAATGCTGATCGATTAAATAAGGATGATGCAGATGATGCTATGGATTTCCATTCCGGTTAGAGACTGCATGACAGGGCTGTACTCTGCGCCTACTTTCATAATACATACCAGCGTCAACCAGGCCCGAGAGATACAGACACCTGCAGTGTTAGTCAGGAAATTTGAGCAACCCTCTCAGAGACGCATCCATTAAGTGGACGAAACACGACGGTGTGGTCTCAGTCTTCCCTACTGAGCCCGTAGCAAACTCAAACTTTGGGTATGAACCGGTCGGGGCGGAAAAATCCCACAAGGCTCTGATGGGAATCGAACCCACGACCTCCCAGCCGGGAGTCCGCGACGCTAACCACTTTGCCACGGCGGCTAATTTGCTGTCTACTTTTTTTTTTATTCCTTTTTTTTTTGTTTTTTTTTTTGGTATCTACGTTTCTCGATCTTGTCCTTTTTATCCACACTTCTCTCCTTTTTCTGTCTTTGTTATCTACTTTTGAAAAACCTTTTTCTTGTTTTTTTTTTTTCTGTGACTACTTTTGGGGAAAAGTCAGTATGTCTCTACCTTTTCACTATTACCTTCTTTTCTCTACCTTCTCCCGTTTCCTTTGTATCAGCTTCACTCTTCCTGTCCCCCTTTATCTGTAGTTTCCCATTTATCTACCTCTTTTTTCAATCTGTTCTTCTTTTCATCCACTTTTTCTCGACTGTTTTCTTTCTATCTGGTTTTCTCTGCCTTTCCCCACTAATCTTGTTGCTTTATCTTTTCCTTATTATCTGTTCTTCTGTGATTTTTTTTTCTCCTGTTGTCGAATTTTCTGCACCTTTTTCTTGTTCCCACCTCTGCACCATGTTTTGGTGCGATAAAGTATGGGAGTTCAATGGCTTCAAAAGCGCATATTATTTTTTTATAAAAATGTTCTTTTCTTCTTTACAGACAACATGATCACTGATGCTTTTGCTTCATTGTGACTCATTTTTCTCCTTTTTTTGTCCTGATATGGTGTCAGATCTGATCACTGAGAAAACAGTAGTTTTATTCTGAAAAAAAGATGTATCGCTGTGACAACAGTAATGCTGACTCATTAATATGCTTTATGCAAACGTGTAACTGTAACTCGGTGCGTGATCTGGCAACATCACTATTATGACGTAGACGGAAACTTTGCAACGGTGCAAAACTCGGAAGCCACGAAGGAAAAAAAAACAAACCCTGCCATAATCAATTATTTTCACATTGCATGGCTTGCTATGATCGTAAGGTGGTTTCAGTTCTGTAGACTCATTACTGATAACAAAAAAAGACTGAGATAACCAGGTACTTACCATTTGCACAGGTTACGAGGGTCGTAGCAATATTTCAGTTCTTAGGATCATTGTTATATCATTTAGAAAACAGAAAAACTACCATAATTAAGTGTTGTCACTTTCTACGTCTTGCTAGGGTCGTAGCGTAGTTTTCATTTCTTAGACTGTGCGCATGTGTGTGTGTGTGTGGGGGGGGGGGGGGAGGGGGGGGGGGGGGGGGGGGAGATATCATAATTAAAGGCTTTCACTTTGCAAGGCTTACTTAGGTCGCAAGGCTGCTTCAGTTTTTTTGAGTCATCACTGACACCATCATCATCATCATCAGCAGAAGAAGAAGAAGAAGAAAAATGGCCGTAATTAGCTTCTTTTTTTCCCCAAGCTTTGTAGGTTGCAAGATGAAGCTCTTTAGACTCATGACATTGTTTAGAAAATGCTATAATTAACTGTCTTATCTGTTGTTTCAGGGTTGTTTTTGTTATATGCCTGACATTTTTTTTTTAAATAAAAAAAGACGTAATAAGGTGTTTTCACTTTGCACGACCTACTATGGTCCTAAATTGTTTAATATCTTTAGAAGCATTACTGACATTGTTTAAAGAAAAAAAAAAAAAAAAAAAGCTGTGATTATTTGTCTTCATATTGCACGGCTTACTAGGCTCGTTAGATTGTTTCAATTCTTTCGACTCATCACTAATATTGTAAAACAACAACAAAACGAAAAACAACAACAACAACAACAACAACAACACGAACAAGAACGACAACTAACCCGGCTGTAATTGTTTTTACTGTTCAGGGATTATTGTGACTGTACACTTACTTGATTTCTTTTTACTCATTGCTGACAAGAAAAAAGTGTCAAAATCAGCGAAAACATGTATGTTCATGTACTGTTTTCAGCTAAAAATGATTGTTTTCACGTCATAACGACCACTCTTTTGACGATTATTTGTGTTTTAGGTAATAATTACCAATTTGTATACTGAAAACAATGATAATTTCGGGTCTCTTGATGATAATTACTGTTTCTCTGTAATAAATACCGGTTTGTACTGTTAAAACACTAACGATCATTGTTTACATGATAATAATTAGAGTTTTCGTGACGAAAACAGTAGCAATGATTTTTTTTTTTTTTTTTTTTTGGAGCTGTTAGCCTTCCATAGGTAAAACAGAGAGAGAGAGAGAGAGAGGAGAGAGAGTGTGTGTGTGTGAGAGTGTGAGTGTGTGTGCGTGCGTGCGTGCGTGCATGCGTGCGTGCGTGCGTGCGTGTGTGTGTGTTTGATATTCCAACCGACCAAGATGAATGTTTTGCGCAACCGACATTTCCGGTTGGAATAATTCATTTGCAAAAGTTAACTCGTAGGCCAAAGTAATTTCTACTTGTCTGATTTTCCCTCCGGGTGTCAATGAAGGACGTCGTAATCTTCATGTTAATGTCTGTGGAGATTCTAGCCCACAGAAGCTAGTCTCTGTTTGATCTATTTATTCATCATTTCGGAGATTTGTCGTGGGTTCTGAGGGCTATGGGATCATGTTTCTTCAGGCATTTGATTGTGTGTGTGTGTGTGTGTGTGTGTGTGTGTGTGTGTGTGTGTGTGTGTGTGTGTGTGTGTGTGTTTTGGGGGGGGGGGGGGGGGGGTCGTAATATTCCTGTTAATGTCTGTAGAGATTCTAGCCCACAGAAGCTATAGTCTCTGCTTGATCTATTTATTCATCATTTTGGAGATTTGTCGTGGGTTCTGAGGACTGTAGGATCATCTTTCTTCAGGCATTTGATTGTGTGTGGTTTTTTTTTTCTGTCTTTCTGTTTGTTTTTCACGACTTCGCCATCTTCATGAAGTACAACCCTTTACAGGATACAGCTTGTACAAACCAGGAGTCAACGTTTCTGATCGATTCAGAATGCTTGCTTGATTGTTGATAGAAGTTTCCTGTCTTTGACTCTAAGGCTGTGTTGTATGACAGTTTGTTAGGTGAAAACACGCGTTTCCAAGAGACGCAATAATCAAAGCCAGGCATGTCTGGAAGATGTTACACAACTTAATACGCCTATAAGCTCTGATTTACATAATCAATCTTTAGAGTGATACGTGCTTTTTATTTTACGCACGCACGCACGCACGCACGCGCGCGCGCGCACACACACACACACACACACACACACACACACACACACACACAACACACACACACACATGTTTTGAATAACCTGTAGGGCGATGCAACGTCAGACTGATATGAAAGGAGCTATTAAATGAGGCAGGGAACAGTAGTAAACAGTAAGTAACAAACAAGTAAGACAACTCTTGCTCCCGTGATGAAATAGATACAGGCCCATAACTCCAAACGGCTGTTGCTTCCGTCACCGAATTGCCTGGAGACATGACAGCACAGAGGACACAGAACGAACAACGTACATCCCCTGCTTCGTTCTGTGTGCTCTGTGCTGTCATATCTCTGCCGGGCGATTCGATGTCATAAGCAGCATTCGTTTGGAGTGATGGGCCTGTATTTATTTCATCACGTCAAACTGATGTTAAGTGTTTCCGATTCTGTACCGATCTTTTGTGTAATGTACGACTGCTTCAACAATACGGGCATTGTTCGTTTTGCATCTGTATATGAAAGCACAATTTCCAAACGAAAAACTTCATCGTTTTCGAAGTTACTTGGATGTCTAGAAAAATGTTGATTCATTTTCAGTTTTAGAGGTGTATACTATTCGTAATTCCCCCCCCCCCCCCCCCCCCCAGATCACATTATTTCTACATCCTTTTAAAACTGCTGCACAGGTTGCATGCCAGAATCAATGGAGAATGGTTTGTATTTTGGTTTGAGAAAAACTGCATTTTTGCTCTTTATGGATTTACGATTTTTTTTTTAAAGATTGTATTCCTTTATGCTATTCCCAGTATATGGAAATTGTTCTAATCTGAAACCATGTCAGCTTTGATTCTATTATGTTATGTGCTTTATCAGCTTCCAGGTTAGGTCGAGTGGTGTGTGTGTGTGTGTGTGTGTGTGTGTGTGTGTGTGTGTGCGCGCGCGCGCGCGCGCGCATTGTTATTGTTCCAGTTAACATACTGGTTTCCAACTGCCTTTTGTCAAAAATATCATAGAATATTTTCGTCCCCTTTGAACTGAAAAGAATTGATCTAAATCAGTTTACTGTTTTCTGTGACCTGATGAGATTGAACTTTCAATTCCTTATTGTTTCAGATATTTTCATTGTACGTATACATCCATGATATGCAAGGTAATGTGTAAATACAACAGCCTTCAGTCTGTGTTTCTCAAATGAAGGGAAGAAACTGTTTTTTAATGATGCAAATGTCGCACAGCTTTGCTACTCCAATATGCATACACTATGCTATTATTACCTACATTGGTTATGTCATTATGAATGTTTTTGTTCTGCCGACAATTTTGCTTTCGTGATATCCGTTTTTGTGGCAAACATTAGAAAGCCTCCCTCATCGGAAACATGGCAGAATTGTTTTTCAACCTGTGAGGGAGTGCGTGTTCTTGTATCCGAATTCATACTAGGATTGCGATCAAGAAAACGTAATCCTCCCTCCTTTATTCTGATCTATTTGGTAAAATCCTTAATCTCCCTCCCATATACTGCTATATGCCACTAAACACACTTATTCCTCTCTCTCTGTATGCTGCCATATCTTTGTAAACTCCAATCCTCCCTCTTTATACTGCTGTTATGTGAGTAAACCCAAGCCCTCTACTTTTATACTGCTTCATGTTAGCAAACCTAATCCTCCTCTTAAATACTACATTTCTTACGCAATTCAAATCCTCTCCTCTCTACAACTTTTTCTTACTAAACCCAAACACTCGCTTGCCAAATCCTCTGCTTTTATTCTGCCTCATATTGATAAACCTAATCCTCCCCATTTATTCTGCTTCATTTCAGCAAATGTAACACTCCCTCCTTTATACTGTTTTATGTCACCAGTCCTTCCCCTTTATACTGTTTTATGTCACCAGTCCTTCCCCTTTATACTGTTTTATGTCACCAGTCCTTCCCCTTTATACTGTTTTATGTCACCAGTCCTTCCCCTTTATACTGTTTTATGTTAGCAGACCTAATCCTCCCTCTTTCATACTGTTTCACGCAAGTCAAAATATGATGCTCTCTTCTTTACACTGCTTTATGTTAGAAAACAAAAACACACCCATAGTTCTCTCTGCTCTATACTACTTCATGATGGTAAAACTAAACTTCTCTTCCCTATACTGCTAAATGTCAGTTAACACTTAACCCGCCCTCTTTTAATTCTCCCTACTTTGTGGTGCTTTATGTTAGTAAAAAGCTAATTCTCCTCCCTTTATACTGCTTTGCGTCGCTGAAAAAAAACAACAACTAATAAGTAAAACTAAACTTCTCTTCCCTATACTGCTAAATGTCGGTAAACACTAAATCCTCCCTCTTTCAGTTTTCCCTACTTTGTGGTGTTTTATGTTACCAAAAAGCTAATTCTCCTCCCTTTATACTGCTTTGCGTCGCTAAAAAAAACAACTAATCCTTCCTTCTTTATACTGCCAGGTTTGTAAAACGTAGCCCCCCTCCCTCCTTAATGTTGCTCTATGAAAGCAAACACTTGCTCTCCCTCCCTTTTTCTGCTTTTCGTTAGTAAAACCTAAATCCCCCTCCCGTATAATGCATTATATTAGTAACAACCTAATTCTGCCTCTTGTATACTGCTTTATGCCTGTGAAATCTAATCTTCGCTCCTTTATACTGCTTTATGCCAGCAAAACCTAACACTCGCTCCTTCATATTGCTTTAAGCCTGCAAAACTTAACCCTCCATCCTGTATACTGTTTTTTTTGTTAGTAAAACCTAAATCTCTCTCCCGCATAATGCATTATATTAGTAACAACCTAATTCTGCCTCTTGTAGACTGCTTTATGCCTGTAAAACCTATTCCTCCATCCTTTATGCGGCTTCGTGTTAGCAAAATCTAATCTTCGCTCCTTTATACTGCTTTATGCTGGCAAAAACCTGATCTTCGCTCCTTTATACTGCTTTATGCTAGCAAAACCTAATCTTCGCTCCTCTATACTGCTTTATGTTAGCAAAATCTAATCTTCGCTCCTTTATACTGCTTTATGCTGGCAAAAACCTGATCTTCGCTCCTTTATACTGCTTTATGCTAGCAAAACCTGATCTTCGCTCCTTTATACTGCTTTATGCTAGCAAAACCTAATCTTCGCTCCTTTATACTGCTTTATGTTAGCAAAACCTAATCTTCGCTCCTTTATGTTGCTTTATGCTGGCAAAAACCTGATCTTCGCTCCTTTATACTGCTTTATGCTAGCAAAACCTGATCTTCGCTCCTTTATACTGCTTTATGCTAGCAAAACCTAATCTTCGCTCCTTTATACTGCTTTATGTTAGCAAAACCTAATCTTCGCTCCTTTATGTTGCTTTATGCCAGTAAATTCTAAACCTCCATCCTGTATACTGCTTTGGGTTCGTAAAACTAAATCTTCCCTCTTTTATGAAACTACTTTACGTCAGCAAAATCTAATTCTCCGTCCTGTTATACTGCTTGATGTTGGTCAAACATGATCCTCCCCATTTATATTGTTTCATGTGAGGACAGCCTGATTCTCGCAACTTTGCGCTGTTCGTGTCCGGAAAACCTAACCACGACCACCATCACCTCTTTCACACTGCGTGATAATAACAACCTCATCTCCCCCCCCCCCTTCCTCCCCCCACCCCTTTTATACTGCTTTTTGTTAGTAAAACCCAATACTTCCACTTTCTACTGCTTTATGTGAGTACGCTCTAATCCTTCCTCTTTATACTGCTTTATGTTAGGAAACTCTAATTCTCTCTCTCTCCCCCTCCCCCCACCCCCCTCTGCCCTCCCCTATGCTGTTTCATTTCAGGAAATCTTGTCTTCCCTCCGTCCCCCACCTCACTCCTAGCTCTCCCTTTCTGGAGAGAGAGAGAGAGAGAGAGAGAGAGAGAGAGAGAGAGAGAGAGAGAGAGAGAGAGAG
>CM065742.1:31050221-31052721 GCA_033310375.1 Conus canariensis
TTCTCATTTTATTTCGGGAACGATCGTCGTGACATTTGCGGCTGTCACAGGTTTCGCTCGTGGGGGCGGTAAGTAGACCTATGCAGGCGTGCTTTTTTCACTGTATGAATTGAATTTACTGAGAGAGCTTAAAATTTAAAGTGAACTGTTCGCATGGTTTAATCTCATAATGATAGAAATCGTCCGTAGAAGATATCAGTGTGCACAGGGATAGGGATGTGTGACTCGAAGCAAGACATATGGCGACATGTTAGCAGCAAAAGCTCGGTGTTTACACGAGAAAACTACGACTTTTCACATTTAAGATATTATAAATGTTGAGTGGTAACTGCTTACTATCACGTGCAAATGACTTCTGTGAAAATTAGTTATGTGAAAATTAGTTTTAAACGAAATGATTAATTGTTCTTATTTGAAATAACATTTCAGTTGCAAAGAATCCTATGACAACAGTGAACTGCTTGAAAATGACTGTTTTGAAGTGCAATTGTTTTTACATGATAACTTGCAAGTTCGAAGGAGAAGCGATCAACTGATTTCAGTAGGTAATGAGACCTGAAAAAAAAAATTACATGGAGGAAAGAACTGTTTTAACTGTTGAAAATTTGCTGTTTACCAGCCGCCGTGGCGAAGTGGTTAGCGTCGCGGACTCCGGCAGGGAGGTCGTGGGTTCGAATCCCATCAGAGTCATGTGGGTTTTTCTGCCCCGACCGGCTCCTACCCAGAGTTGAGTTTGCTGCGGACTCAGTTGGGAAGACTGGGACCACACAGTCGAGTTTCATCCACTTCATGGATGCGTTTCTGAGAGCGTTGCTCAAATTTCCTGACCAACACTGCAGGTGCATGTATCTCTCGGGCTTGGTTGACGCCGGGATATATATTATGAAAGGAAGCGTAGAGTACAGCCCTGTCATGTAGTCTCAGACTGAAATGGAAATCCTTAGCATCATCTTAATCATCCTCATTCTCATCGATCAGCATTAAAAAAAAAAAAAAAAAAACTGTCAAATTCTATGGCCTTTCATGCCCTGCTCTCATGGTGACCTCAATTTCGATGTCCTGTCCACGTCTGTGGCCCTGGTTTGGTTCCGTCGGGGTCACCGGTATCGGCGAGTCCATGGGGGCTGTCGTTGGACGGACGTGGTGGCGCCCTCCGGAGGGAGAGCTCACTCACGCCGGCCCCGCGACTAAGCAATTATTGTCGTCAGTAGGGGGCTTAGTAGGTGGTGTCCTGCGTATGTTAGATCAGAACAGGCGCCACTGAACACCACCGAAGTGACTCGGCAGCAGTGCAGTGTCTCCTCCGGTGGGTTGCCTCTTGACGACTTGACATTGACTGCGCCCTGTGGATTGCCGGTGCCGGGCCTGCGGCGGGGCCGACCGGGCTGTGGCTGTGGACAGGGTGTCGGAATGAGCGGCGTGGGTGCACTGCCTCTGAGGTGGCGCAGAGGTTGGGACAGCAAAAGAAAGAAAGAAAGAAAAAAAAAAAGAAAAAAAAAAAAAAAGAGAAAATTTGCTGTTTTCACTGTGACAGTTATGAATTTATTCACACGATAACGCCTGATCTCTCTCTCTCTCTCTCTCTCTCTCTCTCTCTCTCTCTCTCTCTCTCTGTGTTTATAACAGCGAAAAAATCGGTAATTATAGCTGTAACAGACTGGAAATAATTGTTTTCGTAAAAAGAGTATAACAACAGTAATCATTACCTTCGAAGTTAGCATGGATTCGTAGGGGGGGGGGGGGGGAGGGGGGGGGGGCGGGGGCGGGGGGGGCGGGGGGGGGGATGGGAACGGTGTGGGTGAAAGCAGTTGAGAGGGATGTGAAGACCACAGACCACACCCCATGTTGTAGAGCTCCATTTACGGGGTTGTGAGTTCAATCCTCCTAAGATACAATCCTACATTCAACTTCAGTATCAACGCCCAACAGAGATAGTGCGGCAGACAGGAATGACATTTCCAGGAGCGTGGGGAAAGGGGAGGGGATGCTTTACACTGCACTACACCACCAGAACGACAACAGATAAAGATGGGCAGCGAAAATGATAATTGGTATGTCGGGCGCCGGCGACATTCGAACTCGCAACATTTTGATTGCGGAACACTGTGCTCTTACCCACTGAGCCAAGCGGGCGCCCACTGCAAGAACGTGACGACAGCTGGCCTGAAATGCCTTGACTGTGCTGTTGTTCTGGTGGTGCTGGTGCCGTGTAGCAGAAAGCCTTCTCCTGCGGGTGGGTCCCTTATGGGTAAGATCACAAGAAATGGATGTCGACGTCCAACTTTCAGAATCGAAATCCTGCGCGGACGAAGACCAATCCGAGCGGTTTGCTGTGACCTATCTCGGATTTGCGAACAGTCTAAATGGTTGAGTTTAACGTCCTCACAGCAGATGCTTCTAGGGACAATTCGTGCACTGCAGCAAGCTGCAGTGCGTTAGAGTCAGTTGTCTGGCAGACTTGGTAGCTGGCAGGTTTGGATGAAGTCTGGATCTGGGTTGT
>CM065742.1:31062721-31065221 GCA_033310375.1 Conus canariensis
TTTCACGACGTCGTCAGTTGTTAAACCACAAAGCTCTGAACTTGGCTACATTTCGCCGACGCTGTGTGTGTGCCATTTTCCGGATCCGAAGGGCACCTGATATTCCCCGCATGCGCACTGGTCCCGGAAACCAACTGGGCTGTTTAGGGGGCGCTGCCATGATGACCGCCGCACTAGTTATCTCCCCTGTGACAGTTGTGGAGTAGTGCCTGAATTGTGGCCAAGTTCTTCCCGGTCTGCTCAACAGTGTGATCTGTCCATCTCATTCTCTGTCTGCCATGTCTCCTGTTCCCTGTCCACTCAGCTATGTTGTCTATCCACCTCTTTCTCTGTCCTCCCTGTCTTCTTTTCCCTGTCCACTCAGCCATGTTGTCTGGCCACCTCATTCTCTGTCCTCCCTGTCTCCTGTTCCCTGTCCACTCATCCATTTTAGCTGTCCACCTCTTTCTCTGTCCTCCCTGTCTTCTCTTCCCTGTCCATTCATCCTTGTTGTCTGTCCATCTCTTTCTCTGTCCACCCTGTCTCCTCTTCCCTGTCCACTCAGCCATGGTGTCTGTCCACCTCATTCTCTGTCTGTCTCCTGTTCCCTGTCCACTGAGCCATGTTGTCTGTCCACCTCTTTCTCTGTCCGCCCTGTCTCCTGTTCCCTGTCCACTCAGCATGTTGTCTGTCCACCTCATTGTCTGTCCTCCCTGTGTCCTCTTTCCAGTCCACTCTGCGATGTTGTCTGTCCACCTCTTTCTCTGTCTGCCCTGTCTTCTCTTCCCTGTCCACTCAGCCATGTTGTCTGTCCACCTCATTCTCTGTCCGCCCTGTCTTCTCTTCCCTGTCCACTCAGCCATGTTGTCTGTCCACCTCTTTCTCTGTCCTCCCTGTCTCCTGTTCCCTGTCCACTCAGCATGTTGTCTGTCCACCTCATAGTCTGTCCTCCCTGTCTCCTCTTTCCAGTCCACTCTGCGATGTTGTCTGTCCACCTCTTTCTCTGTCTGCCCTGTCTCCTGTTCCCTGTCCACTCAGCCATGTTGTCTGGCCACCTCTTTCTCTGTCCTCCCTGTCTTCTCTTCCCTGTTCAGTCAGCCATGGTGCCTGCCCACCTCTTTCTCTGTCTGTCTGTCCTGTCTCCTATTCCCTGTCCAATCAGCCATGGTGAGTGTCCACCTCTTTCTCTGTCTGTCTTGTCTTCTATTCCATGTCCACTCAGCCATGTTGTCTGTCCACCCCATTCTCTGTCCTCCCTGTTTCCTGTTCCCTGTCCACTCAGCCGTGGTGTCTGTCCACCTCTTTCTCTGTCTGTCCTGTCTCCTGTTCCCTGTCCACTCAGTCATGTTGTCTGTCCATCTCTTTCTCTGTCTGTCCTGTCTCCTGTTGCCTGTCCACTCTGCGATGTTGTCTGTCCACCTCTTTCTCTGTCTGTCCTGTCTCCTGTTCCCTGTCCACTCTGCGATGTTGTCTGTCCACCTCTTTCTCTGTCCTGTCTCCTGTTCCCTGTCCACTCAGCCATGTTGTCTGTCCACCTGTTTCTCTGTCTGTCCTGTCTCCTGTTTCCTGTCCACTCTGCGATGTTGTCTGTCCACCTCTTTCTCTTCTTTCTCTGTCTGTCCTGTCTCCTGTTCCCTGTCCACTCAGCCATGTTGTCTGTCCACCTCATTCTCTGTCTGCCGTGTCTTCTCTTCCCTGTCCGCTCAGCCATGTTGTCTGTCCGCCTCTTCCTCTGTCCGCACTGTCTCTTGTTGTCCTGCACTGGTTCTTGGAGGAGGTGTTGAAGGGTCTGCTTGGCCTGAGGCGAGTTTCACAGACGCGACAAATCGCAAGATGGCTTTGGTCCTTTGCGGTCGGCTGGGCTTTAAGCCACATTGTCTGTCTTTCCCTAACTTAGCGTTGTGGCAAAGGGAAGTGAGAAGCAATGGGAGCAAAGAAACGGGCTCAAGACAAAAAAAAAAAAAAAAAAAAAGTTCAGACTGGCAAATGTTGATTCTTCTTCACACTCTTCTGGCTGATGAAGGGTCAGCGTTTTGATCGTTGTTAAGTACCAATCAAAAGATCGTTGTTAAGTACCAATCGAAAAGAACGTGACTTTTTTCATGCGCCTGTCATAGGACGGCCATTTCCCGCGCATGTGGCCACACGCCACATATAGGATTTTGCACCAAAACGCTATATAATCCATGTAAGCGTTTTGAGGCCTACCGTAAATTTGAGCTAGAATGTAATGTTAAACTGATACTGATCAAAAGAACAACTCCCCACCAATTATTTCCCGTGTTTGGGGGGGGGGGGGGGGGGGGGGGGGGGGGGGGGGGGGGGGGGGTCTTCACCGATAAAATCACAAACAATCTTCAAGTACATGGCCTTCCCCTTAGTTGACACACATTTCTGGCCTTTGCGCTTACCCGTGACCCTATCTTTGCGCCAGCTTCAAGAAACAAAACAATCCCACTCCTTTGATTGTAATCTGTCTGCTTGGAACCACCCGGTTTGTCCCTTGACGGCCATACGAAAG
>CM065742.1:31077721-31080221 GCA_033310375.1 Conus canariensis
AGAGGGGAGAGGAAGGGCGGGCGGGGGGTGGGGGGGGGGGGGGGGGAGCGGGGAGCTGAATGCGGGCTTCATCCGCGAGGTTGTGGTGAATGCCGCAGCATCTCTCTGCCAATCGCGGACAAGTTTACAGAAAACCCACGAGGCACGTCGCCCGATACAGATCAATGTTTACAAACAGAACGGAGGTGTAAAAAACAGACGAAGTGTCCTCAATAATCAGTTTTCTGATTCTGTTTCTTTCCGTTTGAAATTCATTTCATCTTCAATAGGAATAAGGTCAGAATGTTGTTTTTCAAGCCTAGTGGTCAAAAACGATTTTTGTGGAAATTATGTTCCACCATCATTTTGGTGCCCCTTCCCTCCCCTTCCCTTCACCTCCCATGTACCAAAAATAGTAACAGATTTTGATTGGCAGGAAGATCTGTCGGTATTTTACCTCTCGCCGTTGTAAGTGGTGTTTGATAGCGTGTGTGTGTGTGTGTGTGTGTGTGTGTGAGAGAGAGAGAGAGCGCGCGCGCGTGTGTATGTGTATGTGTACCTTTGCTGTGTATGTCGTGTGTGTGTGTATATATATGTGTGTGTGTGTGTGTGCGCGCGCGCGTGTGTGTGTGCGTACGTGCGTGATCGCGCGAGCGCGTGTTTGTGTGTGTGTGTGCGCGCGCGCCTGTATGTGTGTGTGTGTGTGTGTAAGTGTACGTGCGCGCGTGCGTGCGTTTGTGTGCGCCCGTGTTTGTGTGTGCCGGCATACGCACGCGCGGATTACTGCCAATCTGTCTGTCTGTCTGTCCGTCTGTCTGTTTTTCCGTGTGCCTGTCTTCAAGACGTCAAGAACATAAGCGCAGATCTTCGTTAATGCTTATAGTTGGATTTTTTTTTCTTCATTTCACTGTAATTCAGTCGACCACCAGGGCCTTTTGAGTGTTGTCAAACTTGTTGGGGGGGGGGGGGGGGGGGGGGGGGGGGCGAGTCATTCTCAAAAGGAAAGGGCACACCTTGAAAGAGAAACAAACGACGAATGACATGGCAGACAGTCTATGGACATCCTTCTAAGGGGGATAAACCAGACGGTGCTGAGAGAGCCAGTCGTTCCTCTACATTTCTCGTTCCCAGGTAAAAAAAAAACCCCAAAACAATAAAAAACAAAAACAAAAAAACTAACGAAGTAGAAAAAAGGAAATGTATAAATGAACGTCTACAGGATGAAAAAAAAAATTACTATTCTGCCGGACAGAAGGGACGGACAAATTACAAGACACAAAGCACGACGCGTTTCGACCTCTTTTTGGTCTTCGTCAGGCAAGGTAGACAACATTCAGGACAACGAAAACGAAGAACGAGCAATGACTTAATATCTTCTCAAATGGGGTGCAAAATAGACGCTGAATCTACAGGATGGTCAACGGGTTAGTGTCAACATGAACATACAAAAACTTCTATGCTACTTTACTGATATTGTATTGTTGTTCTCTTTTTTTTTGAGTGTGTTTTGGTTTGTTTATTTTGGGTCATTTTCCTGCTTTCTCTTTCGTGCTCGTTCATCGGCATAGCCAGCGTGTAACGCCACGTCTTCCAGCTGCCCGATCCCGCACACAGGGAGCAACCATCATTAAGTCGTCAGGAGGCAACCCACCGGAGGAGACGCTGCACTGCTGCCGAGTCACTTCGGTGGTGTTCAGTGGCGCCTGTTCTGATCCAGCAAACGCAGGACACCGATAACTAAGCCCCCCCCCCCCCCCCCCCCCCCGCCCCTACTGACAACAGTGATTGCCTAGTCGCCGAGAAAAAAGGTGTGTTCGCATCTTCCTCCACAGACGTCCTTCCAGCGACGAAAGCAAGGCCTCGACTTGAACTTGCCAAAGGCGTGGTTGTGCAATGGGAAAAAAAAAAGGTTACCATGGACGCAGGACATGAAAGGCCACAGCGCATGCACAGAATGTAAGACTTTTGTATGCAGAGAAGGATGAAAAAGATGATATTCTAGAATGCCTTTCTAGTCAGGGACAGCTTGAAAGGGTGTGCACGCTACGTTTACTTTCGTAATCTCTCCTGGCGTCAGCCAGATCCGGGAGACACAGGCATCTGCAGTCTTGCCCATGACATTTGAGCAGTGATCTCAGAGATGCATTCATTCAGTGGTCTGTGTCATTCCGGTCTTCTCATTAGATCTACACAAACCATCTTGTGGGGCACAGTGGAGGGCGGACATGTATCTCTCCATGACTCCCTGTCCAAGACCATTGTACAGGGTACAGTGGGGGGCGGACATGTATCTGTCCATGACTCACTGGCCAAGACCATTGTACAGGATACAGTGGAGGGTGGGCATGTATCTTACCATGACTCCCTGTCCAAGACCATTGCACAGGGTACAGTGGAGGGTGGGCATGTATCTTACCATGACTTCCTGTCCAAGACCATTGTACAGGGTACAGTGGGGGTGGACATGTGTCTCTCCATGACTCCCTGGCTAAGACCATTCTACATGGTACAGTGGAGGGTG
>CM065742.1:31085221-31087721 GCA_033310375.1 Conus canariensis
CTGATCAAATTTGCAGATAACACCTCCCTGGCCGGTCTCATCCGGGAAGATGATCGCCCATGCTTACAGGCTGCCCAGCAACTGGTTGATTGGTGTGATGACAACTTTCTGGAGCTGAATGTGGCCAAAACGAAAGAGTTGATCATCGATTTCCGAAGGAACCGCTGTGACATCCAACCTCTGAACATCAAAGGCCAGCCAGTAGAGACTGTCAGCACCTACAAATACTTAGGGACGATCATCGACGATCAGCTGAGCTGGACTGCCAACGTGGATGCCTGCTGCAGGAAGGCCAACCAGCGTCTGTACTTCCTTCGGAAGCTACGATCTTTCCAAGTCAGCCAGGAGATTTTGTTCCTCCTCTACCAGGCGGTGGTCCAGAGTGTCATGCTGTACAACCACATCTGCTTCTTGAGCAGCGCCAAGACAGCGGACACCAACAGGCTGGAGAAGATAACACGGACAGCAGCACGAGTGGTGGAGGCGAACCTTGCAACACCAACCACCATCTTTGAGCGTGCTGCCACCAAAAAGCTGATGGCTATCATGACAGACACCTCCCACCCACTTCACCCTGCTGTGCAGTCTTGCAGGTCCAACAGAGAGGGCTCTCGGCGCCTGCGTTGTCCAAAGCCCAGGACCACTCGTATGCGGAAATCCTTTCTGCCAACTGCTGTCAGGCTGTAGAACGCAGCAACATGACGAGAGTGGAATCCGTCTGCCTGCGTAGCGCCTACATATATGCGTACATGAGTACAAGAGTGAGTGTGTGCGCACACGCGCACGCGCGTGTGTGTCGGTGTGTGTGTGTGTGTGTGTGTGTGTGTGTGTGTGTGTGTGTGTGTGTGTGTGTGTGTGTGCCAGTAGATGGTGGGGGAGAGGTGGGGGGGGGGGGGAGGGGGGGTGGGGATTGGGGAAGAGTGTGTAAGAAGTTAAATGTGTTTTCGGGTCTTAAATGATAATCATTCTTGAAGATTTTGTCCATGTTTTAGTTCTCTGTCTCTGTCCATCTGTCTGTCTGTCTCTCCCTCTCTCTCTCTCTGTCTCTCTCCTTCTCCTCCCCTTCTCTCTCTATATCTCTCTCTTTCTGTGTTGTCTGTCTCTCCCTGCCTGACTATCTGTCGCTCTCTGAGTCTCTCTCTTTCTCACCTTCACTATGTCTGTCCCTAACTCACATGCTCTCTTCCTCCTCCTTTTGGCTTGCGTCTGTCTGTCCCTCTTTTCTATTATCATCTTCTCTGTTCCCTCCATCTCAGTTTCTCAATCATTCAAATATAGTGGTTAATTTTTTCCCCTATGTACATATTTTATGACAGCAGGATTGAGAGAGTGGTTGAGAGGGGTGAATGGGAGGGAGGCGGCGGTGGGGCGGAGGTTGGAGGGGTTTGGAGGAGGGGGGAGGGTGAGAGAGAGTAATGTGGGTTTGGGTGTGTGTGTGTGTGTGTGTGTGTGTGTGTGTGTGTGTGTGTGTGTGTGTGTGTGTGTGTGTAAATGTTTGGGTATGGATTTGTATGGGTATAAATGTCTAATTTTGTACATATACGTAAACCACATTGGAAAAGGTGTCTGTGATTTTGTTTTATTAGAGGCCGGTTTACCCACAGATTGATTTATTTATGTTGAATTGTTTGTGTTGTGTTTTACGTGCCTGCAAAGGCATTTTCCTTGTGCATATGGGGATATAATAAAAGTCTGAAGTCTGAAGTCTTCGTTTCCATTGGTTTTCAATCTTGTTTGTCCCGCGTGAAGACCCAATAGGTGGAAACGCGTTGTGGCTGTTTTGTTCTTTGTTTGGTTTTTCGTTTGGCGGCACAGTAATTTGTTGTTGTTGTTGTTGTTGTTGTTGTTCTATTTCAATTTTGGCCGGCGGTCAGCCCGTTTTGAAACCGTCTTCATGATGCCAGTCCATTTGCTGTTCCTGTTGCTAATGTCATTGAGATTTGCTTCCACCCGTCCCCTCCTTTTGAGGACGACACCCACACGCTCTGTCTCTGTGCTTTGGCCCCCTCTCTCGTCGGGACTGTCGTAGCGCTCTCTAGTCTCTTCTCTCGCCAAGTTTCCTCAAGAGGAAAGAAAAAGATACACCCGAAGGTGCGGGTGGGACCCAGAGAAATCCTGGCCTCAGCTACCGAACAAACCAGCTGGGAGCAATCCTGCACCTCCCTTGGAAGCCTGTGTTCACATAGGGTGCAGGCACGCACAGGGCATTCCATTAAGACGTCAGAGGACATAATTGCTCCCTGGCAGATGCCATTGTGTAATGGCCACCGGATGTGACACAACACGACAGAACCTCCACGAGAGCGTTCCCATGGGTGTACCAGCCCATATTTCATGACTGCAGAGTCCACCGACGAAAAAACGCCACCGTCAAAGCAACTGCCATGTGCATCCCGCAGCCTCTCTCGTTGCTGTTCCGCTGACAGGTGAAGACAGTACAACTCCAGACACGGCCAAGCTTTCGTTGTCGAATGTCGTTGGGATCTGTTTTCTTGAACTC
>CM065742.1:31097721-31102721 GCA_033310375.1 Conus canariensis
GAAAATCTGGATGGCAGACAACAAACGTAAAGTGAACGAAGACAAAACTAAAATCGTATTGATCTGTCCACCAAAGTAGTTGAATTATCTTTGTGTTCCACTCTCTATCGATCTTCTTCTTTCATCCATCACTCTTTCATCTCAATGCTTGCATCTTTGGTTTGACACTGGCTTTTTAACTTTCGAAAATATGTTGCTGATGTCGTTCGGATTTCTTTACTTGAACTCCATGGCATGGCTTCCATCCGTCACCTTGTCTCCTGACAAGCCACAAAAAGCCGTGTCTGCAGGTTTGTACTTTCTCCTCTGGATTAATGTAATGCTCTTTTGTCCGGTTCCACATGTTGTCTCATCAAGAAATTTCAGCAGGTTCAAAATCATGCTGCTGGCCTCGTCTTTCGCTCATCTACGTTTGACCTTATTCCCCTGTTATTGCCTTCTCCTCCCTGGCTCCCTGGTCAGTGAAGGATCTCATACAAAGTTGCATCTCTCTGCTATCAATCGTTGAAATCCTCCCGTCCTCAGTAACTGACCAATCTGCTGCGCTTGTATACTCCATCACGTGAACTCCGTTCTTCTTCTGATACTCTCGTCTCTTCCACATCCCCTTTGTTCGTACTAAAAATTGTGGTCAACATTCTTTTACCTGCTAGATTCCTTTCATTTGGAACAATCTGCAGTGTCAGTTCACATGCTCTTGCTCTCTGTCCTCTTTTTAAATCAGACTTGAAACCTTTTTGTTTTCCTAACCGAATGATATATAAACATGTGCTGATGTTCTTCTCAGGAGCATGGTGTACGTTTGGATACCAGTGTTTATTTATCTGATGGTAACTGTTTGATACATGGGTGAAGGGTGGAGGGGGGGGTGTGAAAGGCGGAATGTGGTGGGTGGTACATATGGATGGGGAGCGGCCTGGTGACTGCAGGGTGCGTTTCTGTGTTCGAATTTATTTGGCGTGTAATTAGATGGGTTTTTTTTCTTCTTGTCTACATGTAAACGCCTAGAACATTCAATTGATTAGGCACATAATTGTTAATGATAATGATGATAATGATAATGATGACGATGATATTAATGATAATGATGATAGTAATGATAATTGATATGATAATTTGTCGGCTTCAAAATGCTTCTCTCTCTCTCTCTCTCTCTCTCTCTCTCTCTCTCTCTCTCTCTCTCTCTCTCTCTCTCTCTCGCTCGCTGTCTCAATCTGCGTGTGTGTGCGTGTGTGTGCGTGTGTGTGTGTGTGTGTGTGTGTGTGTGTGTGTGTGTGTGTGTGTGCGTGCGTGCGTGCGTGCGTGCGTGCGTGCGTGTGTGTGTGTGTTGGACCTATAACATGTAATATCCACCCGGAAAGAACTGCTTCATAAAACTGCTGGGTATAAAACGTCAGTTTTATATCATGACCTTCCAAAAAGTGCACATATTACGAGTAGGTGTTTTGTATCAAAATCCCTATTTAGGTGCATGAAAATCAAATGAAACAAATGATTCAGTTTGAGAGAGAAAAGAGAGAGAGAGAGAGAGAGGAGAGAGAGAGAGGGGGGGGGATATGATAAAAAAAGGAAATGTGTCTGATCACGTTATAAACATACTCTGACAGAGCAAATTCAGACATTTGAAAAACCTGTCTCAGAGATGTTTTTGAAATCAGAATCGGCTTTGTAAGCTTTTGTTTACTTCTAGTTTCAAACAAAGTGTAAAATTTTGATGTGTTTGCGTTTTTTTTTTTCTGAAGCAGTTTTACCGTCTCTTCATTAAAAAAAAGACATTTGAACACGTCATGACATTCGTTCCCCATTCCAGTCAATGAACATTTAGTGTAAATTCTTTCATTTTGTGATATATTTGCTATTCTTCTTACATATATTAGAAGCCTGTGGCTCTATCTTCTAACCTTAAAAATCAATTCTGAATTTTCTGGCAAGAGACTTGGATACTTTTTAGAGAAATAAGAATAGTTTGTGAAATTCTTTAATTGTAATAGAAGGAATATGAATCTCTCTCTGTTGGAAACATTTGTGAATTTGCTTATGTATTTGTTTTATTTATTTTTCAGACTCAACTTCAAAATATACTAGAGAACTGGAACTCATGTTGATTAATCTATATGCCACTCAGCCTAAATTCATTTAAAGTATTGTGTGTATACGACACAGAGAAAACACGCTGCTCAGCTATTGTGAGCAACTCTTTGCAAGTGTGTTAAAGAATAGGTCAAAGTTGCATAATCGGATCCGCACAGGTAGGATTCAGGATAGGTCACCCAACTGTTGATCATACCTTTACCCTAAATTGTATGATCGGTATTTTTGTTTCGAAAAGAAAGCAACTGTACTGTCTACATGTCGATTACAAAAAAAAAAGCTTTTGACTATGTGAACAGAACCTTCCCAAGTCAGCAAGGATTGAAGTCTGGAATCGGAGGCCAGGTGTTAACAGTTATCAAAGACCTGCACAGTAAAGCAAAATCATGCATTCAAGCTGGAAATCAGTACTCGGATTTTTTTTTTTTTCACATGGCACTCAGGAGTTCGACTATTTGCTATTCATATCAATGGTTTGCAAGACTATATATCAAAACAAGCTTTGTGCATGGGCTAAAGATAAAAAAGACAATAGGAAAGGTGAAGCTTAAAATGTTTCTGCTTCTGTGTACGGATGATATTGTCACTTGTGCAGAACCCGCTGACAGTATACGGAAAGTATTGACAGCATTGTTTGATTATCATGAAAATGGCCTTGAAGTACTATTTCCAATAAAACGATGGTTCTTGTTTTTTTTTTTTTTTCCCTGTGGAGAATAGGAAAGGTTCCCGAACTTAAACACAGAGAACGAGATCTCGAAGACTGTGGTCTTCGATTTTTGATATTGGGAAATTCGTAGCAATTATGACAGTAGTTTTAATGTTGTGTAAAGGCCTTTACATAGCAAAACCATGAAAGCAACGTATGGACCTGTAAGAAAATGTAAAACGAAAACAACGGTGTTACCATTTGACATTAAGATTCAATGATTTGATGGAATGATTGTCCCAGCATTACCCTACGGCCGACGAAAATTGATGTGAAATTCAGCCTCAGTTTCTGTCTTCTGTGACTGTGTCGCTTTCATCATCTGGCAGTATGATGTGGGGTCGCTGCTTTAAAATCCTCGCAGTTTTGAATTGAAATCTGCTATCTTTGTTCATTTTCTGTTTGTATTGAGACCTCGATTTTTTTTTCCTCTTTACGCATGTAACTGCATTTGTAGGACATCAACGTTGACTCTTCTTCGGAGTAAGCTGGTCTTGTCTGTTCCCATCCTGTATTAGACCATTGAGCTGTTTCGTTTTCCCTTCGACTGCCGTCTGGCTGCAGCGATGGATCATCTCGGTGATGACGATGGCACTGTGTTTTACTCCACTATCACTGTTCCGCAGCATGATGCTGCTGCTAACATTATCTGCAGATACAGTTTCCGATGAAGGAAGAATTTCGTCCAACAATGCTTCCACTTCCAATCTTTGTATGTCGCTCAACATACATATCATCATACCTTTTCCCTTTTCACCATTTTGGTTTTGGTGGTATATAATATTATACCGAGTCAACATTAGTAAGTTTATTTTTCATGTCTTTCTTATGTTTGACTGGCGTACCAGTTTTTCACGGTACTTAGAGGATTGATTTCTAAAAACAAAAAAATGCAGGACCATGAACATCTGAATATAACGCACAAAAACCCAGTACCTGAATTCATGGATAAGAGACTGGTGAAATAAGTGACGAGGTAAATCACCTCAAAGTGTTGGCGCTGCGTAATAGCTTACGACAACGGCACCCTAAAGATCCAAGTGTATGTATGTTTGAAAGTGTAGCATCTGCTGGGAAAATAGAACACATGTCTTCAATAAAGACCTGCACCATGTTGAATATCCTGTGAACTGTCCCGTGAAGAACAATATTCTGAATCCTCCGCTTCGTTTAGCAAGTACTGCACCATGAATTCATTTTGACATTGACCTATCATCGTCAGTTATATCTTAAGGGCTAGTTACACTCTCTCCCTGCAACCGGACAATTCATCTAGCACACAACTAAAAAAAAAAACAACAACAACAACAAAAACAAAAACAAAAAAAAAAAAAAAAAAAAAAACCCTAAAGGGCCCAAATTGATGACATGATCAATAATGCAGAACTATTACATTAGAAAAACCAGGACGGCCAGAACTCGCCATAACCATTGTCACAAAACACACATTAAAGCAAATAAACGCAGAACAGTTGATAGCTTCGCACCGTGGTACCACAACAGTCCGGCTGTGTGTGTGTGTGTGTGTGTGTGTGTGTGTGTGTGTGTGTGTGTGTGTGTGTGTGTGCGCGCGCACGCGCGCGCGTGCGTGCATGTTTGTGCGTGCATGTGTGAGTGTGTGTTTGCGTGCGTGCATGTGCGCGCGTGTGTGTATGTGCGTTTGTGTGTGTATGTGCGTGCGTGCGTACGTGTGTGCGTGCATATGTGTGTGTGTGTGTGCGTGCGGGGTGCATGTGCATATGTGTGTGTGTGTGTGTGTGTGTGCGCGCGCGCGCGTGAGTGCATGCTTACGTGCGTGCGTGCGTGTAATTCATAACTGTCAAAGGGACAGCGCACACAGCTGCAGTTAACCCTGTTCTCTCGGAACGGTTTTCTCTGTCTTTTCATGCCTGAAACACCACCACCACAGTGTCCACACTTGGAAGGGGTACGAAGAGGAAATCTTGTTCCTATAGGGATCAACGAGCGGTGCACTGGGGCAGATTTGTGCCCTGCCCTGGCCCCCTGGCCCTGGCCCCAACACATTCCAGCTCAACAGGGCAGCTGCCACCCAGGCAAAGAGGAACCGGAGAAACCGGGGCCCTTCCTTGCAGGACTCCATGCCATGCAGCGTCTGTGGACGACTTTGTGCCTCAAGAATTGGTCGTCATTCCCACATGAGGACCCATATCGGCAGATGACCTGCCTGCCTACTCATCCG
>CM065742.1:31107721-31117721 GCA_033310375.1 Conus canariensis
AACACACACACAAAAAAAGAAGTCACGTACCTCTAGCATGATGATCACTATGGCCAGGCCCACAGGCCGAGAGGCCTAGCAACACCCTCCCCGAATCAGAGGATGCCAGGGATTTGAGAGAGCCCGCATGTCCCACTATATAAGAATGACATAGCTTGTGACCGGATTTATGTTGAATAACCCTACTGATCGATGGAATAATATGTTTTGATGCCTCTGACTTTTGGAGCTGGAGGAGGAGAAATACCGGACCTATACACCCTGGGATACGTTTATGATGTTTACATGTGTTGTGGAAGAACTGTTGGCTGACCATAATAAACCTATGTTCTCAGAAAACATACTCGAGTATGTCTTTTTCCCCCGTGACAGAATGGATAGACAAGATGCGTGTTTGGCCAGCGCTCAGCGTGATTTGTGTGTCTTCCACCCTGAATGAAAGCTCAGTATTGAAATTTGTCTGGAATTCACAGTCAGCCGCTCCTGAACACGTGTTCCCTCTGTTGCATACTCACAATGTTTAGGTGAACCACAAGCCCACCCCACCCTCTCTTTCTCATACATCTGCGTGTATACATGCGTAAATTCATGTATGTTCACATCTACACAAACACAGCAACTCACACACACACACACACACGTGTGTGCTCACTCATTTGTGTGTGTGTGTGTGTGCGCGCGCACACACACACACACGTACACACGCACGCACGCACGCACGCACGCACACACACACACACACACACACACACACACACACACACACACACACACACACACACACACACACCTACCTCTACAATTCATTCAGGAATGAATGCTGAACAACATTCAAAACACAGTTTCATCTCCGGACACAAAAAGGGCGGGAAATAGCATTGAACTGACAAACCTGCACACATTGCGTTCAACGCCGCAGCACAGCCAGATCCGTTTTACACTAGCGAACAGACACGTGTGCGCCCCTATGATGTACACACATACACCCGAACACACACATATTTGCATACAAGAAAAAACGCACGCACGCACACGCGCACACACCACATACACCAACTTCAACAAGAGGAACAGCGATAACAATGCGCGCGCGCGCGCGCGCGCGCGCGCACGCACACACACACACACACACACACACACACACACACACACACACACACACACACATACGTGCGTGCATACAGGCACATACACTAGAACTTCAACAACACACACATGCACACACACACACACACCACACACACACCACACACACACACACACATGCACGCCCGCGCGTGCGCACGTGCGCACACACACACACACACACACACACACACACACACACACACACACATGCACGCCCGCGCGTGCGTACGTGCGCTCGCACACACACACACACACACACACACACACACACACACACACACGTGCGCGCTTATAAGCTTGCACACATACACCTAAAAGAGTACGGTTTCGCCGTACTGACATACAGTCGGTGACACGCATCACAACTGATCTTAAATAAATGTTAGCGAACCGCCCAGAGAACGTGGACAAACGAGTCACAAGACGTGTGTGTGTGTGTGTGTGTGTGTGTGACTCGTCTTGTGACTCGTTTGTCCACGTTCTCTGGGCGGTTCGCTAACATTTATTTAAGATTTGTTTAGATTTCCGCCTGCAGTCCTCTCGCTTTGCAACTGCATCACAACTGGTTTAAATATCAGTAGCATGGTGTGAGTGGCCTAAAACTCAATACCAGATTTGGACATGTGTGGATGTGTGCAGGCATACACATCCTGCGATAAAGAGGCAAGTTGAATCACATGCAGGGAAGCTTATTACATTTGCTAAATGTCCTGTACATGTCGTAGATACCAGTTAGCTTACATGTACACAACAAATATTACAAAGATTCGGGCTGCTTTCCCCAGGGACAGCGCGTCGCTGTAGCACAGCGCCACCCTTTTTTTTTCCTGTATGCTTGTGGATATGTTTTCCTGCAGAGGCGTGTTTTTGCCACAGAATTTTGCCAGGTACAACTCTTGTTGCCATGGGTTCTTTTACGTGCGTTGAGTGCATGTTGCGCACAGGACCTCGGTTGATCGTCTCATTAAACTACTCATTATTTTGATTTGACTTTTTCAAAAGTTAACTTTTCTACTTCTATATATTATATCCATAGTAAAATGCAAAGAAATACACATATTCTCAAAATATTATTGTGTTTCAAAGGCTTTTGAAGCTGCTATAGATATGAAGCAGCTCTGCTGAGAGACAAAGCATCCAGTTTAAGAACAAGATTTTCATTTATGAAAATAATTAAAGCTATGGGTATATGAAATTATCAACAGTATCTGGGTAGCTTTCGTCTTTAGTTTTTGCTTTTGTGAATATCAATGAAACTTTTGTAAATTGCAAAAACACTACCAAATATTTAAATAGATATAAATGATTCTATCTCTCAACTATATTTGGATTTTATAGCAGCACCTTTAATCACATTGTTTGCAAGAACAGGGTTGACCTCATAGCTGGTAATAAGCAGCTTCGTTGACAGCTCAACAAACGCAGCCATAGAAGAAAGAGAAGTGAAGTTTCAAACGATCTAGGACTAGGAGCCAGTTACTATCAAATATTTTAAATCTGAACATGAAGTGCGAATAGTTTCTGTGCTAGACTTATGGCGTACCCTCTAGAAGATAATGACTATTCATTCTGCATAACACTTCATAATGGGGGTGAGGAACTGGCCAGATTTGTTCTCTTCATTTGACTGCTGACCACTGGTATTGTTATCAACACCCCCTATGAATACAGTGAAAACCAACAAGACCTGAATCTGAAAGGAGTTGTGGCAGCATTATTGTTCACAATGTATACCCCATAATGATGCTCTTCGTTTCTCCCGAAAAAATACCTCACAACAGCAGGTAACCAAGTATGTGTGTGTGTGTGTGTGTGTGTGTGTGTGTGTGTGTGTGTGTGTGTGTGCGTGCGTGTGTGTGTGTGTGTGTGTGCGCGCGCGCGCGCGCTCCTCTGTGTGTGTGTGTGTGTGTGTGCGCGCGCGCGCGCGCGCGCCTGTGTGAGTGTGTGTGAGTGTGTGTGTGTGTGTGTGTGTGCGCGCGCCTGTGTGTGTGTGTGTGTGTGTGTGTGTGTGTGTGTGTGGCGCGCGCGCGCCTGTGTGTGTGTGTGTGTGTGTGTGTGTGTGTGTGTGTGTGTGTGTGTGTGTAAGTGGGTTTCCCGATGAACGCCGACTCGCTGTTCCCCTGGACATCCACAACAGCCAGCAGAACCTGAGTTGAAAGGCATCAGCCAACCAGACTGCAGCTTACAGTTTGTCTACTTTTGACCACTCTTGGACTTGTGACGACGGTCATTTCAAACAGAAGTCTTCACAACGAAGTATGAGAGCTACGTATCAAGGGGATGAAAGTTGTCCCCCTTTTCTGCTTTTTTTGTTGTTGTTGTTTGTTTGTTTTTTGTTGTTGTTTGTTTTTTCAAATCGCTGATCCGCCTTAATTTAGTGATATACTAAAGACGGTAGTGCAGTCAATCCACGCAGCTTGGATCATGTTGGTGAATGTGTGTGAGTTCAAGTTTAAAGATTGCGCGCGCGCGCGCGCGCGCGTGTGTATGTGTGTGTGTGTGTTGTGTGTGTGTGTGTGTGTGTGTGTGTGTGTGTGTGTGTGTGTGTTGATCCTAGCAGGAAAACCTTCTTCTGGAGTCGATGAAATAAATGCATCAGCAACATCCCCATAGCATTTGGCAACAGTTTGTGGGGTCAAAGTTGTGGGCTGTAGGGAAATAGTACCCCACAAATTGTCGCTACCGCACAACCCCGGCAAAAGCTATGACACACTACCCCACAACCCCAGGTAACCGAACACACACACACACCCACACACACACACACACACGCACAACACATCTCTCCTGTACTATCCCCCCTTTCTGCCCCCCCCCCCTGCCCCCCCCCCCCCCCCCCCCCCACACACACACCATCCGCCTGTGTCTCCCCTTTTCAGAAACGCTGCGCGCGCTCGTAGTCTTTTTTCTTTTTTTTTAAATTTACATTTCAACGAAAAGATTTTCGTACTATTTACACAATGGATTTTGGTTTTTCAGCAACTTATTTCCTTACCTGTTTCAGTTTCAGTTTCATCAAGGACGCGTCACTGCGCGCGGACTAGTCCATATACGCTACACCACATCCGCTAAGTTTTGAGACCACACTACGCATGATTTTGAGCTGATGGATAAATGAATTAACAACTAAGATGAGAGAATTGAAGAAGACGGTCTCGTGGGTACGACTTCGCAGATGTCTGACCTACGCATTAGCCCAACGCGCTGGTCAGACCTTGAGCGCCTACCTACCTTTGTTTTTGTTGTTGTTGTTGTTGTTGTTGTTTTTTCGGCATGTGTGTGTCGTGAATGTACACATATGTGTGTGTATGGATGTGTGGGCACGGGCCCAGTGTGTGCGTGTGCGCATGTGTGTGCGTGCGCATGCATGTGTGCGCGTTTGTGTGTGTGTGTGTGTGTGTGTGTGTGTGTGTGTGTGTGTACGTGCGTGCTTGTGTGTGTGTGTGTGTGCGCGCGCAAGGTGTGTGTGTGTGTGTGTGTGTGTGTGTGTGTGTGTGTATGTGTGTGTGTGTGTGTGTGTGTGTGTGTGTGTGTGTGTGACGTGTTCGAGCGCGTGCGAGCGCGACACCCGAAACCGGTTCAGTTGTTGGTCGCCCCTTTCCCGTGTCAGTGGTGACGCCCGTGACAGGTGGGTGCATTCGAGGCACGAACGTGACTCCATTCTTCATCCTTGCCCTGTGATAGAGCCGTGTACAGCGGGCACACTGACAGGGTGGCCTGTTTCACTGACAAACAATGACGAGGCATTGTGTGCAAACTGGGTGACAATGGCTAAAAGAAGACACAGAAAAGTCCAACAGACAGCACTTTCCATGTCAACCTCCCCACATCTGCACCTGTTTCTGCAGGGACACACGCACGCACGCACGCACGCACGGGCACGAGCGCGCGCACGCGCGCACGCGCGCACACACACACACACACACACACAACTGCATACATGCACACGCATGCGCGCGCGCGCGCACACACACACACACACACGCACGCACGCACGCACTCACGCATATACACACATACACGCACACACGCACACACGCACACACACAAACACACACACACACACTCTGTCTATCTGTCTGTTTGTCTCTCTCTCTCTCTCTCTCTCTCTCTCTCTCTCTCTCTCTCTCTCTCTCTCTCTCCTCACAAGTCTCAACATCCACACCTGCAATGATGCAAATTGCGTTGGGTTTTTTTTTTTTTTTTTTTTTTTTCAAGCACGTAAATTCTCTCGAAATAAGTTCAAGATACACATTTTTTTTTTCTACAGCAGTTCACGAGTGCATATATAGTTAGGAGAAAGAAAAACCCTAAAAGGAAAACAATGCCTTCATCCTGCATCATTAACATAGATGTACAAAACTGATAATGTACAGGCATTTTACTCGCCCTACGTGGGGGGGGGGGGGGGGGGGGGGGGGGGGAGGGAACCTGTCAGAAACTGACATTACAATGTGTCTATCAAACGCACTCATTTGCATATTACACAGCAACCACACCCACACGCTTTCGTTACTCGTAAAAAGAAATGAAAGACACACACACACACAACACACACACACTATCTGCCACGATGCCCGCTTGTGTGAAGAACTGAAACAAGAAATAACTACGCAGTTACCCCGGTGATGAGCAAGGTATTCACGAGTGAACAGGAATGATGGATGATTATGCCGAGCTTAGTTAAAAAGAAACCAGGTGCTGGTGACAAATGAAGCACCATCTCTACACGCTGACCGGTTAAACTTCATGTATATATGAGAGTGGAGACTATGGAGGCGATTTGTTTACAAAATGAGCTGAAGGAGTAAGCTGTAAAACTTGCGTTCTAGTTGTCGACCCAGCCATGGCGGTTAAAAGGCACACTGTGACTTGTCCTGCATCTTTTCCAGGTTTTTGTTTTTTCTTTTCTTTTTTCTTCTTCTTTCAGTTTTGGAGATATTATCCTGCCCCTCCCCTTCCACCCCTTCCCCCCCCCTCCCCCCCCCCCTCCCCCCGCTCAGGGGTGTCCACTCGAACCGTACTCAGCGCGCTGGGGGAAAGGTAAGGTAATATAGCTTATAACCCAGTGCGGGGCCATATCAGGACTGTCACTGCGTTGAAGTCAACTCCTAAGTCATTGAAAAAAAAAAAAAACAAACAAACAAACAACTCATTCACACAATCCTTTGAAATACACCTTCTAAAAAAACACACCTGAAGTTTTTTTGTTTTTTTTTTCTCTTTTACAGAGAAAAGTTCTCATCTCTGAATCAGTAATATTACAATTCACGATTGTGTACGTTGCATACCTGACAAAAGAAGGATCTTTCAGACATGTTTGATAATCATGAAATATAGAATGAAGTAAAAGTGTCCTTACGCTACAGAAACACACGAAAACTTGTTGATAACAAACACTAAGTGAACTGTGTTTGACAGGTTAGTAACCTTATAAGTTCATGAATAGTCAGTCACCTTTATTAGAGAGCTGTCATGTATGAACACCCGTAAACGTTCACTAGGGCGAAGTCTCTCTCTCTCTCTCTCTCTCTCTCTCTCTCTGCCCCACTTCAAAGTCTAATCCTCACCACCCCCTCTCCCTTCACACACAAGCACGCCCTTCTCACATATAGCACTATCATTTGCACACACACACACACACACACACTCACTCACTCACTCACACACACATACACGCATGCACGCACGCACGCACACAAACACACGTAAACACACACATACTCACACACACACACACACACACACACACACACACACACAACACACACACACATACTCACTCACACACACACACACACACACACACACACACACACACACACACACACACACACACACACACTTTCTCTCTCTCTCTCTCTCTCTCTCTCTGTCTCTCTCTGTGTCTGTCTGTCTGTCTGTCTGTCTGTCTGTCTGTCTCTCTCTCTCTCTCTCTCTCTCTCTCTCTCTCTCTCTCTCCTGTCACTCGTTGTTCCACAGTTCATCGGTCTGAAATTCCTTTGGCTGCCGTTAAGGCCACCGTTTATCCTCATGGTCTAACAAGCCTGACCACACCCGTTATACATGCCAAGTACGTGCCTTGTCTCGCTCGCCCTCTTGCGGAATATTATGAACTTGAGAAAGTGGGTTGTCATGCTACGCGTGAATTATCATAAGGTTTTTTTTTTTTGTTTTTTTTTTTTTTGCTGTCCCATCTCCTTTGCCAACTCAATGGCGTTGCATCCACGCCGCTCATTCCGACTTCCCCGTCCACAGCCACAGCCCGGCCCGGTCTGCCGCAGCCCCGGCACCGGTAATCGGTAATCCACACGGAGCAGTCTATGTCAAGCCGTCAAGAGGCAACCCACCGGAGGAGACACTGCACTGCTGCCGAGTCACTTCGGTGGTGTTCAGTGGCGCCTGCATGTTCTGATCTAACATACGCAGGACACCACCTGCTAAGCCCCTGCTGACGACAACACTTGCTTTGTCGTGGAGCCGGCGTGAGTGAGCTCCCCCTCTCCCCCACCCCCCCTCCCATCCCCCCTCCCCCGAGGGGTCCCTCGCGTCCAACAACACCCCCCCATTTCCGTTTTGATCTGACACTGCATGACAAGGTCGCATTTTACGCTTACTTTCATAATATATCTCGGCGTCAACCAGGCCCGAAAGATACAGGCACCTGCAGTGTTGGTCAGAAAATTCGAGGAACACTGTCAGAGAGACGCATTTCTGTCGTCGATGAAACTCGACCGTGTGTGATCCCACTGGTCGGGGCAGCAGAATGCTACGACTAAATGGCTTTGACGGGAATCGAACCGACGACGTCCTAGCCGGGAGTCCGCGACAGTTAACCACTTCGCCACGGCGGCTGGTTGTCGTTGCGTGTTTGTCTGCTTTAATTTGTCTCATTTCATCCCCAACGTTGACAGAAAACGTGAAGAATAGCACGCCCCGCGATTTCTAGTCACCCACATCGCGCTTAAGTCTCGTGTCACTACGAGTCGTGGTGGAATTTCACGGTCGTGAGGTGTTTACCGTGTGCTGTGAAATGCCGACATGGGTTGAACAAAGGTACAAAGCAATCACACACACACACACACACTGTCACACGACGGTCCCCACGCACACACTCCGATGCGTACAAAGACAGTCATGCGCCCCTCACGCCACCATACATCGGACTCCTTTCTTTCGATAAAACAAACCAGAATACAATTTCAAAATTCTCCCCTAGTTAGAAAAAAAACACGGATTCTTTTTCTTTCTCTACGCCTGACTTCTTTTGGCGCGAGTTTTGTTTGTTTGCTTGTTTTTCTTGATATTTCCTGTTTAATATCATTCAACAAGACGTCTGTTTGCAAAAAACAACAACAACAACAAACAAACAAACAAACAAAAAAAACCCCAAACAACAACAGCAACAACAATATATATATATATATATACATACATATATATATATATATATATATATATATGTATATATACTCTGTGTGTGTGTGTGTGTGTGTGTGTGTGTGTGTGTGTGTGTGTGTGTGTATGTGTGTGTGTGTGCTCCCTTCACATTGATCTCAGTTTCTCCACTCACTGCACAAACTTCAATGTTTGTTCTCTTTTGGTCACACACACGGTCCAACTTGCCCTACACAAACAAACCGCTCTGAATTCACAGACCTCAATGCCCATTGTTTAAAATACTCTGAATTCACAGACCCCAATTCCCATTGTTCAAAATACTCTGAATTCACAGACCCCAATTCCCATTGTTCAAAATACTCTGTGTTCACAGACCCCAATTCCCATTGTTCAAAATACTCTGTGTTCACAGATCCCAATTCCCATTGTTCAAAATACTCTGGGTTCACACACCCCAATTCCCATTGTTCAAAATACTCTGTGATCACACACCCTAATTCCAATTGTTCAAAATACTCTGTGTTCACACATCCCAATTCCCATTGTTCAAAATACTCTGGGTTCACAGACCCCAATTCTCATTGTTCAAAATACTCTGGGTTCACATACCCCAATTCCTATTACACGAAAAATACTCTGGGTTCAAAATACTGTATTCTTTCCATCAAATTTACACACACACACACACACACACACACACACACACACACACACATACACACACACACACACACACACACACACACACACACTCAAAAGCTTCTTAGCTGCGGACGTCATCATCCCAAGGGACCAGAAGGGTACCACCTCCCACATACAGGGTACTTGCCCCTAGAAATTAACAATAGTTCACCATACCAACGGCTGAGAGTTCAACTCTCTCCCTACTCTTTTGCACTTCTTCTCTCTCTTTTGCACTTCTCTTTCTCCTAGCCAGTCTCTTCCCTTCTCCTTTACAGGTCTGTGTGCTCTCTCGTTCGCTGTTTATGTCAAAGTGACAGGCAATCTTTTTTTGTTTTGTTTTTTTGTTTTTTTGTTCCATGAGTACAAATAACTCCTCAAAAGACAAAAAAGAAACCAACCAATGAGGAGCAAGTTCAAAAAAAAAAAAAAAAAAAATGGTAGGTAGGTACTCAAGGTCTGACCAGCGCGTTGGGCTAATGCGTAGGTCAGACAACCGCTGAGTCGTAGCCACGAGACCCTCTGCTTCAATTGTCTCATCTTTGTTGTTAATTCATTTATCCATCAGCTTCAAATCATGCGTAGTGTGGTCTCAAAACTTAGCGGATGTGGTGTAGCGTATATGGACTGGTCCGCACGCAGTGACGCCTCCTTGATGAAACTGAAACTGAAACTGAAACAATGCGAGTTTAAGGTGCACAAAGAAGCCCAAACATGTTTTTTTTAAATTTTATTCTTTTCTTCCACGGCGCATGAAACACACTTGGGGGGAGGGGGGGGGGGGAGGGAG
>CM065742.1:31122721-31125221 GCA_033310375.1 Conus canariensis
AGATCGTAACAACGACTACGCTCTCCTCCTTTTTAGGATATTCATTTTACTGAAATATTTGGTCTTGTTAGCTTCTATGACCTAAACTCGCATAGCATATATGTAGCTGCCTCGTTATGCGGATGTGCAAACATTTGTGCGTCCACGTGTGTGTGTGTGTGTGTGTGTGTGTGCGTGCGTGCGTGCGTGTGTGTGTGTGTGTGTGTGTGTGTGTGTGTGTGTGTGTGAGAGAGAGAGAGAGAGAGAGAGAGAGAGCGCTGCGTTTGTCATTCAAGGGGAATTGTTGAGCAGTCAATCTGTTTTCCCTTTTTTTTCCTGGACCATTAAACTGATTCTAATACTGTTATCAGACGACAATATAACGTGATCCTTAAACAGCAGAAAAGAAACTATTTCAATAACTCTATGTTTTTTTTACATCAGTTCTGAATGAAAATAATAGAGATATATATCATTTATGTGGAAAGAAAATAACAGGGGACTAATCAGACAACCTTGTTCTACACCTGGAAGACGATTATACTTGCTGTATTTCTCACGTCCACAAACCAGAACAGTATCTTTCAGTTCAGTTCAGTTCAGTGGTTTATTTAATGTCTTTTCATCACCAGATGATATTAGACACTTATTTGAAAAAAACAACAACAAAAAAAACCCAACCCTCCACACTTAACTTATCGTCCACGTTAGTACTTTCAAACCCACATCTAATATATGCATGCTTACATAAGTGATATACCCTAGTGGTACACAAAATTGATCTTTATAAAAAGTTTGCAACCGGTGACTGCGAAATAACCATGGCAATTTCAGCAACATGTGAACCATATAAGACAGTACTGACATTATCAAAGTTTGTCATCTCAATACCTTTCTCCTGATAGAGCGTGGTCAACACTGAGCATTCAAATAAAAGATGATGTACAGGAATGTTTTTTCTGCAGACACAAGTAATACCATGAGAATATTACAATATCTTTCCATTTCTTTTTCATAACCTCCTTATACAGTTATAGAATTTGTCTCTTGTTCAGAGATGTGCCACAATTTTTTTTATACATCCTGAAAAGACGAACTTTAAAAAAAAAAATCAGATCTGAAATGTAGAAAAAAAAAGTTTTGAAGTATTTTTACGTGTTTTGAAAACAAATTTGTCTTATCGTGACCATCCATTTATTTTCTTAAAACGGCTACGTAAGAAAATGCGTTTGAGAATGGAACAGCTCTGCGAATGGTTCCCTGGCAGTCGGCCGGGCTATGAACAACATGAATTAAATGGAAGCCTGGAGAAAGAAGAGGAGAGAGAGGAGAGAAGAGTGTGAGGGGGTGTGGGTATTGAACTGTTCGAACGCAACAGGTTGGGCAGATTATCGATTTCTGTCCGGAGAACTGTAGCTATCGTCACGGACACCGGTCTACAGTCGGCTTGCGAAGATTCCCAATTTTCTTTTTGTACTCCCAGTTCTTATAAGAACAGGAAGTACTTTAGAATGGGAACGAAGAAATGTTGTGTGTGTGTGTGTGTGTGTGTGTGTGTGTGTGTGTGTGTGTCCGTCCGTGGTCAAAATGTGTTCCACTCGCTCCAGACAAAACTACTGGGCCGATCTTTCTGAAAATTTGTAGGTGTGTTCATTATGGGTCAAGGATAATGCCCGATGTTTTTTTGTTTTTTTTTACCGTTATAGTCGTTACTAATGGCTATAACAGCCCATAATAGCCTTCTTTTTTCATGGAATATCTCAGAAAGTATTTGGCCGATCTTTCTGAAAATTTGTAGGTATGTTCATTATGGGTCACGGATGATGCCCGATGTTTTATTTTCACCGTTATAGCCATTACTAACGGCTATGTCAAGTGCGTGAAACCTCTCACAAAAGGCATTAAACGCTTAGAGGCAAAAGGGACGTTGTACGTAGTATACAAATAGGTAATAGAACCATTAACAAGTGTGCCTTACCCATCGCACACGGTCGAACCGTGTCAAGGAGGACGAAGCGGTCAGGTGACAGATGGCACCTAAGGTAGTAAGGAGTTCGGACCTGCCCGACAGCGAAAGGGGAGAGGAATGTAACCACTAGGACCTTGGTGCACCAAGTGAGCGCTAAATACTCAGTCAGCTGAGGTTCTTTTGTAAACAGTCAGTGAAGAGCAGAAGTCTTGGACTCGTTCGGATGGTATTGCCGTGGGTCACTGAGTTGGTTCTATTGTCAGACTGGTTGAACGCGCGTGGATGTTGTTATCGTAGCCCTCTTTAAGATAATTACTGTGTTAAAGTGGCCTCCGAAGTCGGCGGGAATTTTCGATGTCCATCTGGTGCCCAGTGTTTGTTTGCTAATCAATTAGGTAGGGATTTGTGTAAATGCTGATGTGTGGAGAATGTAGCGAATGGAGAATTCAGAGTACTTGTGAACTAGGGGTTTGAGAAGCAGCATGGACAAAAGCATGGCCCGAAGGGGAATCCTTTGTTTCCATCCCTATATAAACTGAGGGAGAACAACGT
>CM065742.1:31135221-31147721 GCA_033310375.1 Conus canariensis
GATGATGCTAATGCGGCTAGAAACAGATAGTTGTAATTGGGCTTCGAGAGTAAAGAATATTTTAATAGAAAATGGCTTTGGAATAGTATGGCTATGCCAAGATGTCGGAATTGAAGAAGGGTTTATATCAGAATTCAAGGACAGGCTTATATCATGCTACAAGCAAAAATGGCACTCAGAGATTGAAACTAGCGATAAATACTCATGGTATTATTCATTTAAATCTGTGTTTGAACCAGAGAAGTATTTAACTTTAATTACAAACAAAAGAATGAGAGAAGCACTGACAAGGTTTAGATTAAGAGTACACGGCTTAGGTATTGCAAAACACTGGTGTATGGATAGAGAAGTCACAAACTGTGTATTGTGTGGTCAGAATGTTGAAGATGAAGTACACTTTATTTTCCAGTGTCAACTGTTCTCAGACATTCGTCGTAAATACACCTTCTTTAATATGATTCATATCCAGCCATCAATAAATGGTATAATGGATCTTTTAACAAATGATAATTCAACCATTGTTGCCTTTGCTAAATATATAGTGGAAGCTACGAATATAAGAAATAAGAAACTAGAACCTAATAATCAAATAACTAAGTCTGTAGTCATTGGATGGTCCGAATGTTGTTAGCCAAGTGTGCGTGCGTTTGAGAAGGTTGGTGGGCGTTGGGGAGGGGGGAAGGCGGGTGGGAGCGGGAGGGGGGGGGGGCGTAGGAAGATGGAGGGGGGGGGGGAGGGAGGGGCGGCGCGTGGAGTGAGAGAACAGTTATATTATGAAGGGGGGGGGAGGGATGGGAAAGGGGGGGGGGGTGGACAAGCTAGGAGAGCGGTGTTTGTGCCACGTACGCGTATGAGTGAGCGTGTGCTCTTTTTGGTTCTCATGTATGCGTGGCGTGTTGTCAGTTAGGACTGAGGTGAGGGTAAGAGAGTGAGGGTCAAAGGAAGGAGACTGGTGGGTTAGGATAGGAAAAGGCAAGAGTGAGGGTGGGGGTGGGGGTGGAGGGGTGGGTGCGATAGGGAAGGGAAGATAGACATTCTACGTGTGTGTTTAATTTCATGTCACTCCTTATGAACGTGTATAAGATGCCCGGCAACATTAATACGCAAAAAGTTTGTAATATTTGTTTTGACTGTATTGTTTTCTACCATGATTATTATTTGTTATGATTTGTGAATGATGCGATTGCTAAAACTATGTGTGGAACCCCCTTGCCTTTATGGCTAACTTCGCTGAAGGCAATAAAACATCAAAGCGTCAAAGCGTCTCTCTCTCTCTTCTCTCTCTCTCTCTCTCTCTCTCTCTCTCTCTCTCTCTCCTCTCTCTCTGTGTGTTGTGTCCAATGGGTGTGTGCAAATGCGAATGCTAAAACAGGTTAAAGTGTGAAACTAACATGCAGTTAATCATCCCCCTTATGATAATGGCGACTGGGATACTACGCGTGTTGTTGCTAAATTGATGTCATACCAAGGATTTCGGTGTATAAACAAAAGTTGAAGGATCTGTGATTGCTTTGCGTTCTGTTACATTAAGAAAAAACAATGATATAGTTTACGTTGCAGGTTACTGATTTTCTCTTCTTCAGAACACTTTTGTTTTTGTATTGACAAACACACACACACACACACACACACACACACACACACACACACACACACACACACACACACACACACACTCTCTCTCTCTCTCTCTCTCTCTACATACAGACACACCCACGCACACACACACACACACACACACACACACACACACACACACACACACACACACTCCCACTCTCTCTCTCTCTCTCTCTCACCCACACCCACCCACCCACACACACACACACACACACACACACACACACAACACACACACACACACACACACACACACACACACACACACACACACACACTCTCTCTCTCTCTCTCTCACACACATACACACACACGCATGCACACACACGCACACACACACACAACACACACACACACACACACCCGCCACACACACACACACACACACACACACACACACACACACACACGCACGCACACACTCACACTCACACACACACACACACACACACACACACACACACACCACATTCCTAGCACCTACCAGCAAAGAGTTGAATTGGGGATGAGTGTTGGTGAGGAGAGCAAGGGGATGGGGGGGGGCAGGGGGGGGAGGGGAGGAGATAGGGATGAAACTTAACACAGAGAGGAACCTGTTTTTTGACGAGAGAGAGAGAGAGAGAGAGAGAGAGAGAGAGAGAGAGAGAGAGAGAGAGGAGAGAGAAGATAAAATTCTTTATTTACGAGGATAATAGGTAAGCACTGACGCGCTTTTTTTTTTTTACATCCAGTCCTCGCCCTGAGTAGGGACTACAACATACAGTGAAATGAAATAATGTAAGAAAGCAAACAAGCAAACAAACAAGACGGCCATGCAATCATAGTGGAACATCAAATGAAAATAAAAGTGAAATCGAGAAAAACAAAACAAAACAAACAAAAAATAAAAATAAGAATAAAAATAATAATAATGAAGGGGAAGAAGAGAGTGGGGTGGGGTGGGGGGGGGTGGGGGGGGGGGGCTGGGTGAGCATATAGAAATGTACTATAACGTACAACAATTAGCATGTATAAAAACAGACAGTAAAATGAATATGACAAAGTACGTACAGAATTTGGAACACACACACACGCACGCACGCACCACGCACCCCACGCACGCAGCACGCACGCACACAGAGACAAGACAAGACAAGAGAAAATTCTTTATTTACGATGTTTCAGTTTCAGTTTCAGTTTCATCAAGGAGGCGTCACTGCGTGCGGACTAGTCCATATACGCTACACCACATCCGCTAAGTTTTGAGACCACACTACGCATGATTTGAAGCTGATGGATAAATGAATTAACAACAAAGATGAGACAATTGAAGAAGAGGGCCTCGTGTCTACGACTCAGCGGATGTCTGACCTACGCATTAGCCCAACGCGATGGTCAGACCTTGAGTGCCTACCTACTATTTTTTTTTCTTTCTTTTTTTTGTTGTTGTGTGTAGTGGATTTACACGTGTGTGTATGATATGTGGGCATGGGCCCATGTGTGTGCGTGGGCGCATGTGTGTGTGTGTGTGTGTGTGTGTGTGTGTGTGTGTGTGTGTGTGTGTGTGTGTGTGTGTGTGTGTGCGCTCAGGCATGTGTGCGCGTTTGTGTGTGTGTGCATGTGTGTGTGTGTGTGTGTGTGTGTGTGTGTGTGTGTGTGTGTGTGTGTGTGTGTGTGTGTGTGTGTGTGTTTACGAGGATAACAGATAATCAGTGATGTGCTTTTTTTTACATCCAGTCCTCGCCCTAGTAAAGGTCAACAATGCAAATAGAATGAAGCAATAAAAGGTGCATGCAAAAAGTAGCTAGGCCAAAAATTAGATAGGGAATTAAAAAAAAGAAATAAAGAAAAAGTAAATGAGAGAGAGAGGAGGAGGGGGGGGGGGAAAGAGATAGACGCAGGAGCGGAAGGAGTGCAGGGAAGAGAGAGAGAGAGAGAGAGAGAGAGAGAGAGAGAGAGAGAGAGAGGGGGGGGAGGGAGGGAGGGAGGGAGGGAGAGGGAGAAAGAGGCGAGAGTGGTGTGCGGGAAAGAGCATGTTCAAACAATCTGACAAACAAAAGATACCAAGGAGATGCAAGACAATCGATTTTGAAGCACCAGGAAAAACAGAAGAAAAAAAGCACAAATGGAGAAAAAAAAAGCATAATGATAGCCCAGTCACCACGGGTACGGGGGGTGAGGGGGGGGGATGTCATATAGATAATAAATCAAGTCATTTCAGCAGAACCGAGAGAGAGAGAGAGAGAGAGGACAGACAGACAGAGAGAGACAGAGAGACAGAGAGAAGAAAGGAGACAGAGAGAGACAGAGACAGAGAGAGTCGCATAAGAATACAAGCATTACGACATAGTGACAAGAGGGCAAGAGGTAGTTGGAAAACACACACACACACACACACACACACACACACACACAACACACACACACACACACACACACGCGCGCGCGCGCGCGCGCATACTCCCACAAAACTTATTAAACAGAATAGCATGCGCATTTCAAGTACAAAACACTTTCTTAATAGTCAGGTTCATACATAAGGCAAAGAGGGTGGTAGTGGTTGGTGGTGGATTTATGGCGGAGTATGCAAGTATTGGCACATAAGATGGTTGAAAGAATGGTGTTTGAAGGTTGATGTGCATTGGTGTTGTTTGGCTGACTCAGGGAGCGAGTTCCATTGACAGGAACCTGAATATGTTAAAGAGAGAGACAGAGAGAGAGAGAGAGAGAGAGAGAGAGAGAGAGAGAGAGAGAGAGGGTGTGAAGGGGAAGAAAGGGAGCGGTGGACATAGACAAAATGGGAAGAAGAATCAAAGCACAATGGATAATCGTTTTTGACGAGAAATAGGAGAGAGGGACAAGGCACAACATGTATAATCAATTTTCATAAGGCAGGAAAATACGTAGAAGGTACGTAGTATAGTGACAAGCAATTGGAAAAAAAAGGAGGAGAGAGAGAGAGAGAGAGAGAGAGAGAGAGAGAGAGAGAGAGAGAGAGAGAGAGAGAGACAGACAGACAGAGAGAGAGAAGAAATATTACATGCTTGCTTGAAAACGTGTATGCTCACCGAGGCTGATATACCGTTGTCAACTCTAGGGAAAGAATGATGCAAGCAATGTGCATGCACTGATATAGATTATCGTTTGACAAATCTTCTGAATGAAAAAAAAAAAGGTGTGGTGTGTGGTTTATCATTCACAACGGATTTTGAAGACTGGTGTTACATACAACGCTCTGGATTTGATCTGAGCAGAGCTGCTGATTAGTAGTTACTGTTGGTTTTTGACTCGCTTGTGTAACAAAGTGAATTTAAATACTCACCTTGTTTTAATGAAATTATTGTGTGTGTATGCTCGCGCGCGTTATGTGTGTGTGTGTGTGTGTGTGTGTGTGTGTGTGTGTGTGTGTGTGTGTGGCGCTGCGGCGGCGTGCGTGCGTGGTGTGTGTGTGTGTGTGTGTGTGTGTGTGTGTGTGTGTGTGTGTGTGTGTGTGTGTGCGCGCGCGCGCGCGTGTGTGTGGCAGGGGGAGGGTAAATTTAAAAACTGCCTTTTTGTCAGCAATTAATTCAGAAAAGAAACTTGAGAAAAAACAAACTCAGATCAGAATTTTTTTTCAGCTTTAGTTCACGAAAACGTCACAGAATCAACGAAGGCCGTACTGTCAGTATAAAAAAAGTGTATGTTTAGAAATTGCCCTGTTACAGTTATTGCTTTACATATTAAGGAACCATATGCAGCATCGAGTCTCCTGGAGACACCCTCGATCCAAACACTGGCATCAACTCGATCTGATCCTCACCAGACGCGTCAACCTTTCCAGAATCAAGATCACTCGCAGCTACCAGAGCGCCAACTGTCACACTGACCACTCTTTGGTGTGCTGCAGCAAAGTGAAGCTCCGCGCGAAGAGACTGCACAGTACGAGAAAGGAGGGCCGGCCTCGCATCGACACCAGCAAAACACGCGATCAAAGAAAGTGGAGGAGTTCGCGCGCGTGTTGGAGGATTATCTTCCTGGCCCACCCACTGCAAATGACCAAGACCGATGGGAACACTTCAGAGATGCTGCCTACAACGCCGCCATGTCCACCTTTGGCAAAAAGACCAGCAAATCAGCTGATTGGTTCGAAGCCCATTTAGAAGAAATGACACCAGTCATCGAGGCCAAGAGAAACGCCCTGACAGCATACAAAACCAATCCCAGTGAGCAGAACCTCCAGGTTCTCCGTGCTGCTCGCAGCAAAGTCCAGCAGTGTGCCAGGCAATGCGCCAACGATTATTGGCTTCAGCTCTGCTCCCAGATTCAGATCGCAGCTGACACAGGCAACATTAAGGCGATGTATGACGGCATCAAGCAGGCATTGGGCCCAACGCAAAAGAAAACTGCCCCTTTGAAATCAGCTACAGGGGAGGTGATTCAGGACAGAGAACAACAGATTGAGCGCTGGGTAGAACACTACACTGAGCTATATGCAAGGGAAAATGTAGTCACAGACGATGCCCTGAATGCCATAGAGCGCCTACCAGAGCTGGAAGAGCTTGACAGAGAACCAACCATAGATGAACTCAACGAAGCCCTGGACTCTGGCAAGGCACCAGGGAAAGACGGTATTCCCGCTGAAGTACTGAAGTGTTGTAAAGAGACACTCATCACCGAGTTGCATGAAATCCTCTGCCTCTGTTGGAGTGAAGGCGAAGTACCACAAGACATGAGGGATGCTAACGTCGTCACACTGTACAAAAACAAAGGTGACAGAAGCGATTACAATAATTATCGTGGCATATCCGTCCTTAGTATCGTTGGGAAAGTCTTTGCACGAGTAGTACTGAAGAGGCTCCAAGTACTTGCAGAGCAAGTTTATCCTGAATCGCAGTGCGGTTTCCGTGCCAACAGATCCACTATAGATATGATCTTCTCCCTTAAACAACTTCAGGAGAAATGTAGGGAGTAAAGGCAGCCACTCTTCATTGCCTTCATAGATCTCACAAAGGCTTTCGATCTGGTCAGCAGGGATGGCCTCTTCAAGATCCTCCCCAAGACTGGATGTCCACCCAAACTTCTCAGCATCATCAGATCCTTCCACGAAGACATGAAAGGCACTGTCGTCTTTGACGGCTCAACATCAGCTGCCTTCAACATACGGAGCGGAGTGAAACTGGGTTGCGTCCTGGCTCCCACCCTGTTTGGAATCTTCTTTGCTGTGATGCTGAAACACGCATTTGGTCCTGCAGCTGGAGGTATCTACCTCCGAACCAGGACAGACGGAAAGCTCTTCAATCATATGGAATGGCTTTTGGTGGTTCGATATCAGGGTCGAGATATCAGAGATTTTACTGACTGCACTATTGATATTTAAATGGCAAATTCTCAGTCCATCTCTCGATGGCCGTGAGTTCTGGTTTGTGGTCATTTTATGTCCTGAGTGCACAAGTAAAAGGAAAAAACAAAAGAAAGAGGAAGAAAGGACACGTACAAAAAAAGTAAAACAAATGATGGAAAAAAAAAACACCCAAAACCAAAACAAAAACAACAACAACAACAACAACAACAACAAAAACCCAAGAAAAACCAATATAAAAAAACTTGTAGATTAGATACCACAGCAGTGGTTCGGAAATAGGTGACTGAGAATGCACTTACAATTTAATGTGCACACAACTAATTGCTGTCAGGTTGTACAGGACGAAGTACTGCAAGACTAAAAAGCACAATTCCTGTATGTTGCACGCACAAAATCACCAACTCATATGTATCTGAACACACATATATATGCTGATAATCAGATTAAATTGCAATGAGCATTGGTCTATGATAATGACTCGTGTAGTCTCTCAATACGGGCTCGCGTCACATTCCCAATGTCAGCACATTTTGTTCTGTCCTTTTTAACCACTGAGTGGCAGCACTTCGATGTCGACGCACCAGTTTTTGTTTGTATACAACAGTCCCAATGTCAGCACATTTTGCCCTGTCTTTTTAACCACTGAGTGGCAGCACTTCGATGTCGACGCACCAGTTTTTGTTTGTCCACAACACCACAAAACGCACTTCTTGAGATAAGAGTAATAACTCGTGCAATACATCTGACAGCACCCGACAGACTGCAGCAGGCCAGACAAGGAAACGAACAAACAAACAACAAATACACATAGATTTATACATACACACACACACTACAACACACACACACGCACGCACGCACACACGCCACGATGAAGAAAAATTAATAAGCGTATCACACGACATACCTATGTGATATGAAGTGGATACAAACATATGCACGCTCACAACCATTAGATATGCGCAGATATACATAGCACATGGATGATGAAATAACATATCACACTACATACCTATGTGATATGAAGTGGATATAACAAATGCAGAGACGGTGATGAAGCAATGATATACGAATATAAGGATGCACACAGGCGACGTGTTAATTTAATTCAGGACATGGGGAGAGGAGCTGGTTGGTGATGCTGTGACAGGAACTGAGCAGTCATTGTGTTCAGCAACTGAACAGCAAATGGATGTACTGGGCTAGAGGGGTGTACTGACTGCTGTGGGATGTGTGTGATGGTGGGGGATTGGAAGTGTAATGTGTTAGGTGGTGGCAGGAGTGTTGTATTGTGAAGTGTAAGGTGGGCGTTGTCTGGAGTTGGTGGATTGTATGGGGTATTAGAGGGTGGTAGTTGTGCTGTGCTGGGAAACTGTAGCCAAGATGTGTTGTGAGGTTGCAGCTGAGATGTGTTTGGAGGTGGGGTGTGTTGGTTGCTGCTAATGTGTGGTTTGGACATGGAAGGGGGTGATGTGCTATGTGGGTGGATGGTGCTGGTTACGTTTCTGTATTCTTTACATTGCTGTTTGTCCTTTCTAATCGCTGGGGAAGAAAAGGAATATATGTGTGTGGGGGATTGTAGAAGGGGTTGCTTTGTAGGGCGTTGGTGCCGACCTAGTATATTATACACACTGCGAGAGTTGGGATTTTGGGGAGTGTTCGCTGGGAAATCAGTTTCATAGTTATAACTAGGTGGACTGTTAGTGGTCATTGGGGCGTCTTGTGTTGCAAGACGGTCCTTCTTGCTCTTTGTGAGGTGGGCCTGATGTAGTTGGAGGTTGGGTCTTGTGGTTATTAGCGGGACAGATGTTGGAGGCAAGGACTTTGCAGCCATGTGAACTGGGATGTAGTCTGTCCCGGTACATGGCTTTCTTTGGCGCCCCAGATCTGGCGAGGAAGGAAGGAGTGTTATCTAGGTAACTGATCCCCTCTTGACGGCAGGAGAGGCGAAGATTGGCCGTGGATCGTGACGCCATGTCCTTAAGGGGGTGTTGACCAAGGGGAGAAAGAATGGAGGAGGCCTTCAGTGAAGCACTGGGGAACGCTTGCCTGAGTAGGTGGATTAATTTGACCCAGTCTGCTACAGGCACTGGCCTTTCGTCACAGCTGTTGATCCCCACATGGAAAGTGACCTGTTGGATGTGGGGTGATGGGGGCAGTGATTTCAGCCACTGACACAGGTGATGGACTGTCAGGCCAGGCACAGACAGATTTTGCTGGGTGGAGGAAGGGACCGAGGAGTGAGAAATGTCAACAGGGGATGAAGGACTGGCGATGGCTGGAGACTGGAGGGATGCAGGTGGCGATTCCATGCTGTCTGGGGGATGAGGGAGGGAGTGTGGCATGGGACGTGTTGGAGCTGACAGGCAATTGGGATTCCTGAGTTAGTGAGGGGTGAGGCAGTGATGGTGGAGGGATGGAATCACCTGACTTCAGCAATGTTTCCACAACATCATTTGTACTGTGCATCACAGATGGCCAGTGGAGTTGGAGGAAACGACTCTGTGACATTGTCAAGGGCATCTGCAATTGACAATGTGGAAATATCTGGTGCAGACAAATGGGCCACAATTTCTTTTAGTCTACCAAACTCCTGCTGAACCCACTCTTGCAGACATGTCCTTGCACTAAGATTTTTCCTGTTGTATAATAGACGTGAATTGTCAAAAGTTTGTGTTCACCGTTCAGAACAATTTGGAAGGATGAGTGCCATAACTCGCTGGGCAGTGGGGTCACAAAGCTCGGCGCCAAATCCAAAAGAGTCTTGTTATTTTTGTTGTATTCTTTCAATACACTAGAGGTAGATGATGGCCTGTATTTACCACAGTACCTTTCACATAATACAAATCTCCATACAGGCAGGTTGGTGTGGGGAGAATCAAACGTCACTTGGCAGGGGTCTTTGGTGAGATTAATTGTCTCGTTGGTGAAATATTTGGCGCTCATAGAGCGTGTGGTGAGAGGCATTTTTGATTTGTATTATGAGCATTATTTGTGGTGTTTGCCCAAAGAAGAAAGAAAAACAAAAAAGCAGAAACTTACATTTACAAATATACGTACGTAGACTACACACATATGCTGGCCGCTGCAGTGTGTGCCATGGCGGTTAGCCGTCACGGCACACCCGCCACATCTTGTCTTGGGAGGAGCGCCCTTTCCGGACACTGCAGCGTAACAGGATTAGCACCACACACACTTCATTCACTCTGTCCTAACAGCCAGAGGATCATTTCCGCCGTGGAAACCAAATGGCGCCACAAATGAGGCCACTTATCTGGCCACACCATGGGGAAGAGGAGGTCGGAGGATTAGCGTCTCAGCATCTGGAGCCCATGGCACGTGATTGACACTGGGCCAGCTTGGTCGGTGGCCTAACACAGCACTGGAGAGGGGTTCTGATATATGATTTGACACATAAAACCCCTAAAAACAACCAACACCACCATCTAACATAGGAATCCTTTCTATATGCACATCGTGTAAGCAATCACACACCTCCTTGCAAGATTACACACATGTAGCACATGAATCACACGTACAGAAACTGATTCTTGGTAGAGCGAAGTGAACACGTCCGAACAGGTCGGCGGCTGGCGAGCAGAGAGAGAGAGAGAGAGAGAGAGAGAGAGAGAGAGAGATCTGAATACGTCTTCAAGACAGCGTTCACGGTGGTGGGTTTTGTAATTAGAGCAAATCTACACGGGCTGATTAGAACTCGATCTATCGCCAGTCTCTCAGGGCAGCATAATAGTTCCACCATGCGCCTCTCTCTTGAAGAAAAAGTCGATCCAGCCGCCTTGGGTGGGATGAACACCCCCCCCCCTTTCCGTCCCCCCCCCCTTCCCCTCCCGCCGGGAGGATGAAGCACGGTGTGTCTCCATGTCTTCTTCATTGTGTGTGTGTGTGTGTGTGTGTGTGTGTGTGTGTGTGTGTGTGTGTGTGTGTGTGTGTGTGTGTGTCACTCCTCACCAACACTCATCCCCAGTTCAACTCTTTTCTGGTAGTTGCTAAGAATGTGTGTGTGTGTATGTTGTGGGGGGGGGGGGGGGGTACAGACAGACAGACTGACTGACTGATAGCGAAACTGGCAGACAGACACACGGGCAGACTGAGAGAGATATTATCAATGATCACTCTCTCTCTCTCTCTCTCTCTCTCTCTCTCTCTCTCTCTCTCTCACACACACACACACAACACACACACACACACACACACACACTCTCTCTCTCTCTCTCTTTCTCTCTGACACACACACACACACGCACACACACGCACACTCACACACACACACACACACACACACACACACACACACACACACACACATGCGCGCACACACTCACAAACACACACTCACACAACCACACACACACACACACACACACACACACACACACACACACACACACACACACTCACACACACACATACACACACTATCACGCATATACACACACACACGCAAGATTTTTTTTCTTCTATTCCGTAAGTTTTAACCGTTACTTACTCGCAATTTAATCTTAACTTTTGTTTTCTCACCGAATGTATTAAGTGGACAGTAAGTGGCGTTTGAACGAAAGCATCTATCAAAAGTCTCTTCATACATGTTGAAGTGTGCCTCTCCCACACGACATGGACTGTGTGTGTTCTCAATACATTCGCCTTTTTTCCTCTGACGCAAAGAAACACAAAGAACACAAACAACACAAACAACACGTCGTCCACCAATGGGAAGACACCGACAGTGGATGTCATGACATTGTATAAGCGAGGTTGATGTTTTTGACACGAAAGCAAAGCCATAGGTAAAAAAAAAAAACAACAACAGTGGTTTGAATCCCTAACTCTTTCTTGTCGCTGAGTGGACGCTGAGTCATAATATGACTGGTGCGAGAGCAGCTCACTGTTTCGCGGGACAGGTGCGTGTGTGTTCCCCCGCTATGTAGGGCAGTCCAAGAGTTGCCAGACAGGGAGGAAAGGGAGCTAATTGGTTTGGGCCGAGTCGTTAGCTTAATGTAAAAGGAAAACCTAGTTTTCCGTGCGTGCGGCCAGGGAGTGGTGGAATTTTGATGTCGGGCAAACAGAGGTCTGCTAGGGATTCTGTTGGTTAGAAGGTGGATTCCCGATGGAAAAACCTCAGCGTCCAACCACTGGCAACGACTTACTTCCCGCCTGGAAAATTCATTCCCGTTGGGGCAATTTTTTTTTATTTTACAAGCCCCACCCCCCCCCCCTCCCCCCCCCAAAAAAAAAAAAAAAAAAAAAAAAACCCAACTTTTGTCCACTTTTTTTCCCCTTATAGTTGATAGAAGAAAGGACAAAGAACTGTAATATCTGACTGAAGAACAGGAAGGGTAATAATCATCTGTACGTGATTTTTGTTAGAAAGAAAATGAACTGCCTCTATGGTGTGATGCAGCTTTTTTGTTGTTGTGAATTTGTGTTGAATTTGTGAAATTGTGAAATTTTGTTGTTGTTGTTTTGTGTTGACAAATTTGTTAAAGGGAGCGAAAAGAAAAAAAGGAAAGAAAAAGAAAAACAAGGCGAATTCTTGTTTTTC
>CM065742.1:31160221-31170221 GCA_033310375.1 Conus canariensis
ATATTATCTTGGGAAGGTCGTAAATAAGTGTAGTGAATAAGGTAGGTGCTATGACGGAACCTTGTGGAATTCCTGTATTAATGTCTTCAAAAGAAGAATAGACTTTGCCTATTTTTGTGCAAATAGATCTTCCACTTAAGAAACATTTTATATACTGATATAATAATCCACTTATTCCAATATTCTTTAACTTGTAAAGCAGAAGTGCATGCCAAACACTGTCATACGCTTTTTTATGCCGAAAAAAGTTGCTAATGCGCTTTCTCGTCGCGTAAATTGTTTAATGTGGGTTGTAATCTTTACAAGATCATCTATCGTGCACCCACCTTTTCGAAAACCTGCTTGATTATTTGTGATTATGTTCCGTTTTTCACAATAATGCACAAGACGCTTTTCGATAATTTTTTCTAACAATTTCCAGCATGCGAGGTTAGAGCTATTGGTCTATAACTTTCAACCGAAGACCTAGGTTTACCTTTTTTTTAGGAACAGGTATCACAACTGTCCTCTTCCAGATGCTTGGCAGAGTTTCATTTTACCAGCATTTTTGTTAAAATGAGTGAAGTAACACCTTCCAGGTCTTGGGCAAGTGGGAGGTACCATCAAAACCAACGGCCGTTTTGTAGAAGAGAAGGATTCCAGAGTTTCACACAATTCTTCATAAGAAATAGAAGAATTTAAATAGTGTTGCTGGTCTGGAGCAGCGTCTTCATACATGGATTTTGTCTCTTCTTTTTCTCTGTAAGACTGGATGTCTGAACTTAAATTAGACAATAAGTATATTTTCCGAGAATACCTTTACAAACGCCTCTGGTTTGTCCATGTATGTTGGTACAACGTTCTTTTCTAATTTAATGGGAAATGATGGCAGATTAAATCTATTCTTCATTTCTTTGACTTTTTTTCCCACACCTTATGCATATCTTTTGAATCCGAAATTTCAGACAAAGAAAAACTGGAAATATAGACCCTTTTGGCTTTGACAATCACCCTGTTGGAGTTATCTTTTAGCATGTCTCATTTCTATGAAATTTTCATCTCCTCGGTCCCTTAGCCATGTTTTATAAGCTGCTTTCTTCAAGGACACTGCTTCTGCACATTCTTTATTCAACCATCCATTACCAGAGCATCTATTTTCTTTTATATTTTTACTACGCTTAGGAATTAATTTTTCAGCTGCTGATAAAATAGCGTGGCTCAGATTGTCGTAACACATATCAATATTATCATGTTCTATATTGTTATGATCCATTATTAACAACGAGGGTTGTTAGGCAACCCAATCAGCATTGTTGCAAGAAAATTTTAGAATTATATTGTCAATATCCTTATCTTCACCAATAACCTTTTCATTCAGTTGTAAAATAATAGGAAAATGGTCACTCCCCAAGGTGCCTTCACCTTTTAACCCGCATGCATTAAGTGCTAAATATGGTGATGCCAATGTCAAATCAATAGCAGTGGATCTATGAGTAGACACATCCGGTACTCTAGTAAAGCTACCATCATTTAACAGGACTAAGCCAGAATCCACTATATTTTCAACTAGACGGTTACAAGTTGTTTGAGAACAACCAGGTTCCCCAAACGGTGCATGCGCATTGAAGTCAATAACTTTTTTGTTAGTCAAAGAAAGATGTTTTATCCAATCTGAACTATCAGCAGTTTGGTCGTTTGGATAATACACAGAAATTACAATAACACTGGTTTCCTTATTAATCTTAATAAATGCAGCAGTAGAAAAAAGCTCTTCGGTATTATTAGAGATATCCAATGCATTCTAAGGAGAGTAATTTAAGCCAGTTTTTATGTAAATAGCAGTTTGAACCTTGTTAGTTGATTTTTTTACAACTGTATAGGGGTGGATAGTAAAAGTTTCTGAGTTTTGGAAGTTTGTTTGGCTCAACGTTTAAAGTCTGTAAAGCAAGAATGTCATAATAACTTGAAGAAATGTGATATTCAAACTGAGGTAAGTTTCTAACACAGATCTACAGTTCCACTGGAATATAGAAAGACTGTCATCATCTGACTTCATGTTGAAAAGTAACTCAGATGTTCTAAATTAAATATTGTCACCAAACCGGTTTTAGAATGTGTGTAAATTCCACCGATGCTGATGGAGCTGCCAGGGAGCGTGAGGTCTGTAGTACTGTTTCATGGCAACCAGACATTTTATGCAGTGTCAATCAAAATAATTTTAAAACGCTATCAACAACAACAACAACAACAACAACAACAAAGACCACTTTTGTTCTGTGTGCTCTGTGCTCTAACATTTTTTTTTGGTGGTATTATGTGCTAGGCGATTCGGTTTCGTAAGCAGCATTCGTTTGGAGTTAAAGGGCGTGTATTTATTTCACTATGGGAGCAAGAGTTATCCTACTTGTTTGCTATTTACTGTTTACTGTTCCCTGCCTCATTTAAGACTTCCTTAAAAAAAAAAAAAAAAAAGACCGTGTCAGGACAGGATGGAGGTGGGTGACAGAAAACATAGTGTGGACAGGTGATGCAAGTGGTTCCGTCTTCCAGACAAACTTTGATCGTCCTCAAGCACGGCTAGTGAGCGGTTTTATTTGTATATTTTATCGTAACACACACACGAAAATCATCTCCCATCCTCCGCCCCCCAGCCCTCCTTCAATACTGCGAGTCATCTTTTATCTGTCTACTTTTCAAACAAAAAAAAAAAAAAGTTTTCTTCTGGTTTACCATTGACATTATTTCTTTTATGATTTTTTTTTTTTTTATGTCTGCATTCACACTTGCTTATTTCTGATCTATTCGGTAATCCTTTAGGCCTATATTTTTGATATATATTATCTACTGACTTGTTTAACATCCGTTAGACGACCTGTGACATTCTATACTACTGCTAGCACTTTAAGCCACCATCGTACCACTAGCCTGAGAGTTAGCAAGAAGAAGGGAGTTTATAAAACGACAATCAATAAAATGTATAGATTAATAAAAAAAAAAACAACAAAAAAACATAATACTACCTCAGAAACGTATAAGACACAAGTTGGCGACATATAGATAAGGCTTCCCAATTATAACAAAGTAGGCATTTCACTGTCGTTGAGGAATTCATTTTAGGAAACACAGTGCCATGAAAATAGAAAACAACAGCTTCTCTTGTGTCCACAGTGGCAGTTACCGAATAATAACACTTCATTTTGCATCCCCGACACTCGACAAAAATGTTGTAGATAAAGGTGGGTAAGTTTGAAAATATCTTCTCTCCTCCTCCTCCTCATAATAATAATAATAATGATAATAATAATGATGATAATAATAATGATGATGATGATAATGATAATAATAACGACGATGATGATGATAGTAATAATAATAATATTAGTGTTATTATTACTATTATCATCTTCATCATTATTATTATCATCATTATTATCATAGCGCATACATACATATACACACGTGTACATGTACCGCACAGCACACCCATGCGCGCGCGAGCGCGCGCGCACACACACACACACACACACACACACACACACACACACACACATACACACCTCTAACCTCCTCCGACCCCGTCCTCCCAACCACACACTCACACACACACACACACACACACACACATACACACACACACACACACACACACACACGCACGCACTCACGCGCGCGCTTATTTTCATTGCCTCTCTAACATCCTTCCCCTTCCCCACATTACACCACTGATAATGACGAGAGAGAGAGAGAGAGAGAGAGAGAGAGAGAGAGAGAGAGAGAGAGAGAGAGAGAGAGTCCTTGGCACTAGCGGGACATTGCATATTCAGCTGATATCATCAGTATGTTATACCTATACGTTATTGGACATTCATCAAACCACGTAAACAGATGTGCGCGATAACAGTTAATCATGTACGTGACAGCCACAATGAGTTGAAGGGGGGGGGGGGAGGGAGGGGGGGGGGGGGGGCGGAATAGCTCAGTTCGTAGAGAGCCGGACTCGTGGTCCTGGGGTTGCGGGTTCGAATTTCGGTACAGGGGGATTTTCCCCTCGGAGTTAACATTGGTTCTGACTCCATTTCCCATACAATCCTTCGAATGAGACTATAAACCGAGGTTCCGTGTGTGAACGCACGCACAACATCTTGCACACACGTCAAATCCCATCACCAACTTTCGGAAGAGAAGGCCAGTTTGGCCGTTGGTATGGATGACACGTTACACATAGCATGCACCTTCCCCGAAGTTGGAGTATGGCTGCCTTAATGGCGGGATGAAAAACGGTCATACACACAAAACTTCACTCCCTTTGTTGGGTAGATGGGATTAATCCTTGCCCTTCGACACAGGGAGTGTCCGCTGGAGTATCAGCCTGCGTATGCAGAAAGAAAGAAAGAAAGCAATCCAGTCTTAGTACAACTTTCATCCACCATTTACCACTGTTTGCTCACCTGACATAGAGTTACAAAGGGTGTTACACATCGTTAGAAGTTAAAAACAAGATGCAAAGCATATAAAGGTACTCCCAGTTTATCTTGAATACGCGTGTACATGTCAAGAGCATGTTTACTATGAAAATACCCATGATCTACCAGTCAGTTATTAGATCTAAAGCTATTTTAAAATCCGTCAAATACAGTGCTTTCATAGATATTTGTAAAAAAAAAAAAACAACGTCACAATCAAACATGCGTCATAATGTATTTCGTCACTGATATAAACTACAATTTCTGAAAGTGTGCATGCGGTTTAACTCTCTCTCTGTCTCTGTCTCTGTCTCTCTCTCTCTCTCCGTTAGTAACGACTATTCTGGTAAAGTAAAACATTGGGCATCATCCGTGACCCATAATAAACATACCTACACATTTTCAGAAAGATCGGTCCGGAAGTTTTGTCTGGAGCGAGTGGAACACATTTTGACCACGGACAGACACACAGACACACAGACAGGATTTCTTCGTTCCCATTGTAAAGTACTCCCCGTTCTATAAGAACGGGGAGTACAGAAAGAGAAATAAAGAAAGAAAGAACAAAAACAAACACTGAAAATGTTAATAAGCCCCTTCTGTTATGCCACTCCATCCCTCAAAAAAAAAAAAAAAAAAAAAATCCACGGCGATGATTATTTTCTTTTCTAGATATCGGCATCCCGTGTAGAAATAGATCTGTATAGAGATTGGCCACATACACCATGAGACTGAATGTTTTTTTCTCCTGTACATATGTATTATACGGTAACTATTTATTTCAGATCATAGACTGACAGTTCCCATTATCATTATGAATACTTATATAGCGCCTATCCTCGGCTAGAGACCAAGCCCTAAGCGCTTTACAATCCACACTCGTTTACACAACAGGCTACCTACCTGGGTAGTGCCGACTGAAGAGCTGCCAGCTGGCGCTTCGTTCAGTCGTTTCGCGTGTCATCCAGTCAATATCGTTCAATATTGTTCACTCAATTTCCTTACTTCCTTCATTCTTTCCATTTCTCACGCAGGGTGCATGCTATGTGTAACGTGCGATCCATACCAACGGCCAAACTGGCCTTCTCTTCCGAAAGTTGGTGATAGGATTTTACGTGTGTGCAAGATGTTATGCGTGCGTTCACACACGGAACCTCGGTTTATAGTCTCATTCGAAGGATTGTACGCGAAAAGGAGTCAGAACCAATGTTAACTCCGAGGGAAAAATCCCGTTGTACCGAAACCGTCCGGCGGAGATTCGAACCCGCAACCCCATGATCACCAAGATTACGAGTCTGCCTTTCCGCTCTACCACTAATCCGCCAATAAAAATGTATGCTTTTCTGAAGTGTGTCTGTATTTCAGTTTACTTATAGATGCTGGTGAACGTGAACAAGATTACATGGATATTAAATGATAACAGGACTCAGACTCAAATCGATCACATCGCGATTGGGCCAAGGTGGAGAACCCCATGTCTGCAAGATGTACGTGTGTACCGTGGAGCAGACGTGTGCAGTGACCATCATTTGGTGATAGCAAAGCTGAAGATCAAGCTGAAGAGAAGAAAGAAGAAAGAGACTCCGTCCAAGAGATGCGATACAAGCAAGCTGAAGGACTCCACCACAGAGGCCCAGTTCCAAGCTTTCCTGGGCAACAGGTATTCAGTCCTAACTGAAACAATGCCAGGATCGACAGAATGGTGGGAGGAGATGAAGGATGCCATGGCAACAGCTGGAAAAGAAATCCTAGGGTTTAAGAAGCCACTGCGGGAATCCTGGATCAGTGATGACACACGGGAATTGATAGCAGAGAGCAAAGAACTCAACCAGAAGAAACACAACTGCTCCTCAGACCAAGCAGCGTACTACCAGGAATACATCGAGAAGGACAGGCAGGTGAAGCGAAATGCCCAAAAAGATAAAAGGGATTGGCTGGACAAGCAAGCAGAAGATGCCAAAGAAGCTGCCAAGCGCAACGACATGATAGCTGTCTACCAGATCGCAAAGAAGATAACTGGTACTGTGAGGACTGGTTCTGGACCTGTGGAGGCAAAAGATGGCACACTTCTGTCAAGAGGAGGAGAAAAGCTTGCAAGATGGGCCGATCACTTCAAAGAAGTTCTCAACAGATCCGAGCCACCGACACCAGCTGAGGCGGAAGACCCATCCCTCCTGCTCCCAATCAACACCGATGACTTCACTGAAGAGGAGATCAGAACAGACATCAAGACATTAAAGAAGAATAAGTCCCCTGGGTTCAATGGAATAACAGCGGAAATGCTTAAAGATGGTGGTGATTGTATCGTCTCTTGGATGTGCAGTCTCTGTAACCAGGCTTGGAACTCCGGCGTCGTCCCAGAGGATTGGAAGAATGGCGATGTCGTCTGTATTCCCGAAAAAGACAACCTCTCAGAATGCGACAACTGGAGAGGAGTTACTTTACTGTCAATACCAGGGAAAGTATACTGCCAGGTCATCCTCAATCGACTGCGCAACGTAGTGGACAATGAGCTCAGGGAACAACAAGCAGGCTTCCGCCCGAAACGATCCTATGCGGAACAGATCTTCACACTAAGACAGATCATCGAGAAATGTGGAGAGCACCAAGTACCCTGCCCATCGGCTTCATTGACTTCACCAAAGCATTTGACAGTGTCAACAGACCATCATTGTGGAAATCATGAAAACCTACGGCATCCTAGAGAAAGATGTGTTGGCCATAGAGCAGATTCACATAAACTCCAAGTGCAGAGTCAGGACGGAAGATGGCTACTGTGACTGGTTTGAAGCTGTCACTGGGGTAAGGCAAGGTTGTATCCTATCTCCTCTCCTCTTTGCATTGCCATTGTCTGGGTTTTGAAACACACAGCCCAAGGAAAGGGAATCAAGTGGACAGAAGGAAACAGCCTTTCAGATCTGGATTTTGCCGATGACATTGCCGCTCTTGCAAGCACCACTCAAGATCTGCAGGTGTTTGTAGACAATATCAGTAAGTTTGTAGGCAACATTGGCCTCATTATCAGTGCCAAAAAGACTAAAAACATGCCTACCGGTAAACACCAAGGGCCAGCAGACGTTCTCATCGACCAAAAACAAGTGGAAGAAGTAGAGAACTTCACATACCTAGGCGGCTCCATCAACAACGCTAATGACCTCGACCATGAACCGAGGTGTCGTACTGGAAAGGCAACATCAGCATTCAATCAGCTGAACAAAATATGGAACAGCAAGAAATTCTCCCTTGGAATCGAACTGAAATTTTCTAACTCCAGTGTGATTTCAACGCTGTTATGTGGCTGTGAAACCTGGCAACTGAAGACCCCCCAAGAGAAGATATTCGACGCTTTTGATACTGAGTGCCTACGTAAGACCTTGGGCATCAAATGGTCAGACTTTATACCAAATGAAGACGTCAGGGAGAGGTCCAAACAGCTCCCCGTGTCAACCATCGTCTGCAGACGGCGCCTCCACTGGCTGGGTCATGTCTTGAGATTACCCTCTTCAAGATCTGCAAACCATGCCATTAAATGGACCCCAGCAGGCCAGAGAAAAAGAGGACGACCCAGGATGAGCTGGCGACAGACAGCGGAGAGAGACCTCAGGCTCGTTGACAGAGGATACTAGCAAACTGGCTGAGGACCGTGCACAGTGGAGCGCCTTGACTGCCTCATGCGTCGCAAAACGCGGGAGCATCTAAGTCTAAGTAACTAAGAACGTGGTTTTACGTTATGAATTCTACATGTATAAATAAATAACATAACCCATAGCAATATCAAATCAAAGGTTTCCGTATGTTTTGGTGTTATCGTCCGTCGCAATCTATACCTGTTCATAGTAAATGGCAATCTAACATAGGTGTATTTCTAAAACGTTTTCTACATCTTTTGAGAACTTCAGAGAATAGGGACAAAGCCACATGTAATGATTTCTGGAGTCTCTTTCCACACCACACTACAGAAAGTGCAACAATTAGTCTCAATACTTTCTTTCAGATGATATTTGAAACTACAGTTCGATGACATATTTTAAGTTAAAACCTTCAGATTTTCTTCTTCTTTTTCTTTTTTAGATCTAGTTGCAAAGTGAGGCGACTGCAGGCGAGAATTTAAACAAATTTTAGATGTAATTTATAACCATATTGTAATTATCATTACTAGATGGTTACACTCATGATTATTACAAAAAGTATTACAATTAAATTCCATCCTTCCCATGATTTATGCCTTCCTTCTCCTCTTTGCCAATCGTGTCCTCCCCTCCCCTCCTCCTTTTCCCCTTCCCTTCCCTTAGTATTAGTACTATTAATAACATTACTTTTATCAAATATTATTGCTATTAATTTTTTTTTCTCTATTTCTTTTAGATTATATATCTGTATCATGCTTTTATTATCAGAACTATTGTTGCCATTACCGTTGCTGTAGTTGTTAGCATTATCATCCTTATTATCTATACGATTGTTATTATTGATATTACCATCACTATCATTAATATCACCATCACCGTCACCACTAAGACTGTTGCCACGGTAACCATGCTGTTTAACAATCCTCAAACCCACTCTCCTTTCTCCCATACTACAACTGCTACTGCCATGTTATCACCAAAAGTGGTGGTAGTCCTGTCTTTATTTATTTCTTTTCTTAATATTTTGATCATCATCATTGCCACTATCATTACTCCTATCATCATTACTACCTCGACTCACACATTATCTCCTTCTTGGCAGCCTCTTTTTCATTCAACGTCCATCTTGCGTCGAAGTGAATGAAGATAAGCGATTGCTAGTTCATGTTCGTTGTCCCGAGTGTTTTGTATCTTGCCTGAAGAAGACCTGAGAGGTCGAAACGCGTCGTGTTTTGTCTTGTGATTTGTTTGTCTACGTTTTCTTGGCGGTTCGCTATTAATTACATTTAAAATCTTATTATTATTTTTTTTTTAATGTTTCTTATGTTTCTTGAGACAATTTCTCAGTTAATTGGGGTGCTTAACTTATTTTGTACTTGATAAATGGTTTCATATCAAGTATTTCGATGTTGTCTACCACCATTTTATAGTGAATTATTGATCTTTATTCGTACTACACTTGACATTATTTGTAATGATTCATTATCTTGATTGTTTTGTAGCCTCCTTGATTTGGTGCGAGGATTTGTCAACTGTCAAGGTCTCTAGCGAGTTTTCTTGCTATGATTCGTTCCATGAGATTTCCTGCTATATTTTGCATAATGAGTATGCGGTGGCCATTTAGCCAATGATGATCTTTTCTTGATTTTGGTAAAGCTTTTAGGTAACTGTGTGTCCAGTCTTCTGGGACATAGCCTTTATTGAAACTGTCCTGGTAGAGATTGAAGAGATAGGTTCTGTCCCCCTCTGAGAGCTGTCTACTATCTGGATACCGTACTTTGTCTGGATTTGCACAAGGAGGCTACAGAACAGGTACAAGTACATGGGACAACGCGGCTGTTTTGCCTATGGATTATACGAAGGATTCCAAAGAAAGGAAAAAGACTGGCAGTTGCAATAGACTTGGGAGATGTATACTGCAAAGTCCAG
>CM065742.1:31177721-31185221 GCA_033310375.1 Conus canariensis
AGTTTCAAAGCGAGGTAACTGAGGGTGGAAACTGAAGCAAATATTAAAAAAGAAAGGTTATTAGTTCCGCAAGACAATACAGACAAACAGATTACGGGACAATAACACAATGCATTTCGACCTCTGGGGTCTTCTTCAGGCAAAAACCAAACAACATTTAGGACAGCGGAGACGAAGAACGAGCCTCTGGTCGCTTCGCTTTGAAACTAACTTTGATTCAGGTGAAACAGCAAAAAAGGTCAAATGTCAACTTACAGGCGGAAAAGAGGTTAGGACGTTTCGACACTTAGTGTCTTCATCATCAGAATCAGTTGGTGACAGACAGAAACAAAAAGAAGAAGAAGAAGAAGAAGAAGAAGATAGCAACAAGAAGAAAAAAAAATGTTACACACACACACACACACACACACACACACACACACACACACCACCACGCACGCACACACACACACACACACACACACACACACACCACGCACACACACAAACAGGTACACAGAAGGTGAGCACAACTAGCAAGGATATGGAAGAGAGAGAGAGAGAGAGAGAGAGGGTGGGGGTGGGAGGAAAGGACAAGGAGGGGGGGGGGGGGGAGGAGCGGGGGTGGAAAAGAGGCCTGCTGTAAACACACATCCTAGTGTACACATGCACCCTCCACACACACTGACAAGGGTGACACACATACATACGAAACGTCCTAACCTCTTTTCCACCTGTAAGTTGACATTTTACTTTTTTTTGCTGTTTCACTTGTTGTGTCAACATGCTGCAGTCAACATCCAATTCTTTTGGCAAGTAACTTTGATTCATTCTGACTAGCTACCCTTTGTTGTTTAGCATTTCACGTCACGTCTTCGATTTTCTGTGTACTTGAGTGGTTGCTTGTTCTTTCTCTTCGTTGTCCTAAATGTTGTTTGGTTTTTGTACTCCCAGTTCTTATAGAACAGGGAATACTTTACCATGGGAACGAAGATATGCTGGCTGTGTGTCTGTCTGTGTGTCTGTTCGTGGTCAAAATGTGTTCCACTCTCTATAGACAAAACTTCTGGGCCGATCTTTCTGAAAATTTGTACGTATGTTCATTATGAGTCACGGATGATGCCCGATGTTTTATTTTACCAGAATAGCCGTTACTAACGGCAAAAACGGCCCAAAACGGTTTTCTTCTTTATGGAATATCACAGAAAGTACTTGTATTCAAGATAAACTGGGAGTACGTTTATATGCTTTGCGTCTTGTTTAACCTGAGGAAGACCCAAGAAGTCAGAATGCATCGTATTTTATCCTGTGATCTGTTTGTCGGCATCGTCTGGCGGAACTAATAACCTTTCTTTTTTTAAAAATTGCCTCAATTCCCGCCTTCAGTTACCTCGCTTTGAAACAGACAGACAAACGTTCTTCAACGGTTTTTTTTTTGTTTGTTGTTTGTTTTTTTTTGTTTGTTTTCGTTTTCTTTTAATTATCTCTGCATGTCGTTGTATCTATTACATGTTCTTCATCTGTTTTTTTTTTTTCTTCTTTTTTTGTTTGTGTGTGTGTGTGTGTGTGTGTGTGTGTGTGTGTGTGTGTTAGTAATGTCACTGCTTGTCGTTGTGGTCTTTTTTTTCCAGACAGCAAAACGAGGACAGGGGAAGGAAGTAAAGATATGCCCCTCAGCCAGCAATGAAGTTGATGAGAGTGAAGACCGCCTTTGGCCTGTTACTAGGTCTCAGCGTCGTCGTCTTGGGCATGGTGGTCCTCGTGCTTTCGGGCTTCATCAACCACAACCCTTCACTGATCTTTAGAAGACAGCCCACGTCTCTCCAACTTATCCAACAGACAAGATCCTCCTCCCAGCTGCTTCAACAGCAAAGGGGGTGGCCCTGGCTTTCCCTCCACATGGAAAACGGATCTTCGTCTGCTCTGGGCAAGCAGGGATTAGCCGGTGAAGGTCAGGCACAGGACGATGGCCGTGCGCTGCCCTTCGACTGGGAGGCTCTGTGGCTTTCTTTGCGCGGGCACGAAACGTTTCGCTCTTACCTCGAGAAAAACAAACATCAGCTTCTCCAAGCCCTAAATCGCACGCTGAGCTTCCCATCCTTCAGCTCTCCACGGAAGGGCACTCAGCCGGTGGATGCCACCTTGGCCCCGGGGGTGGATGAAGCTCGCCTGAAGGACGTGCTGGAGACTCTTGTTAGTGTCCGGATGAAAGACATCTTGCGGTTCTTCCAGCATCATTTCACCTCTGGCTCTGGGCAGACGCGCAGCGCTGGCCCCAACAGCCAGTTCGGGGGTCAAAACAGTTCTGGTGTGATCGTCCGGAGGAGCAGCACGCTCTTCGTGTCGACTGAGCCAGGAAAAGTGAAGTTGCCCGTGGTTCAGAAGCCTTCGTCAGCAGCGGTGGAGAAGTTACCTCCCTGTCCGGAAACTCCGCCCAAACTCGGTGAGTTATCGTACTTCAAAGATTATTGTTTAGTTTCTGTTCATGTCTGACCGCAAGTGTCAGTATCTCTGTCTGTCTGTCTGACCGTCTGTCTTTCTCTCCTGTCTGTGTCATTGTTCTCTCTCTCTCTCTCTCTCTCTCTCTCTCTCTCTCTCTCTCTCTCTCTCTCTCTCTCTCTCTCTCTCTTTTTCCCTTGTCGTTTTTCTCGCCTTCGGTTGGGACTTTCAAAACAACACCCAGGCCTACCCGCCCAGATGTGGCCCCTCGCGGTCAGCTGGGATGTTAGTAAACAGCATGAACGGGAAAGAAAATGTACTAATTATGGTCATGAATCGATGGAAATGCACTTCTGTGATTTTATTCAGCTTTTAACACACCTTTCTGTAAAAACATGGAATTGGGGAGGGGGGGGGGGGGGGATCATATACCCGTTCGATAAGCAAACACGATTCACATACCACGCTCCCCCCTCCCTCCCTCCCCCCTCCCCCCCCCCTCCCTCCCTCCCCCCCCCCCCCCCCCCCCCCCCCCCCCCCCCCCCCCCCCGTTCAACATAGTGAGTCATAGACAGTGAGATTGAGATTCTGTGGAGGTTTGAAGTTTTCGCTCCTTGTAGCGAGCGACATAATTATGTAATTATGGCTCGTAGACAAGACTGCCTGTTGCATGAAGTGGGGGGGGGAGGAGAGATTTCAATGGACAGCCGTGAATTGGCCGTTGTTGGGAAAATTTACTTGTACACTTGAATGACTCGGATGGGAATCGAACTCATGACCTTCCAGCCGGAAGTCTGCGACGCTAACCACTTAGCCAAGGCGACCGGCTGCTTGCGTCTCTTCTGTCCCTATCAAACGTGATGTTGGAAAGTTGCCGGCTTTGTATGCTGGACATCCCTATGTTACGTGAAGCAAGTTCGGTTTGTTTTGAAGAAAGCTGAGACCGCGGTGAGTTCTGGGCATATATAATAAGAAGAACTTTCGCATATTTAGACAGAAATATGTTCCTTAACCTTCATAAGACAATGGTTAGACCATACGCAAACGTTGTCTGGAGTTCCCGAATCGAAAGGGACAATCGATATCTATAGAAAAGGTTCAGAGAAGAGCAACTAGGATGGTACCAGGTCTATCAAACTTAACATATGAGGAACGTTTAAAGCATTTAAATTTACCTTCATTAAAGTACCGCCGCTTTAAAGCAGATGTGATACAGATGTATTAAATAATTAATAACATTGATCATATAAATCCTGACTCCTTTTTTTTTATTTTTTTTAAAGACATCCAGTACCATCTACCAGGGGATCAGATGATAATGTGTACCCTGAACATTCACGTGTTAATTTAAGAAATTACTCATATACTAATTGAGCTGTTCATTCTTGGAATGCAATAACAATTTAACCAAATCTGCACAAAAATCTGCACTCCTTTGAGATCCTCCTCGACAACAACTCTAAATGAATTACTAAAATGTTTGATTTCGACTGAGACAATAAATTATAAGTAAACGCATGCAATAGCCAGACCTAAATGTGTATGCAAAGAAGGGACATTATACAAGCCAAAAGGTTTATTCAACAAGTCCCACTACCTATACCTGTACCTATACCTATACTCAGTCTACAAGAGGGAAAAAAAAGTTGACGACACGTTCTCCTCCTTGACAACATTATGCAAGCGCTCATATACCTTGGTCTTTTTGCATACCAAGATCTGCAAGCTGGGGTCGGAAGAGCTTGGTTGGTAGAGCGCCGGCTTCGTAATTCTGGGATCGCGGGTTCGAATCTCCACTGCGACATTTGGGTCCAGAAGGATTTCCCCCTGTTCGGAGTTAACACTGGTTCTGACTCCATTTCCGTGGGGGAAAAAAATTAGTCCTTCGAATGAGACTTCAAACCGAGGTTCCGTGTGTGAACGCACGTATACTATCTTGCACTCACGTAATATCCCATCACCAAACTTTTGGAAGAGAAGGCTTGTTTTGGTATGGATGACGTGTTCACGCTTAGCAAGCACCGAGGGGATGAAAAAGATGGGTGTAAAAGAGACTTAGAGACTGAGTGACGCAGGAAACGACTGAATACAGCGCCAGCAGGCCACTCTCCCCAGCCAGGCCGTCCGTTGCGTCATGGAAAGTGTGGACTTTGAAGTGCTTAGAGCCTGGTCTCAAAAATACGAAAAAGAGCTGTATAAGTACTCTTAATAATAATGATAATAATAATAATAATGATGGTGGTGATGATGATGATGATGATAGTGCTAAATAATAAAATAATGATGATGATATTTATAATGATAATAATGATGATGATAATAGTAATAATTACCTGTCAGCTGACACCTATCACGGAGTCTTGAAGACCTTTGGGTCGCCACAGAAGACTTCGCAACCAGCTTCCTCCACTCCTCCTGGTTCTCAGACAGCTCTTAGACAGCTGCTGAGTGTGAGGCCAGTCCATGCACTGATGTTGTCCTCCCATCTCTTTCTCTGTCTTCCTCTCCTTCTGCCTCCTCGCTCTGTCGTTCCTTGTAGAATGGTTTTGGCAAGTCCTGTTGATCTTGATACATGACTATACCATCTCATTTTCCTTCTTTTCACTGTGGACAACAGGTCTTCGTATGGTCATCCACGCTGGGTAATGTGGTCTTTGTATGAGATGCCAAGGATCTTGTGGAAGCAATTCATCTGTAATGCCTGAATCCTTCTCTCAACTTCAGCTGTCATAATGACAATAGCAATCATCATCATCATCATCATCATCATCATCATCATCATCATCATCATCACCACCACCACCACCACCACCACCACCATCATCAACATCATAGCAATAATAATAATGATAATAGGCAGAAGAAGAAGAAGAACAACAACAACAACAACAACAACACCAATAATGATAATAATTGTAATTAGAATAATGATCATGATAATAACAATAACAATAACAACAACAGCAACACCAATAACAATAATAAATAAATATTAACGACAACAACAACAACAACAGCAACAACAACAACAACACCAGCAATAACAACAATAATGATGATGATGATGATACTACTACTGCTACTACTACTACTACTGCTGCTGCTGCTGCTGATGATGATAGTGATGATTTCTATGAAGGCTACTTGGCGCTACAACACACCACACCACACACACACACACACCACACACACCCACACACACACACACCACACACACACACACCACACACACACACACACACACACACACACACACACACACCCACACACACACACACACACACACCACAACACCACACACACACACACACACACACACACACACACACACACACACACACACACACACACACCCACACACACAACACACCACACACACACACACACACCATCACACACACACACACCACACACACACACACACACACACACACACACACACCCCCACACACCACACACACCACACACCATCCAACACACACACACACACACACCACACACCACCGACGCAGCACACAAACACACAAAACACACACACATCATACATCACCGCGCGCGCGCGCGCGCGCGCGCGCACATTAGCACACAGTCTCTCTGTCTCTGTCTGTCTCTCCCTCTCTGTCTGTCTCTGTCTCTGTCTCTCTGCCTCTGTCTCTGTCTCTGTCTCTCTCTCTCTCTGGCGCGCGCGCTAGCACGAGCAAATATGTACTAGCGACAGGAAGCAATTCAGCATTTTCTTTTCGGATAGCATTCTTCAACTGGAGTTTAAACAGATAAGGTGAAAGACTGACTTCCGCGTCATGAAAGAAGGGGTATGATATAACTGGAAAGGGAGTGAGCCCCCCCCCCCCCCCCCCCACACACACACACATCATTGCCGCAAAAAAATGAGAATGTCCCCCCAAATCGTCCTGCTTTCGGTTATCAGAGGGAACTGGAAATATCCAGTCATCAGAAGAACGGAGGGAACCTGCAGGAATGTATGTTTGGAAGAGGTCAGAGAGACAGACAGGTGCTCCAAGTACAATAGACAGACAGGTGCTCCAAGTGCAATAGACAGACAGGTGCTCCAAGTGCAATAGACAGACAGGTGCTCCACGTTCGATAATCTTACGACAAAAAGAACAGAAGAAAAGCAGGGTGACAGTCTGAAGAGTCCACAGGATGCTCTGTAGCTAACGAACCTGCGGTCCAACAGGATTACTCTCCCTTGTGTCTTCTATCCTTCGAGGGTAAACCTGAATTGAATTAGAAAGCATCTCAATGTTTTATATACATGCCAAATGAACACCCAACTTAGCAAGTTCATCGTTCAAACGAATGCGACTTTTTGATACTTCACAGAAACCACTTCTTTTTCAAAGGGAGGTTATTCTAGGGGTGGGGTGGTGATGGGGGTGGGGTTGAACGCTGGCCTCCTACTTGCAAAACCTGTTGGATAACTTCCCTTGGTAGTGTTTTTAGCAACAACAACAACAAAAAAAGTGTTTATGATGAGGCCACACGCCACAATTTTGCACTAAAACGCTGCATCATCCTGTCAGCATTTTGAGGCCTACCATAAGTTTGAGCCTGCAGTCAATGTTAAACTGATCATTGATCAAAAGAGCAATTTCCCTCCAACTATTTCCCTCGTAGATGAATTCACAAACAATCTTCAAACACATGACCTTCTCCTTAGTTGACGTCACATTTCAGTCCTTTGCACTCACCCGTGACCCTATCTTTGCGCCAGATGGAACCCCCCCCCCCCCCCCCCAATCCTCCAATAGTCCCATTCCTTTGATTTTAATCTGTCTGCTTGGAACCATTTTGGCTTGCTCCTTGATGGCCATATGAAAGAAAATAAGGAGAATCAACTTTCAGACACGATGAAAATTCTCAATACAATCTACCTGCGCCAGTGTATAAATACACGACTCCGTAAGCAAGGCCTTGGCACGTTAACTTTTGGTGTTCAGCTTGAGTTTCATCGGAAGCAATTTAAGTTTCTGCCTGGGGGCCGGAATAGCCCAGTGGTAGAGCGCCGGACTCGTAATCTTGGTGATCCTGGGGTTGCAAAGAATCTCCGCCGGGCCGTTT
>CM065742.1:31190221-31202721 GCA_033310375.1 Conus canariensis
GTGTGTGTGTGTGTGTGTGTGTGTGTGGTTTTACTGTCGGAAACATTTTTTTTCTAGAAATCTAAGCCTTTTGGAATAGTTGATTTATAAAATGTTGATTTCTAAAATCAAAGTAAGCACGTCACAAGTGTTCCGAAAGAGTTCTGTAAGATTTACATATTTGGACTTTCCTAAAAAAAAAAAAAAGTTGAATGAATGATGATAATAATAATAATAACAACAAAAACAACAACAACAACAGCAATAACAATATTAGATAATAAGATTTTCAAAAGTCGTTGTAGATAATTTTGTTTAAATGTTGAGGTTCGGTCTCAAAATGCTATAATTAATCTTTGCGTTATTTCCATACATATTACATTCTTGGTAATGTTCTGAAAATGTACATGAAAAATTGATAAACCCAGTGCGTAGGTTATGTGTGCATGTACTCTCTCTATCTCTCTGTTTATATGTGTGTGAGTCTCTCTCTCTCTCTCTCTCTCTCTCTCTCTTTCTCTTTTGTGTGTGTGTGTGTGTGTGTGTGTGCGTGTGTGTGTGTGTGTGTGTGTGTGTGTGTGTGTGTGTGTGGGCGGTGTGTGTGCGCGCTTGCTTGCTTGCTTGCGCGCGCGCGCGCGTGTGTGTGTGTATGTGTGTGTGGGTGTGTGGGTGTTTTAGAGAAAAGAGAGAGAGAGAGAGAGAGAGAGAGAGAGAGAGAGACAACTAGAAAGACAGACAGACAGACAGAGAAAGCGTGAGCAGAAAGGGAGGCTGGCGAAAGGATTGTCAAAATGTTGTGACGGAGAGATAAAGAGAAGAGAGAGAGAGACACGAGCTCAGAGAATGAGAATGACTCTCTCTCTCTCTCTCTCTCTCTCTCTCTCTCTCTCTCTCTCTCTCTCTCTCTCTCTCTCTCTCGTGTGTGTGTGTGTGTGTGTGTGTGTGTGTGTGTGTGGTGTGTGTGGTGTGTGACGGAGACATGAAGTGAAGAGAGAGAGAGAGACACGAGCTCACAGAATGAGAATGACTCTCTCTCTCTCTCTCTCTCTCTCTCTCTCTCTCTCTCTCTCTCTCTCTCTCTCTCTCTCTCTCTCGTTTCATCTCAAGATTTATAGACAGGAATAATTTTGGCTTGCTTAAGAATATAGGGAAAATAGCTTTTGTCAATGCAGAGATTGTACAAATAAGTTAAAGAGTCTGTGATGATAGGAGCACATGATTTAAGAATCTTACCATCTAAATCATCAAGGCCATGTACGCCTGCCTGTTTGAGACGTGTAAGATGAATGTAAACGTTAAACACCGTAATAGGAGGAGAGACAGCGTCCGAGGTTATATTTCTAGAATAACAAAATTCGTTAAGTAACTCAAGATCATTAAAGGAGGACCTATCATTTGTTATGGTCGAGGAAGATATATTAGAAAAATGGTGGTTTAAAATAGTGGTTTAAATCATCAGTTGAAAGCCCTTTAATAGAGGCAGACATTTTATCGACTTTCTTTTTTGCGAGAATGTTAACAGCTTTTCAAATCGATTTCGAATTATTAGAACCTTCCAATACAAGATCTCTGAAGTATTTCTTTTTTGCTGAACGTAACATTGCCGTAACTTTATTTCGTTATTTTTTTTTTGAAATCTTGCAATTGTTTTGCTTTTAACAGCATGTCTCTTTCACGCATCACATCCTTGATGATATCAGTCAACCAAGGAGGCTTGGGGGAGAATGTTTTACTCTTGTAGTTATAAAGGGAGCATGTTTGTCATAGATACAAGTAAACGACTTGTGACAGAATTGAAATGCTTCATCAGGATCAGTGAACTGATGATACACGTTTGATACAGATGAATGTGCTAAGTCGAAAAGAAATACGTTTTTATCAAAGTTAGGTGATAACTTTGTGTTCAGGCCTAGGAATTTTTGTACCTGTCCTGAATGTGGAGAATACACTTCAACGTTTTGTTGGTGTTTGCTATACATGTGATCAAGCAGTGGTTCAGAAAACGGAGTAATTTTAGTGGGCGTTTCAGTTAATTGATGAAGTACAACATTCTCAACTGTTTGAATCCATCGATGTTTGGGCTTTAATAGATCAATGTTAAAAGCACCGAGAAGGATGATTTCATTGTCAGTCAGTGTTACATCTTCAAGCATATCAGTAAATGTGTTGACCCATTCTATATGTTCGGCGGGGTTTCTATAAATGAATCCAGTGAATAATGGCTTGTTTCTTTTCAGATTAATTTCGACCCATATACATTCTACATTGTGTTTTTCAAGCGACATGATACGTTTATACGTAACAGACTGACTGTTATATAGGATTAACCAGTTTGTTTTGGTAGAATGGGATCACGTCTCACGGTGTTGTACCCGGGAATAGATACATCTGCATCAGAAACATTCTTCGATAAACGTGATTCAGCACAACAAAATACGTGAAACTGTCGGCCAGAGTTACATGTAATGGAAGATAACTGATCTAATTTGTTGAGAACATGGTTGATATTTAAAAAAACCTACTCGGAGGCCGTTCCTAGACGGCCACGCATTCACCGTGGGCATTGCGACTGAGTGGTGATCACAATCAAATGATACAGGTTGCAGCTTCAAGGACAGCTAGTATCTGGTTCAGCCAGCGTAAATGGAAACTCGTGCAATATATGCAACTAAGCAAAGAATCTTAATAGGAATGCACGAAAAGGAAGATAGCACTGTAACGTAAACTGGGTAGCACAGTTGCAAGACACAACTGGATTCACAGGAAAAAGGAAGAAAAAAAAAAGAAAAAAAAAAAAAAAAATCCAGTGACAAAAAATCTCAAGCGAGAATCAAATGATCAAATAGCAACCCCAGTAATTTCCACAAAGCAAGCAATTATGCATAAAGCACGTAAACAGATCAGGAAAATAAAGAATGACACAAAGTATGCTATCAAATATTCTGAAAATGTCTACAAAACTGACAAGCAAGATTCGTAATACGCAAAATATTTTTTAGTCCCCCCCCCCCCCCCCACGTGTTAGGTACACAGCGAGATCAAAACAGCCGCCTTCAAGTTACAGTTGCAAATATACTGCATTATGTCAACAACGAGTACGGCTAACCTGCAGCATATAAACACTCATGTTCTCACACTCATACATACCCACGTTCATACACCAACATGTAGACATAGACGTATGTGTTCTGACATAAAAGGTTAGAAGCCTGAATTATGCATAATTTTATCTGTGAATGTTCTGCTGCAGATTTAACATGTGAGAAGTCATCATGTTTAATAAGTAAAGGTATTGATTAATATTATTTTGAGGAGTAACAGCCCGTGTATTCAGCACTCTCTCTCTCTCTCTCTCTCTCTCTCTCTCTCTCTCTCTCTCTCTCTTGTGTGTGTAGTGTGTGTTTGCATGTGTGCGTGCGTGCGTGCGTGTGTGTTGGTATGTGTGTGTGCAGGTGTTGGTGTGCACATATAATCACCCAAAGACCGCCAACATCATATTAAATAGCAAACTGGACTATGTGACAAACAAGAGGTAACTTTAAAAAACAAGATCAGCATCAGAAACTACATCAGTCACAGACATGCCTGATAAACATGGTAGGTATGCCCCGAGAAACACACTCTCAACTAAAACACGACCTCTTGATATGTTAGTTTCGCCCCATATACATTTTGTTGAAGCATTATACTTAGTTCTGAGAGTATCTAGTTCCAGTCGATAAAATGTTTGAAACGAAATTTCTGTATTGATATATATCCCGAATCTGCAGATTGTTGATGCTTTTGACATTATCAGTACTGAAAAGTTGACTATTCTGTGTTTCAGCATAAGAAATAAGGTTCTAAAACGGTCCCAAGCCTTTTGTTTTAACATTTGATGACTCTCTTGTAAAGTGAAGGATATGTTAAATTGTGAACACATTTCAGTTCCAGCGCCCTTTTTCGCACATCTGTCAGCGAGTTCATTACCCAAGATTCCACAGTGTGATGGCATCCAAAAGAAAGTTGAGTCAGCTCCTCTACATATCAAGATATGAATTAAATGACAAGTGTCCTTTAGCATAAAATCATCTGATTTCAATTTGCAAAACTATATGGACTGTAATACCAACATTGAATGTGCACAGAACATCTCTTTCTTTTCATGCTGGTCACCCTTGTGTCCAACCACAAGAACTTTTCAGCAGTTGTTTCAAACAGGTTCAATAGTCAACCTTTTTCTTTGCTTACAAGTCGTTTTCTAAAATTAAAAGCACTGTAGTAGTGAACTTGTCCAGCTAGTCGATCTGGACAATACAATAATCACACTACTCCCCCCCCCCTCCCCATTACCCCCCCCCCCCCCCCCCCCCCCCCCCCCCCCCCATTTCTTCAACCCGTTACCCTGGCCTGCAAGAAAAAACTGCCAACGAAGAACTTGACACATCCTGATATGTTTAGGTGTTCTTCCTCTGACTGCAGGTCTTGCAAAGTGTCCAACAGCTCTTACTTTCCGTGATCATCCCTCCCTCCCCCCCCCCCCCCCCCCCCCTTACTATGCGGTGATTGTTTTCGCCGACGCCGAATCAGTTAGGATGTCAGCCACACCGGGTATTTGTGAGTTCAGAACAGGCAGAGCTGTGACCATAATGAATAGCTCATTTATAAACAAAGCTGAGATATATCTGATTGCACGAAATTAACAGAATGAAGGAAAGCGGTAAAGCTTGTTTTTGGGGTTTTTCTTTTTTCTTTTTTTTTTGTCTGGCGTGTGTGTTTGACAGTGATAGAGGCTGGGGTGGCAGGTCTACAAGCGATACCAGTACAGGGTTTTCAGGGTTGTATAGTAACGTCTACAGCGCCGGTATACAATGAATATTGAAGCATTGCTGTCTTTACTGCTAACGTCTGACCTTCGCTAAAGTTTCGTTCGGTAAAATGCAGCGACAAATTCTTCGTTGGAAACAAGGCCAACTGACATAGGCTAGAACACCAAGGCTACATCAAAATGTTGTTATGCCCTGCATAGTTATGCGGGGATTGTCTTCAGTCGTGACAAGCTCCTAACATAGCATTATCGGTTTCCAAAATCCCCCGAAGTCGGAGTGTGGCTGCCCACGTGGCGGGGTAATCAAAAACGGTCACACACGTAATGTTCTCATCCCCAGCTGATGCATTTGTACCATAATGTTCAAGTACTTTGGCTGTTCGGATGATCCCTGGAGTCTTTTAGCCAGGATACGACGACGACGACGACAACAACAACAACAACAACAACAACAACAACAACAACAACAACAACAACAACAACAACAACTGGCATTCGTGCCCCAGGACGCGGAATGAGCTCACGAAAAGGCAGGTGGAAGGTCAGGTACAAAGACCACACTGTGCTTCATGTTGACTGACCATGGCAGCGGGCTATGGCATCGGCAATAGTGGTACAGCGACGTTGACTCGTGCCTGTGTGCTGCCCGCTTTAGCGTCAGTGAGATGGTGCGACATGTGGGAAGCAATCAATTGACCCCCGCCACACGTGCTAATTGAGATCAGCGGGATACGTGTGCAATTTCGACAAACCGTCCGTGAGAGTGTCACCAAGAAAAACACGTCTGGTTCAGTCGGCTCCGGTTTCTTATATTTGTTTAATTTTGAGTTTCAAGTTTGCGCTAGGGCGCATGCACACGTGCACGTACGCACGCACGCACACACTCACACCACACACACACACACACACACACACACCACACACACACACACACACACACACACACACACACACGAGAGAGAATATTGCTTTAACGGCTCAGTAATGAATATGGCTTAACCGTCCGTAACATTAATGAACATCGCCTTAATGGACCACTAATGATCATTGTCTTATTAAGGGACCGTCACTTTGATTAACATGGCCTTAACGAGCCATTAATCAGTATTGTCTTCAGGGACCGTTACTTTAATTAACAAGGCCTTAACGAATTATTGATGATCATTGTCTCAAAGGACCGTTACTTTAGATAACATCGCCTTAATGGACCATTAATGATCATTTCTTAAGGGACCGTTACTTTGATTAACATGGCCTTAACGTACCATTAATCAGTATTGTCTTCAGGGACCGTTACTTTAATTAAATATGCCTTGACGAATTATTGATGATCATTGTCTCAAAGGACCGTTACTTTAGATAACATCGCCTTAATGGACCATTAATGACCATTTCTTTTCTTTTTTTTTTTTTTTTTTTTTTGCTGTCCCAACCTCTGCGCCACCTCAGAAGCAGTGCACCCACGCCGCTCGTTCCGACACCCCGTCCACAGCCACAGCCCGGTCGGCCCCGCCGCAGCCCCGGCACCGGCAATCCACAGGGAGCAGTCAATGTCAAGTCGTCAAGAGGCAACCCACCGGAGGAGATACTGCACTGCCGCCGAGTCACTTCGGTGGTGTTCAGTGGCGCCTGTTCTGATCTAACATACGCAGGACACCACCTACTAAGCCCCCTACTGACGACAATAATTGCTTAGTCGCGGAGCCGGCGTGAGTGAGCTCTCCCTCCGGAGGGCGCCACCACGTCCGTCCAACGACAGCCCCCATGGACCCGCCGATTCCGGTGACCCCGACGGAACCAAACCAAGGCCACAGACGTGGAGAGGACATCGAAATTGAGGTTCCCATGAGAGCAGGGCATGAAGGGCCACAGAATTTGAGACATTTTTTTATGCTGATCGATGAGAATGAGGATGATTAAGATGATGCTACGGATTTCCATTTCGGTCTGAGACTACATGACAGGGCTGTACTCTACGCTTCCTTTCATCATATATCCCGGCGTCAACCAGGCCCGAGAGATACAGGCACCTGCAGTGTTGGTCAGGAAATTTGAGCAACACTCTCAGAAACGTATCCATTAAGTGGATGAAGCTCGACTGTGTGGTCCCAGTCTTCCCAACTGAGTCCGCAGCAAACTCAACTCTGGGTAGGAGCCGGTCGGGGCAGAAAAACCCACATGACTCTGACGGGATTCGAACCCACGACCTCCCAGCCAGGAGTCGCGACGCTAACCACTTCGCCACGGTGGCTGGTTATTAATGATCATTTCTTAAGGGACCGTTACTTTAATTAACATGGCCTTAACGGACCATTAATGATCATTGTCTCAAGGCACCGTTACTTTAAATAACATCGCCCTAACGGACCATTACTTTAATGAACATCGCCCTAACGGACCATTACTTTAATGAACATCGCACTAACGGACCATTACTTTAATGAACATCGCCCTAACGAACCATTACTTTAATGAACATCGCCCTAACGAACCACTACTTTAATGAACATCGCCCTAACGAACCATTACTTTAATGAACATCGCCTTAACGAAACATAACTGCAATGGGCATTAACATAACCGGCATGATCTTAATTAGCTGATGAAGCCTGATCTACGCGTTAGTTTGACGGACATCGCCGTATCTGACTAGCTTTGCAGGTGTTACGTCGGTGTATACTAACTTAGAGGACGTCGTCTTAATTTTAGGACGTCTTGATTTTAGGACACGGCAGCAGCTGACATCACTTTTAACAGCCAGTTCTTTAACCAACATTAGTCTTGACAGACATTACCCAGGTGGACGTTGTTTGAATGGACCATTATTTCAACAATTATCGCGGCCCCTGAGGTGACCCAAAACAGACATCATATTGGCGGACATTGTCTGAGCCGCCATTACTTTATCAGACATGCCCCTTAGTGGACAGTTTCTCAACAAATATGACCTGAATGGACATGATCTTAATTAACGGACCAAAACTTCAACGGACATGGCGGCCACTGACATGATCTTAACAGACTCCACCTTGACAGACCTTTAAAGTGGAGGACATGGACATCTCAGCTGACCGCTGTCTTAGTGGACATCATAAATGGGCATTATCTTAACTGACGGTTGCTTCAGCAAACATCGTCTAAACTGATCATTGCCTGAGCACATCACCTAAACTGATCATTGCCTCAACACATCACCTAAACTGATCATTGCCTCAACAGACATCACCTTGACTGTTGCCTCAACGGACATCACCGTAACTGTTGCCTCAACAGACATCACCGTAACTATTGCCTCAATAGACATCACCTTAACTATTGCCTCAACAAACATCATCTTGACTATTGCCTCAACAGACATCACCTTAACTATTGCCTCAACAGACATCACTTTAACTGATCATTGTCTCAACAGACATCACCTTAACTATTGCCTCAACAGACATCACCTTAACTATTGCCTCAACAGACATCACTTTAACTGATCATTGCCTCAACAGACATCACCTTAGCTATTGCCTCAACAGACATCACCTTAACTATTGCCTTAACAGATATCACCTTGACTATTGCCTTCACAGACATCACCTTAACTATTGCCTCAACAGACATCACCTTAACTATTGCCTCAACAGACATCACTTTAACTGATCATTGCCTCAACAGACATCACCTTAACTATTGCCTCAACAGACATCACCTTAACTATTGCCTCAACAGACATCACCTTAACTATTGCCTTAACAGACATCACCTTAACTGATCATTGCCTCAACGGACATCACCTTAACTATTGCCTTAGCAGAAATAACCTTAAATATTGCCTCAACAGACATCACCTTGACTATTACCTCAACAGACATCACCTTAACTATTGCCTTAACAGACATCACCTTAACTGATCATTCCCTCAACAGACATCACCTTAGCTATTGCCTCAACAGACATCACCGTAACTATTGCCTCAACAGACATCACCGTAACTATTGCCTAAGCAGACATCACCTTAGCTATTGCCTCAACAGACATCACCTTAACTATTGCCTCAACAGACATCACCTTAACTATTGCCTCAACAGACATTACCTTAACTGTTCATTGCCTCAACAGACATCACCGTAAGTATTGCCTCAACAGACATCACCTTAATTATTGCCTCAACAGACATCACCTTAGCTATACCTCAACAGACATCACCGTAGGTATTGCCTCAACAGACATCACCTTGACTATTGCCTCAACAGACATCACCTTAGCTATTGCCTTGACAGACATCACATTAACTATTGCCTCAAAAGACATCACCTTAACTATTGCCTTAACAGACATCACCTTAACTGATCATTGCCTCAAAAGACATCACCTTAACTATTGCCTCAACAGACATCACCTTAACTGATCATTGCCTCAACAGACATTACCTTAGCTATTGCCTTAACAGACATCACCTTAACTATTGCCTCAACAGACATCACCTTAACTATGCTAATGACTACCTAACTATTGCTGAACGACATCACCGTAACTGATCATTACCTCAACAGTCATCGCCTTAATTGATCATTACCTCAATAGACATCACAGTCATTACCTATTGCCTCAATAGACATCACCTTAACTATCATCTCAACAGACAACACCTTAGCTATTGCCTCAACAAATATCACCTTAACTATTCATTGCCTCAACAGACATCTTCTTATCTGTTATCTCAACAGACATCACTTTAACTATCATCTCAGCAGACTTCACCTCAGCTGTTGCTTGAACAGACATCACCTTAACTATTCATTGCCTCAACAGACATCACCTTAACCATTGCCTCAACAAACATCACCTTAACTATAACCTCAACAGACGTAACCTTAGCTATTACCTCAACAGACATCACCCTAACTATTCATTGCCTCAACAGACATCACACCTTAAACCATTGCCTCAACAGACATCACCTTAACCATTGCCTCAACAGACATCACCTTAACTATTCATTGCCTCAACAGACATCACCTTAACCATTGCCTCAACAGACATCACCTTAACTATAACCTCAACAGACGTAACCTTAGCTATTACCTCAACAGACATCACCCTAACTATTCATTGGCTCAACAGACATCCCCTTAACTATTTGCCAACAGACATCTTCTAACTATTATCTCAACATATATCACCTTAACTATTATCTCAACAGACATCACCTCAGCTATTACTTCAACAGACATCACCTTAACTATTCATTGCCTCAACAGACATCACCTTAACCATTGCCTCAACAGACATCACCTTAACCATTGCCTCAACAGACATCACCTTAACCATTGCTTCGACAGACATCGCCTTAACTATTATCTCAACAGACGTCACCTTAGCTATTACCTCAACAGACATCACCCTAACTATTCATTGCCTCAACAGACACCACCTTCATTATTGCCTCAACAGACATAACCTTAACTATTGCCTCAACAGACATCACCTTAACCATTCATTGCCTCATCAGACATCACCTTATCTATTGTCTCAATAGACATCACCTTATCTATTCAGACATCACCTTATCTATTGTCTCAACAGACATCACCTTAACTATTGCCTCAACAGATATCACCTTAACTATTCATTGCCTCATCAGACATCACCTTATCTATTGTCTCAACAGACATCACCTTATCTATTGTCTCGACAGACATCACCTTAACTATTGCCTCAACAGACATCGCCTTAACTATTGCCTCAACAGACATCACCTTAACTATTCATTGCCTCATCAAACATCACCTTTACTATTGCCTCAACACACATCACCTTAACTATTCATTGCCTCATCAGACATCAGCTTAACTATTGCCTAAACAGACATCACCTTAACTATTATCTCAACAGACAATACCTTAACTATTCATTGCCTCATCAGGCATTACCTTAACTATTGCCTCAACAGACATCACCGTAACTATTCATTGCCTCATCAGACATCAGCTTAACTATTATCTCAACAGACAACACCTTAACCATTGCCTCAACAGACATCACCTTAGCTATTATCTCAACAGACATCACCTTAGCTATTACCTCAATAGACATCACCTTAACTATTCATTGCCTCAACAGACATCACCTTAACTACTGCCTCAACAGACATCACCTTTACTATTACCTCAATAGACATCACCTTAACTATTACCTCAGCAGACATCACCTTAACTATTCGTTGCCTCATCAGACATAACCTTTACTAATACCGCAACAAATCACCTGTACGGACCGTCAACCTGAAGCGCATAATCATCTAAGCGACCTATTAGTGTAACGGACATCGCCATAACGACTGTTGGCTTTTGCTAACGGACTATTAACTTAACGGACATCGCCATAGCAGACTATTGGCTTTTGGTAACGGATTATTGGCATGACAGACATCGCCATGGCAGACCACTGACTGAACGAATATCATCATAGCCAGCCATTTGTTTTCGTTCGCCGACCATTGACTTAACGGACCATTAGCCTTTGTTAGCGGACTATTGGCTAACCATACAAACAAAAGAGCGTAACAAAAAAAAGAAAATCAACTTCTTCTTCTTCTTCTTCTTCTTCTTCTTCTTCTTCTTCTTCTTCTCGACTCATCCTCTTCTAGCGCTTGAGACTCGGAAAACAAAGTCATCAAAAACCATATTCGTTGATTACTCAATGAACCTGACCAGTAGCAAACAGCAAGAGAAAAGTGGCCACCCTACAATTAACAAAAATCATGTTCTTTACAAGTGACCTGTGCTAAAGACTCTGGGTGTATCCAACGATCAAGTGATCCCCCTCCCTCCTCTCCCCCCCCCCCCCCCCCCACTCCACTCCCCCCAATTCCATGTTCCAGGAGCTCCCGACCAAGTTCAACAGAGCTCTGCTTCTCAACGTGGGCACAGTGGAGGCTTCCCTCAGGGATGCCTACAACTGCTTCGTCTTCCACGACGTGGACCTCATCCCTTTGAACGACCACAACCTCTACCGCTGTAGGGAGCAGCCGCTGCACCTGGCTGCGGGTATCAACAAGTTCGGATACAGGTAGGTGGTGGGTATTTTGTGGGTATGAAAATTATAAACAGCAGGCAGGCTTTGGTATTTTCTTTGTAGGTATCAACATTATACACAGCAGGTAGGCTTTGGTATTTTCTTTGTGGGTATCAACCTTATAAATAACAGGAAGTTGTTGGTATTTTCTTTGTGGGTATCAACATTATAAACAACAGGTAGGTGGTGGTATTGGGTATTGTCATTATGAACAACAGGTAGGTGTTGGTATTTTCTTTGTGGGTATCAACATTTATAAACAACGGGTGGTGGTGGTATATTATCCTTTGTTGTGGGTATCAACATTATAAACACAGGTAGGTTTGGTATTTTCTTTGTGGGTATCAACATTATAAACAACAGGTAGGTGTTGGTATTTTCTTTGTGGGTATCAACATTATAAACAAGGGTGGTGGTGGTTTCTTTGTGGGTATGTCACATTATAAACAAACAGGTAGGTCTTGGTATTTTCTTTGTGGGTGTCAACATTATGAATAACAGGTAGGTGTTGGTATTTTCTTTATGGGTATCAACATTATAACAATAGGTAGGTGGTGGTATTGGGTATTGTCATTATAACAACAGGTAGGTGTTGGTATTTTCTTTGTGGGTATCAACGTTATAAACAACAGGTAGGTGTTGGTATTTT
>CM065742.1:31210221-31212721 GCA_033310375.1 Conus canariensis
AGATTTCAGGATGAAATGTGGAACATTTATACCAATATTCATCAGTGTTATGTGGAAGAGGGCTGTTGTGAAGAAGGCAAAACGGATAGCCCTGTTAACACCACGAACTCGCACGGCCGGTGCTCAGCTTGGACTGACCCTCGTTCTGTTGTGCTGGGGGGACAATTCCTTTCTGCATCGGGGTGAAGGCAAATTCCTTCTGCGCTGCGGAGACATCGAGTCAAACCCCGGCCCCAACCCCGATCAAGGCAACCCTTCGTCGGCTGGCAATGTGCGGCAGACCCGTTCTCCACCTCTTATCCCTCACGCTCTACCAAGGAAGCTTCTGTGGTGGAAGTGATTTCAAGACTGGACAGCATGAACACCACCCTCAACCGCAAGCTGGATGACGTGAAACAAGACGTGAGTCATCTCCGGCAGGAGTGTGGTGTTCTTCATGAACTTGTGAGTGATCTTAAGAGTCAACTTAATGATCTGCGACACAAGAATGACATTTTGGAACAACAGAATAAGGACTTAAATGGAAAAGTGGATGATTTACAGAAGAAATGCGACGATTTGGAAAATAGGTCAAAACGGAACAATCTGATTTTTTTATGGTATCCCGAAAAGTGAGAATGAAACTAATGAAGTTTGTGAGGGACTAATTCACGATGCCATCACTGATAAATTAGACCTGACAGATACCATAGAATCTGACCGTGTCCATCGACTCGGCTCTAAACCAGACGCCCCCATCATTGCTCGGTGCTCCTTCTATAAACAAACAGTTAAAATCCTAAAAGCGAAACAAAAACTGAAGGGCACCGGAATATTCATTGGGGAGGATTTTTCACCAAGTGTCCGTGAAATCAGGCTAAGTTGAGCCCATTTCTGAGAGAGGCCAGAAGCGAAGGCAAACAAGCACGAATGATTTTTGACCATTTGCTTATTAATGGCAAAAAGTTTGCTCTAGATGCTCACGACTCTTTAACAGAAGTGAGATAGGTTGTCGGCCGGCCCGTTAAACGTATTGATTTCATGGAGGGGGGCAGTTTTCAGAGGGGCACAAAGGTCTCGCTGCCATCTAAGCAATCCCTTTCTTGCTCACACACTCGCTCTGTGGCACCGAGCGGGGCACGTGGAAATCAAACGCTCGTCCTCTCGGTTGAGAATGTTATAAACCAAGATTCGCAAGTTCTGGTTTCCCATGCGTCGTTTGGTGTCACGGAGGAGGTGGAAGGAGATTTTTTCTCTAATGGAGTTGTGCAGAGCAGTGTTTCCTCTGAAAACAATACTCCAGATCCTGTTCCACGCTCTAAAGTATCTTCTGCACATACCCTGAGACCTTTATCATTTCTGTCTGGGAACATCAATGGTTTACTTTCAAAGTTAATATTTAATGACTTTTTGTTTTATGTTTCTTCTTTCGATTTTGTTTACCTGGTGGAGACTGTTGAAAAAGACTGGGATTCCAGTTCATTCGTTCAATTTGAAATGTATTGTAAGCCCTCTGTCAAATTTACTAGTCAAGGGAGAAACTCAGGGGGGGGGGGGGGGGGATAATTTTGTTTAATAAAAAAGGAGTTTTGTCCGTTTGTACGTCAACTGAACGTTAAGTATGAAAATATGTGTGCTTTCATTCTTGATAAGCGGTTATTTGGGTGTTCTTGTGACGTTCTATATGTATGCGTGTATATTCCACCAGAAAGTTCTCCTTTCTATGGTTATTTATGTTACGATCAGGGGATTACAATACTTGAAGATTGTTTGACTGACTTATTACTAACACTGGATGATGTTTATGTTATGATCTGTGGTGATCTGAATAGCCGTATTTCAACTCTTTCTCCGCCTCGACCAGTAAACAATCATATACCTCATTTTGAAGACAGCACTAAACAATCTAGTCGTCACTCTCAAGATACACAGGTAAACACTTATGGAAAATTGTTGATGAATATGTGTACTGCCCTTGATCTAGTTGTTCTCAATGGTTTATGTAATGGCGACCAAGAAGGTCGCTACACATATATTGGTGAAAATGGATGTAGCGTGAATGATTATTTCATTTTGTCTAATGACTTTTAGACATCATTTGTGATTCGTGTGAAATGAATGTTGTTGACCGCGTTGAATCTGACCATTGTCCTCTTGATCTTGCCCTTTCGGTTCAGAATGTGTTTAACAGAAATGATGATAAGGAGATACAAATTATTGAAAAGTTTATGTGGAATGAACAGTACAGTCAGGTCTTTTATGGTAAAATCTGTGAAGCAGAAAATCGCAGTAGACTAAAAAAAATGCCATAGAGTTAATTGATGTAAATATCAATGAAGCATTGAATCTGTTTAACGATTGTATAAGAACATGCGCCACATGCATGAAAAGAACAATAAAGTTGGGCCAGACTAAATGTAAAGAGGGATGGTTTGACGCAGAATGTCATGTTAACAAGAAAAAAGTGCGTACTTTGTTGGGAATATTTCGTAGAACTTTGGATAAGAATGATAAGAATCTG
>CM065742.1:31217721-31222721 GCA_033310375.1 Conus canariensis
CAAGTTTGGAAAAGTGGGTTTGTGGGAAGAAAAAGGTTAAAGTAACAAACTAGTACAAACATTTAGGGATGGTTTTAACCACGAAACTGAACATTGGTGCAGATTTCCCCGAGGCTTTCAGCAAAGGGAGACGCAAGTATAGTTTAGAAATGGTTTGATTCATATGTTAACGTGCGCCATTGAAATATGGGGTGTAGAGGAAGAGTGCAAATAACTGAAAGCAGTGCATTCATGTGCCATAAACAGATTCCTGAATATCCCTTTACATGTCACAAACAAACAAACAAACACAGAAGGGAAAGTGGTCAATATCCATTGCACCAACACCTCTGCAAAATGCGTCAGATATCGGCTGGACTATGTACATGCGCATGTGAAATGTTGTTATTACAACATCATTCTAATGATTTCCCTCGAATGTCCACAAATGTACTCAAAACTGGCAGAAAATGGATTTGGTCGAGCATGGCTAATTCAAAGCATCGGATATGAGGCTGGTGATGCCAGTGAATTTTAAGATAGACTCGTTTCAAACGGCAAGCCAATCCGGCTTTCGCGCTTAGGGAATAATGATAAATATAGATGGCACCATTCATTCATTCAAGACATTACCAAACACAAAAAGAATTATCATGTTTCAAATACTTTGTACAGAACAGACAGTCTTGCCAACTTTCCCCTGAGAGTATGTGCCTTCAACATTGTAACAGATGGTTCTTAGATAATGTAATGATGAGCCTTTCGGCCGACTCTGGGGAAAGGTCCAGCGGCGATGGGGAGGGACTCACTGACCGCAGGGAAAGTCCTGTTGACAACGGGAAGGGCTGTGACCTGGGATTCTCTTCAGCGAGCACGTAAGACCTCATGGCAAAGGCTTGGCTGTGTCTGATGTTGGACTGTCATCACCTGTCAGCGGCACAGCAACGAGCGAGGCTAGGCTACGGGATGCACACGGCAGTACCTTGATTGTGGCCTTTTCTTTGCCGGTGGGCTCTGCAGTCTTCAAATATGGGCTGGTACGCCCTTGACAACGCTCCCGCTTAGGTTCTGTCGTGTCACATCCGGTGGCCATGACACGATGGCATACGCCAGGGAGCAATTACGTCCCTCCACGTGTTGAGGGAATGCCCTGTGCGTGCCTGCACCCTATGTGAACACAGCGCAGGCTTCCAAGGGTGGTGCAGGATTGCTCCCAGCTGGTTTGTTCGGCAGTTTGAGGACAGTACTTCTCTGGGTCCTACCCGCACCTTCGGGTGTGTCTTTTTTTTTTTTCTTGAGGAGGGCCCAACCTGTCCATCTTATAAAAATGACTTCCTGCGTCATCGCATTGCCTACAACAACAACAACAACAACAACAACAACAACAACAACAACAACAACAACAACGTCCAGAACTGCAGTAGTTCTCCGGGGTTCCTATTCACAACACCGTGGCAAAGCTTCTTACGAACAGTGAAAATGCAATAAGGAAAACACTCGAGGGCCACCACTCTCATAATGCAAAGCAAGGAAAAAGAAAAAAAAAAAAGGAAATAATGACAAAATAACCGATAACAATGAATACCGAAGTTGCTCAAGACGACCCTAGCTTATGTATGCTGTGCACATCTTTTAGAGTGGTGGGGGATGGAGAGAGAGAGGGAGGGAGGGAGGGAGGGAGGGAGGCATGAAGAGGGTAAAGGGAAGTGTTGAGGGGGGGGAGGGGGTGGAGAAATGGGAGGGAGAGAGTGGAGGAAGGGGAATCTGTGTGCGTGGGAGCGCATGCACGTTGTACATATGGTGTGTTTGAATGGGTTAGTGTAGTTACAACTGTTGTGCGTATTTATCTTCCAAGTGTGTAACTATGCAGATTGTTTGACATGTGCTCATACATTTTCACCCTTGGCTGTGATGCTGTGGAGAAAAATAAAGAAAGCAGAAACATTCTCTATCTCTCTGTCACTGCTGTGTGTGTATGTGTGTGTGTGTGTGTGTGTGTGTGTGTGTGTGTGTGTGTGTCTGTCTGTCTGTCTCTGTCTCTCTGTCTCTGTCTCTCTGTCTCTGTCTCTCTGTCTCTGTCTCTGTCTTCTGTCTGTCTGTCTGTCTGTCTGTCTTCTCTCTCTCTCTCTCTCTCTCTCTCTCTCTCTCTCTCTCTCTCTCTCTCTCTCTCTCTTCGTTCCTCGACATTTCACTGGTGAGATTTTTTCATATGCAGCATTATTACTTTTTTTTTTATGAGCAGTAATGTAGTCTTTCATCCTGTCTACAAGGATGATGTATGAACAGGACAAGAACATACATGCCTTTATATAACTTTGTGTCGTCCTTCCCACAAGGAGACAATGACCTGCTCCTCTCCATCAAAATGACAAGAAGCGGGGTCGGGGGGGGGGGGGGGGGGGGTTATGCGGCAGTATCTTTTTTTTTTTTTTTTTGATGTATGCATACACTTAGGCCTACGGGCTCTCAGTGTCAACCCTCGTCAGACTTATTTGCACCTATTTGTAGTAAAACTAAACAGCTTCTATGGTTGATTTAGAAGTATTCATTAAACCATTCACCTACACCATGAAAGAGAGAGAGAGAGAGAGAGAGAGAGAGAGAGAGAGAGAGAGAGAGAGAGAGAGAGAGAGAGAGAGAGACTGTACTGCATTTTTGTTTATTATTCATCACCACTTGAACCCTGTAGACAAGGGGGAAAACGATTGTACAAAAAGTTGAATTTGATATGAACACACCATCACTTAAACACACGTTTCCATCGTTCTTTCTCTCCTACTCCGTCCCCATCTCCCCCCCCCCCCCCCCCTTTTCGCCTCTCTCCTTCCTCTCTCCCCTCCCCTCCCCTCTCACTTTCCACACACACACACACACACACATACACACACGCACGCACGCACGCACGCACACACACATACATATACACGCCCGCGCGCGCGCGCGCGCCCGCGCTTTAAATCATTCCGAAATTAATCAGTGCTATGTGCGATGATTTTGTTTTTTTCTCTCACATACATGGCTTCAGCTACATATGTTACCAGATCCTTTGCAACAGGTTCATTATGATCAAATAACAACCTGGCAACGCTTGAGCTGTTCGGGCGGCATGGGGAGAGAGAGAGAGAGAGAGAGAGAGAGAGAGAGAGAGAGAGAAGACAGACAGACAGACAGACAGACAGACAGACGCTGACACTGACACTGACACATTTTTATGTGCATTAGCTTTTCACAGCCTTCGTGCCAAGGGGAACAATTCACAAAATAGCGGTGTATAATTAGCAACGAGTAAAGGGAACATACTCAGGCACATCCACTCAAACACGCGAGCGCACGCGCGAGCGGCCACTTACATGTATACTTTAACCATGAGCAATTTCTAATTTAGGGTCACATTCTACACACACACACACACACACACACGCGCGCGCGCGCGCGCGCGCGCGCGTGCGCGCGCACACACTAATAATCATCATCATAATAAATGCCAGACCCGACCATCCATCTGTAATTATTTAAATACTAAGCGTCCATTGAAACTCAAAAAAATTTTGAGTGGTTATTTTGTCTTTTTAATTTCTCTCGTTTTTTTTTTTTTTTTTTTTTACTCTTCCACTATAAACAGTAAACAAGTGGAGTAACTTTTGTTCCCATAAGAAAACCTAACACAGAGTAACTTTTATTCAAGACTGGCACAGCCTTTTAAACTTGAATAAAGTCAGACAAATACATAGACGAACAATCTAATAGTGGGGGAAAAAACAAGCACAGGGCAACAACTCAACTGTCTTCATAGTAGACTTAGCAAAATTTGGACTTAAGGAGGGGAGGGGGGGGGGGGGGGGGGGTTATTGACCTGCGCTTGTTTTTTTCCCCCACTATTAGATTGTTCGTCTATGTATCTGTCTGACTTTATTCAAGTTTAAAAGGCTGTGCCAGTCTTGAATAAAAGTTACTCTGTGTTAGGTTTTCTTATGGGAGCAAAAGTTACCCCCACTTGTTCACTGTTTATTGTTTACTGTTCCCTGCCTCATTTCAATTCCTTTTCCACTGTAGCTATTCTTTTTGTTTGTTTGTTTGTTTGTTTTTCTTTTCCTTCCTTCTTACTTTTTCGTTTCTTTTCTTCCCAGTACCTTTTTCTTTCTGTCTTTTTTTTTTTCTTTGTACTTAACTTCTTTGTTTTACCGTCATCATTTTTTTTCGTTTTGTTTTAATGGTGTGTGTGTGTGTGTGTGTGTGTGTGTGTGTGGAGAGAGAGAGAGAGAGAGAGAGAGAGAGAGAGAGAGAGAGAGAGAGAGAGAGAGAGATGACGATGTGTCTCTTCAGTCAAGAACAGGCCAGCCTGAGTTATGTTCAGTCGTCTCATTTATAATTCTGAACAAGTCTCAAGAGAACCCACCTCCGCCAGCTCCAACCGGCTAAAGCCGGTTTCGCTGTTGCTCCACCGGCTTACCCAGAATGCCCCTGATCGGAGTGTGCCAGCGTAGATCAGGTGCGGGTCATTGAACTGTCAGTGTGATGAATGCTTCCACGTCATCAACTCCTTCAAAAAAAAAAAAAAAAAAAAAAGGCAAAAAGGCCAGGAGCCACACCTGTTAACTGTCTTCACTGTCGTGACCCAAAGCGTTTGGACCAAAAGGGTCACGAAAGACGATGGAAATCGTGGCAACCTTACGATTGTTGTCGTCGTCGTAGCCTGGCAGTTGATAATATTGGCCTGGATAGTTTGGAAAGAGGAAAACAAAGTCGCTACAACCTGATCACAAACAATAAGAAACAGGGCACATTTTTCTTTTTTCTTTTTTTTAAATATTTTTATTTAGCTGTGCCATCTTCCAAAAACACCCAGTGGTTTTGCTCACGCCGCTCATTCTAATTCCACAGGCATAGCTACACCAACATTTATTCCGTCATAGTCTGAGCACCAGCACTCTTTGGTGGAACATTTCCTCAGAAAAGAATTAGCCTCGCCGATGTCAGAGATAACTGATTTCTGTTTATCAAACTCTAAACGAAGTAAAAAT
>CM065742.1:31242721-31257721 GCA_033310375.1 Conus canariensis
GCACAGACCAAACAAGGAAACATCCACCCAAAGAAATCCCCTTAAAAGCAGTGTCAAACGGAGTTAGTGATTACCACCACGCTTTACAAGAATACGTTGAAATGGTTACAGAAGGACCTGGTGGAACACTACCAGGTTTTACCAGAAATCTTGGAAATGACGTCACAGGAAAACCTGAAGAAAACTGCCAGATTTTTGTTGTTGTTGTTGTTGTGGTTGTAGTTGCTGTTGTTGTTGTTGTAAGAAACCTTGCAATTGGAGTCATCAGAACATTGTGTGAACATCTCTGGACAGTACAAGAAAGCTTGGAAGTAGTAACAGCAAAAAAAAAAACAAAAACAAAACAGAATGACTAAACCGGCAAACCAAGTCACAAACTGATGAACAAACTACGCGTTTCGACCTATTGCGATTTCTTCAAGCAGGACAAACAACTTCTCGGAACAATGGAATCAAAGGATGAACAAACACAGTCAGTGATCTCTTCCACCGTGGTGCCAACAGTGGCGTGGGTGAACGACTGTAATGATGGAATGGAAAGAGAGAAAAGGAAGGGGAAAGGCTGGTGGGGAGACGAAACAGACTAAAACGATAACGATTAAAAAAAAAAAAAAAAGCGAAAACATAATGCACAAGATCACAATTCCACTCTTCAAATGTTCGCCCACGTGGCCTTTTTTTTTTTTTTTTTTTTTTTTTTTAAAGAGAGAACAAAATAAACAAAATCGATACAACTACGTAACGTCCATCTTTGGCAACTCAACTGGACAGAGCAAAGAATTGACGTCATAAATAGATGGCACAAATTCTGACATCATAATGTGTGATGTCATCAACGAGAAATAGAAGAAGAAAGAAGAAGAAGAAGAAAAAAAAAAAAATAGAAAAGAGAAGAAAGAAGAACATTCATCCTGAGGAACTAGACAGAGACACAATAACAGGATGGGAACAAATCAAATGTATCTCGAAATCATGGTTTGACAATGACAATGAAAATAAGGATGATGATGACGATGACAACGATGACAATAAAAATGATAACAATAGTAGTTGTAGTAATAGTAGTAGTTGTAGTAGTAGTAGCTGTAGTAGCAGCAGCAACAGTAGTAGTAGTAGCAGCTGAGTAGTAGTAGTAGCAGCAGCAGCAGTATAGTAGTAGTAGTAGTAGTCGTCGTCATCGTCGTAGTAGTAGTAGTCGTAGTAGTAGTAGCAGTCGCAGTACCAGTAATTATTGTAGTAGTACTGGTAGTAGTAGTAGCAGTACTATAAGTAGTAGGGGTGGTAATAGTAATAGCACAGCACAGCACAGCAGCAGCAGCAGCAGCAGCAGTAGTAGTAGTCGTAGTCGTAGTAGTAGTAGTAGTGATAATAACAATGATGATGATGTTGATGATGATGATAAGTGTGATGTAGGTGAAAAACGAAAGTTACAGAATGGAGAGAGAAAAGTGAACAAGTTGGAGGGGAGAGGTACACCCAAAAACAGCAACAAGAATGATAATAATTAAGACAACAAGAAACATGATGGTTTATCATCGTATGACGACGACGACGACGATGATGATGATGATGATGATGATGATGATGATGATGATGATGATCATCATCATCATCATCATCATCATCATCATCATCATCATCATGATAACAGTAATCATAGTAATTGTAACAAAAGAAAAAGGAGGAAGAGGAGGAGGGGGGGGGGGGGGGGAGAGGACAAAGTAACTTGTAATAGTAGTGATGACGACGACGACGACGACGACGATGATGATAATGATGATGATGATAGTAACAACAACAACAATATGATAATAATTATAATAATGACAATAATAATGATGATGATGATAATGATAGTAACAACAACAGCCATATAATAATGAGAAAGATGATGATGACAATAATAATAATAATAATAACAATAATAATAATAGTAATGATGATGATGATGATGTTAATAATAATGAGAAGAAGAAGAAGAGAAACAACAACAACAACAACAACAATAGTAATATCAACAACAAACAACAACATCAACAACAACAACAACAACGACGACGACGACGACGACGACGAACGACAAAAACGTGAAAGATAGCAAGGTAAAATTTGGTCAACACAATCAGAGACACATCCATTCAATGGATGAAACTCGGGCTGTGCGGCCCCATTCTTCCCAGTTGTACACATGGCGAATTCAAACCTGGATAGGGGCCGGTCGGGGCCGAAAAACAAACCCGCACAAAAATAAACGGCTCTAGCGGGAATCGAACCCACGACCTCCACAGCCGGGAGTCCGCCACGCCAGTCTCGACCTTTTCATTTCTGGGTGTTGGCTGTTTAGGCGTGGGGGGCCCACCGTTCGGTGTTCATAAACACATTCATCACCCTGTGAGCGATGACGCTGTCCGCTTCGCACGTGCAATTCGTGTGGAAAAGAGTACAGGGTCACGCCTCTCTGAGGCAGATTCAGTGAAATATGTTCAGTCTGGTTTCCACCGCTTTGGTGACGCTATCAAGTCTCTCACAGCGCTTTTGTCCACGGATGGAGTGAGACATGTATTTTAGGGTGACTGCGCCCACAATTATTCGAAAGAAATCAGTTCTCGTTGTTTTCCCGCTGGGTTACAAAGAGCAGACATCCCCCACCCCCACCCCCAACAGACATACATACACACGCAGACACACACTCGCGCGTCACACACACACAGACAGACAGTATAGAGACACACAATACACACACGTCCAGACAAACTACTGGGCCGATCTTTCTGAAATTTGTAGGTATGTTCATTACGGGTCACGGATGATGCCCGATGTTTTATTTCATAATAATAATAATGAATACTTATATAGCGCCTATTCTCGGCTAGAGCCAGCTCTAAGCGCTTTAACAATCCACACTCGTTACACAACGGCTGCCTACCTGGGTAGTGCCGACTGAAAGCTGCAGCTGGCGCTTCATCAGTCGTTTCCGTGTCATCCATCAATATCATTCATATCGTTCACTCTTTTCCTTACCTCCTTCATTCTTTCCATTCTCACGCAGGTGCATGCTATGTGTAACGTGTCATCCATACCAACGCAAACTGGCCTACTCTTCCGAAGTTGGTGATGGATTTTACGTGTTCAAGATGTTATGCGTGCGTTCACCACGAACTCGTTTATAGTCTCATTCGAAGGACTGTATGGAAATGGATCAGAACCAATGTTAACTCCGGGAAAATCCCCTGTACCGAAACGCCCCCGGCGGGGTTCGAACCCGCAACCCTAGATCACCAAGATTAGAGTCGGCGCTCTACCAACTGAGCTTTCCGCTATACCGTTATAGCGTTACTAACGGCTATAAGGCCCATAACGTTTTTTCTTTTATGGAATATCTCAGAAAGTGCTGCCGATCTTTCTGAAAATTTGTAGGTATGTTCATTATGGGTCACGGATGATGCCCGATGTTTACCAGAATAGCCGTTACTAACGGCTTAACGGCCCCAAACGGTTTTTTCCTCTTTATGGAATATCTCACGCGTATTCAAGATAAACTGGGAGTACGTTTATATGCTTTGCATCTTGTTAAACACAGAATGGGCATGAAAGTACAGGCAGGAAAGAATGTATTCAGTGTACTGTAACTAACTTTTCTTTTTTTTTTCTTCAATTTTAATTTGAAGTACCGCCCTAAAAATCACTTTTTTTTTCACGATGATAAGTCATCTTCAAACACTGAAATTTGGTACCCAAATGAAAGAAAAAAAGGCGACAAAAAGGGACGAAGGAGGCTGTCCATCTGTATACATAGTAACCTGCTCAGATTGATATACTAATAATAATAATATAAATACTTACATACGCCTATTCTCGGCTAATGACCAAGCTCTAAGCGCTTTACAATCCACACTCGTTTACACAACGGGCTGCCTACCTGGGTAGTGCCGACTGAAGAGCTGCCAGCTGGCGCTTCATTCAGTCGTTTCCCGTGTCATCCAGTCAATATCTTCCAATATCGCCCACTCTATATCCTTACTTCCTTCATTCTTTCTATTTCTCACGCAGGGTGCATGCTATGTGTAACGTGTCATCCATACCAACGGCCAAACTGGCCTTCTCTTCCGAAAGTTGGTGATGGGATTTGACGTGTGTGCAAGATGTTATGCGTGCGTTCACACACGGAACCTCGGTTTATAGTCTCATTCGAAGGACTGTATGGAAAATGGAGTCAGAACCAATGTTAACTCCGAGGGAAAAATCCCCCTGTACCGAAACGGCCCATCGGAGATTCGAACCCGCGACCCCAGGATCACGAGTCCGGCGCTCTACCAACTGAGCTATTCCGGCCCCCAGAGCAGTTTGTGCAAGGTTAACAGGAGTACAGTGAAGCCACTGCACTGATAGTTAGTTGTCTCCCTTCTGGCTTTACAGACACAACTCAAACATTATTCTTAAAAATCAAGATCTGTATAGGACGGACAGCTGCCAAATTTTATTGGAAACCCCCTTATGTATGTGCATTTCTGTTATGATGATGAAAGGTACCCTTATTTCAGATGTAATTTTTTTGTAACTTTTTTTTCCAACCCACTCCCTTTAAGACATGTTTTTTTTCTTGACAGGGACATTTTATGACTAATGTTAATGTGAAAAAATTATTCATTGCTGAATACGGCCTAAGTCAGTGTGTGTGTGTGTGTGTGTGTGTGTGTGTGTGTAACAGTAATTTGCATTTCAAAACGGTCAAAGAGTGCAGGAGTTGTTGATAGGAGAGAAAAAATGGGACAGCGTGGTTGGAGAGGGATTGGAAAGGGTGGGGGGGGGGGGGGGGGGAGAAGGACTGGATGAGAAGTGGGAGGAAGTATGCACACACACACCACGCGCACAAGCACACATAAATTCACACTCACACACAAACACACACACATCACTGCCACCACCACCATCATAACCAGAATCACTACAACACACACACACACACCACACACACACACACACACACACACACACATCCCATCACACACACACACACACACACACACACACACACACACACACACACGCATGCACGCACACACACACACACACACACACACACACACACACACACACACACACACACACACACACAACGTCATTGAGATATTCCATAAAGAAGAAAAACCGTGTTGGGCCTTTGTAGCCGTTAGTAACGGCTATTCTGGTAAAATAAAACATTGGGCATCATCCATGCCCCATAATGAACATACCTACAAATTTTTCAGAAAGATCGGCCCTGAGTTTTGTCTGGAGCGAGTGGAACACATTTTGACAACGGACAGACACACGGACCGACACACAGACAGCATTTCTTCGTTCCCATTGTAAAGTACTCCCTGTTCTATAAGAACTGGGAGTACAAAAAAAAGGTAAGCTTCTACATGTATTAGAAGTCCTTATATATGACAGTTCACCTTAGTATTGAATGGCCCTCGTATGAACCAATAAGCAGCGCAACAGCTCTTCCACCGCTGATATTGCACAGTCAACAGCGTAATCTACGGCCGTTTTTGACCGAGGAGATCAGGTCAAAAGACAACACAGGGGGAACCCGCATGTATGTGGAAAGGAATGTGAAACGGGGGAGGGAGGAGGAGGGGAGGGGGGCGGGAAGGGAGGGGGAGGGGGAGGGACAGTCGCTAATCCAGGTCTGACCCCAAGAACAAGAGTGAGGAATGGGTGGGTGGGTGAGTGGGGGTTAGGTGGGGTGGGCTGGGCTGGGAGAACTCTGCGGGGAAAAAAAGCATAGTCAGACGCAGCTGATTTGTAAACAGTTACAGAGTTCCCATTTTGATAACAAAAAAAAAAAAAAAAAAGGGGGGGGGGAGGGGGGGTTGAGGGGTGGGGTGGGGGTGGGGAGCTGTCTTTGAGATGTGAGAGGGTGGGGTGGGGAGCTGTCTTTGAGATGAGGGGGTGGGTGGGTGGGTGGGGGAACTGTCTTTGAGATGTGAGGGAGATGGACGGGCGGGAACGGGTGGGGTGAGGGGTAGGGTGGGGAGCTTCTTTGAGATGTGAGGGGGGTGGGTGGGTGGGTGGCGTGTGGGGTGGGGTGGGGAGCTGTCTTTGAGATGTGAGGGAGGTGGGTGGGTTGGTGGCGTGTGGGGTGGGGTGGGGAGCTGTCTTTGAGATGTGAGGGAGTGGGTGTGTTGGTGGCGTGTGGGGTGGGGTGGGGAGCTGTCTTTAAGATGTGAGGGGGATGGGTGGGTGGATGTGGGGGTGGGGTGGGGCACTGTCTTTGAGGTGGGGGGGGGATGTGGGGTCTTGGTTGGGAACTGTCTTGGAGATGTGAGGGGGGTGGGTGGGTGTGTGGGGGGGGAACTGTCTTTGAGGTGTGAGAGGGTGGGTGGGAGGGTGGCGCGTGGGTGGGGTGGGAAACTGTCTTTGAGATGCGAGGGGGGTGGGTGGGAGGGTGGCGTTTGGGGTGGGGTGGGGAGTTGTCTTTCAGATGTGAGAGGGGTTGGGTTTGGGTGGGGGTGTGGGGTGGGGAGTTGTCTTTCAGATGTGAGGGGGGTGGTTGGGTGGGGGTGTGGGTGGGGGTTGTCTTTCAGATGTGAGGGGGTGGTGGGTTGGGTGGGGGTGGGGTGGGGAGCTGTCTTTCAGATGTGGGGGGTGTTTGGGGTGGGGTGGGGTGGGAGCTGTCTTTCAGATGTGAGGGAGTGGTGGTGGGTGTGGGGTGGGGTGGGGAGCTGTCTTTCAGATGTGAGGGAGGTGGGTGGTTGGGTGGGGGTGGGGTGGGGAGCTGTCTTTGAGGAGGGGTGGGGGTTGGGTGGGGGTGTGGGTGGGGAGCTGTCTTTGAGATGTGAGGGGGTGGGTGGGTGGGTGTGGGGTGGGGAGCTGTCTTTCAGATGTGAGGGGTGGTGGAGGGTGAGGGTGGGGTGGGGTGCTGCTTTAGATGGGGGGGTGGTGGAGGTGGGGTGTGAGGCGTTTGAAATGGAGGTGGTGAGAGGGAGAGTGAGGGGGGGTGGAGGGGGGGTGGGGGGTGGGAGGAGATGGAGGGGAGGTGGGGGAGGGAGGGTGGGAGTGTTAGAGGAGGGAGCGGTAAGGGTTTAAGAGGAAAAGACGGAAGACAGTAATTATGTCCTAAATCAGACAACTGTCCAGATTTAAGCACCACACACACGTCACACATACGTTACACGCGCGCGCGCGCGCACGCACGCACGCACGACACACACACACACACACACACAAGATCACACACACACACACACACGTGGCGCGCGCGCGCATTCACGCACGCACAGAAGCGCACAAAGACAACACAAACCCACTCTGTCCTGTCTATTCCTCTCTCTCTCTCTCTCTCTCTCTTCTCCTCTCTCCTCTCTCTCTCTCCCTCCTCCCACTCTTGTCTGTCTCCCCTCTCACTCTCTCTCAATCTCTTTTCTCCTTCCCTCTACCCCTCCCTCTCCCCCCATCGCTCTCTCTCTCTCTCTCCCTCTCTCTCTCTCCCTCCCTCTCCCCCCCCCCCCCCCCTCTTCTCTCTCTCGTCTTTCAAGATACATCACGTCTACCGTATGTTACTATCGATTCCAAATTTGTCTTTCGTTATTTTTTTTCTTCTTTTCTTGCTTTTGTTTTTTTAATGTTGTTCAGTATGTGCAGTTACTATGGGAACATGTTTTCTGGAGGCAGACGTCTAGACTATGACCTACCCCCCCCCCCCCCCCTCCCCCCTCTCCGCCAACTACCACGACAGCGTCTACCACCCGACCCTCTGCCCCTCCGCCTCCCCCCACCCACCCCACCCCTCACCCCTCCGCCCATTTACCCACAACCTCATCACTACCCCCATCCCCATCCTACCCCCTTCTTTCTCGCTCTCCCCCCCCCCCCCTCCCTCCTCTTCAACTCCCTCCCCCCCCCTCAACGTACCCCTCCCCTCTTCCACCCCGCCCCCCCACCCCACCCCCACCCCCCATACCCATCTCTCTCAACCCCCCCCCCCCCCCCCCCACGACCTGGCGGTATTTGCCTCGACTTACGACGACTGCGGGCGGGCGGACTGAAAGCAGGCCACGTGACGTGCCGTGACGCGCCGTGGGACGAAGGAGGGTTCATGTACGTCTTCTCATTGTCTACGTCCTCATGCTCTGAGGACCTCGTCTTCCCTGCAGGCTCCGTCGCCTGGTAGTTGTGAGTGGAGAGGCCAGCGTCCGTGCGGCCCGTGTGGGGGTCTCTGTCTGTCTGTCTCTCTGTCTGTCTGTCTGTTTGTCAGTCTGTCTGTCTCTCTGTCTGTGGAGGAGCTGGCAGGCAGGCAGGAAGGAGTCTTGTCCACCAGGCAGCTGGCCGGATGGATGGATGGACGATGTGACGGACTTGTTTCTGGACAGTGTCTGGACATTCTGAGGAGACCAGGAGGAGAGAATGGGGGGGAGCGAGAGCCACGGGATGAGGGTGAGTGGGTGGAACTGGTGGAAGGGGGTGGTGTGGGTGGGGTTGGGGTTGGGTGGGGTTGGGAGGGGTGGGTGGGTGGGTTGAGGTTGGGGGTGGGGGTTGGGGGTGGGGTGGGTGGATGGGGGGTGGGGTGTTCGTTTGTGACGTTTACGGTTCGTTTCCTTTTTTTTTTTTTTTTTCTTCTGTATAATTATGTACGTGAGGTTTTCTCTCTCGATGTGTCTCTGTCGTTCTGTCTCTTTCTGTCGCTGACACACACACACACACACACACACACACACAACACACACACACACACACACACACACACAACACACACATGCGCGCGCACACACACACACTCATATACAAACACACACTCTCTCTCTCTCACACTCACTCTCTTTCTCTCTGTCTGTCTGTCTGTCTCTTTCTCTCTCTCTCTGTATCTGTCTGTCTGTCTGTCTCACTCACGTTTGCACGTGCACACACACATACACACACGCACGCACGCACACACACACTCGCGCGCGGGCGCGCTCACTTACATACGCATCTATTTCCCTCTGAGATGCTTTCTCACTGATTCGTTTTCCACTCAAATCACCCCCCGCCCTGGAGATTCCCGCCCCCCCCCCCCCCCCCCCCCCCCCCCCCCCCGGAGAATTCACCTTGAATTCTTTCCCTCTGAGATGATTTTCCCTGTTGAGATGATTTTCCCTGAGGAATTTTCCCCTGAAATAATCCCCCCCCCCCCCCCCGCGCACCTTGAATTCCCCCCCCCCCCCCCCCCCCCCCCCCCCCTTCTTTCAAACAGGAAGGTTGCTACGACATGATCTATCTTTCTGAATCAAGATGTGTGTCCGTTTGGGTGGCGTGTGTTGTCAGTTTTTTTTTTTTTTTTTAACATCACAGCAATGAACAATGATAGCAGTAATGAAAGAATAGTAAATAACAACAATAAAAAATGATGCTAGGTAGATGTAGTGATGGCACAAAGGATGACAGGAGACGGGGACCATGTTGCAGCAGCTCGCGATGGGAAGTAGCGGTGGCCAGTCACACATGCGGACGCATTGACCAGTTCTGACGGTAGGATGGGATGGGTCAGGGAGAACGGTAGAATGACCAGCGCTCGTAAGCCTGTCGCGGTTGCATGGGTCGGTGGCTAGCCCCTCAATCATAGGCTAATTCTACGTCAGATCTTTACAACGAATCAAGCGCTGTATCCGCCAAACATGAACGAACGAATCAATAAGACAAAACACGACGCGTTTCGACCTCTTAGGTCTTCTTGAGGCAAGAGAAGCAACACTCAGGAGACAACGAAAATGAAGAACGAGCAATCACTTATCTCATTGAATTCGGCGCAAGATGGGCGTTGAATGATTGTTCTGGCAAAAGGTCTAAAATGTATCCCCAGACTCATTCTGACTGTACTAAATCAGCAACGATCAACCAGTTATACTTCATCAATAAACGACTGACTGTACTTAATCAACAACGATCGACCAGTTCGACTTCATCAATAAACGACTGATTGTACTTAATCAACAACGATCGACCAGTTCGACTTCATCAATAAACGACTGACTGTACGTAATCAACAACGATCAACCAGTTCTGCTTCATCAATAAACGACTTACTGTACGTAATCAACAACGATCAACCAGTTCTGCTTCATCAATAAACGACTTACTGTACGTAACCCAACAACGATCAACCAGTTCTGCTTCATCAATAAACGACTTACTGTACTTAACCAACAATGATCAACCAGTTCGCTTCATCAATAAACGACTTACTGTACTTAACCAACAATGATCAACCAGTTCTGCTTCATCAATAACGGACACGGTGGAGTTTTTTGTTTGTTTGTTTATCAAAACCAGCTCACTAAATAACAAACAAGAATGATATTTCTTGTTTCTACGATGAAATAATTACAGGCCCATAACTCTAACCGACATGCTGCTTACGAGAGCAAATCTCCTATTAGAAATGACAAGACAGAGCACACAGAACAAACAAGTAAGCATCCCCTCAAAATCAGTTTGTCTTCATCAACAGAGGTCAACTTGTTCTACGAACAAAACACCATTGACCCGTGGTATATTGCTGAAGGACAAATATCTCTGAGTTATGGTAGATTGCTCAGTGACTCACACCGTTGAACCATGGTATATTGCTAAAGGACAAACACCTTTGAACCATGGCATCTTACAAAGGGCAAACATTGAGCCATGGTATATTGCTAAAGGACAAACACCGTTGAACCATGGTATATTGCTAAAGGATAAACACCGTTGAACCATGGCATGTTACAAAGAGCAAACATTGACCATGGTATATTGCTAAAGGACAAACACCGTTGAACCATGGTATATTGCTAAAGGATAAACACCGTTGAACCATGGCATCTTATTAAGGGCAAACATTGAGCCATGGTGTATTGCTAAAGGACAAACACCGTTGAACCATGGCATCTTACAAAGGGCAAACATTGAGCCATGGTATATTGCTAAAGGACAAACACCGTTGAACCATGGCATGTTACAAAGGGCAAACATTGAGCCAATATATATTGCTAAAGGACGAACAATATCAAACCATGGCGTATGACTAAAGTACGAACATTGAACCATGGTATATTGCTAAAAGACAAACACCGTTACACCGTGGTATATTGCTAAAGAACAAACAATATTAAGCCATGGCGTATTACTAAAGTACAAACGTTGAACCATGATATATTGCTAAAAGACAAACACCGTTAAACCGTGGTATATTACTAAAGTACAAACATTGAACCATTATATATTGCTAAAGGCCAAGCACCTTTGAACCATGATACATTGCTAAAGGACAAGCACCTTTGAACCATGATACATTGCTAAAAGACAAACACCATTGAACCCTGATATATTGCTAAAGGACAAACACCGTTGAACCCTGATATATTTCTGAAGGACGTGCAGACGACCGACCATTACCAAAACCTTGGGTCGGGAGGGGGAGGAGGGGAGGGGGGAAGGAGGGGCTGGGGGTGGGGGGTGGCTGTACAGGGAGAGAACTCTGATTCTGGAGGCCGCAGAACCCTGAGCCCGTCGAAGTTAATAACTAGCACAACATATTGCGTCTGCCTGCCCGCCTGATTTAAATCGGCTGCCGAGGCCGACTGTGAACTTGTGGGGGGGGGGGGGGGGGGGGGGGGGGGGTAGGAAAGGGATGGGGACAAAAAAAAAAACGAAGAGTAACACCCCCTCCCCCACCACCCCAACCCCCACCACCACCACCACCATCACCCCGTCTGGAGGTTTAAGTGTTCGATCTGATGAATAATGCAAGGACCGAGAGAAGTGTAGGGGAGGGCTGGAGGACGGACGAGGTGTTATGTATGGACTGAAGCAAACCCTGAGTCAGCAAACCCATAATCGCTCTGCTCGGCGTGTACGCATGATTAAAACGCGGTAGATTGGAGGCGGCCATTTTTTTTTCACTTTTACAACCCGAGTGCCGTTAATTTCATAAGCGGAGGGAGGCCTGGTGTTTCTTTTTTTTCTGTATGTTTTTTTTTTTTTTTTTTTTTTCAACTGCCTGGCCTTCGCCGTCACACCATGTTGGCTCGCCTCTAGCCAGGCTGGTTGGGATCGTGGACACCAAGGGGGGGGGGGGGGAGGGAGGTATGGAGGAGGAGGTGTGTGAGTGTGTGGGTGTTGGGGGTTGGGGTGGGGGTGGGGTGGGGTGGGGTGGGTGGGGTTAGGGAAGAAGGAGAGTGGTGATGGGAGTTGGGGAAAGGGGTGGAGGGGGGGGGGAGGGGGGTCCTCTCAGTTCGGAGACATCTCACGCCAGCGTTGCATTACCTCCCTTTGCTCCGGTCAGCCAGAATCATGGCGTTGTACTTTTGTTGTTGTTGTTGAAACTGTTCGGTCTTTTTTTTTTTTTTTTTTTTTTTTGAGTGAGGAAGGCAATACGCTTAACACTTTGTGCCCTGGCAGTGAAGGTGATTCTGCGATCAGTCTGGAGCTGAGAAGACTGGCAGCAGACACTGGGAGAGGGCACTGCGGTACAGGCAGGTTCGGTTGTGCGTGTGTGAACGTCAGCCGAGGAACGGCAGACATTTCATGTTTCGGATGTCCCTGGTTCGTTTGGCTGACCCATCTGTTCAGGTGTGTGTGTGTGTGTGTGTGTGTGTGTGTGTGTGTGTGTGTGTGTGTGTGTATGTGTGTGTGTGTGTGTGAGGGAGAGAGAGAGAAAGAGAGAGAGAGAGAGAGAGAGAGAGAGAGAGAGAGAGAGAGAGAGAGAGAGTTTTCTTCTAATACTGTAGGTACATCAAATATAGTCCTTTTGTTTTCAGTCCTTGTTTGAAGGCGGTTTAGATGCCTTTTCTCTCCGGAAACCAAACAGAAAGCATGGGGAGTGGGGGTGGGGGGGGGGAGGGGGGAGGTGAGAAGGGAGGGGGGGGAGGAGATCAAACGTCATTGCTCGTGTTTCAGCCAAACTACGGTGACGACGTGGAGAAGCCAGAGTCAAATGGTCGCTGACTTTTCTCTCGATGTTAGAACCACCATCACATGCCCAATCACAGCGGTCTGTACATCAATGGCGACGGCAGATATTTTGCATGGGAAACGGTGGGTGGTTGTGCAGGGGGGGGGGGGGGGGCGGAGGGGGGAGGGGGGGTCAGGAAGGAGACGCACCATAACGTGATTTCCTTTCTTTTTTTTTTGTTTTGTTCCAAGTATTGAAGAGAGGGGTGCAGGTGGTGTTCCCTGGTTCCAGTTCCACTGTCCGTTCTGCCGTTGCCCCCTTGGTGGTGACGAGGGGTGTGATGTCACGAGACAAAAGAACAAGAGTGGCAGCGTGAATTGTGAACACGGAATGAGGACACAGTCACAGAGCGTCACCATTGTCACCAAAGAAGAAGAAGAAGAAGAAAGAAAGAAAGAAAGAAAGAACAGGGATGTACTTATTTTGAGAACGCTTTCTTCCTACACCTGTAACCCTTAAAAAAAACAGCAGCTTTTTGTTTGTATGACACAGTGGGCAGGATTCTACGCTCAAGAAGCTGAGTCAGGGACTGGGTTGTTTTGAGACTTGTTTTCACCTGTGTCTCTTTCGTCCTTTCTATGTATTATCTATGTGACGCCATAAAAAAAAAAAAAACCTTATTCAGAGATGTCCCATCTGATGTGGTCTTTGAATTTCTGAGAGAGGTTGACATTTTTCATCTGATCTAAGGTTTTACAGAGGAAAGATTTTTTTTTTTAACAAAATATCCGGTGCGGTTTTTTTTTTTTTTTAAAGAAGGTGTGTTTGAAATGGTTGTGTGAATGAGAGTTTTATTTGTCTGTTTGTGATTTTTTTAAATTATTATATTTTTAATTTTTTTGCAAATTTAATAATGACTTGTGAGTTGACTTCGGCGCCCTGATATGACCCTTTGCAGTCGGCTGGGCTATATGCAACATTACCTTACCTTACCTTACCCTGCCTTACCTGTTTATCAATGTACATGTCAGGTGACGCAGGTGGGCCATTGGTGCGGATGAACAAGGCCCGTAACTCATTGGATTCGTTCAACAAGCTGTCGTCACGTTGCTTACAGTTCCACCAGTCAAAACAGCTGTGTTTACTGTTAGTCTTGCCGTAGGTGTGTCATGGATTTCATTTGGGGGATTCTATTGGCAACACAAATCCCACCTTTGATCATCGTATCAATGTTACGGTTAAAATGGCCAATAAGAAAGCTGTGTCGATCACTCAATTCATCCAGCTTAAAAATACAGACGTAATGATTCCGTTTTTCAAATATTTAGTTAGATCGGTCCTAGAATATGGGAATGTGGTGTAGTCCCTTTACTTTAGAAAAAAAAACGTATCAACAATTCAATGTGCGGAGAGGCTTACCAAGCACATCATAGGAATGAGTAATTTAACCTACGAGGAGAGATTAAACAGCTCGAAACTCCCCAAAGCTGGAGCACCAACGACTGAGGTGTGATATGACTGAGACCTATGAATTTCGCATGGTCAGCATAATGGAAGCAAAAACGCAATATATTTTTTCTTCTTCTTCACCTTGAAAGACAGTGTACATACACGGGAACACCCAGTGAAATTTAGCAGACCCTGTTCACTAAATCTTTGTTCACACTTATTAAGAAAAATTGCTGGCTGAATCATTCAACTTGTGAAACAATCGGTCTGATTCGCAATTCTACGGCAGTACCGCTCAACATTTTCACAAATGAGATAGACAGACGCTAGGAGGGTTGGAGCGCCCTGATGAGTTTCTCTAGAGGAAGTTGACCGTTATATTAGCAATCGCCCACTCATGAAAGATCGGGGAAGAGGGGGGGGGGGGGGGGGGGGGGAGGATTTACAACATATCGAGTCTGAATTCTCAGGCAGAAGGCAGATAAAGTCTGTAAGCCTTGATATGAAAGTATAGCAATACCTGAAGTACCGCCTTTTCTCCTGTCTTGTACTGTTGTTGATATAAGAAAAAAAAAAGTGGGGGGTGGGGGTGGGGAAGGGGGCGGGGAGGGGATTGGGGTGGGGTGGGGGCATCCGAAAAGCATAGACACTCGCGAACA
>CM065742.1:31265221-31277721 GCA_033310375.1 Conus canariensis
GGGCTGTACTCTACTCTTCTTTTCATGAAATATCCCGACGTCAGCCAGGCCCAAGAAATAGAGACACCTGCAGTGTTGGTCAGGAAATTTGAGCAACACTCTCAAAGAACACTCATGAAGTGGATGAAACTCAAGTGTATGGTCCCAGTCTTCCAAACCGAGCCCATAGCAAACTCAGCTTAGGATACAGCCGGTCACTGGCCGAAAAATCCCACAAATATAAATGGCGCGGATGCGAATCGAGCCTACGACCTCACAGCCAGGACTGACTCCACAACGCTAACCACGGCGCTACGGTGGCTGATGACTGTTCAACACATGCCCAAAACAGTAGTTCCCGCGGTCTGTACGAGGTCACCAATCTGTAACAGATTTATCAGTGTCGTCTGTGGACGGTGTGTCCAGACTTGATCCAGTATCTCTCGGCCTGACAACGTTCGCGTTGCCGAATCGCTTGGCACCGTTGCCGGACCATGGGTTGACTTGCTGCTGACCACGAATGCATCAGTGGAGAGGACCAGATGATTCAGCACTGACTAACCCAGCTGGCAGTAACTAGAGTCAGGCACTTAATGGGTGGCGAACTGGTTTCAAAGTATTTCTGGTTAGCAGCACCTGATTTCATGTGGTTTTTGTTTGAATAAAGAAAGGAAATTAGCAGTCTGTTTACATTTTAAATATTAATCGAGTGCATGCCTATACATGCATAATAATGACAGATCCCTGATTATTTTCATTCGGGTTATAGTTTCCTTTCTGCTTAGCACGGAAATCACACAGCGAGGCTTGAAATTTGCGTTCTTGTTCCTGAGAATCGTTTGTCACGTGCACGAGGCAGACAAATGACCCCAAACCAAACGAGGCATTTGGTCAGAGTCCTCAGGGAGTAGTTTTTAATTTGATTTCCTCCTGTCTAGTCAGTACCAGGGCCTAAACAGTGCCACAGCAAACATGCTCGATGAAAATTAATCATTCTGTTGCATTCATTCACAGAACAGCCAGTGGTCCAGGATATAGGTAAGTCATTTCCTTTGCACCTGCACGTCTTCTGTCTAGTGCCACGAACAGTCATGGCCAAGTCATCAGGAACAGACTGCCGTACATTACCACAATGTGTGAGATGAGAATGGCTGTTTGATTGTGTCTTTCATGTGGGTTTGATAAAGTAGTAGCACTGAGAATTATGTTGCGATGCTAACTGACAGATCTGGGTGCAGGCACTAAATTGATGTTGAACTGGGTTCAAAGTAAGTCTTTTAAAAAATTATCTGCACGTGATTTTTTTATGCATGTGAAATTTTTGTTTGAGTGAAATGAAGAAAATGAGCAGCATGCTTACATATGAAATACCAGTCCAGGGCATGCTTGCATACGTTTAAAAAAAAAAAAAAGACATCCCTCCTGTTTTCATTTGGTTCATCAGTTTCCTTGTGCTGGGCGTGAAAATCATGCTGATGCTGTAATTTGCTTTCGTGTTTGTGAGCATTAGCTGCTACGTGCATGAAGTAAAGGACAAACAACAACAACAAAAACAAGTGAGTTATTGGGTCAAGGTTATCAGGGCGTGGCTAATATGTTGATTTCTGCCTTTGGCCGACCCTGGGGAAAGGCCCAGTGACGGTGAGGAAAGACCCACTGACCATAGGGAAAGTCCTGTTGACAGTGGGAAAGACTGTATCCCGGGATTCTCTTCAGAAAGTATGTAAGACCTCGTGGCGAAAGCTTGGCCATGTCTGGAGTTGTACCGCCTTCACCTGTCGGCGAAACAGCATTGAGTGAGGCTGCAGGATGCATAATGGCAGTTGCTTCACGGTGGCGATTTTCGCTGGTAGGCTCTGCAGTCCCGTGCGCCGGTACGCCCATGAGAACGTTCCCGTGGAGGTTCCGTCGTGTCACTTCCAATGGTCATTATGCCACAGCCTCTGCCAGAGAGCAGGTATGTCCTTTGACATCCTAATGGAATGACCCGTGCAAGCCTGCACCCTGTGTGAACACAGCACAGGCTTCCAGGGCTGGTGCAGGATTGCTCCCAGCTGGTTTGTTCGGCAGTTTGAGGACAGTACTTCTCTGGGTCCCACCTGCAATTTCGGGTGTATCTATTTCTTTTCTTTCTTCTTAATATCTTCCTTTCCAGCGTGTACCAGGCCCCTAATAGTGCCACAGCAAAAACATGCCCACTGGAAATTAATAGTTGTGTTCTATTCACTAGCAGAACAGTCAGTAGTCGAAAGAGTATAAACATACAAATCCTGAACACTTTCTCGTCTGTCTTTCCAGTACTATCAACAGTCATAGTAAAGGGGCGAGATACAGACTTTGGTCCATTATCGTAATCGGTCAGATGAGAATTAAGTGTGTTGAAATATGTCTTTGCCATGGGTTTGATGAAGGGGTAATATTGAGATAGGTGTTGTGGTTCTAACTGACCAACTTCAGCATTGGTTGGAATCGAGCACTAAACACTGAACTGGTTTCAAAGTATTTTGAATTTATTAGTACCTAGTTTTACACACACACACACACACACACACACACACACACACACACACACACACACACACACACACACACACTATATATATATATATATTGTGATGAATAATAAGTCGTCAACACCGCCCACAGAGTTCAATTTTCTATAATTCAAGTTTTCACCTGTCGAAGGGCTTCCTCGGGAACTGGATCATTATTGAGGGATTTTATGTTCATAACGTATTCCCCTGATTTTTCGTTCTCGTCTTCTGTCCTTTCTCCCCCCCCCCCCCCCATTCCCACCTCACCCACCCCCCAACCCCCTTTTTTATTTTAAATTTTTGCCAAGTCATTAACGTCATAACGGAGGAATTGTTTGCCCTGCACTTTTTTTTTTTTTTTTCCCTCCTCTGTATGTATGTGATTTTTGTTCGAATGAAAGGAAAGAAATGAGCACCATGTTCATATTTCAACTATCCCTTGAGCGCGGGCTTGCTGACGCTCAAAAAAAAAAAAAAAAAATGACAGATCCCTATTATAGTCATACAGCTTATCAGCCTCCTTCGGCTGAGCATGAGAAGCAGCAAGAAGCTTCAGATTGCTCGGGGACCAATGGCTGAATCCATGTGAGTTATTCGGTCAAGGTCGTCAGGGAGTAGTTATTATTTTGATTTTTTTTTTTCTGTCCAAGTTAGTATCAGGGCCTGGATAGTGCCCCAAAGGTGTAGTCTGACGTTGAGACAGGTTGACAAGATCGTCGACTCTTCCGTAATCAGCGTAGCTTGAGCGTGTTTTACGGTGAAGGAGAAACTGGTGTTATTTATCAACGTGTGTGTGCGTGCGTGCGTGCGTGCGTGTGTGTGTGTGTGTGTGTGTGTGGTGTGTGTGTGTGTGTGTGTATGGTGTGTGTGTGTGTGTGTGTGTGTGTGTGTGTGTGTGTGTATGTGTGTGTGAAGAAAGAGAGACAGACAGAGTAGAGAGTAGATGCTTACGTGTGAGTGCATGTGTGCGTGCGTGGTTCTTGCGTGCGTGTGTGTATGCATGCAAGTGTGTGTGTGTGTGTGTGTGTGTGTGTGTGTGTGTGTGGTGTGTGTGTGTGTGTGTGTGCGCCTACCTACCTGTGTACATTTTATTGTTTCTGTGTGTCAATGTACTCCTTTATCTCACGAATACGGTTCGGAAAAAAAACAAAGTCAGCTATTAGCATGGTGTGACCATACGTGGCTTCTCTCTCTCTCTCTCTCTCTCTCTCTCTCTCTCTCTCTCTCTCTCTGCTTCTCACCGACTTTGAGCCCGCGCTCTGACCCAGCCTTCACCAATCTCTGCGTGCCCCTCCACCCTCCACCCTCCTCTCCCACCCTGCTCTGTTCTGATAGCGCCCTGCACCCTGCACTGGCCTGCAGTGCCCCGGGTCAGGGTTGTATAAGCTGTTTCCTGTGACCCACTTCACCTGTGGACGTAGCGGGCAGGCAGGTACCTGCGTGCTCCTCTTCCTCCTCCTCCTCCTCACTGGGAGCTGGATCTCCCTGCTCTACCCAGCACCAGTCTACCTGTCAGCCCCTACTGCTTTTCCTCTTAGCCTCCTAAGCCTCCTGCTGCTCCTGCTTGTTTCACTGTTAGTGGGTGCAGAGAGGGCTTTTTGCCTGTTCTTTTGTTGCTTCTCAGTGGGTTCAGAGAGGGCTTTTTGCCTGTTTTGTGCTGCTTCTCAGTGGGTGCAGAGAGGGCTTTTTTGCCTGTATTTTTTGCTGCTTCTCAGTGGGTGCAGAGAGGGCTTTTTGCCTGTTCTTTTGTTGCTTCTCAGTGGGTTCAGAGAGGGCTTTTTGTCTGTTTTGTGCTGCTTCTCAGTGGGTGCAGAGAGGGCTTTTTGCCTGTATTTTTTGCTGCTTCTCAGTGGGTGCAGAGAGGGCTTTTTGCCTGTTTTTTTGCTGCTACTCAGTGGGTACAGAGAGGGCTTTTTGCCTGTTTTGTTTTGCTGCTTCTCAGTGGGTGAAGAGAGGGCTTTTTGCCTGTTTTTTTGCAGCTTCTCAGTGGGTGAAGAGAGGGCTTTTTGCCTGTTTTTTGCTGCTTCTCAGTGGGTGCAGAGAGGGCTTTTTGTCTGTTTTTGCTATTTCTCAGTGGGTGCAGAGAGGGCTTTTTGCCTGTTTTGCTGCTTCTCAGTGGGTGCAGAGAGGGCTTTTTAGCTGTTTTTTTTTTTTTGCTGCTTCTCAGTGGGTGCTGAGAGGGCTTTTCGTGTGCTTTTTGCTTCTCAGGGGTGCAGGGAGGGCCTTTTGCCTGTTTTTTTTTTTGCTTCTCAGTGGGTGCAGAGAGGGCTTTTTGCCTGTTTTTACTGCTTCTCAGTAGGTGCAGAGAGGGCTTTTTGCCTGTTTTTACTGCTTCTCAGTAGGTGCAGAGAGGGCTTTTTGCCTGTTTTTACTGCTTCTCAGTGGGTGCAGAGAGGGATTTTTGCCTGTTTTTTGCTGCTTCTCAGTGGGTGCAGAGAGGGATTTTTGCCTGTTTTTTTTGCTGCTTCTCAGTGGGTGCAGAGAGGGCTTTTCGCCTATGTGTGTGTGTTTTTTTTTTCATGTCTCGGTTGTGTTTCAAAGTGGGTGCAGAAAGGGTTTTTTGCCTCTGTGTGTGTGTGTGTGTGTGTGTGTGTGTGTGTGTGTGTGTGTGTGTGTGTGTGTGTTTTCCTTCTGTCTCGGTTGTGTTTCACAATGGGTGCAGAAAGGGTTTTTTGCATCTGTGTTTTTTTTTGCAGAAAGGGGGTTTTGCCTGTTTTGCTGTTTCACAGTGAATACAGAAAGGGCTTTCCGATTTTTTTTTTTTTTGTGGGGTGGGGGGTGGGGGTGGGGGTCTTTGTTTTTCTGTATCTAAGCTTTTTTTGAAATGGGTGCAGAAAAGGCTTCTTACCTTTTTTTTTCACTTAAGTGTTTCAAAGTGGCTGCAGAAAGGGATTTTTTAAAAACATGTTTTGTTTTTTTCCCCCTATCTTGGCTGTTTCGAAGTGTATGCAGAAATGGTCTTTTGCCTGTTTCACAGTGAGTACAGAACAGGCTTTTTGATGTTTTGGATTTCTTTTTTTCCTATCTTGACTGCTTTAATGGGTGTCGAAAAAGTTTGCCTGTTTTTTTTTGTCTCTTGGTGTTTCGGGTTGGTGCATAAAGGCTTTTTTGTCTTTTTTTTCTCCTGGCTGTTTTGGAGTGGCAGAAAAAGGCTTTTTGTCGTCTTTTTTTCTCTCCTGGCTGTTTTGGAGTGGCAGAAAAAGGCTTTTTGTCCTTTTTTTTCTCTCTTGGCTGTTTTGAAGTGGCAGAAAAGGTTTTTGTCCTTTTTTTTTCTCATGGGCTGTTTTGGAGTGGCAGAAAAAGGCTTTTTGTCGTCTTTTTTCTCTCCTGGCTGTTTGAAATGGCAGAAAAGGCTTTTTGTCGCTTTTTTCTCTCTGGCTGTTTTTGGAGTGGCAGAAAAGGCTTTTTGTCCTTTTTTTTCTCTCTGGCTGTTTGAAGTGGCAGAAAAGGCTTTTTGTCTTTGTTTTCTCTCTTGGCTGTTCAAATGGCAGAAAAGTTTTTGTCCATTTTCTCTCTTGGCTGATTCAAAATGGGTGAGAAAAGGCTTTTTGTCCCTTTTTCTCTCTTGGCTGTTCCAAAGTGTCAGAAAAGGCTTTTTGTCCCTTTTTTCTCTCTTGGCTGTTCCAAAGTGGCAGAAAAGGCTTTTTGTCCCTTTTTCTCTCTTGGCTGTTCCAAAGTGGCAGAAAAGGCTTTTTGTCCCTTTTTCTCTTTGGCTGTTCCAAAGTGGCAGAAAAGGCTTTTGTCCCTTTTTCTCTCTTGGCTGTTCCAAAGTGTCAGAAAAGGCTTTTTGTCCCTTTTTCTCTCTTGGCTGTTTCAAAGTGTCAGAAAAGGCTTTTTGTCCCTTTTTCTCTCTTGGCTGTTCCAAAGTGTCAGAAAAAGCTTTTTGTCCCTTTTTCTCTCTTGGCTGTTCCAAAGTGTCAGAAAAGGCTTTTTGTCCCTTTTTTTCTCTCTTGGCTGTTCCAAAGTGGCAGAAAAGGCTTTTTGTCCTTTTTTCTCTCGGCTATTTAAAGTAGGTGCAGAAAAAGCTTGTACCCTTTCTTCTCTCTTGGCTGTTTCAAATGGCAGAAAAGGCTTTTTGTCCCTTTTCTCTCTTTGGCTGTTTAAAAGGGGTGCAGAAAAGGCTTTTTGTCCTTTTTTCTCTCTTGGCTGTTCCAAAGTGTCAGAAAAGGCTTTTGTCCTTTTTCTCTCTTGGCTGTTCCAAAGTGTCAGAAAAAGCTTTTTGTCCCTTTTTTCTCTCTTGGCTGTTTCCACAGTGGCAGAAAAGGCTTTTTGTCCTTTTTTCTCTCTTGCTGTTCCAAAGTGGCAGAAAAAGGCTTTTTGTCCTTTTGTCTCTCTTGGCTGTTCCAAAGTGGCAGAAAAAGCTTTTTGTCCCTTTGTCTCTCTTGGCTGTTCCAAAGTGTCAGAAAAGGCTTTTGTTCCTTTTTTTTCTCTTGGCTGTTCCAAAGTGGCAGAAAAGGCTTTTAGTCCTTTTTCTCTCTCGGCTATTTAAAAGTAGGTGCAGAAAATGCTTGTACCCTTTCTTCTCTCTTGGCTGTTTCAAAATGGCAGAAAAGGCTTTTTGTCATTTTTCTCTCTTTGCTGTTTAAAAGGGGTGCAGAAAAGGCTTTTTGTCCTTTTTGTCTCTCTTGGCTGTTCCAAAGTGGCAGAAAAGGCTTTTGTGTCCCTTTTGTCTCTCTTGGCTGTTCCAAAGTGTCAGAAAAAGCTTTTGTCCCTTTTTTCTCTCTTGGCTGTTCCAAAGTGTCAGAAAAAGCTTTTTGTCCCTTTTGTCTCTCTTGGCTGTTCCAAAGTGGCAGAAAAAGCTTTTTGTCCCCTTTTTCTCTCTTGGCTGTTCCAAAGTGGCAGAAAAGGCTTTTTGTCCCTTTTTTCTCTCTTGGCTGTTCCAAAGTGGCAGAAAAGGCTTTTTGTCCCCTTTTTCTATCTTGGCTGTTCCAAAGTGGCAGAAAAGGCTTTTTGTCCTTTTTTTTCTCTCTTGGCTGTTCCACAACGGCAGAAAAGGTTTTTTTTGTCCCTTTTTTTCTCTCTTGGTTGTTCCACAGTGGCAGAAAAGATTTTTTGTCCTTTTTTCTCTCTTGGCTGCTTCGAAGTGCAGAAGAGGCTTTTTGGCCTTTAATTTCTCTTTTGGCTGTTTCAAAGTGGGTGCGGAAAGGAATTTCTGCCAGTATCGAGTTTCTTTTACTTTCTCTCTTGGCTGTTTCAAAGTGGGAGCAGAAAGGGCTTTTTGCTTTTTTTTTTTTTTTCTCTTTTAGGTGTTTAAAAGTAGGTCAAAAAGGGCTTTTGCCTTTGGTTTTTTTTTTGTTTTTCTATGTTGGCTGTTTCAAAGTGGGTGCAGAAAAGTTGGGGTTTTTTTTGCCTATGTTTTTTTTTTTTTTTACTAGGTGCAGAAAAGGCTGTTTGCCTGTTTTTTTTATAATTTTTTTTTAAATTTTGCTGTTTCGAGGTGGGTGCAGAAATGGTCTTTCCCTGTGTTGGGTTTCTTTTTCCTATCATGGCTGTTTCACAGTGAATGTGGGTGCAGAAAGGATTTTTTCCTGTGTTGGATTTTTTTTCCTATCATGGCTGTTTCACAGTGAATGTGGGTGCAGAAAGGATTTTTTCCTGTGTTGGATTTTTTTTTCTGTCATGGCTGTTTCACAGTGAATGTGGGTGCAGAAAGGATTTTTTCCTGTGTTGGATTTTTTTTTCTGTCATGGCTGTTTCACAGTGAATGTGGGTGCAGAAAGGATTTTTTTCCTGTGTTGGATTTTTTTTCTGTCATGGCTGTTTCACAGTGAATGTGGGTGCAGAAAGGATTTTTTCCTGTGTTGGATTTTTTTTTTTTCTGTCATGGCTGTTTCACGGTGGCTGCAGAACGGGCCTTTTGCCTGTCCGGGTTTATTTTTCTTTCCAGTCTTGCCTTATCTTTTTCTCTTTTCCCTGTCTTTTCCTTTTGTTTTCTGAATTTCGCCTTTCTGCTTCTCCTTCATGCTTTTGTCTGTCTTTTTCCCCCCTCTGTCTCTGTCTCTTTTCTCTTTCTTGTTAATTGTCTTGCTGTCACTTGGGAACTGGCAAGGGTCTATATGAAACACATTACTGATCCATCATGGATTATGCTTCCTTGCTTTAACATGGGTCCTCGCTGGGTTCCATGACGTAACTCCTCAGTCCTTTACAATCGAGGACATATTTTGCAGTGTGAGGGGGTTGGATCGTCATCTCAGAGCCTGTCACTTGGGCAGTGTCTATATGTGAGCTACGGTTTGGTATGATGATCTGACATGGTCATTAACTGCCCGATTCCGGAGCAGCTGTCCAGTCGAGGAATCTCATAAATAACGTTAGCATCGGCCGTGTGTATAACTAATGTTAGCATCGGCTGTGTGTATAGATAACGTTAACATCGGTTGTGTGTGTAAGGAACGTTAGCATCGGCTGTGTATATGTCAACAACGTTAGCAACGGCTGTGTGTATATAAATAACGTTAGCATCGTCTGTGTGTATATAAATAATGTTAGCAACGGCTGTATGTATAATTAACGTTAGCATCGGCTGTGTGTATAAATAATCTAGTATGGTCTGTGTGAACAAATAACGTCAGCATCGGCTGTGTGTATAAATAACGTTAGTATCGGTTGTGTGTATAAATAATCTTAACATAGGCTGTGTGGACAAGAACGTTGGCATTGGCTGGTGTATAAATAAGGTTACCATCGGCTGTGTGTATACATAACGTTAGCATTGGCTGTGCGCATAAATAACATCAGCATCGGGTGTGTGTATAAATAATCTTAGCATCGGCTGTATGTATAAATAACGTTAGCATTGGCTGTCTGTTTAAATAACGTTAGTACTGGCTGTGTGTATAAATAACGTTAGCATCGGCTGTGTGTGTAAATGACGTAAGCATCGGCTGTGTGTGTAAATAACGTTAACATCGGCTGTGTGTTTAAATAACGTTAGTACCGGCTTTGTGTATAAATAACATTAGCACCGGCTGTGTGTATAATAATCTAGCATAGGCTGTGGCTATAATAAAGTTATCAACGGCTGTGTGTATAAATAATCTAGCAACAGCTCTGTGTATAAGTAACGTTAATATTGGCTGTAAGTATAAGCAGCGTTAGCATCGGCTGTGTGTATAAAAATTTAGCACGGCTGTGTGTATAAATAACGTTAGCATTGGCTCTGTGTATAAATAACCTTAGCATCGGCTGTGGGTATAAATAATCTAGCATCGGCTGTTTGTATAGATAACCTTAGCATCGGCTGTGTGTACAAATAATTTTAGCATCGCTGTGTGTATAAATCACGTTAGCATCTGCTGTGTATATAAGCAATGTTAGCATCGGCTATGTGTACAATAACGTTAGCATCGGTTGTGTGTATGATAATGGTAGCATTAGCTGTGTATATAAGTAATTTAGCAACGTCTGTGTGTATAAATAACGGTAGCGTCGGCTGTGTGTACTATCACGTTAGTATCGGTTATTTGTAAAAATGACGTTAGCATCGGCTGTGTGTACAATAACGTAGCATCGGTTGTATGTATAATAACGTTAGCATCGGCTGTCTATAAGGAATGTTAGCATCGGCTGTGTGTATGAATAACGTTAGCAACAGCAATAACGGTAGCATCGGCTGTCTGTATAAATAACGTTAACATCGGCCGTATGTATATATGACGTTAGGATCAGCTGCTGTGTATATAAATAACGTTAGCATCGGATGTGTATATATATAACTGTAGCATCAGCTGTGTGTATACATAACTTTAGCATTGGCTGTGTGTATAAATAACATTGGCATTGGCTCTGTGTGTGAATAACGTTAGCATCGGCTGTGTGTATAAAGGCTAGCATCGGCTATGCGTGTTAATAATTTAGCAATGGCTATGTGCATAAATAATGTTAGCATCGGCTGTGTGTATCAATAACGTTAGCAACAGCAATGTGTATGAATAATGGTAGCATCGGCTGTCTGTATAAGCACGTTAGCATCGGCTGTCTGTATAAATAACGTTAACATCGGCCGTATGTATATATGACGTTAGGATCAGCTGCTGTGTATATAAATAACGTTAGCATCGGATGTGTATATATATAACTGTAGCATCAGCTGTGTGTATACATAACTTTAGCATTGGCTGTGTGTATAAATAACATTGGCATTGGCTCTGTGTGTGAATAACGTTAGCATCGGCTGTGTGTATAAAGGCTAGCATCGGCTATGCGTGTTAATAATTTAGCAATGGCTATGTACATAAATAATGTTAGCATCGGCTGTGTGTATCAATAACGGTAGCATTGGCTGTGTGTATAAATGTTAGCGGCGGCTATGTGTATAAATAATGTGAGCATGGGCTGTGTGTATAAATAACGTTAGCATTGGCTGTGTGTATAAATGTTAGCATCGGCTATGTGTATAAGTAACATTAGCATCGTCTGTGTGTGTAAATAACGTTAGCATCGGCTGTGTGTATGAATAACGTAAGCATCGGCTGTGTGTATAAATAACGTTAGCATCGGCTGTGTGTGTAAATAACGTTAGCATCGGCTGTGTGTGTAAATAACGATAGCATCGGCTGTGTGTGTAAATAACGATAGCATCGGCTGTGTGTGTGTAAATAACGTAACCATCGGCTGTGTGTATAAATAACGTTAGCATGGGCTGCGTGTATAAATAATGTTAGCATCGGTTCTGTGTATATAAATGTCAGTTGTCCTGTCAGTTATATACATAGGAGCTGGGACAGCTCACCTGGTAGAGCATCGGACTCGTCATCTGGTGATCCTGGAGTTGCGGGTTCGAATCTCTGCAGGGCCGTTTCGGTACAGGAGGATTTTTTTTTTCTCGGAGTTAACATTGGTCCTGACTCCCATTTCCTAGAGAGAAAAAAAGAAATCCTTGTAATCAGACAATAAACCGAGGCTCCGTGGGTGAACACACACACAGCATCTTGCCACACATACATTCCCATTACCAGCTTTCGGAAGAGAAGGCCAGTTTGGCCGTTGGTATGGATGACACGTTACACACAGCATGCACCCTGCGTTTAAAAAAACAAATCTAATGAAGGAAGGAAGAAAACCGGGTGAATGATATATTGGCCGAATGACACGGGAAACGACTGAATTAAAAAGAAGCCAGTGGGCAGCTTCGCTGGGTTCTGCTCGGGGTAGTCAGCCCGTTGTGTCAATGACAGCGTGGATTGTAAAACGCTCAGAGCTTGGTCACCAGCCGATGGTAAGCATTGGTGCCGCAGGGAGCACCTATGGAGAGGAACTGAGTTGTTTTTGTCTGAGGAACAATTTGCCCTTTCTTTGGAGCAGATGTTATAATCATTGGTTCTCTCTCACTCCTTTTCTCTCTATCTCTGTCTCTTCCGTCCGTCCGTCTGTCTGTCTGTCTGTCTGTTTGTATGTCTTCTATCTGTGTGTGTGTATGTGTGTATGTGTGTGTGTGTGTGTGTGTGTGTGTGCGCGTGTGTGTTTGTAAGAGAGAGAGAGAGGGAAGAGAGAGAGAGAGAGGTGTGTGGTGTGTGTGTGTGTGTGTTGTGTGTGTGTGTGTGTGTGTGCGCGCGCGAGTGTGTGTATGTGTGTGTGAGCGTTCGCGCGCGCGCCTGTCTGTGTATGTGTGTGTGTGTCTGTCTGCAGGTCTGTCTTTCTGTGTGTGTGTGTGTGCTGTGTGTGTGTGTGTGTGTGTGTGTGTGTGCGCGCGCGCGCGCGCGCGTGCGTGCGTGCTCGCGCGCGAGCATGTGTGTGTGTGTGTGTGTGTGTGTGTGCGTGCGTGTGTGTGTGTGTGTGTGTGTGTGTGTGTGTGTGTGTGTGTGTGTGTTGTGTGTGTGTGCACGTATATGTATGTGTGTGTGTGTGTGTTGTGCGTGTGTGTGTGCACGTATATGTATGTGTGCATAGGTGTGAGAAGCCATGCGTGTTGTGCATGCACGCGTGAATGTATGTGGGTTAAAACTAACCCAGAGCACAGACAGACAGGGTGGACAGGTAGGACCA
>CM065742.1:31282721-31297721 GCA_033310375.1 Conus canariensis
CTGTGTTGCTGAGAAAAGCATGAACATTTGCATTGTTAGTATGCACACTGCGTTTCTGAAAAAAAAAACATAGAAAGCTGAACTCATGTGCACACTTGTTGCTGACAAAGCCGTGGGCGTTAGTAGAGTTCATGTGCACGCTTGTTGCTGACAAAGCCGTGGACATGTGTAGAGTTCATGTGCACATTTGTTGCTGACAAAGCCGTGGGCGTTAGTAGAGTTCATGTGCACGCTTGTTGCTGACAAAGAGTGGACATGTGTAGAGTTCATGTGCACACTTGTTGCTGACAAAGCCGTGGGCGTTAGTAGGGTTCATGTGCACACTTGTTGCTGACAAGGGGTGGACATGTGTAGAGTTCATATGCACACATGTTGCTGATAAAGCCATGGGCGTTAGTAGAGTTCATGTGCACACTTGTTGCTGACAAAGAATGGACATGTGTAGAGTTCATGTGCATACTTGTTGCTGAAAAAGCCATGGGCGTTAGTAGAGTTCATGTGCACACTTGTTGCTGACAAAGCCGTGGACATGTGCAGAGTTCATGTGCACACTTGCCGCTGACAAAGCCGTGGACATGTGTAGAGTTCATGTGTGCACACTTGTTACTGACAATGCCGTGGACATGTGTAGAGTTCATGTGCACACTTGTTGCTGACAAAGCCGTGGACATGTGTAGAGTTCATGTGCACACTTGTTGCTGACAAAGCCGTGGACATGTGTAGAGTTCATGTGCACACTTGTTGCTGACAAAGCCGTGGGCGTTAGTAGAGTTCATGTGCACACTTGTTGCTGACAAAGAGTGGACATGTGCAGAGTTCATGTGCACACTTGTTGCTGACAAAGCCGTGGACATGTGTAGAGTTCATGTGCACACTTGTTACTGACAATGCCGTGGACATGTGTAGAGTTCATGTGCACACTTGTTGCTGACAAAGCCGTGGGCGTTAGTAGAGTTCATGTGCACACTTGTTGCTGACAAAGCCGTGGACATGTGTAGAGTTCATGTGCACACTTGTTTCTGACAAAGCCGTGGGCGTTGGTAGAGTTCATGTGCACACCTGTTGCTGACAAAGAGTAGACATGTGTAGAGTTCATGTGCACACTTGTTGCTGACAAAGCCGTGGACATGTGTAGAGTTCATGTGCACACTTGTTACTGACAAAGCCGTGAACATGTGTAGAGTTCATGTGTACACTTGTTGCTGAGAAAACCACGGAGATTTGTAGACTTCGTATAGACACTGTTGCTGACAAATCCATGGACATATGTGGAGTTCATGTTCAAAGTGTGTTGCTCACAAAGCCATTGACGTTTGTAGAGTTCATGTGCACACTATACTACTGATAAAGCCATTGACTTTTGTCGAGTTCAAGTGCATACTGTGTTGCTGATAAAACCATGAACATTTGTATTGTTAGTGTGCACACTGCTTTGCTGACAAAACCATGGAAACTTGAAGAGCTCATATGCACACTGTGAAGCTGAGAATGCCGTAGACATGTGTGGAGTTCATGTGCACACTTGTTGCTGACAAAGCCTTAGTCATGTGTGGAGTTCATGTGCACACTTGTCTACAAAGCCGTGGACGTGTGTAGTTCATGTGCTCACTTAATGCTGACAATGCCATGGAAATGTTTTCACTGAAACTCCCAGAGACCGAGAAAGTGCCAAGAGTATCTTTCCTCTCAGTCTTTCAGTTTTCCCACCTGTCTTGAGGGTTCTTGCGTTCCAGGCAATAAATGTGGTGAAATTCATGTCACTGATCTTCTTTGGTTTTCTTCCCAACAGCACGTGCACATTACTGAAGTTTACTGGGTAGATCACCGAATACAAATGTTGCAACTGAATCCAGGGTAGCTGTCCAGATTGCTGTATGTAACTGTAAGGGTTGAAAAAAAAAAATGTTGGTTTGCTTGTTCTTCTTGTTTGTTTATTTCTTATGCAGAAAGATGGAGTATCCAGGGCGCACAGGAGCATGGTCTTATGTTCGTGGAGATGTTACTGTGCTTCCATGTTGTTCTCAGTGTGGACAGTGCGGGTTTTGTCGGGGGTTTCTAGCTTGGATTCCTCGTGGGCAATGACAGATCGCAAGTAGGTGAGCCGCTGAACACTTCTAAGTTTCTGTCCAGGGACAGTTGTATCAGTGATGATGGTGGTGATGTGGCTGGCTGTTTGCTTGGTCTCCTCCTGGGCATTGGATTTCCGTGCCATAGCTTGTTGATGTTTTATTCAGGCTTTTAATAGTCCTGGCGAGGTTTTTGATCTCTTCCTGCCAGGCCACCGGTGTCATCTGTAAAGCGAAGACCTGTGATGGTTTTTCTTCCAATGTTCGCTGTGCTGGTGTGCTATTCAAGTGAGTCAGTCTAAGTACATTCAAGGAATAATGTTGAAAGGTGTGGGAGATAGAAGGCAGCCTTGACGAGTGCAAGTTGAAATATGGAACCACGTTTTGACAACAGCCTCTGCACCCGGTATGAGTACTGCCATGGTCGTTTTGAACACAGTAGGTGGATGGTGCTGATTTGTTTTCTCTTGTGTTCAATTTCTTTATCACGGTACATACAGCCTCCCGATAGCCTCTGTCGAAAGCCTTGGTGAAATCTGTGCCGATGTGGCAGAACGCCGTCTGGTATTGAAAGTATTTTCACTCAAAGGGTTTGCAGCTTAGAGATCTGGTCTATGGTACATCAGCCTTTTTGGAGTCCAACCTATTCTTCACTAATAATGGGATTTGCTTGCATCTGTCATTCATTCAGAATGATTTTGAGCATTATTGTGCTTGCGTGGCTAACTAAACTTGAAAGTTAGGTAAATATGACAGTGTTGGAGATGTTCTTTCTTGGGGAGAGTGACTATTAGTGACTGATTCTGTTGTAAAGTCGATTTGCCGGTGAGCCAGATTTCGCCGCAGAGAGCAGCAGCGATGATACCAGTGACTGCTGCAACGCCGTGTCGTGGGAGTTCTGCGTGGATGTTGTTAACGCCTACAGCTGTGCCTTATTTCACTGGCTTCACTGTTACCACTCCTTCACGCAGTATTACAGTTAACTTCATTGGTTGAATCCTGTACTCTTAGCACACTCGGAGCTCTTTAGCGCTGTCCTGAGAGGAACTGGCTTTACCTTGCTCTTGTGTGGTCAGCTCTGTTACCATGTTCGAAAGCTTTCTTTGTGTTGCTGCTGTCTTGGTTTTTCAAAGTGTCCTTACGTTGTTTGTTCGATCCATCTTCGTTCTGTGTTCTTCACGTCTTGACTGATCCTCTCGTGTAGTGCGTGGTGGTCCTCCTCACCGTTGCTCACCGCTTCAGTGATTTTAGGCTCTCGCTACTGAAAGACATCTCAGAGACATTCAGTCTCAGGTTCATCAAGGAGGCGTCACTGCGCGCGGACTAGTCCATATTCGCTACACCACATCCGCTAAGTGTTGAGACCACACTACGCATGATTTTTAAGCTGATGGATAAATGAATGAACAACTAAGATGAGAGAATTGAAGGATAGGGTCTCGTGGCTACGACTTAGCAGATGGCTGACCTACGCATTAGCCCATTGCGCTGGTCAGACCTTGAATGCCTCCTAACATTGGTTGTCTTTTTTTTTTTGGTGTGTGTGTGTAGTGAATGTACACACATGTGTGTATGGATGCGTGGGCACGAGCCCATCATGTGTGTGCGTATACACATGTGTATGTGTGTGTGTGTGTGTGTGTGTGTGTGTGTGTGTGTGTGTGCGCGCGCGCGCGCGTGAACATTGCTGTGGTCCAGTGCCAGGATTTCCATGGGCTCAGTCCAAGAACTAATGTGGCTGTGTCAGTCATCACGTGGTGAAAGCCAGGCTTCAAGGTCTCCCCTGGCAGCAGTGGTGGGGCGAACGTTCTTTCTTTGGCCGCCTGGAATCGCTCAGCGATGTCAGGATCTTTCTGGTTGTCAAGACTGTGAGGGAAAGACAGCTGTCTTCCACACTCTTCCAGTTGTTTATCCACCGTTCTTTAACGTTCGCCATGACGAGGAAGACGACCGCTGGGGCAGTGAACCATGCCTCAGACGTGACTGGACTCGCTGGCACCTCAGACACGGTCTGATGAACTGTGGGTTGGGACTGGACCGACAGACTCGTTGAGAAAATTGGACCTTGTCCTCTGTCCTGGTCCCTTTTGACAGCAACATGGCTGTAACGCTTGATTAGTCGGACAATGCCGTTTGCGGTGGTTAAATTATCATTGAAGTCACTCCTGAATTACGGTGTATCTTAATTAGTAAATATAATGCCAGTTTGCGGTAGCTAAAGTATTATTTAAATCGCCCCCTGAGCTATGGTGTATTTTGATTAATAGGAGCATGCCGTTTTGTAGTACTTAAAATGTCGTTAAGTCACCCTGAGTAAAGAAAAAAAAAGTCACCCCTGACTTATGGTGTATTTCACTAAGATGCTAATCAGAAGGAAACGTTTTACAAACGCTGGCAATACATCAGCTGGAAAAATGTTTTCAGTGTTATGAACAGCTCATGTAATGCACTTCAAGGTGGTGGTGGTGGTGGTGGTGGTGGGGGGGGATAGCTACGTGCAAGGAGGAGGAGATGATGGGGATGGTGTGTGAGGTGGGAGGGGGGAGGAGGGGCAAACTGTGTATCCGAGAGAGGGTTTGCAGACTGTGGGTGGCATGATAGTCAGCATTTTGCTTCCAATCCAATGGTCCAGAGATCAAGTTTGAAGAGATAGCGAATCCGTGTGTGTCCAAACTGTGTTGTTCACAAAGCCGTGGGCATTCTAGAAGACCTTTAGCTGGCGACAGTAATCCTCGCCTTGATAAATCAAAGAAATAAAAAAGGGACATTCGCGACGGATTTTCTTCCAGAACCTATCGTGCCACTTCGATTTGAAGAATGACAACGTCAGAACAAACAAAAATGATTTTTGACGGCCGATCTCTGCAAAGAGAATGTTTTGTCCTGTGGATGATGATATCTGTATGACAGTGTAGTGCAGGTAATGTTTTGTCCTGTGGATTATGATATCTGTAATGGCAGTGTAGTGAAGGTAATGTTTTGTCCTGTGGATTATGATATCTGTGATGGCAGTGTAGTGCAGGTAATGTTTTGTCCTGTGGATGATGATATCTGTGATGGCAGTGTGGTGCAGGTAATGTTTTGTCCTGTGGATGATGATTTTTGTGATGGCAGTGTAGTGCAGGTAATGTTTTGTCGTGTGGATTATGATATCTGTGATGGCAATGTGGTGCAGGTAGTGTTTTGTCCTGTGGATTATGATATCTGTCATGGCAGTGTAGTGCAAGTAATGTTTTGTCCTGTGGATGATAATCGCTGTGATGGTAGTGTAGTGCAGGTAATGTTTTGGCCTCAGGATTATGATATCTGTAATGGCAGTGTAGTGCAGGTAATGTTTTGTCCTGTGGATGATAATCGCTGTGATGGCAGTGTAGTGAAGGTAATGTTTTGTCCTGTGGATTATGATATCTGTAATGGTAGTGTAGTGCAGGTAATGTTTTGTCCTGTGGATTATGATATCTGTAATGGCAGTGTAGTGAAGGTAATGTTTTGTCCTGTGGATTATGATATCTGTGATGGCAGTGTAGTGCAGGTAATGTTTTGTCCTGTGGATTATGATATCTGTGATGGCAGTGTGGTGCAGGTAATGTTTTGTCCTGTGGATGTTTTTGTGATGGCAGTGTAGTGCAGGTAATGTTTTCTCCTGTGATTATGATATCTGTGATGGCAGTGTGGTGCAGGTAGTGTTTTGTCCTGTGGATGATGATATCTGTCATGGCAGTGTAGTGCAAGTAATGTTTTGTCCTGTGGATGATAATCGCTGTGATGGTAGTGTAGTGCAGGTAATGTTTTGTCCTCAGGATTATGATATCTGTAATGGCAGTGTAGTGCAGGCAATGTTTTGTCCTGTGGATGATAATCGCTGTGATGGCAGTGTAGTGAAGGTAATGTTTTGTCCTGTGGATTATGATATCTGTAATGGCAGTGTAGTGCAGGTAATGTTTGTCCGGTAGATTATGATATCTGTAATGGCAGTGTAGTGCAGGTAATGTTTTGTCCTGTGGATTATATCCGTAATGGCAGTGTAGTGCAGGTAATGTTTTGTCCTGTGGATTATGATACCTGTAATGGCAGTGTAGTGCAGGTAATGTTTCGTCCTGTGGATTATGATATCTGTGATGGTAGTGTAGTGCAGGTAATGTTTTGTCCTGTGGATGATGATATCTGTGATGGCAGTGTAGTGCAGGTAATGTTTTGTCCTGTGGATGATGATATCTGTAATGGCAGTGTGGTGCGGGTAATGTTTTGTCCTGTGGATTATGATATCTGTAATGGTAGTGTAGTGAAGGTAATGTTTTGTCCTGTGGATTATGATATCTGTGATAGCAGTGTAGTGCAGGTAATGTTTTGTCCTGTAGATTATGATATCTGTAATGACAGTGTAGAGCAGGTAATGTTTTGTCGTGTGGATTATGATATCTGTGATGGCAGTGTAGTGCAGGTAATGTTTTGTCGTGTGGATTATATCTGTAATGGCAGTGTAGTGCAGGTAATGTTTTGTCCTGTGGATTATATCTGTGATGGCAGTGTAGTGCAGGTAATGCTTTGTCTTGTGGATTATGATATCTGTAATGACAGTGTAGTGCAGGTAATGTTTTGTCCTGTGGATGATGATATCTGTGATGGCAGTGTAGTGCAGGTAATGTTTTGTCCTGTGGATGATAATATCTGTGATGGCAGTGTAGTGCAGGTAATGTTTTGTCCTGTGGATGATGATATCTGTAATGGCAGTGTGGTGCGGGTAATGTTTTGTCCTGTGGATATGATAACTTAATGGTAGTGTAGTGAAGGTAATGTTTTGTCCTGTGGATTATGATATCTGTGATAGCAGTTGTAGTGCAGGTAATGTTTTGTCCTGTAGATTATGATATTGTAATGACAGTGTAGAGCAGGTAATGTTTGTCGTGTGGATTATGATATCTGTGATGCAGTGTAGTGCAGTAATGTTTTGTCGTGTGGATTATATCTGTAATGGCAGTGTATGCAGGTAATGTTTGTCCTGTGATTATATCTGTGATGGCAGTGTAGTGCAGGTAATGCTTTGTCTTGTGGATTATGATATCTGTAATGACAGTGTAGTGCAGGTAATGTTTTGTCCTGTGGATGATGATATCTGTGATGGCAGTGTAGTGCAGGTAATGTTTTGTCCTGTGGATGATGATATCTGTGATGCATGTATGCAGGTAATGTTTTGTCCTGTGGATTATACTGTAAAGGCAGTCTAGTGCAGGTAATGTTTTGTCCTGTGATGATGATCTCTGTGATGGCAGTGTAGTGAAGTAATGTTTGTCCTGTGGATTATATCTGTAATGCAGTGTAGTGAAGGTAATGTTTTGTCCTGTGGATTATGATATCTGTAATGGCAGTGTAGTGCAGGTAATGTTTTGTCCGGTAGATTATGATATCTGTAATGGCAGTGTAGTGCAGGTAATTTTGTCCTGTGGAAAAAAAAAAAAAAAAAAAAAAAAAAAAAAAAAAAAAAAAAAAAAAAAAAAAAAAAAAAAAAAAAAAAAAAAAAAAAAAAAAAAAAAAAAAAAAAAAAAAAAAAAAAAAAAAAAAAAAAAAAAAAAAAAAAAAAAAAAAAAAAAAAAAAAAAAAAAAAAAAAAAAAAAAAAAAAAAAAAAAAAAAAAAAAAAAAAAAAAAAAAAAAAAAAAAAAAAAAAAAAAAAAAAATTTTTTTTTTTTTTTTTTTTTTTTTTTTTTTTTTTTTTTTTTTTTTTTTTTTTTTTTTTTTTTTTTTTTTTTTTTTTTTTTTTTTTTTTTTTTTTTTTTTTTTTTTTTTTTTTTTTTTTTTTTTTTTTTTTTTTTTTTTTTTTTTTTTTTTTTTTTTTTTTTTTTTTTTTTTTTTTTTTTTTTTTTTTTTTTTTTTTTTTTTTTTTTTTTTTTTTTTTTTTTTTTTTTTTTTTTTTTTTTTTTTTTTTTTTTTTTTTTTTTTTTTTTTTTTTTTTTTTTTTTTTTTTTTTTTTTTTTTTTTTTTTTTTTTTTTTTTTTTTTTTTTTTTTTTTTTTTTTTTTTTTTTTTTTTTTAATGTTTTGTCCTGTGGATGATGATATTGTGATGGCAGTGTAGTGCAGGTAATGTTTTGTCGTGTGATTATGATATCTGTGATGGCAAATGTAGTGCAGGTATGTTTTGTCCTGTGGATTATGATACTGTAATGGCAGTGTAGTGCAAGTAATGTTTTGTCCTGTGGATGATATCCTGTGATGGTAGTGTAGTGAAGGTAATGTTTTGTCCTGGATTATGATATCTGTAATGGCAGTGTAGTGCAGGTAATGTTTTGTCCTGTGGATTAATATCTGTGATGGCAGTGTAGTGCAAGGTAATGTTTTGTCCTGTGATTATGATATCTGTAATGGCAGTGTAGTGCAGGTAATGTTTTGTCCTGTGGATTATAATCTGTAATGGCAGTGTAGTGAAGGTAATGTTTTGTCCTGTGGATTATGATATCTGTGATGGCAGTGTAGTGCAGGTAATGTTTTGTCCTGTGGATTATGATATCTGTGATGGCAGTGTAGTGCAGGTAATGTTTTGTCCTGTGGATGTATTTATTGTGATGGCAGTGTAGTGCAGTAATGTTTTGTCCTGTGATTATGATATCTGTGATGGCAGTGTAGTGCAGGTAGTGTTTTGTCCTGTGGATATATGATATCTGTATGGCAGTGTAAGTGCAAGTAATGTTTTGTCCTGTGGATGATAATCGCTGTGATGGTAGTGTAGTGCAGGTAATGTTTTGTCCTCAGGATTATGATATCTGTAATGGCAGTGTAGTGCAGGAATGTTTTGTCCTGTGGATGATAATCGCTGTAGATGGCAGTGTAGTGAAGGTAATGTTTTGTCCTGTGGATTATGATATCTGTAATGGCAGTGTAGTGCAGGTAATGTTTTGTCCGTTGAGATTATGATATCTGTAATGGCAGTGTAGTGCAGGTAATGTTTTGTCCTGTGGATATATACCGTAATGGCAGTGTAGTGCAGGTAATGTTTTGTCCTGTGGATTATGATATCTGTAATGGCAGTGTAGTGCAGGTAATGTTTTGTCCTGTGGATGATGATATCTGTGATGGAGTGTAGTGCAGGTAATGTTTTGTCCTGTGGATGATGATATCTGTGATGGCAGTGTAGTGCAGGTAATGTTTTGTCCTGTGGATGATGATATCTGTAATGGCAGTGTGTGCGGTAATGTTTTGTCCTGTGGATTATGATATGCTGTAATGGTAGTGTAGTGCAGGTAATGTTTTGTCCTGTGGATTATGATATCTGTAATAGCAGTGTAGTGCAGGTAATGTTTTGTCCTGTAGATTATGATCTCTGTGATGCAGTGTATGAGCAGGTAATGTTTTGTCCTGTGGATTATGATATCTGTGATGGCAGTGTAGTGCAGGTAATGTTTTGTCCGTGTGGATTATATTCTGTAATGGCAGTGTAGTGCAGGTAATGTTTTGTCCTGTGGATTATATCTGTGATGGCAGTGTAGTGCAGGTAATGTTTTGTCCTGTGGATTATGAATCTGTAATGCAGTGTAGTGCAGGTAATGTTTTGTCCTGTGGATTATGATATCTGTGATGGCAGTGTAGTGCAGGTAATGTTTTGTCCTGTGGATGATATATCTGTGATGGCAGTGTAGTGCAGGTAATGTTTTGTCCTGTGGATTATATCTGTAAAGGCAGTGTAGTGCAGGTAATGTTTTGTCCTGTGGATGATGATCTCTGTGATGGCAGTGTAGTGAAGGTAATGTTTTGTCCTGTGGATTATATATCTGTAATGGCAGTGTAGTGCAAGGTAATGTTTTGTCCTGTGGATTATGATATCTGTAATGGCAGTGTAGTGCAGGTAATGTTTTGTCCTGTGGATTATGATATCTGTAATGGCAGTGTAGTGCAGGTAATGTTTTGTCGTGTGGATTATATCCGTAATGGCAGTGTAGTGCAGGTAATGTTTTGTCCTGTGGATTATGATACCTGTAATGGCAGTGTAGTGCAGGTAATGTTTTGTCCTGTGGATGATGATATCTGTGATGGCAGTGTAGTGCAGGTAATGTTTGTCCTGTGGATGATGAATTTTTGTGAAGCAGTGTAGTGCAGGTAATGTTTTGTCGCTGTGGATTATGATATCTGTTGATGGCAATGTAGTGCAGGTAGTGTTTTGTCCTGTGGATTATGATATCTGTAAAATGGCAGTGCTAGTGCAAGTAATGTTTTGTCCTGTGGATGATAATCCTGTGATGGTCAGATGTAGTGCAAGGTAAAGTTTTGTCCTGGATTATGATATCTGTAATGGCATGTGTAAGCGAGGTAAGAGTTTTGTCCTGTGGATGTAATACTGTGAATGGCAGTGTAGTGAAGGTAATGTTTTGTCCTGTGGATTATGATATCTGTAATGGTAGTGTAGTGCAGGTAATGTTTTGTCCTGTGGATTATGTAATATCTGTAATGGCAGTGTAGTGAAGGTAATGTTTTGTCCTGTGGATTATGATATCTGTAATGAGTTTAGTGCAGGTAATGTTTGTCCTGTGGATTATGATATCTGTAATGGCAGTGTGGTGCAGGTAATGTTTTGTCCTGTGGATGATTTTTTGTGATGCAGTGTAAGTCAGGTAAATATTTTGTCTGTGGATTATGATATCTGTGATGGCATGTAGTGCAGGTATGTTTTTGTCCTGTGGATATGATATCTGTCATGGCAGTGTAGTGCAGTAATGTTTTGTCCTGTGGATGATAATCGCTGTGATGGAGTGTATGCAGGTAATGTTTTGTCCTCAGGATTATGATATCTGTAATGGCAGTGTAGTGCAGGCAATGTTTTGTCCTGTGGATGATAATCGCTGTGATGGCAGTGTAGTGAAGGTAATGTTTTGTCCTGTGGATTATGATATCTGTAATGGCAGTGTAGTGCAGGTAATGTTTTGTCCGGTAGATTATGATATCTGTAATGGCAGTGTAGTGCAGGTAATGTTTTGTCCTGTGGATTATATCCGTAATGGCAGTGTAGTGCAGGTAATGTTTTGTCCTGTGGATTATGATACCTGTAATGGCAGTGTAGTGCAGGTAATGTTTCGTCCTGTGGATTATGATATCTGTGATGGTAGTGTAGTGCAGGTAATGTTTTGTCCTGTGGATGATGATATCTGTGATGGCAGTGTAGTGCAGGTAATGTTTTGTCCTGTGGATGATGATATCTGTAATGGCAGTGTGGTGCGGTAATGTTTTGTCCTGTGGATTATGATATCTGTAATGGTAGTGTAGTGAAGGTAATGTTTTGTCCTGTGGATTATGATATCTGTGATAGCAGTGTAGTGCAGGTAATGTTTTGTCCTGTAGATTATTATATCTGTAATGACAGTGTAGAGCAGGTAATGTTTTGTCGTGTGGATTATGATATCTGTGATGGCAGTGTAGTGCAGGTAATGTTTTGTCGTGTGGATTATATCTGTAATGGCAGTGTAGTGCAGGTAATGTTTGTCCTGTGGATTATATCTGTGATGGCAGTGTAGTGCAGGTAATGCTTTGTCTGTGGATTATGATATCTGTAATGACAGTGTAGTGCAGGTAATGTTTGTCCTGTGGATGATGATATCTGTGATGGCAGTGTAGTGCAGGTAATGTTTTGTCCTGTGGATGATGATATCTGTGATGGCAGTGTAGTGCAGGTAATGTTTTGTCCTGTGGATTATATCTGTAAAGGCAGTCTAGTGCAGGTAATGTTTTGTCCTGTGGATGATGATCTCTGTGATGGCAGTGTAGTGAAGGTAATGTTTTGTCCTGTGGATATAAACTGTAAAGGCAGTGTAGTGAAGGTAATGTTTTGTCCTGTGGATTATGATATCTGTAATGGCAGTGTAGTGCAGGTAATGTTTTGTCCGTAGATTATGATATCTGTAATGGCAGTGTAGTGCAGGTAATGTTTTGTCCTGTGGATTATATCCGTAATGGCAGTGTAGTGCAGGTAAATGTTTTGTCCTGTGGATTATGATACCTGTAATGGCAGTGTAGTGCAGGTAATGTTTTGTCCTGTGGATGATGATATCTGTGATGGCAGTGTGGTGCAGGTAATGTTTTGTCCTGTGGATGATGATTTTTGTGATGGCAGTGTTATGCAGGTAATGTTTTGTCCGTGTGGATTATGATATCTGTGATGGCAATGTGGTGCAGGTAGTGTTTTGTCCCTGTGGATGATGATATCTGTCATGGCAGTGTAGTGCAAGTAATGTTTTGTCCTGTGGATGATAATCGCTGTGATGGTAGTGTAGTGCAGGTAATGTTTTGTCCTCAGATTATGATATCTGTAATGGCAGTGTAGTGCAGGTAATGTTTTGTCCTGTGGATGATAATCGCTGTGATGGCAGTGTATGAAGGTAATGTTTTGTCCTGTGGATTATGATATCTGTAATGGCAGTGTAGTGCAGGTAATGTTTTGTCCGGTAGATTATGATATCTGTAATGGCAGTGTAGTGCAGGTAATGTTTTGTCCTGTGGATTATATCCGTAATGGCAGTGTAGTGCAGGTAATGTTTTGTCCTGTGGATTATGAATACCTGTAATGGCAGTGTAGTGCAGTTAATGTTTCGTCCTGTGGATTATGATATCTGTGATGGTAGTGTAGTGCAGGTAATGTTTTGTCCTGTGGATGATGATATCTGTGATGGCAGTGTAGTGCAGGTAATGTTTTGTCCTGTGGATGATGATCTGCGTGATGGCAGTGTGGTGCAGGTCCAGTAGAAGAGAAGAGATTGGGTCCTTTGGATTGTGATATTGTTAATGATAATGTTGTACTAGCCTAGTAGTGCCTTCGGAAGAAGAGAGAGATTTGGTCCTGTGGATTATGATATTGTTAATGATAATGTTGTACAAGCCCAGTAGTGTCCTCGGAAGGAGAGAGATTTGGTCCTGTGGATTATGATATTGTTAATGATAATGTTGTACAAGCCCAGTAGTGCCTTCGGAAGAAGAGAGAGATTTGGTCCTGTAGATGATGATATTGTTAATGATAATGTTGTACAAGCCCAGTAGTGCCTTCGGAAGGAGAGAGAGATTGGGTCCTGTGGATGATGATGATATCGATAATGATGTTCTACAGCCCCAGCACTGCCTTTGGAAGAAGAGAGGGGATGGGTAGTCCTGTTGCTCATGATAACCGTAATGATAATGTTGTACACCCTCAATTGTGTCTTTGGAAGAGAAGAGGGGATGTTTAGTCCTGCTGATTAAGATAACCGTAATAACGATGTTGTACAACCTCAATGTCGTCTTTGGGTAGAAGCGAGGGGGGATGTTTAGTCTTGTGGATTACGATAACCGTAATGACTCTGGCCTCTAAAGACAGGAAGTGGAGCTGATAGCATGGCTGTTGAAGAGGGTCCAGCCAGAAATACCATTGTCGTAGCAGCGACACTCGGACGTTATCTCCACTGACCTTCTCTGACCGATGGCCCATTGCTGAAGCACAGCACACACTTTCAAAGATAAATGAATATAGAATATTTTTTAAAGCCAAAATAACGTGAATTTTACAATACAGTTACAGCCAAGCAGTGTGTAGGGAAGAACTATAAACCATCATATACGATACAAAGTTATGTTTAATAATCATGTGAAATGACAAAATGTCACAATGTCAGATTGTAACAGGAAGTAAAGCACCACAACTCGGTGAATGTATGGGACAAGATACATTGCAGTAAACTTAAACTGCCTTTAACGCCGCAAAACAACGTCAGACACGTGCATAGGACACATGCAGGAAGTTTGAAATAAACGACTTAACAATAAACACCCACCAACTAAAGCTGACACAAAAGTGAAGCGAAATAAATGCAGTGACGGGAAGAAGAGTAAAATGAGAGGAAAAATAACTGAACTAATCCGGATAATTTGTGAGTAAAATGAGAGGAAAAATAACTGAACTAATCCGGATAATTTGTGAGTAAAATGAGAGGAAAAATAACTGAACTAATCCGGATAATTTGTGAGTAAAATGAGAGGAAAAATAACTGAACTAATCCGGATAATTTGTGAGTAAAATGAGAGGAAAAATAACTGAACTAATCCGGATAATTTGTGAGTAAAATGAGAGGAAAAATAACTGAACTAATCCGGATAATTTGTGAGTAAAATGAAGGAAAAATAACTGAACTAATCCGGATAATTTGTGAGTAAAATGAGAGGAAAAATAACTGAACTAATCCGGATAATTTGTGAGTAAAATGAGAGGAAAAATAACTAAACTAATCCGGATAATTTGTGAGTAAAATGAGAGGAAAAATAACTAAACTAATCCGGATAATTTGTGAGTAAAATGAGAGGAAAAATAACTGAACTAATCCGGATAATTTGTGAGTAAAATGAGAGGAAAAATAACTGAACTAATCCGGATAATTTGTGAATCACATTGGATAATGTGATGATAAGATCGAAATTAGCGTACGGGGAGAATAAACAATATGTTGTGGGACAAAGCGAGTGCTAGCTGTGTGAAAACCACTCGAAAGAATCCATAGACGATGTACTGTCTGTTCTCAAAGCTTCTGGCGGTACAAAACGATGCTCTTTCTTTCAGGCTAAAACATGGATTCAGTCAAGCTGTGTTTTCGCCTCACTCACTCCGTCAGAAATTCCCAGTGAACAATGTTTGGTACACCTGTACAATGGTCACTTCCCGCTAACTAACCAACCCCTGTCCACCTCAGTCAAATGTTTCGGCCTTTAGCTTTTTACGGTCTAAGAGAGTTGGGCTGTATCCAGGTCATGACCCCTAGACGCCCATCCGCTGTCAACATTATTTCTGGCACTGCCAGCATTGGAAGCTTCACACCTCCAGGATTGTTGGGGCTCCCCCGAGGCGTCGCCCTGTGACTGATGCCTTGCCCACCTAGTTACCAGACACCGGTTCTCAGTTGGGAAAACAAAAGGCTTGAGAGGTTCGCCTTTGTTCCTGC
>CM065742.1:31317721-31320221 GCA_033310375.1 Conus canariensis
TCATCATCATCATCATCGTCATTAACATTGTTATTCTTGTTATTGTTTACTATTCCTGTTCTTTTCATTTTTCTTCTTTTTCTTTTTCCTCCTTCTCCTTTTCCTTTTTCTTCCTACTTTTTTTCCTCTTTCTCATCCTTCTCCTCCTTCGGACGAATAATTACACACTTTAGACGAGTGTTATTGTGCCGCTTGCCGTGCGTTTGACCTTTTGACCTTCGGAAGCTGGGAGGAACCATGACGTCTTCTCCTCCTCCTCGTCCTCCTCCTCCTCTTCCTCCTCCTCGTCCTCCTTCCCCTCCTCCTCCTTTTCCTACGCCTTCTTCGCTTCCTCGTCTTCCTCCTCCTTTTCCTTCTCCTCCTCCTCCTCCTCCTCTTCCTCCTCCTCCTCCTCCTCCTCCTCCTCTTCCTCCTCCTCCTCCTCTTCCTCCTCCTCCTCCACCTCCTTGTTCTTCTTCTTGTATCAGTAAGAGAAGAACTCCACTAAGATACATACCATATGGTCGAGTGGTGAGAACACGCTAATGGTATGCCCCTTGTCTTGGGTTCGAATGCCACGAGACGTTTGTTCCGTTTCTGTTTGCTTGTTTGTTTGTCTGTTTGTTTGTTTTTAACTATGATTGGCAATGTTCCGACAGGTAAACAGTTGGATCTGTGTCATAGAGTTCCCATCCATTTTTGTTATGATTGCAAGAAAACAAAGAAAAGCATGCCGCCCTCTCTGCCCGTGGCTGGAGAAAGAGAGAGAGAGAGAGAGAGAGAGAGAGAGAGAGAGAGAGAGAGAGAAGAGAAGGGGGGGGTAGGGAGGGGGGGGGGGCAGAGTGAGAGGTGGAGGAACGGGGTTATCACAGGGTTGGGGTTTGTGGTAGGCTGCCGGGTCCGGGGGTTCAATTGACCGTGGATCAGGTGGTGACCGGTGTAGGTGGACACTGCGGGTCTGGGGTTTGAGTCCCTGGCGGGCTTTCCACGAGAGAAGAAGGCAGTGCTTTGACTGGCGACAAGAGCGTGGGGACCTGTCCGTAGAGGCGTCCACAAAGTCTGGAAGTATTGGCTGATGGAAGGGAGGGAATTTTTTTTTTTTTTTACTTGATCGGATCAAGAGCGGATCTGGAAAACACACAAACAACACACGTTTGAACAGGGCTAAAGATCTGTCGGAAGTTTAGGTAGGGGTGTGTGTGTGTGTGTGTGTGTGTGGGTGTGGGTGTGGGTGTGGTGTAAACTCTCTCTCTCTCTCTCTCTCTCTCTCTCTCTCTCTCTCTCTCTCTCTCCACCCCCCCCCCCCCCCCAAGTCTGTTTCTCTGTCTGTGTCTATCTCTGTCACAGTAGAACGAAAGAAGGAAAAAAGAAAAAAAGAAGAAAAAAAAGAAAAAAGGAAAACGTGCTTTTTGTCTAATTTCCTAACGATACTACAAAAGACGATGGAAATTTATGACGCCGCTATTGAAGGAACTTTACTTCACTTCCATGTGTAATATCGGTGCCAGCACGAGGCAGCCGGTCTTGTGGTTCCACCTTTCCCACGGATCACCTCCTGCATTACCTGTCCGCCTTCTTCAGGACAGACCATTCTTCCGTTTTCTTCCTTTCAGCCATAAAAAGCGCCTGGAGACCCATATCTCTGGAACTCTCTGCCACCCGTCCAGTCAGTGTAAAAACCTCATTTCTTGTTAAGTTGTCGGATCTTACCTGTTTTTTTTTTTTTTGGGGGGGGGGCTGCATTGCCATGGAGCTATGATGTGAGCTGCGTGTGTTTGGTTAGGGGGACATCACCAACTTCGCCCAATCAGGTTTCACCCAGTGGCTGCACACCAAAATCTAATGCGCGAATGTCTTGCGTAAGGAGTCGAGTATTTATAGAGTGGCGCAGTTAGACAGTTTTGAGAATTAATTTTTTTTTTTTTATTGTGTCTAAAAGTTAATTCTCCTCGTTTTCATTCATATGGTCATCGAGGTACAAGCCAGGTGGTTCCAAGCAGACAGATTAAAATCAAAAGAATGGGACTATTTAGGGTGGGGGTGGGGGTGGGAGTGGGGTGGGGTGGGGGTGGGGGGTTCAGCTGGCGCAAAGATAGGGAGGGTCACAGGTGAGTGTAAAGGCCTGGAATGTGACGTCAGCTTAGGGAAGGTCCTGCACTTGAAGATTGTTTTTGGTTTCCTCGGTGGAAAATCATCTCCAAAACAAGGGAAACAATTGGTGTGTGTGTGTGTGTGGGGGGGGGGGGGGGTTGTCCTTGTGATCAATTATTCGTTTAACGTTCAACGCTGGCTCAAAACGCTCACATCGCTTACACAGTGTTTTAGTACACAATTCTTATTGCAGCGTGTGGCCTGTCCTCTGAACACGTACCAAATTGCGGGAGGTCCATCCCCCTGAGTTCTGAAAATCGCAGGCGTGACGTTTCACACAAACACTGACGCACGGTTCACCCAAAAGTGTATCTGTGGTGCCTAAGGCCGTAGAAAATATACAAAGATATTCTTCGCCTGCCGTAGAAAA
>CM065742.1:31325221-31327721 GCA_033310375.1 Conus canariensis
ATACGTGATTTTTTTTATTTGCTAGATCAAAAACTCGATTTTAGATTACAAGCATTCACAAAGAAGGACTCTGCGTATCCTATTGGGCTGATACCCCCATCTTGTTTCATGTACGACGAAGACACTGTTGACACCATATTATTGAGTTGGGACGACGTGGACAACAACAAGAACAAAATCAACAAACAATGACAATATTGACAACACTAGAAAACAACAATTGAAAAACACAGCTTACTCAACTGTTGGAGAGAGAGAGAGAGAGAGAGAGAGACAGACAGACAGACAGACAGACAGACAGACAGACAGAAGAGGAGGGGAGGAGAAGGAGGAAACTGAAGAAGAGTGGACTGGAGGTGAAAAGTGAAAATGAAAAAGGTAGAGCTAGTTATAACATTAGAAGGTGAATGAATGAATGAATGAATGAAGGGGTGGCTGGAAAGATCAATGAGGTGATGAAGTATATAAGCGTAATGCATTTCTCACGAACGTCTAACGTAGGGACATTTTGTTATTCCTGAACTCCCCAATCAGGCCATGAGGAATCTCCTGAACATGAAAAAAAAAAAAAGTCCATGACAAATGGCTTTGTGCTAGTTCTGTACACACCGACCACAAACGCTGCCCAGACTATCCAGCTTACCCGTACAAAACAAAACTGGACACACACACAATGGTCAGTAAGTGGCAGGGTGGAATGCTTCTTCATTGTTTTCATCAGGTGACTGACTACTCCAGTCACAGGTGTTTGCAAAGCTGTACCCAGTTGGCGGGTGACGGTGAAGTGTATTGTTTCTTCTGGTGGGTGTTTCTTCTTAGGGTAGGCCCGTATACAGTGCATTGCTTGGGGTCTACGTGTACGTGTGTCTGCTGAGTCCTCACTATTATTTTAAGCCTGGTCATTCGTAACCTCCTTGGAGGACCAAAAACCCCAAAGCCGCAACGTGGAATTAAGTACATATTCATCAGAGCTTTGGGGGAGGGGGGGGGGGAATCACCGGTTACACATTACAAAGTTGTTGTAAGGTTGTGGGTGACTGTTGTGGGGTGCGCAGGAAATCTGATCATGAGACGACAGGGTGTAGCGTGATGGTGATGGTGGTGGTCAGTTGTCCAGTTCATTAATGGCAGCGTGCTGTCGTTCAGTCAGAAGTGTACAGGGTGTTTTGACGTGTGTGTGTGTCTATAGGTGTGTAGCTTGAAGGAGAACTAGTATTCCAACCAACCGGGCGGGGACATTAGAGATCGTCTCTGGGATTCGCGGAGTGTGCTGGTGTGGGTGAAGAACTGTTGTTGGAGGTAAGTTGTTTGTTGTTGTTGTTGTTGTTGTTGTTGTTAGTGTTGGTGTTGTTGTTGTTGGTTTTCTTCTTCTTCTTCTTCCATATAGTTCATCTTCGTTGATTTCTTTCTTTCTTTTTTCTTTCTTTCTTTCTTCTTTTTCTCCTCCTCTCCTCCTCCTCCTCCCCCTCCTCCTCTTCTTCTTCTTCCTCTTCTTCTCTTTTATTTCATTCTATGTTTTGTGTGTGTGTTTTTTTTTAGTTGCAAAAAATGAGGCGACTGCAGGTGGAAATCTAAACAATTAAAAAAAAAAAAATCAATGTTAGCGTACCGCCGATTTTGCGCTGAAGTGGATGAAGATAAGTGATTGCTCGTTCCTTTTCATTGTCCTGATTGTTTCGTTTCTTGCCTGAAGAAGACCCAAGAGGTCGAAACGCTTCGTGTCTTGTCTTGTGATTGGTCTGTCCTCGTTTTGTTTTGGCGGTGCGCTAACATTAATATTTAAGATTTTTTTTTTTTTTGTATGTTTATTTCTTTCGTGATCTCCTCTTTTCTTTTCTTCGTCTTTCCTTTTCTTCTTCCTCTTCTTTTATTTCATTCTTTGTTTCTTTGTTTCTGTTCCTATTTCTCCTTCCTCTCCTTTCCTTTCAGCCTTTGTTTCTTTGTGTCTATTTTTTTTTAATCTCTCCCTTCGTTTTTTTCCGTCTCCGTTTCTGCCTTTTTCCCTTAATGTTTTATTTCTTCTCTCTCTCTCTCTCTCTCTCTCTCTCTCTCTCTCTCTCTCTTTGTTGTTGTTGTTGTTGTTGTTCTTGTTGTTGTTCTTCTTCTTGTTCTTGTTGTTCTCGTTCGTATTGCTGTTTTGTTGCTTCTTCTTCTTCTTCTCTTCTTCTTCTTCTTCTCTTCTTCTTCTTCTTTTCCCTTCTTCTATCTTTTCCTTCTTTCTTCTTCTTCTTCTTCTTCTTCTTCTTCTTCTTCTTCTTCTCTTCTTTCTTCTTCTTCTTCTTCTTCTTCTTTCTTCTTCTTCTTCTTCTTCTTCTTCTTCTTCTTCTTCTTCTTCTTCTTCTTCTTCTTCTTCTTCTTCTCCTTCTTCTCCTTCTTTTCCTTCTTCTTCTTCTTTCTTCTTCATCTTCTTCTTCTTCTTCTTCTTCTCCTTCTTCTTCATTTCATGCTTCTTGTTACTGTTTTTCAGTATTGTTTCTTGTTGTTGGTAGTATTCATATTT
>CM065742.1:31330221-31337721 GCA_033310375.1 Conus canariensis
TGAATTTAATGCTCACTTTCTACCCAAATGTAAACATTTGCATTTAGTATTTTAGTGTGGTATTTAGATATGAAACTCAGACTTATTTCTCTGTAATTGTCGATTTAAAAAAAAAAGATAATCTTTCAGATGTATTGGGTTACTAATAGCTTTAGGCCATTCCTTGGGATAAACGTCTTTGTCAAGAGTTGATCAGACTAGTGTTACTACCGAACTTTCAAATTTTAGCAGCAGCAGCATCAGTTCCATAAGCTTTGCTTTTTTTCTGGAGCATAGCTAACTTCCTTCTCTGAAACAGATTTATTCAGAACTTGATCTGTTTTTCATCTGTTTCTTCTAATATTTCTTTTTCCATATAATTGTCCTCATAGCATTTTTCACTGCTGTGTTGAGCAATATCACTGAAATGGTTAAACGAATCATCTGTACGTAAGTGACTAGTATTTGTTCGTTTATTTTCATGACTAATTTTTCGAGAATGTCCAAAAAATTCTGATGCGTTATCTATTTCTTTTGTTATTGCTTCTGCAGGGTTTTTTTTTTTCAAACCTGTTTTCTTTCATCTCTAATGAATATTTTTACTTCTTTGCATCGACATACACGAACTTGACATTGTCAATCCGGGCTTAGCTTCTTTGCTCATTGCTCTAAAACAATACATATATCTTTGTAATTTGAGAACATTCTTCATTTTGTGTGAGAGATGAAATAACCACAGCACATCTTCATTTAGGTGGGAGGTGAAATCACAACAGTATATCTTAATTTGTGACGCACATGCACAAACAATATCTGGCGAGTTTCTGTAGGGGTTCAGGTAAAAAAGAACAATTAATCTTAATGTGTGTGGAAAATCAAGCAACAGCAGTATATGGTCATTTTTGTAGAAGATGTAGAAACAAATTATCTTCATTTGTGTCAGAGATCTCGTAAAAGCAGGGTATCGTCATGTGCGTGGCAGACAGAGTAACAACAGAATAATTCCACGTGTGTAAGAAACGTAGACACAACAGTGTATCTTCATTTACGTTCAGATTGGGGGGAGTAGCGCGCTACTGTTCGCGTCTCCTCCTTGAAGGGATGTTGTCAGGATTGTTCTCGCCGCTGTGACAGAACGATACGGCTCTCATTCTGTTTTGCTGCTGTGGTTCCTAGTTCTCCTGTCGCCAGGATTGGACGGTAGGGGAGGCGGGGGAGAAGGGGGGGGGAGATAGAAATGGATGGTTAGCAGGATGGATGGGGAGGGTGGGGGGAAGGGGTGTAAGAGGCAAAGGGATGGGGTGAGGAGGAGGATGGGTAGGGGGAAGGGGGGTGGTGGGGACGGGGATGGGTGGGATTGTGAATGTGGACAGTTAAAAAAAAGAGTCGTCAGAAGGAAATCAAAGGCCTCTGAGGCTGGGCGGAGAGGTGAAAGGTTATCTTTTTTTTCAGTCGTGACCTTTGGCCTTTGTCCATCCGCCGTAACCACTGGCCAGCTGGAGAAGCACGTGCTGTAGATCACAATGAGAAAGACAGAGAGAGAGACAGAGAGAGAGAGAGAGAGAGAGAGGGGGGGGAGGGGGGGCGGAGGTAGGGAGACATAAAGACAGACGGGCAGCTAGAATTGACTGTGCCTGATTTCTATCTGTGCGTGCGCGCGCGCGCGCGCGCGCGCGCGCGTGTGTGTGTGTGTGTGTGTGTGTGTGTGGTGTGTGTGCGTGCGTGTGTGTGTGCGTGTGCGTGTGTGTGTCTCTCTCTCTCTCTTTCTCTCTCTCTCTCTGCCAGTGTGTGTCTGTGTGTGTGTGTGCGCGCGCGCACGCGTGTGTGAGTCTGTGTTTATAGTTTCTCTCTGTCTGTCTGTCTGTCTGTCTCTCCCCACCCCCCGCTCTCTCCCCTGTGTGTGTGTGTGTGTATATGTGTGTGTGTGTTATGTGTGTGTGTGTGTGTGTGTGTGTGTGTTGTGTGTGTGTAGCCGCGCTCAGGTGCGCGCGCGCGCGCGTGCGTGCGTGCGTGCATGATTGCCTGTCTTCACTGTCGGCGCATTATTGTGTACCGATACGGTTGAAAACGACGTATTAAAGACGGCCAGTGATGGATGGATGGGTGAGGAGGTGGGGGGTGGGAGAGGGAAGGGGGGGGGGGGGCGGCGGGAAGAACAGAAAGGGAGATAAGCGAGGCCCCCCCGGCCGCTCTGAAAAGGGGCAGCGGAGCGTGGGAGGTGGCAGGGCGGGGCGGGGTTCTCTCCCCCTGGCGGCCCGACGCCCTGTCTCGGCCAAGCGTGAGATGAGCATTGCATATTATTTCTCCCTCTCCTTTCAACCCTGTCCGTCGCTGTCAGTTTGGCCTCGCTTTCACTATGGCCCTGGCAGTCGCCATCCATTCTCGGCAGAACCCTCCCTCTCCTCCACCCCTCTCCCCCACTCTCCCCTCAATGATGTCCCCCTCCCCCCCTCCCCTTCACTTGTACTCCTCCACCTCCACCTCCTTCCCTTTTCATCCCCCAGTCCCCCTCCACCCCACCTTTTTTTCGTATTCTATCCCTCAACAGTCCTCTCTCTCTCTCTCTCTCTCTTATTCCATTTTTTTCTTTCCTCCTATTTCATTTATATTCAATTCGTGTCTGGTTCTGTCTCTCCCTTCCCCCCACCCTCCACCCCCTAACCTTCACCCCTGTCCTCCCTCCCTGTTCTTCTCCCCTCCCTCTGAAAACCTCTCTGTCTGTACGTCTGTCTGTCTGTATGTAATGTATGTATGTATGTGTGTATGATGCCTCTCTCTCTCTCTCTCTCCTCTCTCTCTCTCACCGTCGCTTACTCTCTGAACTTCTCTCAACGGCTAGCGAGTATTTCCACGTACACTCATACATACGTACATATCAATTACTTTAATGCATCAACTTGTCAAATCAACAACAATGCACGGTAGTCCAGATTGCAGGCGCATCGATAAAAGTTATCTTTCACATACTCTCTCTCTCTCTCTCTCTCTCTCTCTCTCTCTCTCTCTCTTCCCCCTCTTTCTCTCTCTGTCCCCACGCCCTTTCTCTCTCCGGCTGCCAATGCTTTAGTCAGCTGATACTATTCAAAGCACAGTTTGAAAGTCATCATCTGTCAGTTTCAATGCTGGTTCATGAGGTGATTCCGCCTTGACCAAACACGCCTAGACCCAATCATTACAGACATGCTCAAGTATTTTGCGAGTTGTTTACATTTGGTTATGGGCAGTCCTAACATTGAAAGTCCTGAAACCACTCTTTTATGAACCATGCCTAGTGAACCTATTACCAGAACAACCACTTTCGTGCTAAATCCGGCATCACAAAGAGCATAGCAAAGAGGCATGTACTTTTGAAATTTGCTCTCATAGCATGTTTGTATGAATGTGTCAAATGGGTTTGAAACCTCGATGACGAATGCCACCGAGTTTCGATGGTCGATGAAGCATAGATCAGGTTTCAGCCTTGGCAGATCTTCAACACCGTTTATTGAGAGAGGCCTATTTTGAAAAACATCCACAAAATCCGTCGCAATGCATTTCTGTAGCTCCTTTCTGATGATCTCAACGCATCTGTCGTGTCTTTGTGTGTAGAGGCCCCTCAGTTGACGACATCCATTCAAGGCATGGGAATTTGTGTCAGAACGAAACCCGCACAAAGCACACTCTCTCCGGTAAGTATCAGGATAGTAGATGTTGTTCACTGCATTGGTCTCCAGCAGCTGTAGACGTCCCTTGCTGATGAACCTGGTTATTTGGTCATTGACGTTGGTGTTGGTGAGGTGTCCTATGGAGTGGGTCACTGCCGCATCCGGAGTTGCAACCCGGGTGATTCTCCCTTGTTGTTGCAGCTGCTGAAAATGGTGTGTATCTGTGTCCATTTGCATTCTTTTGATTGCGCTGTACAATTGTTTAGAATTACTGTAGCGCATTTGAACCACCCCATCATCAGAAGCTGGGAGTACTACTTCGCAACTGTCATCGAATTCCAGTTTAAGATCCAGTCGCACACACAGCTCATGGAGCTCAACGAAGGAAGAACGTGACCAGCTGACCTTGCTGCCTTTCCTTAACTTCCCTTCGGTGTCTGTGGCATATCCTCCAAAATTGCTGTCGTCTGGATCTGCGTGAGGCACCTTTCTCTTTTCCAAGTGGAGATGGAAACTGTTGCGCGCTACCATTCTGGCATGTTGGTCATCACTGTTCAGAACAGAGATCAGGAATGAGATGCGTTTGGCGTAGTACATGGTACTTGGTTTCAACAGACCAAGGCCGCCTTGTTTTCGGGGAAGAAACATGTGCGCTCGATTGGTAGAACAGTTTAGCTTGAGATGAATGCGAACAAAATCAACTATCTTATCTTCCAGAGTCTTCAGGAGTTTTTCTGTGAATTTTGAATTGCTGTAATATAAGGTCAATTTTGAAGAAGCCATGACGTTTACAGCCTCAATTTTCTTGCACAACGGTAAAGGTGAAAGCGAAATTTTTTCTAGCGTTCTTTGAATTCCTCGCTCGCCTGTGCCAGTTGCTCTTTCTCAGAAGTTCCAGTCAGATTTGTTTGAAATCCAAGATACTGGTATGGCTCATCTTTTCCATACATCGGTGTATCTTCCCCTTGCAGCGTCACGTGGACGTTCTCAGTCACATCTGTAGAAGCCCAGTTGTTTCCTGTGCGTTGTCCATGAATGGTGGCACACTTTCTGTGTTTCACTTCCATTCCGGTGTAATTCAGGAAGGTTTCCGTCTTATTTATCATTTCTTGTAAGCTCTCCTCACAGCGAGCACTGGCACATACATCATCCATGTATGCCTGACATGGAGAAGGCATTGAAGCTGGTGTGAACGGCTGCTCCATCCATCGAATCCACGGGTCCAAGCCTGAATGAAGACAACAGCTGACCACGGGCAGCCTTGCACGATGCCACGATGCCTGGTAATCCTGGGCGTGGACGTGTCTCCCGTCTGCACCTGGAATGTGGAGTTGGTGTAGATATCCGCCGTCACGTCGATGATGTGCTGGGGGTAGCCGGCGCTCTGCATCGCATCCAACATCACTCTGTGATCAATGCTCCCATAGGCGTCTTTGATGTCAACGAAAGTAGTGTAGAACTGACTTGATACATGCTTGAAGTTCTCAATTGCAGTTTTCAAGCAGAATACGTGTTCTTGAAGACCGTTTCTTGGGATAGACCCCTTCTGTTTTGATGACAGCCTTCCGGTCGAAACAATCCATGGTAAAAGCCTACTTTGCACTAACTTCATGTAGATCTTGTACAAGGACGTCAACAAGGAAACAGGTCTCCAATCACCAGGCTGCATCACATTCCCTTCTTTTTTGGGAAGTAAAGTGATCGTGGCATGTTTCCAATCAGTGGGAATTCTTTTGTTTCTCCAGCAAATGTTAAATATTGCCGTCAAAGGCAATGACAGACGTTGCAGATGTTGTTTCAGAAAAGAATATTCAACTCCGTCGTATCCAGGCGCTGTGTTATTCTTCAGCGATTTCACCAAAGATATCACTTCGTCCTCGGTGAACGGGTCTAACTGCAGCTCTTCTTCAGGAGGAAGAGGGGCGATGTTGACAGGCCAGGGCGGAGGGGGGAGGGGGTATTCTAATACCTTTTCACTCTTCTGCTGGAAAATTTCCGTCAACACATCCACTTCAATGGACAAGTTGGTCGTGCTTCTGATCTGCTGTCGTTCTTGATGATCTCAATGGCACGTTTCTGATTATCTAACCAAAGCTGCGTTAGTTCATGCTTTTCCACGCTCCGCGCTCTATGTTGATACTGTCTTCTACGCATCTGTCTGAAGTGTTTCCTAAGACTTGGGAAGATGGTGTGGTCAATGTCAGGAAAAGTGTTTTCGATTTTCTGCCGCAACTCACCTTTCTCCGATTCATGCTGAATTTGTTCGGCGATTTGAATGGGGAACTTGTTGACAGCTCTCCAGATAAATCTCAGAACGCGAAGTTCTAAATCCGGAGCCTGTGACACCTCTTCGTTTGGCGTCATCGTCATCGTAGGGTTGTCGTCACGCTGCGCTTCCAGAAAGCGGAGGACGTTCTGAACTTTGCCTAGGAGACGAAGCCACGGTCGAAAATCCCCGTGAGCAAACTTGACGGCATCTGCATGCTTCGTTCGGATAGACTCACGAAACAGCCGCTCGGTTCGTTCGAAGTCTGCCCACTGGGCGTCATGGACTGCTCCTTCAAAGGGCGCCCACGTCTCCGGGCTGGCAAAGTCCAGTGGCAATGTGTGTTGACCCGTTGGCAGGGGCTGCTCCTGGTTGTTGACTGGGTCCACCACACGCCGAATCACTCCACTCCGGAGCGCAGCTCTGATTGAAGCTTTCGCTTCAGCAATCAATGGCCAGGCGCCTTGCATTGCTGGACTGACTGTGTTATCGAGGACAGTGACCACGGATGGACGGCAGACAGCAAATTCAAGCAGAGCGACGTGAAGGCACAGCCGCTCTGGTCGCCATTGTCTGACGTCACATCTGACATACATACGTACATACATACATACATACATACCATAAATACATACATACATACGTACATACATACACACACGTACATGCTTACATGTATGCATGCATACACATACATACATACACGTATACATACACATATACATACATACACACATATATACATACACGCATACACACTTTGTCACTCCATGAAAATTACAGGCTTCTAGAAACAACAACATGGAAAAAAATTAGCAGACGTTCTGATGAAAGACTCTAACACAAAATACAGCTGCAGTTCCGTTGGAAATTGTATCAACAAAGTTGTCAAATGCACCGTTATATTATTCTAGACTTGTAACTTCCCTTTTTTCCGCCTAGAAATTAACGCTTTAAAAACAAAATTCTCCAAAAATGTATATTACCTGTGTGGTGCACAAATCACAGTTAATCACATTTTATTCCATTGTCAAATTCTCCGAGGTTTTCTACCTGATTCAGTCACAGCAAAGAATGTTTCGGAAGAAAACATAGAAGATTTATTATATGACACAAAGGTTTTACTACAAATTGCTGAATCCCAAATTCACACCCCCTTCAGGTCATTCCTGTAGATTTTTTTTTCTTCTTCCAATGTAGATTAGTGGTGAGGGACACATCCACCCACCCACGTTTCTGTATTTTGCATTTTGTTTGTTATATGTATCTTTAACATTACCTCTTTACTGTTAATGCAGTGTTCACAGTTTTACATTACCTCACACATTTACACTCTCACACACTCACACACACCCACAGACAGAATGCACTCACTCACGCACACTTTGGTCTAATATCACTTATGGTGAACAGACGTAAAAACAAAGAACGAACGAACGAACGCATACACACATACATACTTACATACATATATACACACATAACCCAGACGACAGACAGAAAACAGACACACACACACACACACACACACACACACACACACACACAGATACATACACATACATACATACATACAATACATACTTACACACATACACACAGATGATTTTT
>CM065742.1:31342721-31352721 GCA_033310375.1 Conus canariensis
TTTGTTAAAAACAAAGAAGTTAATCTGAAGGTTTGTTAAAACAAAGAAGTTAATCTGAAGGTTTGTTAAAACAAAGAAGTTAATCTGAAGGTTTGTTACAGACGAAGTGGTTAATCTGAAGGTATGTTAAAACAAAGAAGTTAATCTAAAGGTTTGATAAAGACAAAGAAGTTAATCTAAACGGGTTTGATTTTTTTTTTTTTATAGACGAAGTTAATCTGAACGGTTATTTGTTAAAGACAAAGAAGTAAATCTGAACGTTTGTTTGTTAAAGACAAAGAAGTTAATCTGAACGTGTGTTAAAGACACAGAAGTTAATCTGAACGTGTGCTAAAGACTAAAAGAAGTTAATCTGAACGTGTGTTAAAGACACAGAAGTTAATCTGAAATGTGTGTTAAAGACACAGAAGTTAACCTGAACGTGTGTTAAAGACACAGACGTTAATCTGAACGTTTGTTAAAGAAGTTAATCTGAACGTTTGCTAAAGACAAAGAAGTTAATCTGAACGTTTGCTACTAAAGACAAAAAGAAGTTAATCTGAACGTTTGCTAAAGACAAAAAGAAGTTAATCTGAACATTTGTTATAGACAAAAAGAAGTTAATCTGAACGTTTGTCTAAGACACAGAAGTTAATCTGAACGTTTGTTGAAGACAAAAAAGACAAGTTCCCCCCCCCCTCCCCCCCCCACCCCACCCCCCGAAAAGGCCCAGATACTTGCATCAGGATGGAAGGGGAGGGGGGGGGGGGGTAAAGGTAAGGATAGGAGTGGGAACGGGCGGAAGGAGGCGGGTGGGGGTGGGGGTATTGAACACCTGCTGTCTAGCATACGATACCACATCACCTAGCGCAAATGCTGTGTACGAGTGGCGCGGTATAGGGTTTTTGGGGGCATGCGTGGAACGTCCTGTTTTAGGGGAGGTCTTACTGTCTGTTTTGTGTGCTATGTGTTAGCATTTGAGCTAGGCGATTGGGTGTCGTAAGCAGCATCCGCTTGGAGTTAATGGGCGTGTAATGATCTCATTATGAGAGCAAGAGTTACCCCACTTGCTTATCTCTGTGATCGTCAACTCTGTCTGTCTGTCTGTCTGTCTGTCTGTCTGTCTGTCTCTCTCTCTCTCTCTCTCTCTCTCTCTCTCTCTCTCTCTCTCTGCCAAGGTTTTTTTTTTTTTTTTTTTTTTCCGAATGGAGTGTAACGTTCACAGACGTCGCAGTCCCTTAACACTGTGTATTTATTGATACGTCTTTCTGTTCTTTTCTTCTTATTTGTATCGGTTTTTCCCCCTTCCTTTGTTAATTCTATATGTTCTTTTTTTCCTCACTTACTCCCTTCATGAGGGGCCATGGTCTGTTAATAAATTTATCATTGTTATTGCCATCGTCAGGGTAGCTGTCATTTGCTCTCTCCTCTCTCTCTTCTCTCTCTCTCTCTCTCTCTCTCTCTCTCTCTCTCTCTCTCTCTCTCTCTCTGAATGAAGCTTTCCGCACAATGCATTACAGTCCACAGAAATCGTAACCGCATATATTACAGTGCATTGAGGTATTCAACTTTCTTTCCTTTGTTTTCCTTATCGTCAATTTTGTTTTGTTTTTTTTCTTTTCTTTTCTTTTCTTTTTTTCTTGCTTTGTTAATTCTCTACGTGTGGGATGTGAAAAGTCGTCGTCGTCGTCGTCGTTGTTGTCGTCGTTGTTGTTGTTGTTGTTGTCGTCGTCGTCGTCATCGTTGTTGTTGTTGTTGTTGTTGTCGTCATTGTTGGTGTTGTTGTTAGAGATATGCAAAGACAAGGTCAGAAAGAAAGCCAGAGGTTTCAAAGTGATTAGGGTCAGCGCAGTAGGACCACCCCCCCCTCCTCCCCCCCCCCCCTCCATACTACATACTAGCGTACCTCATTCTCTCTCTCTCCCTCCCCACCCCCACACCACCGACTCATCTCCAGCACTCAGCCCACTCTCCCCCACTTCCCTCCCACCGGCACCCTCCCATCCACCCCACCCCACCCCACTCCACCCTCCCTCTCCCTACTGCCTTTTTTCTTTTTTTTTTTTTTTGAATCCCCCATCATAGACGGCCATTTTCCCACAGGAGCGGCGGAGCGAGGTTGGGAGGAGCGGGATGGTGGTGGAGGGTGGGTGGGGTGGGGTGGGGTGGGGTGGGGAGGGGGACACGCCCCTTCGGTGTAGTGTGACGGTGCTGGTTGCAGACCGTCCATTGGCCGGCTTGGAGCAAGTGCCGGACATTAGTGTCATTAGTGGCAGCGGGGCTGGCAGCGAGCGTCTTTCTTTTCTTTTCTCTCTCTCTCTCTCTCTCTCTCTCTCTCTCTCTCTTCTCTTGTCCGCTTCCTACCTCCCTCCCTCCCTCCCCTAAATCTCTTTTCCCTCCCCCTCCCCCCCCCCATTCCCCTTGCTCTCTCTCTCTATCTGTGTCTCTCTGTATCTGTGTCTCTCTGTCTCTGTCTCTCTGTCCCCCCCTCTCTCTCTCTCTCTCTTTCTCCGTCTCTCTGTCTGTCTCTGTCTCTGTCTGTCTGTCTGTCTGTCTGTCTGTCTCTTTCTTTCTGTCTCTCTCGCCGTCTCTCTCTCTCTCTCCTCCTCTCTCTCTCTCTCTCTTGAAACTCATCGCTTTTTTTCTTTTTATAATGAACGAGCAATCCTTTATCTTCTTCCAACTCGGCGCAAAATGGGCTTTGAATCATTGCTTGTTCACTTTCGTTGTCCTGAGTGTTGCGTATCTTGCCTGAAAAGACCTAAGAGGTCGAAACGCGTCGTGGTTCGTCTTGTGATTCGTTTGTCTACGTTTTTCGGCGGAGCCTTAAAAACACGTTTTGAAATTTCCCTGGATAGATGTTTAAACACACACACACACACACACACAACACACACACACACACACACACACACACACACACACACACACTATCGAAACTCGTCGAAACAGATTTTCTCTTTTTTTTTTTTTTTTTGAAAAGTCGCTTCACAAGATAATCTATTTAAAGATAATGTTTTAGAACACGGGAGAAATGAGGGTGTACACTCCTTTGAAGCTAAAGATCATGCCAGAAAAAAATCATAAAAGCGATAAGAATACATCAGGAACTGATGATAACCGGCTGCGGAGGTCTGCGGTTTGAACCCAATTTGATCAGCTCTAGCAAACTGGCCAGATTTTAATCATTTTGTTTTTCAAACCACAGGACTGCTCTGTCGGTGAGTGTTTGTTTAACACACACAGTTAATACTCACTCCATGAAAATGTCTTCCCTTCGGCTCCTTTTTGCACCGGTTTCCGGAGTAGCTCAGTGGTAGAGCGCCGCACTCGTAATCTTGGTGATCCTGGGATTGCGGGTTCGAATCTCCGCCGGGCCGTTTTGGTGCTGGTTTTTTTTTTCCCCTAGGAGTTAACATTGGTTCTGACTCCATTCCCCATACAGTCCTTCGAATTATACAATAAACTGAGGTTCCGTGTGTGAATGCGCGCATAACATCTAGCGCACACGTAAAATCCCATCACCAGCTTTCGGAAGAGGAGGCCAGTTTGGCCGTTAGTATGGATGACACGTTACACATAGCATGCACCTTCCCCGAAGTTGGAATATGGCTGCCTTAACGGCGGGATAAAAAACGGTCATACAAACAAAACTCCATTCCCTTTGTTGGGTAGATGGGTTTAATCCTTACCTGTCTATACAGGGAGTGCCCGCAGGAGTATCAGCCTGCGTACGCAGAAAGAAAGAAAGAAAGAAAGGCTCCTTCGCACAGAATGACTGTGACCTGGTATCATGAGAGTACTCTCCCTTTGAAAGCTTCCAACTGTTTACACACACGTCTGAGAGTGAAAGAGTCCACGGTGGCCAAAAAGCGGAAAGTACCGGCGCCGAAAAGGTTGATTCCTGTTTAAACTGTAGCCCTGAACATTCTTGCAGTACGATTACCCATGACTTTTTGGGGGGTTAAATTATTAGAAAGGGGTATGAATATGCCTTGTTCTAAGATGTTCTGAAATGCCGAGAGAAATACGAGAGAGAGGGGAAGGAATAGGAGAGATAATGATGATGGTGATGATGACGTCATTCCACATGTTTTCAACTTCTACAGTCCCACCTGATGTGCTCTTTGAATTTCTGAAAGAGATCGACATTTTTCATCCGATCTAAAAAAAAAAATATACGGAAGAAAGATTTTTAATCAAAATTTCCAGTGTGTTTTTTAGAAGGTGTACTTTAAAGGGTTTTGTTTTGTTTTGTTTTTGTTTTTGTTTTCGGGTTTTTTTGTTGTTGTTGTTGTTGTTGTTTTTAATAATAACGTTTGAGTTGACTTCAACGCGGTGACAGCCCTGTTACGGCCCTTTGCGGGTCGGCTGGGCCATAAGCAACGTTCTCTCTCTCTCTCTCTCTCTCTCTCTCTCTCTCTCTCTCTCTCTCTCTCTCTCTCTCAGCCTCGGAGGACAGAAAACAAAAAGCTAACGCGCACAAACCGCGTGCACGCGGAGTCAGCATTGACACACAACCTTATGCAGGAAGGTGTCCGTCCGTGCCCCTCCCCCACCCAGTCCTTTCCCACCCACCCCCTCTCTTTCTCTCCCTAACTTTCGGGGTGGATCCGTGAGCAAGACAAAGTATGGCACAGGCAGTATTGTGACAGCATGAGGTGTGTGTTGGGGGTAGGCCGTAGGGGGGGGGGGGGTGAAGAGAAGAAAGAAAGGAAGGGGGGGGGGGAGGGAAGAGGGACGCTAGTCCGTGACTGACCGGTGACCGCTGTCCGGACCCAGAGAAGTGATTATCGCTCGGCAAACTGCCCCCTCCCCCCCCCCCTCCCTGCCCCACCAACCTATCCCAGCTTCCACTCCTCCCCCTCTCACCTGACGCTGCCCATGCAATAGAGCACCTGCCATTGTTGTTGTCTACCTGACTGCCTTTGTCCTGTCTCCTCCTCCTCCTCCTCCTCTCCTCCGCTTCCTGCTGCTTCTCACGAAACCCCTGGGAACCGCCGAGTTGTTAAAATAAAAAAAGGGGTGGAGGTGGATATGGTGGATGAAGGGGGGGGGGGGGGGGACAGTGGGATGGGTGGGTGCAGGTTATGATTCTGGGCTAGGAGTGGGGACCGGTAGATGAGGTTCGGGTTACCTGGGCAGAGGAGGGGTTAATGGTCGTTGACCGTTGCAGTGCTGAGAGCTGACACTTTTGTGGACTGTTGAAGGGAAGGGGGGGGGGGGGGGGGGGGGGGTGAGGAGGAGGGGTTGGAGGCGGGGGGTGGAGGGGAGTAAGAGGTCGACCATGTAGGTATCTGTCCGTTCGAGAATCTGGTTTGGAACAGTGGACAATGTGGGTATCTATCTGTTTGAGAATCTGGTTTGGAACAGTGGACAATGTGGGTATCTATCTGTTTGAGAATCTGGTTTGGATCAGTGGATTATGGGATAATTTACCTGTTTGCGATTTAGTTTGGAACAGTGGACCATGTTGGTATCTATCTGATTGAGAATCTGGTTTGGAACAGTGGACCATGTTGGTATCTACCTGTTTGAGAATCTGGTTTGGAACAGTGGACCATGTTGGTATCTGTCTGATTGAGAATCTGGTTTGGATCAGTGGACAATGTGGTATCTATGTGTTTCAGAATCTGATTTGGATTAGTGGACAATGTGGGTATCTCTCTGTTTGAGAATCTAGCTTGGATCAGTGGATCATACAGATATCTTCCTGATTGAAAATCTATTTCAGATCAGTGGATCATGTAGGTATCTATCTGTTTGAGAATGTAGTTTGCATCAGTTGAACCATGTGGGTATTGATCTATCCGATTGAGAATCTAGTTTCGATCCGTGGACCATGTAGATGGATCTTCTCCCGCCTGGCTAATCACAAAGGACAGTTCACCAGTTCCTCCAGTTCTGTCTGGTGTGTGTCAAAGTCTGTGTCTCTTCAGGTGGTTCTCTTGTCCCTTCTTCTTTATTGTCAGTCCATCGTTTTCGGTGGATATCTTTTTTGTTCTCATGTCTTCTTCTTCGTCCTCCTTCCCTGGACAGTTCCACAGAGGATTACCATTGGATCTTAGCCGTGCCAGCATAGTTTTATTTTCTTAGCTGATGTTAATGTCTTATATGTGCTAATGGGTTTGATGCGTTTATCCATTGGTAATATGATCAGTATATCTGGTGTTTTGTAACTCCCCCCTTTCTATGGCTTGTATTCTTCGTCTTTCCAAATCTGCCATGAAGGTCTAATGTCTCGCGTTCATGCTGGAAAATAGAAAATACCAGCGCACATGGGAGTTTGACCTTCTGTTTCATGGTGGTGTTTGTGTCGTTCCGTACGTGTGTTAGTCTGGGAAGTGCCTGTGTTTGCCGCCCTGTAGAGGATTTGTGGTTTGGGGTCCCTCATTGATAATGCATGATGGATCCCAGGTAAGTGAACTGTTGAACAAACTGCAAGCCTCCGCCCTTGAACGGTGTTATCAGTGTTGATGACGGTGTTGTTGCCTGGCCGTGAAATTTGGTCTTCTGTGAGCTGAATAATAAAGAAAAAATAATCTTTGACTGCTGATCTCTTCTGTTTCACCAAGACAAGCTATCTTTGAGGATGTTCAGAGGATTTACAGTAGAAAATCAACAACAACAAACAAACAAACAAACAAAACAGAAATCGTCAACGTTTCGGTCATAGACTGTCTTCGGGGCAGATGATGTCAAATGAAAGACAAATAAATACGTATAATAATGACGTATAAAAACATATATGTTAACGGACGCATACGTGTTTAAAGAGGTGTGTGTGTGTGTGTGTGTGTGTGTGTGTGTGTGTGTGTGTGTGTGTGTGTGTTGTGTGTGTGTGTGCGCGTGCGTGCGTGCGTGTTGTGCGTGCGTGTTGTGCGTGCGCGCGCGCGAGCGCCCCCTCCTCTCTCTCTCTCTCTCTCTCTCTCTCTCTCTCACACACACACACACACACACACACACATAAACACACACACACACACACACACACACACACACACACACACACACACACACACACCCTTTAAACACATATTGGTCCGTTTACACGTATGTTTTTATACTTCATTATTATACGTGTTTATTTTTCTTTCATTTGATGTCATCGGTCCCGAAGACGGTCTATGACCGAAACGTTGACGATTTCTGTTTTTTTTTTTTTTTTTTAAACTATTGTAAATCTTCTGAACATCCTCAAAGATAGTTTGTATTGCTTCTGTGCGCTGCTTTTTATTCCGTATTTTGGTACTGTTTCCTCCGGTCTTTCAAGAAGCTCTGCTAGTTCATGTTCACCGCCTGCCAGGCCATTGATATCATCTGCAAGGGACTGGTTCGTGACGGTTCCTTCTCCAGTGCTGTGTTGACATGATCCTCAGTCATGATGCGATCCCAGGGATATGGTAAACAGTGCGGGAGTTAGACGACCGCCCCGACGAAGTCCAGCTACACTATAGAACCACTCGCCAATAGTACGCTGTGTGAACGCTGCACCGGTCGTTTGGGAGTACAATTGCTAGACGGTGTTGATCAGCTTTTAAGCGATGTTAAGTTTCCTTATCGTGGTCCGTTGCGCTTTCTAACATGCTCTGTTGAATGCCTTCTTAAAGTCCACGAAGACGTCGTGGAACTTCCATAGGTGTCTGAGATGCTCTTGGCAAAGGGTACGCAGTAAATGCCAAATAGGTAGGGTAACTCTTGCTCCAATGATGCTGTCATCACGGGAGCAAGAGTAATCCTACTTTTTTATTTTTTTAATTTTTATTTCATTCATTTATTTATTTATCTTTTGGTATTTACCGTTTACTGTTCTCTGCCTCAATTAAGATTCCCTTTCAAAGGGTACGCAGGTTACAAATCTGTGCAATGGTACTTCTGCCTATGCGGAATCTACCCTGCTCTTTAGCTGTGAGGATAGAAACTCGCGACTGTAATCTATTCAGAGTGATTTTGAGCGCATGCACTGTTTTGCTGGCGTGGTTGATCAAACTGACAGTGCCATCATTCTGGTCAGTGTTGGAGATTTCTTTTCTTCGAAAATGTGACGATTAGTGGACAAGTCCATGACGTGGGACACCCGCCAGCATAGCATGCCAAGTTTAATGCAGTTTGCATTTGAACATCAATTACTGTCTCTCTGCCATTTTTTAAAGAGATCTGCAGGGACGTTGTCTCCGCCTGCAGCCTTGCCTTGTGGTCGGTTGAACTATAAATCAATGAACTGAACTGCATGGAATGGGATTCTCCCTCTTCCAGTGATCACACTGCTGCTATGACTTCTTCCTTGGCGGAGTGCTGGAAAGTGTATCCTCGTTTGATGAGTCTTTTACATTTGGAAGACTTGGATCTTTCTCACTTCATTTGATTTAGGGCTCGAAGCAGTGTTCAGTTGTTCACCTTACTTTGATGTTGTCCTTCCTGTCTCTGACAGTTGCCATCTTTGTCCTGTGGTTGGTGCTGACTTTGATTTTCTTCTGTTCGGTCACGTCTTTTACAACTCCAAGAACTTTCTTTGTAATTTGGTTGTCTAGGTTTTTCATCTATGTTTTTACAGCACAGTGTGATCCAGCTTTTCTGTGAATTCTCCACATCTGGGCTGATTCTCTTCTTCACAGTGCCGTAGATTGTCTTCTTTCCAGCGCCGTAGATTCTCTTCCTTCCAGTGCCGTAGATTGTCTTCTTTCCAGTGCCGTAGATTGTCTTCTTTACAGCGCCGTAGATTGTCTTCTTTCCAGCGCCGTAGATTGTTCGTAGATTGTCTTCTTTCCAGCGCCGTAGATTGTCTTCTTCACAGCGCCGTAGATTGTCTCTTTCCAGCGCTGTAGATTGTCTTCTTTCCAGCGCCGTAGATTCTCTTCTTTCCAGCGCCGTAGATTGTCTTCTTTCCAGTGCCGTAGATTGTCTTCTTTACAGCGCCGTAGACTGTCTTCTTTCCAGCGCCGTAGATTGTCTTCTTTATAGCGCCGTAGACTGTCTTCTTGACAGCGCCGTAGATTATCTTCTTCACAGCACCGTAGATTCTCTTCTGACCAGAGCCGTAGATTGTCTTCTTTCCAGCGCTGTAGACTGTCTTCTTTCCAGCGCTGTAGATTGTCTTCTTGACAGCGCCGTAGATTGTCTTCTTGACAGCGCCATAGATTCTCTTCTTTCCAGCGCCGTAGATTGTCTTCTTTATAGCGCTGTAGATTGTCTTCTTTCCAGCGCTGTATGTCGTCTTCTTGACAGCGCCGTAGATTCACTTCTTTCCAGCGCTGTAGATTGTCTTCTTTCCAGCGCTGTAGATTGTCTTCTTTCCAGTGCCGTAGATTGTCTTCTTTCCAGCGCTGTAGATTGTCTTCTTTCCAGCGCTGTAGATTGTCTTCTTTCCAGCGCTGTAGATTGTCTTCTTTCCAGTGCCGTAGATTGTCTTCTTTCCAGCGCTGTAGATTGTCTTCTTTCCAGCGCCGTAGATTGTCTTCTTTACAGCGCCGTAGATTCTCTTCTTTCCAGCGCCGTAGATTCTCTTCTGACCAGAGCCGTAGATTGTCTTCTTTCCAACGCCATAGAGTCTCTTCTTTACAGCGCCATAGAGTCTCTTCTTCACAGCGCTGAGATGGTCTTCTTTACAGCGCCATAGAGTTCTTCTTTACAGCGCCATAGAGTCTCTTCTTCACAGCGCTGTAGATGGTCTTCTTTACAGCGCCATAGAGTCTCTTCTTTACACGCCTAGAGTCTCTTCTTCCAGCGCTGTAGATGGTCTTCTTTACAGCGCATAGAGTCCTTCTTTCAGCGCCATAGAGTCTCTTCTTCACAGCGCTGTGATGGTCTTCTTTACAGCGCATAGAGTCTCTTCTTTACAGCGCCATAGAGTCTCTTCTTCACAGCGCTGTAGATGGTCTTCTTTGCAGCGCCCATAGAGTCTCTCTTCACAGCGCTGTGATGGTCATTCTGCAGCGCCATAGAGTCTCTTCTTCACAGCGCTGTAGATGGTCTTCTTTGCAGCCCATAGAGTCATTCTTCACAGCGCTGTAGATGGTCTTTT
>CM065742.1:31354701-31359701 GCA_033310375.1 Conus canariensis
TTTGGCCGGGTCGGTTTCCTCCTCCTCCTCCACCTTCTCGGAGGCCGATCTTTCCAAGGCGGCTTCCTCTTCTGCCTTCTTCACCGCGGCTCCTTCCGAGGAGGTTTCCGCAGCCTCCACTCCCTGGACGCCGCCCCTCCGGATGGGGGTGCATCTTCCTTGACACCAGCTCCTTCCGATGTTGCCTCTTCCGCCGTCTTCAGGGCCACAGCTTCAGACGAGGTTTCCCTTTTGCTCATCTCACAGGAAGCTGCCCCTTCTTCTTCTTCAGACGCCGTTTCTTCTTCCGCCGTCCTCGGGCAAGTCTTCTTCACGGGCTTCCTCTTTCTTCGGCCCATGATAGGAGTTCCTCCTCTACCTTCTGCCGCAGATGACTGTTGAAGGTACCCCCGCCTCCTCTTCCGCCTTCTTTGAGGATGACAATGTTTTATCTTCCGCCTTTTTTTTTTTTTTGTTTTTTTTTTGTTTTGAGGATGACAATATTCTATCTCGCGCCTTTTTTTTTTTTTTTTTTTTGAGGATGACAATATTTTATCTTCCGCCTTCTTTGAGGATGACAATATTCTATCTTTCGCCTTTTTTTTTTTGAGGATGACAATATATTATCTTTCCGCCTTTTTTTTTGAGGATGACAATATAATTATGCTCTTCCGCCTTCTTTGAGGGTGACAATATAATTATGCTCTTCACCTTTTTGAGGATGAATATTTTCCTTTCCACTTTGAGAATGACAATATGTGCCCTTCCACCTTCTTTGAGAATGACATATATTTGCTCTTCAGCCTTCTTTGAGGATGACAATATTGCCCTTCCCCTTCTCTGAGGATACAAATATTTGCTCTTCCGTCCTTCTTTGGGGATGACAATAATTTGCTCTTCCGCCTTCTTTGAGGATGACAATATTTGCTCTTCAGCCTTTTTGGGATGACAATATTTGCTCTTCACCTTCTTTGGGGATGACAATATTGCTCTTCACCTTCTTTGGGATGACAATATTTGCTCTTCACCTTCTTTGGGGATGACAATATTTGCTCTTCCAGCCTTCTTTGGGATGACAATATTTGCTCTTCAGCCTTCTTTGAGATGACAATATTTGCTCTTCACTTCTTTGGGATACAATATTTGCTCTTCCACCTTCTTGAGGATGACCAATATTTGCTCTTCCACCTTCTTTGGGGATGACAATATTTGCTCTTCCACCTTCTTTGGGGGAAAGACAATATTTGCTCTTCCACCTTCTTTGGAGAATGACAATATTTGCTCTTCCCCTTCTTTGAGAATGACAATATTTGCTCTTCCACCTTCTTTGAGAATGACAATATTTGCTCTTCCACCTTCTCTGAGGATGACAATATTTGCTCTTCACCTTCTTTGAGAATGACAATATTTGCTCTTCCACCTTCTCTGAGATGACAATATTTGCTCTTCACCTTCTTGAGGATGACAATATTTGCTCTTCACCTTCTTTGAAAATGACAATTTTGCTCTTCCACCTTCTCTGAGGATACAATATTTGCTCTTCCACCTTCTTTGGGATACCAATATTTGCTCTTCCACCTTCTTTGGGGATGACAATATTTGCTCTTCCACCTTCTCTGAGGACGACAATATTTCGCTCTTCCACCTTCTCTGGGATGACAATATTTGCCTTCCACCTTCTCTGGGACGACAATATTTGCTCTTCCACCTTCTTTGGGACGACAATATTTGCTCTTCCACCTTCTTGGGACGACAATATTTGCTCTTCCACCTTCTCTGAGGACGACAATATTCGCTCTTCAGCCTTCTTGGGACGACAACCGTTTTTCTCTGTCCACCTCCGAGGACGTCTGTTTTGAAGCAAGATTCTCTTTCCGCTTTCTTTTTGACCACGACACATGGACAATATGCAGGCATTGCGTTTAAATTTTCCAATGATTTAGAGTTGTTAACACACACTCTACACCACACACACACACATCAAACACACACACACCACAAACAACACACACACACACACCACACACACACACACACTCACACACACACACACACACTCACACACACCACTCACACACACACACACACTGCACACACACACACACACACAACACACTGTACACACACACACACTACACACACACACACACACACACACACACACACACACACACACACAACTCACACACACTCACACACACACACACACACACACACACACACACAGTCTCACACACACACACACACACACACACACACACACACACACACCACACTTACTTGTCAGAAGCGATTCTAAACATCGTCTTGTTGACCGCAATCACACACAACAAGAACAACAATGTAACAACCCATCTATCTTTTTCCCGCAAAAAAAAAAAAAAAAAAAAAAAACCACCTAAAACTACCACCTAAAACTACCATACCAAAATAACACGAAAAAAAAAAACACACACATCAGAAAAGAACCAAAACAGGACCAAATATACAATAAAGCACAGCAAGACCACACACAGGGAATAAAAGCTACAAACAATTTTTTTTAAGGATAAAATGAAATAAGCACACCGCTAAAAAAAAAAATAAAAAAAAAAAAAAATTAAAAAAATAAAAACTCAAGTGGATGAAATCAACCAAAGAGAAACCGTCAGTCACCTTTCTGTCCTGGGAGGGTCTACTCTTCAGGGTCTACGCGTCTTCAGCCCCGGGGTGGGGGGGGGGGGGGGGGGGGGGGGGGGGGAGTCCAGGCCGTCGGGTCTTCAGGGTCTCCCTGCACACACACACACAATTGACCTCCATGACTGACCACGTCCAAGATCCAAATTTACACCACAGTTAGGGAACACTTGCTCTTCCCCCTATCAAGACCCCCCCCCCCCCCCCACACACACACACACACCACACCCCCACACACATTCCTCACCTCCACTTCACTTTCAGTCCCCCCCCCCCCCCCCCCCCCCACACACACACACACAGAAAGAAGAAGAAGTCTGAAAAAAGAAGAAGGAGGAGGAAGAGGAGGAGGAGGAGGAGAAGGAAGAGGAGGAGGAGGAGAGAGAAGAAGAAGAAGAAGAAGTGTGAAGAAGAAGAAGAAAAAAGTCTGAAAAAAGAAGAAGTCAAAGAAAGAAGAAAGAAAGAAACAAGAAGAAGCAGAAGAAGAAGAAGAAGAAGAAGAAGAAGAAGAAGGAGAAGAAGAAGAAGAAGAAGAAGGAGAAGAAGAAGAGCTTTCTGGGTCCGACACAAAGACATTACAAGCAACCTTCTTCAAGGACAACCCGCAACCTGTTTACGTCAAAATGTAATAACAGACACGCGACCGTGGTTGTATAAAATATGTTTTAAGATTTTGAACACGGTCAAGGAAAAATAGGATGGAGGAGGACCTACCTTAAAACTAAAAAGAAGAAATATGAAGAAGAAACAAAAAGGGGTGAAAAGAGACAAAAAAAAACAACACACACACACAGGAGGTTGGAGGACAAAAATAAACAAACAAACAAGTACATTTATGATTTCCAACCATCAGTCAAAGACCTAAGAAGAAGTATGCACTCTCCTGATCCCCCACATGTACATCAAAAATGCTCTCCAACCTACGAGATTCTCTCTCTCTCTCTCTCTCTCTCTCTCTCTCTCTCTCTCTCTCTCTCTCTCTCCTCTAGTTCCACTTCCTGTCATTCGCACATACGGAGAGATATACACACACGAACATCATGTAAACACTTACCTAATATCTGAATCTAAAAGAAGAAAAAAAAAAAATGCATACACAAGTTGTAAAAATCTGTGTGTGTGTGTGTGTGTGTGTGTGTGTGTGTGTTTTGTGTGTGTGTGTGTGTGCAAACATCACATTCGAATAATTATAACATGGCTCGCAAAGGGAGCTAACGCTGAAACTCAAAAGTAGACAAAGCAACTTTTTGTCTCCCCTTGCCTCTCTCTCTCTCTCTTTACTCCACACCACGATGTGTACAAAACCCTTCTCGTGAATTAATTCTGAAAGGAATGCGGAAAGCAAATCAATGTCAGGCAAACGTCATTTGAAAAAAAAAAAAAAAAGAAAGAAAGAAAGAAAAAAAAAAGCATATAAAATGATAGTTTCCAAATGAGTCGACTGAAGGCGAAAATTGAAACGAAATTCCCAAAATAAAATTTAGTGGTTCTGCAAAGCAATAATTATGGACTGAAACAGATTACAGGACAAAAATATGTACATGATAATTTCAGCGATGGAAATCGATGGAGAAATCAAATCCTAATATAACACAAGGAATATGAGAAAAAAAAAAAAAAAAGCAACAGACAGAGAGAGAGAGAGAGAGAGAGAGAGAGAGAGAGGAGGGGTGGGGAAGGAAGGAGAGGGGAGCAGGAGAGAGAGAACAGGGGGGGGGGGGGTGGAGGAACAAAGGGAGAGTAGAAGAGACGGCTCGTTCTAGGAGTGTACAAGACAGACAGGAGTTATTCAATTTTTCGGCCCATACCTCAGTCCAAGCTTTTGTGTGCCCGCTAACAGGCTCGCCACCCCTCCCCCTCACACCCACCCTCATCCAGATCCGGGGCTCCCTCCCTCCCCCCCTCTCTCTCTCTCTCTCTCCCTTCCCACTCATGACCGTTATTTCCCCCACCCTCCCTCACACCCACCCCGCCCCTCCTTTTTTTTTTTTTTTTCTTTTTTCCCCCTCTCTCTCTACATCGTTACTGCCTGCCGCTGTCACGCTTCGTTGATGCTCAAGACCTGGCTTGCACGTTCACATACATTCCAACACCGCGCGCGCGCACACACACACTTTCCATCACCACACGCACGCACGCACCCCCCCCCCCCCCCCCCCCCCCCCACACACACACACATTCCATCACCGCACGCACGCACGCGCACGCATATACACACACGCGCGCGCGCGCGCTCACACACACTTTTCTGTGTCTGTTAAATCCGTTTCAAGCCTGACCGAGTCCCGACTTTTCACGCACTTGCATTTCTTCATTTTTTTTTCTTTTAATAAGGGGGTGGAAGT
>CM065742.1:31374406-31378168 GCA_033310375.1 Conus canariensis
TCCCTAGCTAAAAGCCGGCTCGTTGAGGTGTGCAGTAAAACGTGGCGCAGAGAGAGAGAGAGAGAGAGAGAGAGAGAGGCAGTGGCCGAGATAAAGCTGACCTGTACTGGTACTGGTGTATTGTGGGAGTTCTCGTGTCCTCGCTTTGTCCCCCCCCCTCACCCTCACCCCCTCCACCCCCGCGCTCTCTCCAGTCGCTTCTTTCTCTCCCCCCCCCCCCCCCCCCCCCTCAAGCAAGGCCGTCTTGCATCTAGATCGGTTCTCAGTGCTTGGCTTGTGTGGGCTTTCGTGAGGGGGGAAAACCAAACAGGAAGGGTGAAAGAAGAAGAAGAAGAAGAAGGAAAGAAAAAAGGACAGGAAATACGGAAACACCTCTGCGTAGAAGAAGTCGTCTGCTGCACCTCGCCGGCGATTGGCGACAAGGAATGTTAGAGTTATCTCCGCTGTTTGGCAACATGCACACACACACACACACACACACATCCGCCACACGCACCCCTGTGTTCAGTTCACCGTTCTCCGTTGCTTTCTTTTTCTTTTCAACGAAGGAGTAAACCCAGCGGTGTTGATGGTTGGTTGTTGAAGTGCGGTGATTGATGTCGTCCGACATGTGATTTCCATGCGGTGGACAAGAATGTGTGGAGCTTTTTTTTTTTTTTTTTTTTTTTTTTTTGAAACTGTGATCGGCTTCTAAGTTCAACGTTGTAGAGTATGTGTTGGGGGTTGTGTGTGTGTCGCTGGTGTTGTGTGTGTGTGTGTTGTGTGTTGGTTGCTGTTTGAATTAATTTGGTGTGGCGCTGGCCTGTGACTGTGGCCTTGGTTTTCCCCCTCCCGACGCGTGTGACAGGGTGGAGCTGCGCTTTTCCGTGAGGTAACTACCCTTAGTTGATACGCTCTCTCTCTCTCTCTCTCTCTCCTCTCTCTCTTCGCAGTGTGTGTGTGTGTCCTTTCTTCAATTTCATGTCTTTTCATATCATGTGCTATTAACCCCCCCCCCCACCCCCACCCCCATCCCCACCACCAAAGTGTCACCTCATCATAAGCAACAGTAATGAACATGCAAACGAAAACATCAAACTAATTGACGATGGTGAACAATAGTGTCTTTTTTTTCTTCTCTTTCTCTGTGTGTGCTGAGGGGGGTAGGATGGAGGGGGTTGGGGGGTGTAGGGGCGGAAGGAAGGTGTTGGGGAGGACAGGTAAGTGGTGTGTGTGTGTGTGTGTGTGTGTGTGTGTGTGACTTTGTAGATTGTTAACAACATCCTTATTGACAATACTGTGGTTGGAGGCGAGGTGGTTGGTCATGCGTTGAGCTGCTTGTTCATGATACGGGTGGGGAAGGCGTGACTGAGCTCATGCGCGCGTGAGTTTACTGTGGCAGTGTGAGTGTGTGTGTGCGTGCGTGTGTGTATGCGTGTGTGTGTGTGTTGTGTGTGTGTGTGTTGTGTTGTGCATGTGCGCGTGAGAGACATGCGTAGTGTGTAGTCGTGGGTTGGAGGAAAGGGGGGGGGGGGGGGGAAGGGAATGGAGTTAGAATGATAGTGATTGGCAAGTCCAGAGCCCTCCCCCTCCCCTTTCTCTCTCTCTCTCTCTTTGTCTCTCTCTCTCTCTCTAAAACCTTTCACTGTCTCTCAGAGAGAGAGAGAGAGAGAGAGAGAGAGGAGAGAGACTGTAAAGACAAGATAATCCCAACGCGGAAAGAGGCTTTCGTATCGTCCGTCAGTAGATTTCCTTCTTTTCTTTGCCGGGCTAAATACGGATATAACCAGAGTGAGGGAGGGAGAGAGGGGACGCTGTGGGGAAGGAGAGGTTGGCAGGGAGCGAGGAATGGTGAGTGGAAGTTGGGGGGGGGGGGGGGGGGGTGTTGGTTGAAGCAGGCTGACCTACAACAAACAGCATTAATGAAGGAAGACGGGGTTGGTTGGCTTGACAAAGTGGAACGACACACCCTGACCCAAACGTGGTTCTGATAGCGAGCGACAAGCCGGGAGGGCAAGAGCATGACATGTGCATTGCTATTCCCCCTTTCCACTTCCTTTCTTGTACTTACCCAGTTCTCCCTCCCTTCCCTTATACTTTACCTACCCCTGCACCCCCTTTCCATACTCACCCCCCCAGCCACCCCCGCAAAACCACCACAACTGCCACGACCCCTGCTGCCTCTCTCTATCTCTCTCTCTCTCTCTCTACTCGAGGAGTCTCAAGTCCGCAGCTGTGGAAGCCGCCATGCATGGTGGATATTGGTATGGGGTACGTGGCGGAATAGAGGGCTGTGTGTGTGTGTGTGTGTGTGTGTGTGTGTGTGTGTGTGTGTGTGTGTGTGGTGTGTTGATTGCTGGCTTACTACTTGCTTGGTTTATTAATAAACAGGAAAGGAATTGCCCCCCCCACCCCTCCCCCCCCCCCCTCAACTCTTCCGACGTCAAGCGCGTGTGTGTTGTGTGGTGTGCGCGCGCGCGCTGTCAAACATGTGCGCGCGCACACACACACACACACTCACACACAGAGTTGCACTGTCTCACACACACGCGCGCGCATACACGCACGCACGCGCACACACGCATGCTCACGCATACATTTAAACACACACACACACATCCACACAAACACACACACACACACACATCCACACAAACACACACACACACACACCACACACACACACACACACACACACACACATCGCGCGCGCGGACACACGTGTACGCTCACACACACGCAAACGCACACACACACACACACACACACACAACACACACAACACACACACAGGCACACAAACACACACACACACAACCACAACGGCCACCACCACCACTACCACCCCCGTTACCACCACCAACCAACATTAGCATCCATTCAAATAATACAGTCAGCGCGTGAATATGAATGAGGCGGGAGTGTGTGAGTTGGGAGGAAGGTGGGGTGGGGGTGGGGGGTGGGGGTTGTTCCGAGAGGTAGAAGGAGAAGGGGGGGGGGGGAGTGGGGAGTCAGGGGAGGGAAGGAGTGGGGCGAAGACAAAGAGGATAGGGGGGGAGTGGGTAAGTGTACAGATGTGTGTGTGTGTGTGTGTGTGTGTGTGTGTGTGTGTGTGTGTGTTGTGTCCGCGCTCGCATGAACATAGTGAGAAGAAAGTGCGCAGAGAGATGCTTAGCATATGAAAGAGAGTGAGTAAGTGAGAGAGATTGTGTGTGTGTGTGTGTCTGAGAGAGAGAGAGAGAGAGAGAGAGGAGTGTGTGTGTGTGTGTGTGTGTGTGTGTGTGTGTGTGTGTGTGTCTGAGAGACACAAAAAACACACACAGACACACACACACACACACAGCCACACACACACAGACACACATAGACACACACACATAGACACACACACACACACACACACACACACACACACACACACACACACACACACAGGGAGAGCGAACACAAATGTTCAGGCATGCACTATCTGGTCCCCCTCAACTGCATTGTCACGCTGAAGGCAGGCCTATTGACTATGAAACAAAGCCAGAGAACGAGTGTGTGAGGGGTAGGGAGTGGGGTGGACGGACACTCCTCGAAGCGATTCCAGTTTATAGTGAATGGAGTTACTCGGGTACACCCTGCTCTCCTCCCCCCACCCCCACCCCCCCCCCCCCCCCCCCCCCCCCCCCGCCCCCACCCCCACCCCCCAACACACACCACAAGGCCCTTCCCACCTCTCATCTCCGTTCTATGGTAGTCTGCTGAGGTCAAATGTCATATTTCTTCCAGAGAAAATTT
>CM065742.1:31378268-31380768 GCA_033310375.1 Conus canariensis
AGAGAGAGAGAGAGAAGAGAGAGAGAGAGAGAGAGATCTTTTTTTAACAACCTAATCAATATCATATCATTAAAGACAGGAAGCAGCTCTGGCGGCCTTGGTACGCCCACCCAAACTCCTTATCGAGAACTACCCCTGGCGGAAAATCCTTGCTTTTCGTTTTCGTTTGCTTTGAACCTGAGAGTACGGTTCTATGCAGGCGTCAAAAGTTTAGGTGTTTTTTTTTTTTTTTTTTCCCATAAAACATGAATCATACAATATACAAGCACATTTTGTTTGCTGTCAGCGAAGTAAATACACACACAACACACACACACACACACACACACACACACACACACACACACACACACAAATGCTATGATATGAGTCACGCAGTAATGAAGGCCTTACTTTGATCGCTCAGTGTACCTTTGTCCATGTAACAATCACTGCGAGAAGGAAAATCTTACATGAAGCAGGGAACACAGTAAACGGTAAATCATTAACAAGGAGGGGTAACAACTCTTTTTGCAATCATGACATAAATTACACGCCCATAACTGCATACAGGAATCCTGCTGACGACAGCCAAGTCGCCCTAGCAGAAAAAATGACAACACAGAGCACACAGACCGATCAAGCCCGGGTTTACCTGTCCTTGTTTTTTTTTTTTTTTTTTTTTTTTTTTTTTTTTAAACATTTTTTTAATCACTTTGAATGAGATTACATAACAATTTACATGCTTACATATAAACGTACACGAATACATATATACGCACAATGAGTAATTATATCAATACATCATTAAAACACATCACATTACGTCAAAATGTATGTATCCATACGCATGTACACATACACTTATATTTACCCACACATATATTACAAAAACAAACATAACGGCACAGACATTAGGAAAGATCAAACCTTAAAGAGAGAGAGAGAGAGAGAGAGAGAGAGGAGAGAGAGAGAGAGAGAGAGAGAGAGAGGGTGGATATCGGTTCGTTTTGCAGTTATTTTTACATTTGGATTCACGATTTTACTTTTTTTGTTTTTCCCCTTCCTTCCCTTTTTCCCTTTTTTCTCTCCATGTTTTTCCTTTTTTTTTTTTTCTTTTTTTTTTTTTTACTTTTTTTTTTTTTAGACCTACTGTTTACTGTTTCAGTGCGTATTTCTGAATAGCAATTCATATGGCATCCATATTTTATTAAAATCATCCGTTTTCCATGATAATCTGGCATTGTGTTGTTCTATTCTATGTCTTGAAGAAAAGTATCTTTCAAAGGTTACTATGTCAGGTATGGACTTTTCAAATTTACATTTATAAATATACATTTTACCCAGAAGTATCAATAAATCAAAAACATAGTCCGTAACTATATTATTTTCTATGCCAAATAATACTATGTTTTGAGTTATACTGATGTTTGTACATGTTGTACATTTTGTTTTCAATAATTGTTCAAGGTTTTTCCAGAAACGATTTGAGATGTTGCATGTCCAGAATATATGTTCAATACTGTCTTTGAATTCTCTACAGAAATCACAATTATAACTATCTGTAATATTCATTTCTTTCAATACAACATTTGTTCCGAGAATTCTATGTACAATACGCATCTGCAGCCATTTCAATTTGACATCTTGTATTTTATGCACTTTTTTAAATACCTCTTTCCATTGAATATCTATTCCTAACTTCTCAGTCCATTTTTGACAGGAATTGGGAGGTTTGTTGTCATTGATTAAGATGTCATAAAACAACCTCGTACCTTTAGATATAGAATATATTAGTTTCAATGCCCCAGGGATATCATGTGCGCAATTGTTTATTTCATTTATCTTTGTTTGTTTTATGTATTTCTTAATGGACATTTTACAGCCATTAAAAGCCAGAAAATGTATATTCATTCCAAATTTTCTATTAAATTCAGTATGTGTAAGGAAATTTCCGTTGTTGTCAAGAAAATGTGCAACACAGTTGACACCTCTTTGGATCCAATTTTTATGCTTAATCATATTGTCTCCAATTTTAAATTTCTCATTATAAAACACTGGTCCTGTCCTTGTTCATGTTCGTCCATGATTATGTTTTGTTTGACTAGACTATAAGATCGAAAAAAGAGTGTGCCAGTCTTGAAAAAAATGTTAATTTGTGTTTTGTTCATTTCTCCTGTTGTTGTTGTTGTTGTTGTTGTTGTGTAGATGTGTCAGGTACAAGGTATATCAGGGTATAATTATGGTCAAGCTTGGAACATCTTTTTTTTTGGGGGGGTGGGTGGGGGGGGGGTTGGGGTTGGGGGGGGTGAGAGTGGGGAGGATGTCTCCTTGCCTGCTCTGTGTGCATGCTCTGTGCTGTCATTTCCGCCGGGCGATCCGGTGCCGGAAGCAGTGCTCAGCAGCATCCGTTTGCAGTCATGGGGATCTGTATATTTCACCATGGGAGCTCGAGTTATGACCCTGCTGTGTCAAGGTCAGAACAGTCAAAACTCAGTTTCCCACTTATCAATCAACCAAA
>CM065742.1:31410768-31423268 GCA_033310375.1 Conus canariensis
CATTGGACGAACAGTCGGTGAACCGTCTCTCTATTATACAGGTCCCAGTTACTGCTTCTCCGCCATGTTTCAAAGAGTTCTGCAAGGAGGTCGTCAACGCCTGCAGTCTCACCGCAGCTCAGCGACTCCACGGTTGCTCGAGCTTCTTCAAGGGTGGTGGAGAGTCATCCTCTTCCGATGAACCCCACACTGTTAGCACACTTGCATGTCCTTTGCTCTGTTCGTTAGACAGTTCGGAGCAATGTTCAGTTCACCTTTTTGAAATGTCTTTCTCCTGTCTGAGAGACGAAGTCTTGCAATGCGTTCGTCCCTGCTTGTTGGGCGGACTCGCTGATAATTCTTCATCGCAGTTTGCTTCAGTTCCCGCCTGCAGTCGACTCACTATGGAACTCGCCGTTCCAGTCACCCTGAACGCCGAGGACGTGTTGGTTTGTTGACGAGCATGTTGAGGACCGTCTGTAGCAGAGAGTGGAGTTCTCCATCGTCGTGGGCTGATGTGGGGAGCATGATGTTGGGCACCACCGTGCTTTCTGCAGGTTGAGTGGTCACGGTCAGTGAAATCGAAAGGGGGAACTGGCAGATTAGGAGATGGTGGTGAAGGTGGTGGTGGTGCTGGTGCTGGTGTGTGTGTGCGCGCGTGCGAGAGAGAGAGAGAGAGAGAGAGAGAGAGAGAGAGAGAGACAGACAGACAGACAGACAGACAGACAGTGTGTGTGTGTGTGTGTGTGTGTGTGTGTGTGTGTGTGTGTATGCGTGTGAGTGTGTGTGTGTGTGTGTGTGTGTGTGTGTGTGTGTGTGTGCGCGCGCGCGCGCGCGCGCGCGTGTGTGTGTGTGTGTTATGCGTGCAAGTGTGTGTTCGTACGTGCATGCGTGCGTGCACGCGCACGTGCGCTTCTGTAGTAAACACCCCAACCTTGTCCCACCACAGCCCCGGCACCGGCACTGGTCAGTCCACACGCAACACCCCATGTCAAGCCGTCATGGGGCTACCCACCAGAGACGACACTGCACTGCTGCCGAGTCACGTCAAAGGTGGTGTTCAAAAAGCGCCTGGTCCTGGTCTAACCCACGTAGGACCCTGCCTCTTAAGCTCCCCCCTCCATCCCCCCCCCCCCCCCAACCCCCGCCCCGCCCCAATATCTTGTTCAGTCGCCGACCCACGTGACTGAGCGGTGCCTCTTCCGAGGGCTCCACCACGCCCTTTCAACGACAGCCCCAAAGAGCTTGCCCGTATCAGCGACCTCAACACGAACTCGCCCCCCATATACAAGGACACACACGTGGAGAGCAAATCCAAACCCAGGTCACCATGAGAGCAGGGCATTATGGGCCACAACGAATTTGAGATTTTTCTTTTTTTTTTTCCTTTTTTTTTAATAATGCTGATCGATGAGGATGGCTGACAGGTAGTTAATTATAAACAAAACAGCCCACACGGGAAAGGTCTGGAGATGATGGGGAAACATCCAACTGATCTGCCAGAAAACTTCAATCATAAAATCAGCATGAAATGAATGAATGTCTTTTTCTGTCTTTCTTTTGTGTTAAACTATAAAGTCGTGTTAGAAAAACAAACAAACAAACAAACGAACGAACAGACGTTCATTTTTTTTTTTTTTTTCATTTTTGCGTAAGAAAAATAGTGTCCATAGGTTTTAAAGCAACAAGTATCTGAGACTTGACCACATTCTATGTCTCTCTCTGTTTGTGTGTCTCCGTGTCTTTCTCTGTCTGCCTGTCTGTATGCCTATCTGTCTGTCTATCTGTCTGTCTGGGCAGTTTTAACATTATTCTTTGGGAGAGAGAGAGAGAGAGAGAGAGAGAGAGAGAGAGAAGAGAGAGAGAGAGACAACAGACAGACAGACGACAGACAGACAGACGAGACAGATAGACAGATAGACAGAAGCCAGAGAGCCTGACAGACAGACAGACAGAGACAGTGACAGAAACAGCGTCAGAGAGGTTTACATCTTGAATCTTTTGCACCACCACTCCCTCACCCCATTCCCCTTCCTCAACTTCCACTCCCCCCCCCTCCCCCACCCCCATCCCGATCTCTCCCCCCCCCCCCCCCCCACCCCCCAGCAGCAGGGCTGTCACGGCTGCCCAGGGACGGTGGATTGGGTGGCTGCACACCCCAAAAACAATGCGCCAGGGCCTTAATTAAGGAGTCGAGTATTTATAGACTGGCGCAATTAGATTGTTTTGAGAATTTTTCATTGTGTCTGAAAGTTGGTTCTCCTCATTTTCTTTCATATGGCCATCAAGGAGCAAGCCAGGTGGTTCCACGCAGAACAGATTAAAATCAAAGGAATGGGGATTATGTGGGCGCTTCCAGCCGGCGCAAAAGACAGGGTCACGGGTGAGTGCAAAGGCCTTAAAATCTGATGTGACGTCAACCAAAGGGATGGTCATGTATTTGGAGATGGTTTGTAATTTTATCGGTGGAAATCCACCCCAAACAAGGAAAATAATTAGTGAGGAGTTGTTCTTTTGATCAATTATCAGTTTGAGATTAAATGCTGGCTCAAAATTAGTGTTAGTCCTCAAAACGGTGACAGGGATTATATTATCATATTCGGCGCAAATTGGTTGTTGAATAAACAACATTTAAGACAATGAAAACGAAGAACGGGCAATCACTTATCTTCTCATATTCGGCGCAAAATGGTCGTTGAAAATCTATTCAACAACCATTTTGGCCGAATTTGAGAAGATTAGTGGTCCTAAATGTGGTTTGTTTTTACCTGCAGAAGCCCAAGAGGTCGAAATGCGTCGTGGTTTTGTCCTGTACTCTGCTTGCCTGTACTGTCTTTTGGAAATAATATCCTTTCTTTTTTTTTTTTCAAAAATTTGCTTCAATTTCCCGCCTTCAGTCGCCTCGCTTTGAAACTATATCCCCTTTTTGATTTGGACTTTGGAGACGAACAGGAGAAGCGAAGCTAACTGGCTACATGTTCTTCTTGTCACTGTCCTAAATGTTATTAATGTTTTCGCCTGAAGCAGACCCAAGAGGTCGAAACGCACTGTGTCTAGTCCTGTACTCGTTTGTCTGTGTCCTTGGCGGTTGCTAACCCCCTCTCTTTCCAAATTTTGCCTCATTTTCCGCCCTCAGTCACTCCATTTTGAAACTTGTATCAGAGTGTTATAGCGCCATATGCTACATTGCGGCGTGCAGCCAGTGGCAACCTATTTGTCTTGGGAGGTGGACTGTCCCTGCAGGGGACGTTTCGCTGCCCGGCCTGACACCCCAGCACCCCGGGGACGAGGCGGCGACGGACGGCATTCCATTTAGTGCATTCCTTCTCCGCTCTGCAGTGGCTCTACTGTACAGCCCCCACCAGGCTGACTGACTGACCCCTTCTCTTCTCCTAGCTGCGCAGACCACACTCTCCAGTATAGTCAGCGGCCGGCGTCAAAAGAACAACCCGTTCTTCTCAGAAAGTCGTCGAAAGCCCTCGCTTATGTGTATGGTTGACAGCTGGTGTCAAAATAACACGATTCTCTTGCAGCGGTCTAAATCCTTCGCTAACTCCTTCCCTGCACAACTCACCCTCCCCCTGCCCCTACTTACCTTACTCGTCAGTGAGCTGTGCAGGACAGCTCACTGACGAGTAAGGTCAGCAGCCGTTGTCAAAATAATAGAATTTTCTGCAGTGGGTCTTAAAGCTCTCCCTCCTGCAAAGCTCTCTGACCATTATGGTTATCAACCGCTGTCAAAATAATAGAATTCTCTGCAGTGAGCCTCAAACCCTCGCTTCCTACTCCTGCATGAGCCCATGGACCAATATGGTCAGCAGCCGTTGTCAAAGGAACACACAATTCTCTACGGACCGTTTACAGTCCTCACGTAGCCCCTTCTACACAGCGAACTAACTTGTATGGTCAACAATCGGTGTCAAAAGAACACAATTCTCCGCAGTGGTTTAAAGTCCTAGCTGACCCCCTCCTATGGAGAGAGCCCACTGAGATGTATGGACGTCAACCAATGTCAAAAGAACACAGTAAGGCCTGAAGCCCTCGCTTGCCCCCCCCCCCCCCCCTCCCCCCCTGCCGAATGGACTGACTGTTATCTTTCATTGTGTTGTCTTGTATCCAAATTACTCCCCGTTTATTTGTTTTGGATTTGTATCCAAGTTACTCCCCTTTTGTTTGTTTAGGATTTGTATCCAAGTTACTCCCCTTTTGTTTGTTCTGGATTTGTATCCAAGTTACTCCCCTTTTATCGGTTTTGGATTTGTATCCAAGTTACTCCCCTTTTGTTTGTTCTGGATTTGTATCCAAGCTACTCCCCTTTTATCGGTTTTGGATTTGTATCCAAGTTACTCCCCTTTCGTTGGTTTTGGATTTGAATCCCCAAGTTATTCCCCTTTTATTGGTTTTGGGATCCTCTAGCGAAGCCTTGAACACGTTTCTTTATTTTGATGAGTCATGACTTGGTTTTGCTCACGTTCTCTTCATGTCGCTTTCTCCCACTTCGCTTTTCCGTCCTTCACCAGCTTTTCTGGGAGTCCATTGGAGTGCTATGTTTTCCCCGCGGTGATGAAAATATCACGACAATTACAGATGGTGCTCTGTGCTGGACAGCATGGGGTGGGTGGGTGGGGGGTAGGGGGGGGGGGGGGGGTGGGGGGGGGGGGGGGTGGGGGGGGGGGGGGGGGGAGGGACCACCACAGTCGCAAACAGCCGTGTCCACTGACGATTCTCAGCCAGATGACGAAAAAGTCGATGCGGGTCACAGACACGGTCAACTGGTTCTGTACCAAACACTGAACTCATTGCTTGCACTGCTGTCAGAGAGAATTCAGTACCTATACTTAAACATCGTCTTTTTTTTTTTTTTAATCTCCCCCACCCCACCCCACCCCACCCCACCCCACCCTACCCCACCAGTCTTCCATACCCACGCCACGTGGAAACCCTGGGGTTGTTTTTTTCATAACGACCAAGGATTTGTTTATCGGTGATCGTTTTGTTTGTTCCCACCCCCCACCCCAAACCACCCCCGTTCTTCCCATGGTCTATCTATCTTACTTCCATTGTTTGGTGGTGGTGGGGGGGGGGGGGAGGGGGGCTGGGGGGCTGGGGTGGTATTCTAACATTCAGTATGATCTCGCTTCCACCTGCAGTCATCAGCCTTAAAAACTCCCTCCTGCAGAGTTTACTGATCTGTATGGTCCATAACCAGCGTCAAAAATACCAAAAGTCTCTGTCGTGATCTTTTAAGTCCTCATCGACCCCCCCCCCCCCCCCCCCCCCCCCCCCCCCCCCCCCCCCCCCCCCCCCCCCTCTTCTCCTGCAGAGCCCACTGATCTGTACGGTCCACAACCAGCGTCAAAATACCACAAATCATAGCAGTGGTCTATAAGCCCTCGCTAATTCCCTCCTGCGGAGTCCACTGCTCTGTATGGTCCACAGCAAGCGTCAAAATACAAAAATTTTCTGCAGCGATCTTCAGTTTAAGTCCTCGCTAGCACCTTCCTGTACAGCCGACAGATTTGTACTGTCGACAGCTACTGTCAGAGAACAGAATTTTTCAAAATGGAGTGACTGACGCGAGAACGAGCAAAATTTAGAAAGAGAGGTGTTAGTTACCGCCAATGACATTGACAAACAAAGCACAGACAAGACACGATGCATTTCAAACCACTTGGGTCTTCTTCAGGCGAAAAATAAATCACATTAACATTTAAGACAGTACAAACAAAGAACGAAATGACTCATCGTTTTAGTCCATGTGTGGGGAGAATAGCCGCTAGGCTATTCTCCATGGACTAACAACAGATGATCATTTTCGTTCTTTGTTTGTACTGTCTTAAATGTTAAATGTGATTTATTTTTTTCGCCTGAAGAAGACCCAAGTGGTTTGAAATGCATCGTGTCTTGTCATGTGCTTTGTTTGTCAATGTCATTGGCGGTAACTAACACCCTCTCTTTCTAAAAAAAAGAGAACAGAAGTTTTCCGCAGTGGTCGCCCCCCTCCCCCCCCCCCCCCCCCCCCCCCCCACCACCCACACCACACCACTCCCTCAACCCCTCCTGCGAACCTGACCCGACATGTATGGTCAACAGCCAGTGTCAAAAGAACACAACTTTCTTCACAGCCATCTGCAGGCGCTCCAACAAAGCCGACTCACCTGTATGGTCCGCGGCCTGTGTCAAAACAGCAAAATTCCAGTCTCCTCCGCTCTCCAGCGGTCTGAAGCCTCCTACTACACTCTCCTGCAGGCGTCACCGATCTGCACAGAGAACAGCGAATGTTCAAATTACGTCATCCCCATGGTCGTCGCTTTGCGTCAGCCTAAAGCTGGGTGGGTTTTTTTTTTTTTTTTTTTGTTTTGTTTTTTTGTTTTGTTTTTGTTTGTTTGTTTTTTCAAATTTTAGGCGCAATATCAAGTCAGGGGAAACTGTTTATGGAGACGACGTGGATTTTTTTTTTTTTTTTTAAATTCACTCGCTTATTTCGTCCGCAAATGCGGACATCGTACGACGAAGCGTACGATGCCCATATCCGCATATGCAGATTCGGATTTTTTGAAATTTGTGCTGTCCGAGTGACGTATCGGATACGAAACTCAAGAACAGAGATTTTTTTGTTCAAATATACACTAATACGCATTGCATGCACTCACTAAATTTAAATTTCTGTCTGCTAATTTATAATAATTATGAGAATTTTTTTTTCCTACCCTATACAAACCCTGGGTTTTCAGGGTTTAGCAAGGGGAAAAATTCATGGCATGGAGTGATGAACTGACCCAAGAAAAACTATCATTTTTACCTCATTCTTTTCCTCTGTCATGGTAGTTTGTTGGGAACAGATCTTAAGGCAACGGGCAAACGTCTCTCCATCTTCCTTCAAGATCTTCTATCATTTCAATCATACACAGGTATCTCCACTAGTTCCTGTTCCACTGTGTGTTTCTGTTTATAAAAGGGAATGGGGCTCTCTGTGATGAACGCTAACCTGTGGGCGTTCAGTTCTTCAGGTCATTGTGCCGTCTACGGGGCCGACTTGGAACTCCCTCCGGGGCCGGAACAGCTCAGTTGGTAGAGCGTCGGACTCGTAATCTTGGTGATCCTGGGGTTGCCGGGTTCGAATCCCGGCTGGGCCGTTTAGGTACGGGGGGATTTTTTTTTCCCCTCGGAGTTAACATTGGTTCTGACTCCATTTCCGAAATAGTCTTACGGATGAGAGTATAAACCGAGGTTCCGTATATGAACGTACGCATAACATCTTGCACACACGCAAAATCCCATCACCAACTCTCGGAAGAGAAGGCCAGTTTGGCCGTTGGTATGGATGACACGCCACACGTAGCATGCACCCTGCCTGAGAAATTGAAAGAAAGAAGGAAGTAAGGAAATGGAGTGAACGATATTGACTGGATGCTACGGGAAACGACTGAATGAAACGCCGGCAGGCAGCTCTTCAGTCGGCACTACCCAGGTAGGCAGCCCGTTGCGTACACGAGTGTGTGGATTGTCAGTGGTTAGAACCTTTAGCAATGTGCTTTATAAATGCTATGTTATTTTCATTATTATAAGAAGTCTCCCTATTTCTTCCTGTTTTGACCTCGTGTCTGATTCTGTGCACGGTGAATGGGTGCCGAAAAGGAGCGTTTGTTTGGAGTGACAGATACGTCGCTGCTTCCCCAGGTGAGCGAGAGTTGCCTCCCTTCTTTTTATTCATATTTGTTTGAGGTATCGCTTCAACTTTGTCCACCAAGTGAACTTTTTTCGAGCAAATTTTTTGAGAATTTGTGACGGACTCTCTAACACTTTTTTTTTTTTCAATTTGTTTCAATGTCCGCCTGCACGTCACCTCACTTTGAAACTTTTTTTTTTTAAAGCAACTCATGGGACAACATCGCACGCCTCACGACCCAGTGGTAGAGCACTGCTTGTCTAATGGCACAGCAAACACCTACACAGGCACAAAGCAACCACGAACACTTCCATCCAACGAAGACATAAATACGCATGAATTCAAGCGTAAATTATTTTCACACGCTGCGGCACGAAGTGACGGCAACGAGTCATCACGCCACACACATGACGACACATATTATCCTTGTCATCGCCATCATCAACATCATCATCATATATCATCATCGTCGTCGTCGTCGTCCCTCACGGGGTTTTCAGAGCAAAGCAGACGTGTCCCTCGTACCCCTGTCTGTGCACACACACCCAAATGTTGACCATGCTTTGAGTGAATTCTTCGCATCGTCACTTTGACCTGATTGCCATTTGGTCTTCTTTGAGTTCAGCACTCAAACTGTTAACTTGGAACTCGTTTCACTGAGGAGAACTAGGAACATTCGGATCGGGATTTTTGAACTCGTTTCACTGAGCAGAACTAGGAACATTCGGATCGGGATTTTTGAACTCGTTTCACTGAGGAGAACTAGGAACATTCGGATCGGTGATTTATGAAACGCCGTCTTACTCTCACTGAGGAGAATAGGAACATTCGGATCGGGATTTTTGAACTCGTTTCACTGAGGAGAAGTAGGAACATTCGGATCGGGATTTTTGAACTCGTTTCACTGAGGAGAAGTAGGAACATTCGGATCGGGATTTTTGAACTCGTTTCACTGAGGAGAAGTAGGAGCATACGGATCGGGATTTTTGAACTCGTTTCACTGAGGAGAAGTAGGAGCATATGGATCGGGATTTTTGAACTCGTTTCACTGAGAAGAAGTAGGAGCATACGGATCGGGATTTTTGAACTCGTTTCACTGAGGAGAACTAGGAACATTCGGATCGGGATTTTTGAACTCGTTTCACTGAGGAGAAATAGGAACATTCGGATCGGGATTTTTGAACTCGTTTCACTGAGGAGGACTAGGAACATTCGGATCGGGATTTTTGAACTCGTTTCACTGAGGAGAAGTAGGAACATTCGGATCGGGATATTTGAACTCGTTTCACTGAGGAGAACTGGGAACATTCAGATCGGGATTTTTGAACTCGTTTCACTGAGGAGAATTAGGAACATTTGGATCGGGATTTTGAACTCGTTTCACTGAGGAGGACTAGGAACATTCGGATCGAGATTTTTGAACTCGTCTCACTGAGGAGAAGTAGGAGCATACGGATCGGGATTTTTGAACTCGTTTCACTGAGGAGAAGTAGGAGCATACGGATCGGATTTTTGAACCCGTTTCACTGAGGAGAAGTAGGAACATTCGGATCGGGATTTTTGAACTCGTTTCACTGAGGAGAAGTAGGAACATTCGGATCGGGATTTTTGAACTCGTTTCACTGAGGAGAAGTAGGAACATTCGGATCGGGATTTTTGAACTCGTTTCACTGAGGAGAAGTAGGAACATTCGGATGGGGATTTTTGAACTCGTTTCACTGAGGAGAAGTAGGAGCATTCGGATCGGGATTTTTGAACTCGTTTCACTGAGGAGAAGTAGGAACATTCGGATCGGGATTTTTGAACTCGTTTCACTGAGGAGAAGTAGGAGCATTCGGATCGGGATTTTTGAACTCGTTTCACTGAGGAGAAGTAGGAGCATACGGATCGGGATTTTTGAACAGCCAAAACTAGTAGAGGAGAGAGAACGCTATCAGGGGCTTCTGTTACCTTCTCCATACCGTTCACTCATTTCAAACGATGTTTTAAGATACTCCACAAGGACAAGTCCTTTCGCCAACGTTGTTCCTCATCTTCATAGATGACATCGTCAGAGAACTGCCAAAAGGGGTCAGAGGAGCGATCTACGCAGATGACCTGGTGCTTTGGTGCTCTGAAGAGTACACCACCACAGCACAGGTACGCCTCCAGACTGCGCTCAACAAGATCAGCGACTGGACCAAGGAATGGCTTGTCTCAGTCAACTCAAGCAAAACAACCTACACAGTCTTCAGCCTATCCAGCAAGAAGCAAGAGGCGAAGCTGACACTGAACAACCAAAGGCTTGCAGAGGAACCCACACCTACCTACCTGGGAGTGACCTTTGATCGCAGGCTCACTTGGAAACAGCAGATCACCAGATGCTGTAGCAAGGCCAAGTTGAGACTGGCGATCATGAGGAAACTTGCGGGGACGAACTGGGGGGCTGACGAACGTATCCTGAAGAGACTCTATACAGGGAGAGTCCGACCTGTAGTTGAGTACGGGACGTCAGCATGGGCATCAGCTGCAAAGTCTAACCTCAACCACCTCAATAAGATACAGAACCAAGCTCAGCGTGTCATAATTGGCGCCATGAGATCCACCCCAATCCTGAAGATGGAAGAGACCACTGGGCTACAGTCATTAGAGGACAGAAGGGACACAAAGATCCTCATCCAAGCAGCAAAATTCAAACGCCTTGAAAACCATCCAATGAACAACAGAATGAGCAGACCCACCAAGAGCCGGTTGAAAAGAGGCAGCTTCATCTGCCAGTCAAGACGCCTTGAAAGACAAAGCCCAGTCTTGATGGAACACGAAGCAAAGCCTATCCCGGCAAATGTCACCCACCCATCTTGGAAGAGGCAGGTGTTCCCAACAGTCGTCACCAGCATTCCCGGAGTGGAGAAGAGAGGAATACAGTCAGACACCCAAAGGAAGGCCCTGGCCATGGAGTACATCTGCAACCAATATCCCCAGGAAGACTGGACCCATGTCTTCACAGATGGCTCCGCCACAGAGGCAACGAGGGATGGTGGAGCTGGAATCTTCCTTCGATACAAAGACGGAGATGAAGAAATTGCAATTCCAACAGGAAAATACTCCACCAACTTCCGAGCTGAGCGAGAAGCCCTCTGTGAGGCAGCCACAACAGTCTTGCAGAACTCCAAAAGAACAACAGGGCAGGTGGTGGTCTTCTCTGACGCTCTCTCCGTGCTCCAAGCCCTCAAGAACTCCCGCTGCAAAGAACAGAACCATATCACTTCAGCCCTTGTTGCCCTGAGTGCCAGAGTGGAGAAAGTGGTGATACAATGGGTACCAGCACACTGTGGCATCAGAGGCAACGAAAAAGCGGACATTCTGGCAAAAGATGGTGCACAGAAGGAGCAGGCCAACAACCTGGTGTCATACGATGAAATTAAGACAATCATCAAGGCACAACAAGGAATAAAATGGCGCCTCCTGCATCCCAAATACAACCCAGAAGACACATACCATTTGCTGGGACGACGGGAACAGGTCAAGATCTTCCGCCTGAGGACTGGACACAATCGCCTGCTCCACCACATGCACACAAAATTTGGCATTGGACAGAGTGGAGAGTGCCCTTGTAGTGAGGGACCAATGACAACTGACCACATCCTTCAAGTCTGTACGACGTATGCAGCATCCAGGAGAAAGTACTGGCCAACACCGACAGCAGTGGAAGCCAAGCTGTATGGCACCCTGGAGGAGCTGCGACGAACGGCAGCCTTCATCGAGGACACCGGGCTGCTCATCTAACGGGATGGCGAACGAGGAAGAAGAAGAAGAAGATACTCCAAACATTCATGAATGACGCACAGTACTTCCAGGGACAGGAAAAATGAAGGCGGGGAACAGGAAGGAATCGGTCATACCATGAACAATGGCCGACACACACTTAAAAACTCGAAATTCGCTCTTTCCGACGTCAAGAACCGCGCTCTTAGGCGATTCCAGACCCGGGCTTTTCGACGTGCGCCCTCACGTCTGTTCGTCCTTTATTTCCATTGTTCTGAATGTTATCCGTCCTGCCTGAAAAAAAGACCCAGTAGGTCGAAACGCACTGTGTTTGTTTCGTAATCCGTTTGTTCTTTCGTTTGGTGGGCCAGTCATTCTGATCTGTTTTTTGTTTGTTTGTTTGTTTGTTTTTTTGTTTTTGTTTGTTTGTTTTTTGCTCTTGGTTCAAACTGAACGATGGTTTGACGCCGTCAGCTGAGAAATGTTGGCGAAGACAGCTAACCTGTGAATACAGGTGACAGACAGACAGACAGACAGACGGACAGATAGACAGACAGAAAGACAATCAGATGAACAGGAAGTAGTCAATACCTTCGGGCATGCGCAATGGGATTCTAACGGTAGGCCGTGATATGAAGTCTCTCATCATCTCGACCTACGTTATTTTAACAACTGAAGTTTGTGAACATTTAGAAAACAGTTATCCAAATCATTTAAAAATGTTTACAGATGGGTCGGTAATGGAATCCTCTGACAGTGGTTCTGGCTTTATAATACCAACGTTAAATGTCTGGAAATCATATCATTTAGGAAAGGGGTCTTCAATTTATACCTTAGAATTATAGGCAATACTGAAGGCTTTGATGTACGTACATGATGCACCAATTGCTTTATACAAAATCTTACTGTGTGTTGATTCTAAATCTGTTTTACGATCACTAGAGCGTTGGGACTGCAAAGCTAGAAAAGATCTGCTTTTTGAAATAAAACGTTTACTGCATTATTTCATAACTCTGGGTATAAGAATTGATTTTTGTTGGGTCCCATCTCACTGTGGTATAAAGTGGAATGAAATAGCAGACAGTCTTGCAAAAGAAGGAGCAAATAG
>CM065742.1:31428268-31433268 GCA_033310375.1 Conus canariensis
GGGAGAACCAGGTTGGGGAAGGAAGGGAGGGAGGAAGGGAGGGAGGGAGGGTGGGTGGGAGAGAGGGAAGGATCGATAACTTGACCCCCCCCCTCCACTCCCCTCCCCACCAACCCTCCCACCCCCCACCCCCGCCGCCTCCACCTCCACCCTAACTCTCTCCCTCCGTCCAACCTCACCCCCCACCCCCTCCATCATACCCTCCTCTCCCGTCCTCCCCCGCTTGTAGAATAGTACTTCAGCCAGCCCCTCCCTTACCCCTCCCCCACCCCCAACTCCCCCCACCCCCCCTCCCCACCTTCTTCCAGCCTTTTTGATTGGACAGTAGTTATCAACACAACCACCGGACCCCCCGGCTTAACAGCTTTATGCTCGTCAGCCGCCGGTGTTTTTTTTTTCCATGCTATATGGTTCCACGTTCAGATGAAAAGGGAACGTCACGTCAGTGTCGATGTCTGAGCGAGACAGAAAGAGAGAGAGAGAGAGAGAGAGAGAGAGAGAGAGAGAGAGAGAGAGAGAGAGAGAGAGAGTGAGAGAGAGAGAGTGAGAGAGAGAGAGATACACTGACACAGCCACAGTCCCCACCTACCCCCCTACTCACCCTCCCCCTCCCCCCCCCCCCCCCCCCCACACACACCGTAAATAAAGTCAGAATCTCTAGATGCGTACACCTTCTCCCTTTTACCCCCATTTCCTCACCATCCCCATTCTGTCTTTCCTCATCCCCCTCTCCTCCCCAGTCACACACATTATGACACATCATCATCGTCGTCCATTCATCATCATCATCATCATCATCATCATCGTCACTGTCGTCGTCGTCGTCGTCGTCGTCGTCGTCGTCGTCGATCGTCATCAGTCGTCGTCATCATCATCATCATCATCATCATCATCATCATCATCATCATCGTCGTCACTGTCGTCGTCGTCATCATCATCATCATCATCATCATCATCATCATCATCATCGTTTTCGTCGTCGTCATCATCGTCGTTGTTATCATCGTCGTTGTTATCATCGTCGTCATTATCATGTTAAAACTTACACTTATCTCACGTTTTAAGCGCAGTCAGTTGAAACGGAAGAAACGAAAATCCAAACGCAATCCGAGTTTGCAGCTGTTGACCCGAAAATGGGACCATACTCATACCGAGGGAGTGTGCATGTTCTCTGTGTTCAATCTGTTGTCAACACAAGCTGGTACCTGCAGACGACAATTAATTCATTCTGCACTGCGCACGCTCTGCCCAGCACGAGCCTTTGACGTCACTGGACTTTTTTTTTTTTTTTAGAATAAATTTTCCCTTCTAGAATACGCATTTAAGCGCGCGCGCGCGCGTGCGTGCGGCGGTGTGTGTGTGTGTGTGTGTGTGTGTGTGTGTGTGTGTGTGTGTGTGTGTGTGTGTGTGATTGAGAGAGAGAAGAGAGAGAGAGAATGTGTGTGTGTGTGTGTGTGTGTGGCGAGAGGAGAGAGAGAGAGAGAGAGAGAGAAAGAGAGACAGAGAGACAGGCAAAGAGAAGGAGAGAGAGAGAGAGAGAGAGAGAGAGAAGAGAGAGAGAGAGAGGAGAGGTTGTGTGTGTGTTGTATGTGGTGTGTGTGTGTGTGTGTGTGTGTGTGTGTGTGTGTGTGTGTGTGTGCTGCGTGCGCGCACAGAGAGAGAGAGAGAGAGAGAGAGAGGAGAGAGGTGTTGTGTGTGTGTGTGTGTGTGTGTGTGTGTGTGTGTGTGTGTGTGTGTGTGTGTGTGTGTGTGCGCGTGTGTGATTTACATTTGGAATTCTCACGCATTTACAAACATCTAGGATTAGGAAAGAAAAAAAAAAAAAACAAAAAAAAAACGGGGGCAAGAATGACAATTCATCACCCATATACGGGCGAATCCGGCGGCGTTGTTCTTTTCCTTTCTTCTTCTTCTTCTTCTTCTTCTTCTTTCAGTTACTTTATCTATCAAACGCCACGAAACAATTCTAGAGGCTTCAGGCAATCACACATCACTGTGGTGTGGGAACAAACAAACAACAACAACATCAACAAAAACCAACAAAGGAACCTTGTTGGCTCAGTGGTAAACCACCACATCTGCAGCAAATCGTTGCACGTTCGTATCCCCGCTAGCGCTTAGCGTGTGATAAAAAAAAAAAAAAAAAAATTAAAAGGAAAAAAAATTAAAAAAAAAAAACACCTGTCTATGCTTAAAATGTTGCTATCCTGGTGGGTCGAATACAGGCTAACACACACACACACACACACACACACACACACACACACACACACACACACAGGAATGCGCCAAGGCCTTGCTTAATAAGGAGTCGAGTATTTATAAGACTGGCGTAATTTACATTCTTTAGAGAATTTATCATTGTGTCTGAAAAGTGGATTCTCCTCATTGTCTTTTTCTCATATGGCCATCAAGGTTTACAACAAGAAGCCAGGTGGCTCCAAGCACAGACAGGTTATTAAGATCAAAGGAATGGGACTATTTGGGAAAAGGGGGGGGGGGGGGGGGAGGGCTTCCAGCTGGCGCAAAGAGATAGGGGAACACGCACGGGTGAGTGCGAAGGCCTGCAACGTCACGTCAGCCAAAGGGAAAGTCATGTATTTGAAGACTGTGATTTCATCGGTGAAAATCTCCCCCAAACCAGGGAAACAATGGGTGGGAGGTTGTTCTTTTGATCAATGATCAGTTTATTATTAAATGCTGGCTCAGATGTATGGTAGGTCTCGAAACGCTGACATGGATGATTATTCAGTGTTTTTAGTGCCAAATCCTAATTGTGGCGTGTGGCCTATATGTGTTTTGATAGCAATCGGGCCCACCCGCCTATCCTATTATTATTATTCCCCGGTACGTCTGCTCTAGGATGAAGCTGCCTCTCCCGAGCTGGACTTCTAAGCCACCGAGGCCTGTTCGCCCCCTCCCCCCCCCCCTCCCCCCCCCCCCCCCCCCCCCCCCTTCCCGTTTGGCCTATCTAATGTACAACTTATGATGCTCACGCTGTCTTGAGACAGAGAGAATATTCTGATGTTAACCAATTATTTAATGATTAACTAACACACACACACACACACACACACACACACACACACACACACACACACACACACACACACACACACTTTTAGATATAAGCTGCTACATAGACATAAACTGAACAGATTCTTGTGTGTGTGTGTGTGTGTGTGTGTGTGTGTGTGTGTGTGTGTGTGTGTGTGTGTGTGTGTGTGTGTGAATGCGTGCATGCGTGCATGCAGGTGTGTGTGTATTTCTGAAAGAGGTGTTATCGGGTGATCTTCGTCAACAGCTGCTCTAGTGAAATGTTAACGCAGCAGTCAATTATTGTTTATTTGTGTTTTTTTTTTTCAGCTTCAAGTTTACCTGACTAATAGTTTTTCTTTAGCTTCAAGTTCATCCTGCCACATGCACAAATAAATAACAAATAAAAACAAAACCAAAAAAAAAAAAAAAAAATCAACAACAAGAGGCGTTTTTTATTTTTAAACAAAAATCAATGTTCACTTAATTTAAAAAGTTACTAAACAGCAATAGATTTCTTCGGAGCATATAGGGAAACTAACTCTGGGTGAATCAGGATCTAGCCGAATCAATCATGGGCAAATTCGGAATAGGTCGAACCAGGCATGGGAGAAATGGGAATAGGGAACCAGGAATGGGCGAATTGGAAATAGGTGAACCAGGAATGGGCGAATTGGGAATAGGTGAACCAGGAATGGGCAAATTGGGAATAGGTGAACCAGGAAACGGCGAATTGGGAATAGGCGAACCAGGAAACGGCGAAATGGGAATAGGTGAACCAGGAATGGGCGAACTGGGAATAGGCGAACCAGGAATGGGCGAATTGGGAATAGGTGAACCAGGAATGGGCGAATGGGAATAGGTGAACCAGGAACGGCGAATGGGAATAGGTGAACCAGGAAAGGGCGAATTGGGAATAGGGAACCAGGAATGGGCGAATTGGGAATAGGGAGACCAGGAATGGGCGAATTGGGAATAGGTGAACCAGGAATGGGCGAATTGGGAATAGGTGAACCAGGAATGGGCGAATTGGAAATAGGTGAACCAGGAATGGGCGAATTGGAAATAGGTGAACCAGGAATGGGCGAATTGGAAATAGGTGAACCAGGAAACGTCGAATTGGAAATAGGCGAACCAGGAATGGGCGAACTGGGAATAGGCGAACCAGGAATGGGTGAACTTGGAATAGGCGAACCAGGAATGGGCGACCTGGGAATAGCCGAACCAGGAATGGGCGAAATGGGAATAGGTGAACCAGGAATGGGCGAATTGGGAATAGGTGAACCAGGAACGGGCGAACTGGAAATAGGTGAACCAGGAAACGGCGAATTGGGAATAGGCGAACCAGGAAACGGCGAAATGGGAATAGGTGAACCAGGAATGGGCGAATTGGGAATAGGCGAACCAGGAATGGGCGAATTGGGAATAGGCGAACCAGGAAATGGCGACTTGGAAATAGGCGAACCAGGAAACGGCGAATTGGGAATAGGCGAACCAGGAATGGGCGAACTGGGAATAGGCGAACCAGGAATGGGCGAACTGGGAATAGGCGAACCAGGAATGGGCGAATCTGGGAATAGGCGAACCAGGAATGGGCGACCTGGGAATAGCCGAACCAGGAATGGGCGCACTGGGAATAGGTGAACCAGGAATGGGCGAATTGGGAATAGGTGAACCAGGAATGGGCAAATTGGGAATAGGCGAACCAGGAATGGGCGAATTGGGAATAGGTGAACCAGGAATGGGCGAACTGGGAATAGGTGAACCAGGAATGGCGAATTGGGAATAGGTGAACCAGGAATCGGCGAATTGGAAATAGGTGAACCAGGAATGGGCGAATTGGAAATAGGTGAACCAGGAATGGGCGAATTGGAAATAGGTGAACCAGGAAACGGCGAATTGGAAATAGGCGAACCAGGAATGGGCGAACTGGAAATAGGTGAGCCGGGAATAGGTGAACTGGG
>CM065742.1:31450768-31455768 GCA_033310375.1 Conus canariensis
AGGGTGTGGAGAAGACAGAGCTGATAAGATCATGCGATTTTCTGTGGTTAATGACCGTGATAGAGGACGCCATTAGCTGATAGACAGAAAGAAGGTTTTAGTGGATGGAAAAAAAAAAGTAACCGAACCGGCTGGCTGCACGCCCAAAAGTGATGCGCCAAGGTTTTGTTTAAGGACTCAGTATTTATAGACTGACGCAGCTGGATTGTTTTGAGAATGTTCATTGTGTCTGAAAGTTGATTCTCCTCATTTTCTTTCATACGGCCATCGAGGTAACAGGCCAGGTGGTTCCAGCCCAGACAGATTAAAACCAAAGGAATGGGGACTATTTTGGGCTCTTGAAGCTGGCGCAAAGATAGGGCCGCGGGTGAGTGCGAAGGCCTGAAATGGGACGTCAACTACGCGAGGAAGGTCATGTATTTGAAGATTGTTTGCGATTTCATCGGTGAAGATCCCCCCCCCCCCCAGCCCGACCCCCCCTCCCACCCCCCAACACAAGGGAGATAATTGGCGGGGAGTTGTTCTTGTGATCCAGTATCGGTTTAACATCAAATGCTGACTCAAATGTATGGTAGGCCTCAAAACGCTGACATGGATTATCTAGCGTTTTAGTCCAAAATCCTAATCGTGGCGTGTGGCCACATGAAAGTGATGATGATAGTAGTAGTAGTAGTTATGATATAATTATAATAATCATATTGATAATAATTTCATGAATGAGAATTTCTTGCATTCTTTCTAAGAACAGCTCAGAGCGCTCACACAGGAAGGAATTAGATTAGCATGCACAACGAAAAAAAAAAAAGTAATTCGCAAACCGTTTCAAAAGATGCTACCTGTCTCATTAATGAAGGATCAAGCACGTTTCTTTTTCTCATTAATATATATATATATATATATATATATATATATATATATATATATATATGGGACCTAAGGCTCATAAATCACAGAACTGTTTACTTGGGGGAAAAAACCCTACAGGGTCTTTTATTAGATACTGACTTCGAGAAAGCTTTCGATTTGTTTAATTATAACTTATGTTTAAAATATTGAAAACATATGGTTTTCAAAAACAAAAACAAAAAATTTGCAACTGGACAGAAACGTCCTACAGGAACATCAAATACGGTGTTCTTGTTAATGGTAGATTTTCCAACTGGTATGAGATAGAACGAAGATGCAAACAAGGTGACCCATTATCATCCCATGTATTTATCTTATGCAGTGAAATTCTAGCATTATTAACGACACCGTGAAAACAACGAACATCTCTGAAATAAGCATCAATACTGTTGAACGTCAACTTTTTTCAATGCGCAGACAATACAGAATCCATTGTAAAAGGCGACGAAAAGTAATTTGAGACAGGTTTGAATGTACTGAAAAGGTTTGGGCATACACCAGTGTTGGTTATGAACGGTGCAAAAAACTAACGCAGTTTGGTTCGAGAACTGTAAAAAGCTCCGGAGTCTGTTATATGGACCACTTAGTTAGGGGGTGGAACTCGGAAAGGATTATTGGAATTTGGTTTACCAGTGATTCACAAAACGGTTCAAATATGGAATACTCAGAAACACACACACGCACACACTACACTACACTACACTACACTACACTACACTACACTACACTACACTACACTACACACACACATTACACTACACTACACTACACTACACTACACTACACTACACACACACACACACACACACACACACACACACACACGAAACAATAACAGCAACAAAACCTCCACCGCACCCTGTAGAGAGATCTTGGACAGGGAGTCACGAATGACCGATCTACGTATAACAGGTAGTTCAAAAGTGATGAACTAAATGATACATTTATTGGGGAAAAAAAAAAGAAGAAAAAAGTAAACAAATGACAGTACTTGTCGTTAAAAAGCAGTAAAAAAAAAAGCAACATACATTTACTTAAAGAGCAGTGAAAAAGTAGTAACCAATCACACGATCCATTTAGCTATGAAGCAGAAATGAACTACACAGTACATGTGTTGCTTTAAAATGACGAAATAATGAACCGCGCATGTAGGGAAGATGTAAGTAAAAACAAAAACAACAACAAATACTTGTAGTTAAAAGTAATAAAGACCAAACGAGAAAAGCATTAAATTGTTAAAAAAAAAAAAAAGCAAACAAACCCCCCCCCCACAAAAAAACGTAAAATCAACGTGTGTGTGTGTGTGTGTGTGTGTGTGTGTGTGTGTGTGTGTGTGTGTGTGTGTGTGTGTGTTGTGTGTGTGTGTGTGAGTGTGTGTGTGTGTGTGTGTATGTGTTGTGTGCGTGCGTGAGTGTGTGTGTGTGTTGTGCATGTGTTTTGTGCGTGTGTGTGTGTGTGCGTGTGTGTGTGTGTATGTGTGTGTGGTGTGTGTGTGTGTGTGTGTGTTGTGAGTGTGCGCGTCCGTGCGCGCGTGCGTGTATGCCTCTGTGTGTGTGTGTGTGTGGTGTGTGTGTGTGTGTGTGTGAGTGTGTGTATGCGTGTATGTGTTTGTGTGTGTGTGCGTGCGTGCGTGCATGCGTGCGTGCGTGCGTATGTGTGTGTGTGTGTGTTGCGTGTGTGTGTGTGTGTGTGTGTGTGGTGTGAGTGTGTGTGTGGTGTGTGTGTGTGTGTGTGTGTGTGTGCATGCGTGCGTGCGTGCGTGCATACGAACTCATCAAGCGCCTAATGGCGGAGAAGGTGGGAGACGGGAAAAGAAGGGATAAGGGAGGAGGAGGAGAACGAAGCAAAGGGGGAGAGGGTGGTGGTGGTGGGGGTGGGACGTCAAGTGTAAGGTTTAAAACCCCGCGTGAGATGCAGGTATTTCAAACCACGCAGCCCTCCTCTCCGGTCCCTCCCCAGTCCCTCCTCCTCCCCCCCCCCCCACCCCCACCCCCCGTTCCCTCCTCTTTCAGTCCCCTTTTCATGACCATTCTTAATAATAAGAAAAGCACAGGCCAACTGGCATGAGCACACTGGCCTCACAAGCCGATGGCAGTTGTCTCCCTTGGAGAATCACTCCTCATCCTTCAAGGTAACGGGGGATAATCTGTTATTGCTGAGAATCACAACTGTTTTCGTCAGGATAATAACGGTTTCCACTGTTTAGATGTTAACTGTTTTCCCTCTTTAGATGTTAACTGTTTCCCTTCTTTTCCCTACGACCACAACTGTTTTCCTTGAGATAATAACGGTTTCCCCTCTTTAGATGTTAACTGTTCCCCTCTTTTCCCTACGACCACAACTGTTTTCCTTGAGATAATAACGGTTTCCCCTCTTTAGATGTTAACTGTTCCCCTCTTTTCCCTACGACCACAACTGTTTTCCTTGAGATAATAACGGTTTCCCCTCTTTAGATGTTAACTGTTCCCCTCTTTTCCCTACGATCACAACTGTTTTCTTTATGATAATAACTGTTTCCCCTCTTTAGATGTTAACTGTTCCCCTCTTTTCCCTACGATCACAACTGTTTTCTTTATGATAATAACTGTTTCCCCTCTTTAGATGTTAACTGTTCCCCTCTTTTCCCTACGATCACAACTGTTTTCTTTATGATAATAACTGTTTCCCCTCTTTAGATGTTAACTGTTCCCCTCTTTTCCCTACGATCACAACTGTTTTCTTTATGATAATAACTGTTTCCCCTCTTTAGATGTTAACTGTTTCTCCTCTTTTCCCTACGATCACAACTGCTTTTCTTAGGATAATAACTGTTTCCCCTCTTTAGATGTTAACTGTTTCCCCTCTTTTCCCTACGATCACAACTGTTTTTCTTTGGATAATAACTGTTTCCCCTCTTTAGATGTTAACTGTTTCCCCTCTTTAGATGTTAACTGTTTCCCCTCTTTTCCCTACGATCACAACTTTTTTTTTTTAGGATATTAACTGTTTCCCCACTTTTCCCTACAATCACAGCTGTTTTCCCTGGGCTATTCAGTTTTTCCACTTTTCCTTATTGTTACAACTGTTCTCCGTAGGACATTAACCGTTTTCCCTCTTTTCCTAACGATTGTCACTGTTTCCCTAAGGATATTAACTGTTTTCCCTCTTTTCCGTACGATCACACGTGCTTTCCCTGTTTGTTTGTTTTTTTTTTATCCCCAAGGAAAAGAGTTATAATCGGTGTTATCTTCAGGATTGCCAGTGTTTTCCCTATTAATCTCCCCCCCCCCCCCTCTCCTCCGCCCCCCAGCAAGGGAAACTGTAATTATCGGTATTATTTCTTAGGATTACAACTGTTTTCCCTACCTTTTTTTTCCCCCAGGAACACAGTTATCGATGGTATTATCTCTTAGGACAACAGCGGTTTTCCCCCTTGTCCCTACAATCACACGTGATTTCCCTATTTTTCCCACAAGGAGAACAATTAATATCGGTTTTATCTCTCAGGATAACAACTGTTTTTCCCTCTTTTCTCTACGATGATACGTGTGTTTCCTATTTTTTTCCTTCCGAGGGAAACAGTTATTATCGGTGTTATCTCTTAAGATAAGAACTGTTTTCCCTCTCTTTTCCCCCTATGAAAACAGTTCTTACCGGTGTTATCTCTTAAGATAAGAACTGTCTTCCCTCTCTTTTCCCCCTATGAAAACAGTTATTATCGGTGTTATCTCTTAAGATAAGAACTGTTTTCCCTCTCTTTTCCCCCTATGAAAACAGTTCTTACCGGTGTTATCTCTTAAGATAAGAACTGTTTTCCCTCTCTTTTCCCCCTATGAAAACAGTTATTATCGGTGTTACCTCTTTTCCCTGCGATCACACATGATTTCCATATTTTTCCCACAAGGAAAACAATTATTATCGGTGTTATCTCTTAGGATAAGAACTCTTTTCCCTCTCTTTTCCCCCTATGAAAACAGTTCTTATCGGTGTTATCTCTTAGGATATAGCTGTTTTCCCTCTTTTCCCTACGATGACAACTGTATATTTTATTTTCCCCCAAGGAAAACGGTTACCACCGGTATTATCTCTTTGGATCCCAACTGTTTTCCGCTATT
>CM065742.1:31460768-31463268 GCA_033310375.1 Conus canariensis
TCGGAAGCGCAGTTATACGAAGGTTTGATATTCTGCGGCGATTTTCTTTTTTTTTTTTTGGTTTGTTTGTTTGTTTGTTTGTTTTGCGCTGTCCACGACGAAATGGGTGATGGATGAATTGATTGGCTCATCGACTCATTCTATGGCGACATTCTGTGCTTTGTTACGTCTTCCGATTCATCATGTTCTCTCTCTCCCTTCCTTGCCCTCTCTCTCTCTCTCTCTCTCTCTCTCTCTCTCACCCCACACACACACGCGCGCGCGCGCGCGCGACCCACGCACACACACACACACACACACACACACTACTCCACCTCACCACACTCTCTCTCCTCTCTCTCTCTCTCTCTCTCTCTCTTTCTTGGTTGTGAAATAGAATCCTAAATACTTATATGCATTGACTACAGCAATACACTGACCGTCATAAATCCATCTCTCATTTCGAGCCAAATAACCACCTTTACGAAAGACAATAATATTGGTCTTATTCATATTTACTTTTAGTTCTAATCTGGTTGCAGCAGAATACAAGCTATTCAGCTGTCTTTGAAGTCCAACGACCGTTGTAGACAATAAGACAATATCGTCGGCAAAAAGCAACACAAATAATTCCAAAAAGTCAAAGGTTACACCATGCTTTCCATTTTGAATAATTTCCAAAGCTAATTCATTTATGAACAAAGAAAACAAAACTGGACTACAGACGTCCCCTTGCTTAACTCCTCTGGTACACATGACAAAATCTGATAAATTTGCTCCGGATCTGATCTTAGCCTTCACATCACAATACCTACTCTTTACACAACGATACAGTTTACCCTTAATTCCATTTTTAATAAAAAAAAATAGGCCATAGTAGTTTCCGTGAAACTGAATCGAAAGCATTCTCAAAATCCACAAAAGCAACATATAACTTCTGATTATTTACAAATTGTTTTTGAACTGCGGCTAACAGGCTAAACATATGATCAACTGTGGAATAATCTTTCTTGAATCCTGCTTGGTGTTCTCCTGTTACATTATTCTGAGATATCCATTCATGTAATCGCTTATTAACAACGGAACTATAAAGTTTACTGCATATATTACATAAAGAAATACCTCTATAATTGTCTACATCATTTGCATCACCCTTTTTAGACAAGGGCAATATTATGGATTCTTTCCAAGTTTCACTTTTGGATGCCAAGATATTGCAAACAGAGCAAAGAGAGCAGTTACAGTTATACTTCACATTTATATAAACTGAATTGTAGCGCTTTTATAGTTTTCTCAAAGCTGTTTGACTCTCAGGTGCAGCCAATCCTACAATATGGAGCAGAAATCTGGGCACTTGAGAAAAGCGTCGTAATCGAAAATGTGCATTTGTATGCTATGAAAAAATTTTTGAATGTAGATAATCGAACACCGAATGATTTAGTATATGGTGATCTGGGAAGATATCCGATTTATGTTAATTCGTTTTTGAAATGCATTAAATACTGGCTGAAAATAACAAGAATGGACGAAATTAAAATACCCTTTAGAGCTTATAAGATATTGAGAAATTTGGATTGTAATGGCAAGAAGACATGGGCTACCAATGTTCGTCACTGTTTAAATTCATATGGCTTTGCTTATGTTTGGGATAACCAGGGCGTTGAAAATATCGTAGGGTTCTTGAAATGTTTTAAACAAAGAATTATTGACTGCAGATGGCAGGACTAGCATGATGATATTTATAGCAGTGACAGATTTGCGCAGTACAGACTCTTTAAAACAACTGATGTGATAGAGCCATACATTAAAATGGATATGAACAGATATATTAAGAGTGCGCTAAGCAAGTTTAGATTTGGTGTTTCTGATATTGCTTGTCACCGTTTCAGATACAGTGTTGTGAGTGATAATGAACTGACATGTCGTTTATGTAACCTGGCCAAGGAAGATGAAATCCATTTCCTTTTTGCTGTCCTGCTTTGCATGACCTCAGGATAAAATTCATAAAGCCAAAGTTTTATTCTGACCCTTGTATTTTCAGAGTTAATTTACTCCTGGCGTCAAGAAATGAAGACATCCTCTTTAACCTTGCTATGTACATTTATGAAGCACAAAAGAAGTTACGTACTGTGTATTCCTAATAACATTGTATGATGCATATGTACTTGCTTTCTCTTGTCATTTTTCTTCATTTCAGTAATTGATATCATGTATATTGCGGGTACCACCCCTTCAGTATGGGCTATGGCCTTAATCTGAATAAATATTCGCATTCTCTCTCTCTCTCTCTCTCTCTCTCTCTCTCTCTCTCTCTCCTCCTCCTCTCCCACACACACACACACACACACACACACACACACACACACACACACACACACACAAGGCAATGTCACCATATAACCTTACACCCCTTACCTACTTTCACACCGTATTAAAAACTACACTTTGTACTTTGCTACTTCTTCCCGTTTCTCCTCATGTTCTCCCGCTTCCTGTCTTCCCCCTGTCCCTCCCTCCCCCG
>CM065742.1:31470768-31475768 GCA_033310375.1 Conus canariensis
GAACCAAACACACTCTCTCCCACGGACAGACACCTTCCTGTTTCACGCATGGAGCAACAAAGGCACTGACCTGTCACTCCAGCCAAGTACTGGTACCGCCGTGTCTGCCCTCACTTCTACAGTTGACAGCTCTCACCAAACACCTGCAACAACAATCACAACAACAACAGTCAGTTCACCACGTAAACATCGTGTTTGAGAGAGAGAGAGAGAGAAGAGAGAGGAGAGAGAGGGGAGGAGGGGTGAGATAGGGAAGGAGATAGAAGGGGGAAGGAAGGAGAGAGGAAAAGACAAAGAGAGGGAGGGGAGGGAGAGAGAGAGAGGGGGGGGAGAGCGAGGGGGAGGGAGGGGGGAGAGGAGGGGAGGGTGAGGGGGAGGGAGGGAGAAGAGAGAGAGAGGAGGGGAGGGGAGAGAGAGAGAGAGGGAGGCAGGGAAGAAAGACGGGGAGGGAGGGAGGGAGGGAGAGACAGAGTAAATGAACTGTGATGCACAAGGGGCTAATGAACTGTGATGCACAAGGGGCTAATGAACTGTGATGCACAAGGGGCTAATGAACTGTGATGCACAAGGGGCTAATGAACTGTGATGCACAAGGGGCTAATGAACTGTGATGCACAAGGGCTAATGAACTGTGATGCACAAGGGGCTAATGAACTGTGATGCACAAGGGGCTAATGAACTGTGATGCACAAGGGGCTAATGAACTGTGATGCACAAGGGGCTAATGAATTGTGATGCACAAGGGGCTAATGAACTGTGATGCACAAGGGCTAATGAACTGTGATGCACAAGGGGCTAATGAACTGTGATGCACAAGGGGCTAATGAACTGTGATGCACAAGGGATGAATGAACTGTAATGCACAAGGGGGTGAATGAACTGTGATGCACAAAGCGGGCTAATGAACTGTGATGTACAAGGGGTGAATGAACTGTGATGCACAAGGGGTGAATGAACTGTGATGCACAAGGGTGAATGAACTGTGATGCACAAGGGGGTGAATGAACTGTGATGCACAAGGGGGTGAATGAACTGTGATGCACAAGGGGGTGAATGAACTGTGATGCACAAGGGGTGAATGAACTGTGATGCACAAGGGGTGAATGAACTGTTATGCACAAGGGTGAATGAACTGTGATGCACAAGGGGGTGAATGAACTGTGATGCACAAGGGGGCTAATGAACTGTGATGCACAAGGTGAATGAACTGTGATGCACAGGGGGTGGTGAATGAACTGTGATGCACAAGGGGGTGAATGAACTGTGATGCACAAGGGGGTGAACGAACTGTGATGCACAAGGGATGAATGAACCTGTGACGGCACAAGGGGTGAATGATCTGTGATGCACGAGACTGGGAGCCAATGAACTGTGATGCACAAGACAAGGGGCGAATGACCTGTGACGTGCCTGCACTCCAGACTTCTATGAACATCTCAAGCAGGTGTGACACTGACGAGAGAGAGAGGTCAGGTAAGGTGAGGTAAGGTAATGTTGCTTATATCCAAGGCGACCGCAAAGAGCCGCCATATCAGGACTGTCACCACGTTCAAGTCAACAGACAAGGTCATTTAAAAACAAGCAAGCAAACAAACAAACAAAACAAAACCACACTCATACAACCCTTTAAAACACAACGGAAATCTTTGTTAAAAATCCTTCGTCTGTAAAATCTTAGATCAGATGAAAAAAAACAACAAAAAAGTTAATCTCTTTCAGAAATTCAAAGATCACCTCAGGTGGGGACATCTCTGAACAAGGTTTTCATGGGCGTCTGCTGTAAAGTGTTTATGTCTCACATCATGCAAATCCCAACACTCTAACAGGATGTGTTTCACTGTGAGTGGTTACATGACATGGAATACACCACGGAGCTTCTTCACCTTGTAAAAGATAAGAATGGGTGTAAACGGAGTGGCCTGTGTGCAAACAGCACAAGACTGTTTCTTCTTCACAGCCCAGCTCGGAACATGGTAAAAACTCTTTCAGATTTGGACGGATTTTTGAATGGTTTGTCATCCACCTGCGAGTTCAGAGAAAACGTAAATGTGTCCGTATCGTTCATAAGTAAACCTACACATGTATCGTCTTCAATGACCGATCACAAGGCACAGAATCGAGAATTATTTGTAGAACTCAAAACGTCCAGATTTCGAACCACTCGTAAAGGTCGGAATTTTTACAGTTTGAAAACTTTCTCAGTCCACCCAGCTGTAAACAGGCACCTGATTCAGTTCGGGTAAAGTAAGTTAGGGTGGTGGGAAGGAGGGGTGGGGGGTGGGCTCCGTCTTCCAAAAGACCATGCCCTTCTGACATCATGAAGATCTAACATCTGACTGCTCTTACGGCCATCACACTGCGGGACTCAGACCACCAATTCACACACACACACACACACACACACACACACACACACACACACACACACACACACACACACACACACACGACGCATACGAAACTCGACCCACGAACCTTCTAACAGTCTCTGGTATCTGTCGGGCTTTGTGATACATCGAAATTCTGCTAAACTCCTTTGTGATTGGTCGGCGGTGTCTGTGTCATTCACCCGCTCCTCGCCAACACATGGCAGTTTGTTAAACATTGTTTTTTTTTTTTGTTTTTTTTTTTTTTTTTCTCTTTTTTTTTTCTTTCAAAAACTCATCTCGCTTACAGCCTGTCGCTTTCTACCCACAACAGGTGTGCAAGATTCTCTCTGTGGCCCAATCCCAAAGAAGTTTCCATCACTGGATCAGTCACAGACCCCCCGACTTAGTATAAATATTCGTAAAGAAAAGAGACAGAGATCAAAACGAAGAAACAATTAAGCAAACAGAGAGAGGGAAAGTTGAAACAGTCTAGTTTCTCGTTCACCCTCTCTCTCTCTCTCTCTCTCTCTCTCTCTCTCTCTCTCTCTCTCTCTGTTTAAAATTCACTTCATCGTCCAGAGAAGAACGATAATCGCTGCCGTAAAGGACGAAAACTCTAAAGGTGAGTCTTTTCGGATTCCGTTCAGTTCAGCCGTCATTTTTGTTTGTTTGTTTGTTTGTTTGTTTGTTTGTTTGTTTGTTTGTTTTATCCCATGCAACGTTCTCACTTTCCGAAACAAACAAACAGAAACAAAAAAGTGGACAGAACTGGCTCTCTCTCTCTCACGTACCTCAACACGTGCGTTGACAAATGTAGGACACACAGATGGGGGATGGGGAGGGGGGCGGGGGGGGGGGGGGGGGGTGGGTGTGGGGTGGGGGAGATGGACCCAAGTTTCAACAACAATCTACTTTTTTCATTCATCTTATTTCCGTTGTAAACCCTGCTTCATCTTCGATGCGAAGAAACCACATCTTGTCTCTGAGGGGGACAAAGGAGGTCAGACAGGAACTTGTTTGAAATGAAACACCGCCCTTACTTTTGTCGCTCTCTCATCAGCAATGAAAGTCCACGGTTTCTTTTTCTTTTCTTTTCTTTTTTTTTTTCTTATCCTTCAACCCCCCCCCCCCCCCCCCCCCATGCTTCCCACATTTTTTTTTGCAGTTCCTTTTTTTTTTTTTCTTCGTCCCCCCCTCCCCCCCCCCCTTTTTTTTTTAAGTGGGTCCTCCATCCTCCTATTTTTTTCCACTATTTATTTATTTATTCATTTATTCATTCATCTATCTATCTATCTATCTATCTATCTATCTATCTATCTGTCTGTCTGTCTGTCTGTCTGTCTGTCTGTCTATCAGCTTTATCATCTCTCATTCCACACACAAATCTGAATGCTCTATTACTGATGGTTGTTGTTGTTGCCGTACCCTGGATAAAAAGACTCCAAGGATCATCCGAACAGCCGAAGTACTTGACCACTATGGTACAAATGCATCAGCTGGGGATGAGAACATTACGTGTGTGACCGTTTTTGATTACCCCGCCACGTGGGCAGCCACACTCCGACTTCGAGGGATTTTTTTGAAAGGCTGATGGTGGCGATATGCTAAGAGCTTGTCACCACTGAAGACGATCCCCGCGTAACTATGCACAGCATGACAACATTTTGGTTGAAGCCTTGGTGTTCTTGCCTAGGTCAACTGGTCAGGCACAGCCTCAAGCCAAGGCCGTTATTACACGATGGAAGAAGTCCAGCGTTGAGTGGGTCGTCACTGTGCGTGCTCAGTTCCAACTGCTGTAATCCATTTTAGAACTCAATACATTACGGTGACTGCCACGCTGTCTGTTTGCTGCAAGGGGTCGACATCTCTTGCTAGCAAGTCGCCACGACGACACGATACGTGTGCAGGGACCTTTAGACCACTGGTAGAGGGGGTAGGTGTGTCGGGTGTGGGTGTGTCGGGTGTGTATGTGTGTGTGTGTGTGTGTGTGTGTGTGTGTGTGTGTGTGTGTGTGTGTGTGTGGCGATATATCGCCCAGGCTGGGACGGAGCTTACCATTGTAATACATCTATAAGGGGGGTGGGGGTGGGGGAGAGAGAGAGAGAGAGAGAAAACAGACAGACAGACAGACAGACAGACAGACAGACAGGGACGGGGGGGGGGGGGGGGGAGGGAGGGAGGATGCTTCTGATCCTCTTTGGTGACACGGAAACCACTGACGGCGTCTCGGAGACCACGCTTTTGACTGAACGAGCAGACGAAGGGTAAGGGGGAACGGGAGGGGGGAGGGAAAGGATAAACCACAGCACTGAGTTACGAGGGTGAGAGAAAGAGGCGAATGGGGTGGGTGAAGCATATACGAACAGAGAGAGAGAGAGAGAGAGAGAGAGAGAGAGAGAGAGAGAGAGAGAGACAGACAGACAGACAGACAGACAGACAGACAGACAGGAGAGAGAGAGAGAGAGAGAGAGAGAGAGAGAGAGAGATGAAATGAGAATGGTTCGTTTATAGACATCCAACATCTTTAACCAAAAAAAAAAAATAATAACCGTATTCTGTAAAGCATCCGTCAAGTTCAAATTTTGAAAAAAAAAAAATACATGTTGAATCTTAAAGGCATGCAGAAAATAT
>CM065742.1:31480768-31486556 GCA_033310375.1 Conus canariensis
TCTCACTTGCGCTTGTCCGTATTTCCTAACCCCCCACCCCCACCCCCCATCCCCGCCATCCTCTCGTTTCCGACCTCACCATTCCCATCTTTTTTTTTTTCGCCCGCATCTTCTTCACGGGTTTTTCGGTAAAGTCCTAGTTTAGAGGTCCTCCTCTTCTGTGGCCACGTCATCGATCGGCGATCTCACGGACAGAATGGCTTCGCGTCGTGAGAGAGAGAGAGAGAGAGAGAGAGAGCGAGCGAAGAAATGAAACGAAGTGGATACAGATTGTGGGGGAGGGGGAAAGGACAGGGGGGGGAGGGGGAGGGGGGGGAGGGGGGAGGGGGGAGGAGGAGAGGAAGGGGGGATGTAAAGTACGACCGTACTGATTCTTATACTCGATCGTCCATTGTTCACTGTGATCTCTGCCTCTCTCATCCTCACTCTCTGCCTGTCTCTCTTTGTCTGTCTGTCTGTCTGTCTCTCTCTCTCTCTGTCTCTCTGTCTGTTTCGACCATCAAGCCTCACGATAACGCGAAATGACGGTTACACTGTATTGCTTTTTCTGCGAACAAAACGTTGAAGAAACGCGCAACTGTGTGATTTAAGATTTCAGTGTAGCGTGTGTCAAATGCAGGTAGGCCTCTTTGTTGAACTTACACCATTTCTGTGAGCTTGGAGCCTAGGCTGACAATAAAACCTGTCGTCATGTTTTCCGAATGCCTACCGAGCTTCTATAACGAAGGGAAAGGGGGCAACTGTCTGGCAATATTTCACTCTCGCATGTGTCAGATGCAAATATTAAAACTCACGATCCTGTGAGCATACGGGACTAAACATAAAACTTAAACGTCATTCTCTCTCTCTCTCTCTCTCTCTCTCTCTCTCTCTCTCTCTCTCTCTCTCTCTCTCTCACGCAAGCACGCACGCGCGCGCACACACACACACATCACGTACACACACATCACATATACACACATCACACACACATACATACACCGCACACTTACCACACACACACACACACACACACACACACACACACACACACAACAATCTACAGCAGTCTTGGCTCACCTTTTCGTCGTCTAGGGGTACGAGTTTCCTTCAGTGAAGCCATTTTCTTTCAGTAACTTGCAAGTCCTCAAAATCTCGCTTGCAGCGATGCAGTCTTCGAGAGTCAGTCGAGATCCCACACGTACCTCCGAGCTATGATGGTCGCTCTCCAGGGCAACACCCGGGTCTTTTTTTTTTTTTTTTTTTAATTTCCCACAGATCCGGCACTGTATTGGACAACTCACGGACTCACTGACTCACTCGACGTTTTAGTCCTGCTGTCCTCGCTGCAACAGTTGCAGCCGGTTAGCACTGCGCCAATCAAACCGGCATACGCCAAGGTCAGACCCCTCCAGCTGTTTTCTTATAGAGCTCTGCGCATAAAGCGGTCCTTTTTTTTTCTTTTTCTTCTTTTCTCCCTCCCCCGTATGGGTTTTGCAGCACAATAGCAGTTCTCAGTGTCTCGTTTTCTAAAAACAAAAACTGTTGGCAGTTGGGCTTGCTTTTCTTTCTTTCTCTCTCTCTCTCTTTGTTTTTCTTGTTGTTGGTTTGCCAGGGCATGCATGCCAACTCACTGGCAGCAGATTTGCTCACACGCACTTGCTGAGCATCAGTCACATTCACATACAAGCACGGATGTGAGTTTTATTTGCCAACGTCACAGAAGAAGGTGGTTGGGGAGGAGGAGGGTGGGGGTGGTGGGGAGGAGGGTGGTGGGGGTGGAGGGGGTGGATGGGGCGATGAGTGGTCAGTTCCAACAACGCTGGTTTCTTCCTGAACTGTTCAATCCAACTAGTTTGTCTTTTTTTTCTTTTTTTTTTTTTTGCGGTCTGCGTGTGATTTGTCTTCAGCTCAATAAATACCACGCATGCGATCTTCTGCTGATAATAACACGCTTGACATTTCTGCTCTCAGGTCTGAAGTGTTTTTCGTATCACAACACGAAGAAGCTAAACTCCCCTGTTCTTTTCTTTCTTCTTCTTCTACTTCTTCTTTTTCTTCTTCTTCTTCTTCTTCTTCTTCTTCTTCTTCTTCTTCTTCTTCTTCTTCTTCCACACTGTCTCCTGTTCCTGTTCAAACTCTGTGCGTGTCTTGTTGGTTTCCTACACTACCACGTTGCAGATCTTGTTGCTGTGTTACTAGAACTCCGCATGTGTTGTTGTAACAGAGCTCAGAGGATCCGCGTCCGCTGGCGGTTTTCCCTTTCCCTCTCTCTCTCTCTCTCTTGTCACAGTTTGAACCTTGTTACGGAGTCACTGTTATCGGCCGAGGCCGGTGTCAGTTTTTTTTTTTTCTTTTTTTTTTTTTTTTTTCTGATCACTACAAAAACAACCCCTGGGTTTCCCCCCTCCTCCTCCTCCGTTTCCGGAGCTCGTCGATCACGGAAGATCTTGTCCCCTGTCGTCACATGCAAGACAACACCTCATCTCTCGTTTCTGCGACTGTCATTCATTGATTTCAGATTGTCTCTTTCTCTCTCTCTCTCTCTCTCTCTCTCTCTCTCTCTCTCTCTCTCTCTCTCTCTCTCTCTTCTCTTGCTTAGTCAACACTTGTTGCACTGTAGTCTCCAAACCTGGAGCCGTGAAGACCAGTCTTTCATTCTCAGTTCTAGCGCAAAACCAGAAGTCCTGTCCTTTTTATTATTTTAGGAAGACCAGTGTCTCGCCGTATTATAAGGACAAGCTAGATGTCCTTTTCACGACCGCGGGTTCTTCCTTCTCTGTTATACTGTACAGCCAGATGTCCTTCTGGGGACCGGGGAGTCGTTCTCTGTTGAAACGCACGGTAAGATGTCCCTGTAAAGACTGGACGTTCATCCTCTGGCTGTGTAATGCGCACAGAGAACTGTTCTTCTGAAGGCTGGTGTTTTGTTATCTACTGCAATGTACAGATGAATGTTTTTTTTTTAAAGACTGGGGTTTTGTAACAACAACAACAACACACACACACACACGCATATGCACACACGTCCTTTCAAAGACCTGTGTTTGATGGCCTTCAGTGTCTTGATCTGTGGTCATACCACACAGCTACACGTCCTGATGAAAAACCGATGTTTTGTTCTCTGCTGTACTGCACAGCTAGATGTCCTTTGAAACACAGCCTTTAACTCTCTGCTGTATTGCACAGCTAGATGTCCTTTGAAACACAGCCTTTAACTCTCTGCTGTACTGCACAGCTGGATGTCCTTTGAAACACAGCCTTTAACTCTCTGCTGTACTGCACAGCTGGATGTCCTTTGAAACACAGCCTTTAACTCTCTGCTGTATTGCACAGCTAGATGTCCTTTGAAACACAGCCTTTAACTCTCTGCTGTACTGCACAGCTAGAGGTCTTTCAGACACAGCGTTTCGTTCTCTGCATTAATGCACAGCTTGGTGTCCTTCGAAAACACAGCGTTTTATTCTCTGCAGTAATGCACAGCTGGATGTCCTTTTGAAAACACAGCGTTTCGTTCTCTGCAATAATGCACAGCTTGGTGTCCTTTTGAAAACACAGCGTTTTATTCTCTGCAATAATGCACAGCTGGATGTCCTTTTGAAAAAACAACGTTTCGTTCTCTGCAATAATACACAGCTTGGTGTCCTTTGGAAAAAAAAAAAAAAAAAAAAAAACAGCCTTTATATCTTTGAAATAATGCACAGCTAAATGTCCTTTTCAAAAGCGACCTTTCATTCTCTGCCATAACATACACATACATGTCCTTTTGAGGACCGCTGTTTCATTTTCAGCTGTAACGCACACCTAGATGTCCTTTGGAAAACCAGTTGTTGTTTGTTTTTTTTTTTCCATTCTCAGCTCTAATGCACACATACCTGTCCTTTTGAAGACCGGCGTTTCACACTCCGCTACCATGCACACCATGCATCCATCCGAAGACTGTTGTTTCTGTTTTTTTTTCTCTCTCTCTGTTATAACGTAACGTAATGTGTCTTATGGCGACATGTGGTTTATTTTCTCTTATAGTATGCACCCAGATGTCTTTTCAAAGACCGTTGTTTCATTCTGTGCCATGATGAGCACCACCTACCGGTCTTTCTGAAGAATGTTTTTTTGTTTTTTGTTTTTGTCTCTGCTATAACGCACACCTTAGATGGCTTTTTGTAGACTGGCGCACTGTTCTCTATAAATGCTATAAAATGCACACCTGGATGTCTTGGTCCTTTGGTCTCTGCTGTAAACGCACACCTGGATGTCTTAGTGTTTTGGTCTCTGCTATAAATGCACACCTGGGTGTCTTAGTGTTTTGGTCTCTGCGATAAATGCACACCTGGATGCCTTAGTCCTTCGGTCTCTGCTATAAATGCACACCTGGATGTCTTTCCGAGACGGGTACTGTGGTCTCTGCTATACATGCACACCTGGAGACTCGCTGCTTTTCGTGTGTGTGTGTGTGTGTGTGTGTGTGTGTGTGTGTGTGTGTGTGTGTGTGTGGTTCGCATCGCCAAATCGCACTACGTCCGTTGTCTGACACCACCTGACGTCACTACTACAACACACGTTGCGACTGCATCGTTGACGTCACAGAGAACCCAGTCGGATTCACAGAAGTCAGAATACAGAAGAAAAAAAAATGGAGGGGGGGGGGGGGGGGGGGGCAACGCAGTGTCAGACAGGCGAAGGAGATAGACACCTCCCCCAAAATAAACAACAACAAAAAACCACCGGCAGCATCAGGTCTGTACAGAAAGGCACTGAGGGTATCCTCCCTGAAGTGGACTGGAATTCCAGCACTCGTCAGCACCGAGAACCAGGTGACCAGCAACTGTGACGTCAAAGGACCAACAATTAAAAAAAAAGTGAAAAACTCACAAACAATTTTAAAAATAAAAGGGGGTGGGGGGTGGGGGTGGGGGGGGGGGGGGAAACACTACAAGTTGACAATGAAGTTGCGGACGTAGGTCTCAACTCCCCCTCACCAGCATCATCATCAACACCACCACCACCACCACCACCATCCCCCTTCCGCTCCTTCCCCAGTCTCTCTCTCTCTCTCTCTCTCTCTCTCTCCTCTCTCTCTCTCTCTCTCTCTCGGTGCCAGAGACGAGCAAAGCAGCCACTGGACTAGTAGTAGTAGTAGTAGTACACCACGACCAGCAAAACACCACTACCACCACCACCACCACCACAACAACAACAACAACAGCAGCAGCAGCAGCAGCAGAAGCAGAAGAAAGAAAGAAAGAAAGAAGGAAAGAACGAACGAGCGAAGAGCTTCTTCCAGTCTTGCTTTCCCCCACCATCCACAGAGATGCGACGGCATGCACACCGGTCTGTCGACTGGTCACCGCCGCTACTGCTGCATGCAAGCCAACGGCCGTCCTTCCATAGACTACCAGTACTACCCCCCCCCCCCCCCCCCACACCCACCCCACCCACCCCTCCTCCCCCCCTCACCACTTGCAGCCTTGAATCGGCTCTCGCGCAACCAATCAACGCTCACCCCCCCCCCCACACACACCCATCCCACCCCCTCCTGCTTCAGAAAGAAGAAGGGCAAAAAAAAAAAAAAAAAAGGTTGGGCCTCCCCACTCCACCCTCCCCTCCACCCCCCTCCCCCTACAAACCGCCCCGGCGCTTGCCACTGCAACCCCGCTGTCCTCTCCCTCCTCCTCCTCCCCCTTTCCCCCCACATCCTCCTGCTCCCATCCCTTCCTCTCTCTGTCTGTCTGTCTGTCTGTCTGTCAGCTCTCCCGCCCTGTATATCACAGGTCAGTGACCAACGCTATACAGCATGAAGTTTACAACA
>CM065742.1:31486656-31501656 GCA_033310375.1 Conus canariensis
TTGGTCGTTTACAGAGTAATTTATCGTCTTTTTTCATCGTACATATAAGTTTCGACGTTTTCAAATGATATTATCATTCTTATCTCATGCACACTTCTATAGATAATGTCCACTATCAATAATAACCAAAAAAAAAAAAAAAAAGTACCTTTCATCGCTCCATGATGAATTCTCTCTCTCTCTCTCTCTCTCTCTCTCTCTCTCTCTCTCTCTCTCTCTCTCGATTTATGCGCGTGGATAATGATTACAGCTCAGTGGTGTACCATGTATATTACAGGTAAAATAACTCAGTGGACGTGTGTGTTGTTTAATTTGTTCATTTTTTTTTCTTAACCTCCCCACCCCCCCCCCCCACCCCCCCGCCCCCCCCCCTCCCGTTCCTCTCGTCTCTCTTGTTTCTTTACCCTCCTTCTCTTTTCCTCCCTGCTCTGATCTCGTTTGCTTTTCATCCACCTGCTGCATTTTCAAAGTTTGCAGTTCAGTTCATTTCCGTAAGTTCATTGACATCACCATTTGTGTGTTGTGATTTAGTGTTGACACTGTTTGTTATCTGCTTATCTTTCTTTTTGCAGTTGCTTACTTCATTGCTTTTTTTGTGTGTGTGTTTGTTCATTGAGGGCAAGGTATGATTTTTTTTTTTTTTTTTAAGCCAGTTCTTGTGCCTATTCTTTGCCTTCGTTCAAAACAAAAGTATGGTTTGTCCGTTCTTCTGTTCATTCGTTTGCTCTCTCTCTCTCTCTCTCTCTCTCTCTCTCTCTCTCTCTCTCTCTCTCTCTCTCTCTCTCTCTCTCTCTCATTTCTAAACTAAAATATTCCTTAGACCAACGTTGTCGTAAGTTTTTTTGTTTTTTTTTTCACTTCTTACAATGCATCTCATTTTAATTACGCTTTTACAGTGTGGGCTTTAGCTGACAGCCCTGATATGGCCCTTTGCGGTCGGCTAGGCTATAAGCAACATGATCTCTTTTCCTCTCTCCCTCCCTCCCTCTATCCCTCTCTCTCTCTCTGTCTCTCTGTCTCTCTCTCTCTCTCTCTCTCTCTCTCTTTCTCTCTCTCTCTATCTCTTTCTCCCTCTCTCTCTTTCTCTCTCTTTCTCCCCCTCTCTCTCCCGCTCTCTCTCTCTCTCTCTCTCTCTCTCTCTCTCTCTCTCTCTCTCTCCCCCCCCCCTCTCCCCACCGGACCTCTTGTCTCCACTTCCAAAGACAGCTTTCCATGAAATATTGCAGTCGACTGTGTGAAGAATCTGATAACTGGTACTTTTCTCTGTATGTATGCTCCCATGAAACCGTGTGAACAATCTAATAATTGGTATTTTTCTCTGTATGTATGCTCCCATGAAACCGTGTGAAGAATCTAATAATTGGTATTTTTCTCTGTATGTATGCTCCCATGAAACCGTGTGAAGAATCTAATAATTGGTATTTTTCTCTGTATGTATGCTCCCATGAAACCGTGTGAAGAATCTAATAATTGGCATTTTTCTCTGTATGTATGCTCCCATGAAACCGTGTGAAGAATCTAATAATTGGTATTTTTCTCTGTATGTATGCTCCCATGAAACCGTGTGAAGAATCTAATAATTGGTATTTTTCTCTGTATGTATGCTCCCATGAAACCGTGTGAAGAATCTGATAATTGGTATTTTTCTCTGTATGTATGCTCCCATGAAACCGTGTGAAGAATCTGATAAATGGTATTTTTCTCTGTATGTATGCTCCCATGAAACCGTGTGAAGAATCTAATAATTGGTATTTTTCTCTGTATGTATGCTCCCATGAAACCGTGTGAAGAATCTGATAACTGGTATTTTTCTCTGTATGTATGCTCCCATGAAACCGTGTGAAGAATCTGATAACTGGTATTTTTCTCTGTATGTATGCTCCCATGAAACCGTGTGAAGAATCTGATAACTGGTATTTTTCTCTGTATGTATGCTCCCATGAAACCGTGTGAAGAATCTGATAACTGGTATTTTTCTCTGTATGTATGCTCCCATGAAACCGTGTGAAGAATCTGATAACTGGTATTTTTCTCTGTATGTATGCTCCCATGAAACCGTGTGAAGAATCTGATAATTGGTATTTTTCTCTGTATGTATGCTCCCATGAAACCGTGTGAAGAATCTGATAACTGGTATTTTTCTCTGTATGTATGCTCCCATGAAACCGTGTGAAGAATCTGATAACTGGTATTTTTCTCTGTATGTATGCTCCCATGAAACCGTGTGAAGAATCTGATAACTGGTATTTTTCTCTGTATGTATGCTCCCATGAAACCGTGTGAAGAATCTGATAACTGGTATTTTTCTCTGTATGTATGCTCCATGAAACCGTGTGAAGAATCTGATAACTGGAATTTTTCTCTGTATGTATGCTCCCATGAAACCGTGTGAAGAATCTGATAACTGGTATTTTTCTCTGTATGTATGCTCCCATGAAACCGTGTGAAGAATCTGATAACTGGTATTTTTCTCTGTATGTATGCTCCCATGAAACCGTGTGAAGAATCTGATAACTGGTATTTTTCTCTGTATGTATGCTCCCATGAAACCGTGTGAAGAATCTGATAACTGGTATTTTTCTCTGTATGTATGCTCCCATGAAACCGTGTGAAGAATCTGATAACTGGTATTTTTCTCTGTATGTATGCTCCCATGAAACCGTGTGAAGAATCTGATAATTGGTATTTTTCTCTGTATGTATGCTCCCATGAAACCGTGTGAAGAATCTGATAATTGGTATTTTTCTCTGTATGTATGCTCCCATGAAACCGTGTGAAGAATCTGATAATTGGTATTTTTCTCTGTATGTATGCTCCCATGAAACCGTGTGAAGAATCTGATAACTGGTATTTTTCTCTGTATGTATGCTCCCATGAAACCGTGTGAAGAATCTGATAATTGGTATTTTTCTCTGTATGTATGCTCCCATGAAACCGTGTGAAGAATCTGATAATTGGTATTTTTCTCTGTATGTATGCTCCATGAAACCGTGTGAAGAATCTGATAATTGGTATTTTTCTCTGTATGTATGCTCCCATGAAACCGTGTGAAGAATCTAATAATGGTATTTTTCTCTGTATGTATGCTCCCATGAAACCGTGTGAAGAATCTAATAATTGGTATTTTTCTCTGTATGTATGCTCCCATGAAACCGTGTGAAGAATCTAATAATTGGTATTTTTCTCTGTATGTATGCTCCCATGAAACCGTGTGAAGAATCTAATAATTGGTATTTTTCTCTGTATGTATGCTCCCATGAAACCGTGTGAACAATCTAATAATTGGTATTTTTCTCTGTATGTATGCTCCCATGAAACCGTGTGAAGAATCTAATAATTGGTATTTTTCTCTGTATGTATGCTCCCATGAAACCGTGTGAAGAATCTAATAATTGGTATTTTTCTCTGTATGTATGCTCCCATGAAACCGTGTGAAGAATCTAATAACTGGTACTTTTCTCTGTATGTATGCTTCCTTGAAACACTGGAAGAAAGTTCTCTGTCCGCTTCTTATTCAAGGAACAAGGGGGGGGGGGGGGTTGAAAGGAGACAACAGCGGGAGGAGGGCGGGGGGGGGGGGGGGGGGGCGGGGGGGCGCGGGGGGGGGGGGGGGGAGAAACGGAGGTGAACATGGATAACTCACTCGTGTGCCGATTCGTACTTACAAAATGTTATTTTACTCAATTTTAAAAAGAAAGGATATTATTTCCGCAAGACAATACACACAGAATACGAGACCAAACTGCAATCTGTTTGTCTATATTGTCTTGTGGAAACAATGCCCTTTCTTTTAAAAAAAAAAAATTGCTTCAATTTCTGCCTTCAGTCGCCTCGCTTTGAAACTAATTGTTATTTTACTACTCATCGGCTGGAAGACAGAAGGGCTTTTATCAAAATTGTCCGCACGAAAACATTTGAATGTCTGTCAATGGGAATGTTATAAGCGACTTTTCTTGAGTTGTCGTTCGTTAAGTGTCACATAGGTGGCGCTGGGGGGCCGGTAAGACTCATCTGAAAGCCAGCAAGCGTGGGCGACCTGCTCGGATCGCGAAGTGCAGCGAGGCTTTCTTCACTCACGTGTGAGAGGATGATGTTCGGTGGTATGCGCTTTCCTGAGCGCGGGGGCGCGGGGAGTTCGGATGACTTAAGACTGACAGACTGATGCAAGCCGATCAGGCTGAAAGCTAAGAGGATGAAGTCCGCCGCACTCGCAGACATTTTTTTTTTCATCAGGAGAAAGGTGGTCAACTTTGGAACTGTCCGGTTCATTGAAACACCTCGATGTAGGGTGTGTAAACACAAGAGAGAGACTCGAGGGTCTGGGCTTTTTTTTTTCTTTCTGTTCTTATTGTGTGCAATAATATTTGTCCAAGGGAGAGTAGTGTGACAATTTACATCACCGGATCGCCTCCCTTTAGCAACACATTCACACATACACACACACACACGCACGCACGCACACACACACACACACACACACACACACACACACACACACACACACACACACACACACACACACACAAGAAGAAGAAGAAGAAGAAGAAGAAGAAGAAGAAGAAGAAGAACAACAACAACAACAACAACAACAACAACAACAACAACAAAATCAACAACAACAACAACAAAACAAACAAACAAAACAAAAACATTGGCAGAGTGAAGAAAAGCTTGTGGCGTTTTTAACTTCTTGTTCATTGCTTATATACACTTTACTCGTTTCAGGAAAAGGGGACAAATATACATATATACATGTATACATACATGCTTGTGCGCGCTGTGTAAAAAAAAAAAAAAAAATGTGGTAGGTGTGACGTGATACCTAGCGATGGATAAACCTGGCAGGGGCGGGTAATATGGAGCAGTTTGCTACCGTTCCGTATTATCCCCCCTTTGAGATGCCTGGAGGTTTTTTTTTTTTTTTTTTTTTTTTTTTTTTTTGAAAGTATAAATTGTTTCCCTCGTTCTGGAATTTGCGTGCCAGTGATTTCTTTTTTCTCTCCCCCCCCTCTCTCTCTCTCTCCCTATCTCTATCTCTCCCTCTCTCTCTCTCTCTCTCGCTCTCTCTCTCTCTCTCTCTCCCTCTGTCTGTCTGTCTGTCTATCTAATTCTCTCAGCGTTTGTCTGTCTGTCTGTCTGTCTCCCTCTCTCTCGCTCTTTCCCTCTCTCTCTCTCTCTCTCTCCCTGTCTCTGTCTCTCTCTCTGTGTCTCCGTCTCTCCCTCTTCCTCGCTCTCCCTCACTCTCTCTCCCTCCCTCTCTCCCTCCCTCTCTGTCTCCCCCTCTCTCTCCCCCTCTCTCTCACTCTCTCTCTCCCTCTCTCCCTCCCAGTCTCTCCCTCTCTCTCTCCTTCTCTCTCCCCTCTCTCTCTTTCTATCACTCTCTCCATCTCTCTCTCTCTCTCCCTCTCTCCATCTCTCTCTCTCTCTGTCTCCCCCCCCCTCTCTCTCTCTCTCTCCTTCTCTCTTCCCCTCTCCCTCTCTCTTTCCCTGTCTCTCCCTCTTTCTCTCCCCCTCTCTCTTCCCCTCTCTTTCTCTTTCTCAATCTCTTTCTTCCTCTCTCTCTCTCTCTCCCTCTATCCCTTCCCCCTCCCCCTCTCCCTCTGTCTGTCTGTCTGTCTGTCTGTCTGTCTGTCTGTCTCTCTCTCTCTCTCTCTCTCTCTCTCTCTCCCCTCTCTCTGTATGTAGACGTACGTGTGTGTGTAGGTACATCTATGTCTGTACGCCAATACGCCAATGTCTGTACCACTGTTACCAGAGAGGACGGAAGGGAAGAGGTGCGGGGGGGGGGGGGGGGGGGGGGGGGGGTGTGTGTTACGGTGGGGAGGGGGTGGGGGGTGGAGGGATGGCAGGAAAGAGTCTGTGGCTGGCTGTGAGCCTTCTAATCCCCTCCTCTGTCGACTCAACGGTCCGCACGTCAACGGCGTCTGCTGTTGGCCTGAGCTGTCATCGTGTGTTGTTGTAGCAGCTTCGCGTCCGGCTGGACCTGGTGCTGTTGTTACCACTACTACTGTTGCTGGTGGCCTTCCTCTGGCTGTTTCGTCATGGCGAATATGGCTTTCGTTGGCTCGCTCACTGCCGACTTCAGACGCCCTGCTCCCTAACAAAAAGAAAAGAAGAGAGAGAGAGGGGGGAGAGAGAGAGGGAGGGAGAGAGAGGGAGAGGAAGAGAGAGAGAGAGAGGAAGAGAGAGAGAGATGAGAAGAGAGAGAGAGACAGACAGAGAGAGAGAGAGAGGAAGAGAGAGAGATGAGAACAGAGAGAGAGACAGAGAGAGAGACGGAGAGAGAGAGAAAGAGAAAGATGAGAAGAGAGAGAGACAGACAGACAGAGAAAGAGATGGAGGGAGAAGAGAGAGAGAGGGGGGGAGAAGAGAGAGATGGGAGAGCGAGAAAGAGAGAGAGAGGAGAAGAGAGAGAGAGGGAGAGAGAGAAAGATGAGAGAGAGACAGAGACAGAGAGAGATAAAAAAAAAAAAAAAAAACCTTTCCACGGCAAACATTTGTTTTCAGATAAACCATCTCGTTGGGCCGAAACTCTGCGGATATCAAATCTCTGGGCGAATCGGTCTGGGTCATGACATACTCTTCCAAAGGCTTTCCCCGGACTAATTCTTGCAGGAAGGTGTCCACGCGGACTGAAACTCTCTGGGCCGATCTTTGGTAAACACCCAGTTCTTGGACGAACCTCCTTGGGCCAGTACACCACAGATAGCGTGTCCTTGGAGAAAATGCCCATGGACACTGTAGTTTGCTGGGTAGCATGCTTCTGGATCAATTTCCCAGACCCGAGGTTTCCAGCTAACGTGTCTGTGAGCTAACCTACCTTTATAAATATTCCCCAGGTACAACTTCTTGGAGAACACACCCTTGGTTCATACTTGCTGAATATCAAATCATTGGATGAAGCTTCGTTGATCAATACATATCCTTGGACAGATCCCCCTTGATGAATGCATATTGCACAACATGTCCTAGAATAAAACTTCGTTCACAAATTCTTGCTGGGCAAAGTAAGCTCGGACAAAACTCTCTCGATAGATAGTTGCTGGACAACATATTTTTTTTAATATACTTGCTGGACTACATACATAATTGGATCCCATGGGATATACTCGCTGGACAACGTACAGAATTGAATGCCAAGAGATATACTTGCTGGACAACATGTATAATTGGATCCCATGAGATATACTCACTGGGCAATGTGTATAATTGGATCCCATGGGATATACACGCTGGACAACATACATAATTGGATTCCAAGAGATATACTTGCTGGACAACATGTATAATTGGATCCCATGAGATATACGCACTGGGCAACGTGCATAATTCGATCCCATGAGATATACGCACTGGACAACATATATAATTGGATCCCATAAGATATACTCACCGGATAACATGCATGATTGGATCCCATGAAATATACTTGCTGGACAACATGTCTAACTGGATCCCGTGAGATATACTTGCTGGCCAACATATGTGGTTGGATTCCATGGGATATACTTGCTGGACAACATGATTGATTGGATGCTATTAGATATACTTGCTGAATAGCATATATAATTTGATGCTATGAGATATACTTGCTGAATAACATAAAGAATTGGATGTCATGAGACACACCTGCTGAACAATATGTCTTCGGATCCCATAATATTTACTTGCAGGAGAACATAACCTTGGATCCCATAAAAGACACTCACTGGACAACATATCCACTGACTTTTGATATATTCTGGCTGGACAGCATGTCCTTGGGCAAAACTTCCCTCTTTAGACAAACTCATTCTGGACATCTTGCTTCTAGACAAAACTCCCTGGACCAATACATCCTGAATAACGTGTTTCTAGACAAAACTTCCTGGACCAATACATCCTGAATAACGTACTCCTAGACAAAACTTCCTGGACCAATACATCCTGAATAACGTGTTTCTAGACAAAACTCCCTGGACCAATACATCCTGAATAACGTGTTTCTAGACAAAACTTCCTGGACCAATACATCCTGAATAACGTACTCCTAGACAAAACTTCCTGGACCAATACATCCTGAATAACGTACTCCTAGACAAAAACTTACCGGACCAATACATCCTGGAAAACGTACCCCTACACAAAACTTCCTGGACCAATACATCCTGAATAACGTACTCCTAGACAAAAACTTACCGGACCAATACATCCTGAATAACGTACTCCTAAACAAAACTTCCTGGACCAATGCATCCTGAATAACGTGTTCCTAGACAACACTTCATGGACCAATACATCCTGAATAACGTACTCCTAAACAAAACTTCCTGGACCAATACATCCTGAATAACGTACTCCTAGACAAAACTCCATGGACCAATACATTCGGAATAACGTGTTTCTAGACAAAACTCCATGGACCAATACATCCTGAATAACGTACTCCTAGACAAAACTCCATGGACCAATACATTCCGAATAACGTACTCCTAGACAAAACTCCATGGACCAATACATCCTGAATAACGTACTCCTAGACAAAACTCCATGGACCAATACATTCCGAATAACGTACTCCTAGACAAAACTCCATGGACCAATACATCCTGAATAACGTACTCCTGGACAACACCCCATGGACCAATACATTCTGAATAACATACTCCTAGACAAAACTTCCTGGACCAATACATCCTGAATAACATACTCCCAGACAAAACTCCATGCACCAGTACAGCCTGAGTAGCGCACTTCTAGACAAAACGTCTTGCACCAATACATTCTGACTAACATACTCCTAGACAAACCCCTTTTGTTTCAAAACGGAGTGACTGAGGGCGGAACATTTAGAAAGAGAGGGGGTTAGTTACAGCCAAGGACATAGACAAACAAAGTACAGGACAAGACACTCTTGTGAAAAAATACATCCTGGATAATGTACTCCTAGACGAAATTCCCTGGAACAATACATCCTGAGTAATGTACTCCTAGACAAACCTCTTTTGATCAATGCACCCTGGATAATGCACTCCAAGACAAAACACCTTGAACCAATACATCCTGAAGAAACGTACTCCTAGACAAGCCTCTTTGGATCTGTACATCCTGGATAACTTTCGTCAGGACAAAACTGCCTGCTCCAATACATCCTGAACAACGTGTCCCTAGACGAACCTCTTTGAATCACTTTATCCTGAACAGCGTGCGTCTGGACAGAACTCGTGGGACCAGTCATTCCTGGAGGAAACATCCTTGTACTAGACTCTCGGCATCTGTGTTGTTTGTCCGGCGTCTCACCCGACCTGTCTGACACTATACCATCAAGGGAGACTATTCGCTCACTTCCTGGCTTATCGCTTCCCTTTCTGCACACCCAGAGCGCAGCGTCCATGGCACGTCTGTTTCCCTGTCTCTCTCTGTCGGTGTGTTTTCGTCTGTCTGCCTGTCTGCTTGCGTCTCTCTCTCTCTCTCTCTCTCTCTCTCTCTCTCTCTCTCTCTCTCTCTCTCTGTGTCTGTCTCTCTGTCTCTTTGTCTCTGTCTCCCTCTCTCTCTCTCTCTCTCTCTCTTGGTTTATCTGGGACTGACCACTGCACACCACCCCATCCCTGGTGAAACATCTTTCCAGCAAAATAAAGTTCAGTTGCCTGAAGTTCAAGACTTTCTTGATGTCTTTTCTTTCAGCTTTTCTTTTATGCTCATATTCTGTCCGGAACCGATTATGCTTCAGCCTTATGGGAGGACGGCTGTGGTGATTCTAACTTAAAACTGATTCACTGCGTATACGGGAAAAAAAGAAAAACAACGAAATTAGCATTTTTGCTATCACGCTCCGTGAACACAGAGCAATTCAAGATTTCAACTTTCCCGAACAGATTCTTCAACAAGTCAGTGCGCATGCGTGGTGTTGTGAATGGAAAGTCTGGGAGAAAGGTAAAGCGTCTTGGACAGAAATCGCGTAATATCGTTTGTCAGACCGACAAGCAATCGTTACAAACCTCGTTTTTGTACTCCCAGTTCTTATAGAAGAGGGAGTACTTTAGAAAGGGAACGAAGAAATGCTGTGTGTGTGTGTGTGTGTGTGTGTGTGTGTGTGTGTGTGTGTGTGTGTGTGTGTGTGTGTGTGTGTCCGTGTGTCCGTGGTCAAAATGTGTTCCACTCGCTCCAGACAAAACTACTGGGCCGATCTTTCTGAAAATATGTAGGTACGTTCATTATGGGTCACGGATGATGCCCGATGTTTTAGTTTACCTCGTTATAACCGTTACTAACGGCTGTAACGGCCTGTAACGGTTTTTCTTCTTTATGGAATATCTCAGAAAGTACTAGGCCGATCTTTCTGAAAATTTGTAGGTATGTTCATTATGGGTCACGAATAATGCCCGATGTTTTAGTTTACCGTTATAACCGTTACTAACGGCTGTAACGGCCTGTAACGGTTTTTCTTCTTTATGGAATATCTCAGAAAGAACTTGGCCGACCTTTATGAAAATTAGCAGGTATGTTAATTATGGGTCACGGATGATGCCCGATGTTTTAGTTTGCCCCGTTATAACCGTTACTAACGGTTGTAACGGCCTGTAACGGTTTTTCTTCTTTATGGAATATCTCAGAAAGTACTTGGCCAATTTATAAGCGGTTTGGATGATCTTGTGACAAATCGGAGCCTCTGTACATATGTAAGTGATGTAATGCTGAAAATGAATTAAACAACCGTTAAAAACCGTTATTCTGCTGTTATTTCTTATATATAGGTGGATTTTAATGAAATTTTGTATATAGAAAGGTTATCACACACAAACACATAGTGTTTCAAAATTTGACCGTTAAAAACCGTTATTCTTGACATATTGTCCGATTTGGATAAAATTTGATATGTACACAGGCTTTAGCCCAGTGAGGACTAAGATACCGGTTTCAAAAGTGTATATCGGTTATATAACCGTTAAACCGTTATTTTGCCGCTATTTTTTTTTTTTTTTATATATTGGTGGGTTTTAATGAAATTTTGTATATAGAAAGGTTATCACACACAAATGGCACTTCCATGTAGTGTTTCAAAATCTGACCGTTAATAACCGTTATTCTTGACATATTGTCCGATTTGAATGAAATTTGGTATGTACACAGGCTTTAGCCCAGTGAGGACTAAAATACCAGTTTCAAAAGTGTACATCGGTTAAATAACCGTTAAAACTGTTATTTTGCCTTTATTTCTTATCTCACAAAGTGCTTGGCCGATTTATAAGCGGTTTGGAAAACTGGGAGTACGTTTATGTGCTTCGCATCTTGTTTTTGTTTGTAATAGACTGGTGTTAGTTTATGAAACAGCATACCGACAACGTTGAAACATAGAAAACAAACACAATCATCTAGTGATTAACGTAAGAAAATGCTTAAATCATGCTTCTTTCAAATCATGCCTTCACTCTTATTATTCGTTCATTCACTTGTTTGTTTACTTGCTTATGCATTTGTCTGCTTGTTTATTACTTTATTTATCTATGTTCTCATGTGTTCTGTTTGTGTACTGTATTTGTTCTCTTATTCATTTATGCATTTCTTTGTATCTATTCATTAATTCGCTTATCCAGTATGAAAATGGTCCGTGATTTTTGTACTCCCACTTCTTATAGAACAGGGAGTACTTTACAATGGGAACGAAGAAATGCTGTGTGTGTGTGTGTGTGTGTGTGTGTGTGTGTGTGTGTGTGTGTGTGTGTGTGTGTGTGTGTGTGTGTCCGTCTGTGGTCAAAGTGTGTTCCACTCGCTCCAGACAGAACTACTGGGCCGATCTTTCTGAAAATTTGTAGGTATGTTCGTTATGGGTCAAGGATGATGCCCGATGTTTTATTTACCGTTATGTCCGTTACTAACGGCTATAACGACCCATAACGGTTTTTCTTCTTTAAGGAAAAACTCAGAAAGTACTTAGCCGATCTTTCTGCAAATTTGTAGGTATGTTCATTATGGGTCACAGATGATGGCCGATGCTTACCGTTATAGCCGTTACTAACGGCTATAACGGCCCAAAACGGTTTTTCCTCTTTATGGAATATCTCACGCGTATTCAAGATAAACTGGGAGTACGTTTATATGCTTTGCATCTTGTTTTCTTTGCTGTGATTGTAGTTTGTTGTACGCTAGGTGGCTGTTCATATGTGTGCGCGCACACACACAGGTGTGAGTGAAGGCATTGGATGCAGAGAAAGGGGGCGACTGTCTCTGTATTCCTTCTGTCAGTCTGTATACCGTGCATACTGCAGCATGACTTTTCCCAGAGGTGTTAACGTAGTCTTTGTCCTTTTTCGTAACTTGTTTTTTTTCTTTTTCTTTTTCATTGCAGATGATTTTGGGAGAACATTATTGAATGCACCATTTCAAAATAAAATTTTGACTTTGACATTGACTTTTATACACGCACACGCACACGCGCACACACACACACACACACACACACACACACACACACACACACACACACACACACACATACACACACGCACACACACACATACACACACACATACACACACACACACACACACACACACACACACAGACAAACACGCACGCACGCACGCACGCACACACACACACACACACACACACACACACACACACACACACACGCACGCACGCACGCACACACACGCATACACACACACACACACACACACACACACACACACACACACACACACACACACAGATAGAGGAGGGGGGGGAGAGGGAGGTGGGGAGATGGCAAGTCGGACACCATGCAATAGATCAATACTGATTTCTGTAAAGACACATGCCCGCTTTGTGACACTCAATAACTGACAGATGACGACTGTGATATTATTTTCCCCGAAGTCCATTGTTTCAATACTGCGTTCTGAAAGGTTCATTTCGTTTAAATGTTGCATTCCCAAAAGTCCATTATTTCAATAGTTTGTTCTCAAAAGCCCCATGATTTCATTATTGCGTTTCTAAAAAGTGTTTCTATATCACAAACCGAAAATTCTGTGACTAACATATGTTACAGCAACAAAATTCACGCTTCCGCTAATGTAATTAGAAAAATCTATTATTTCGGTATTGTATTGCCAAAAATCTGTGTCTTCGACACTACATTCTTAAAAGGCTACGATTTACATATCGTGTTCCCAAAAATCAATGATTTGGACACTCTGTTTACAAATATCTATGGCTTCAATACTTCATTTCTCAGAAATTTATTACTCCAATTCTGTTTTTCTGGAATTTCTATTATTTAAGGATACTGTTTCCAAACATCCATTATTCCGAAACACATTCCGAAAATCCCATTATCTGAACAGTGTGTCTGCACAAATCCACGATGTCATGATTGTGTTTCAAAAATATCATTTATTCCATTATTGCATTCTCCCAAAACCAATGGTTTCAATATTGTATTGGTTTCAATATTGTATTCCCACAAGCCATGATTTCAATACTCTTTTCTCCAAAATCCATGGTTTTCATATGGTTTTCCCTAAGTTCCGTTACTTTGAAATTACAGTATTCCAATGTTTTATCCCGCCAATCCATTATATACAACCCCAAAAATCCAGATTCAAGTATTGTATTTCTTTTCAAAAAAAAATATTATCGTTATTTCAGTATTGTATTGTATACCAAAAAATCCATCATTCTAATAGTGTATTACAAAAAAAAATCATGATTTCAATATGGTATTCTCCAAAATACACACAGTACTTCAAGTGAAACAGGTCCCCTGTCCAGAAAAAAAAGACCACCCTCGTTCGTGCTTTTTGACTTCAAATTTCATGGGGTTTGATATTTTTTTGTTCGCTCTTTTTAGCACTCGAATTCGCGTTTTTGATGGCTTCGTGCGTTTGATTAAGCTTTTTGCGCTTCGGGCCTCTCCGCTGTTCTGGCGCTGTGAAGATACATTGAATAGGTAGGTGTGTGTGTGTCTTAATCCACGCTCCCTTCGTTGTGCAAGACAGTACACACGGTCAACGCAGTTGTGCTTCCATAGTGTTCTGAGCACGCACTGGTCACAGGGTTTAACCATATCTTTTTACACACACGCATACAGCCGTCCATCCCCTCTTCCCCCTCTCTCTCTCTCCCTCCTTCCACATTATACTCTCATTTCCTTTCTCTTACCCCCACTACCCCCTTTCCCGTCCTGCCCCCTCATCCTCCACCAACCCTGCCTCTCTCCCCCCTCTCTCTCTCTCTCCCCACCCCCCACCCCACCCCTCCATCTCAGTACCTTTTGTCGTGGGGTCGCTCTTACATGTCTCGGACCCCGGGACTTGTGGTCCTGACTTCTTTGCTATCGGCTGTCAGGCCTTTGTTCGACCCACCCCGTGCAACGCTGTTCCGGATTTCCTCCCTCACCTCACCCGCCCTACCCCCCACCCCCTCTCACCCCTCCATGACTCCCCTAATCCCCCCCCCCCCCCGCATTCCCCCTTCTACACACATCTCTCGGGCCCCTCCTCCCGCAACCCCCCCCCCCCCCCCCACCACCACCACTGCCATCTCAGATACCATCTTCTCTTATCCCTTCTTCTCCTCCCCAGGAATCTTGTAGTATTTTTATGGGCGAAGCATGGACTGGTGAATGGACGTCCGCCAGAGTGGTGGTGTAGTATGGGTGGGTGGGTGGGTGGGTGGGTAGTGTGTTGTATTGTGTTACACTACAGTATGGCTTCATCGTCACGGTAGATTTGTCTGGGTGAAATTTCGACAGGGGCAATAGCTCGACAAAGTCCAGTGCTGCCTTTAACTGTTCATACCGTGTTTGTTTTTGTTTTGTTTTGTTTTTGTTTTTGTTTTCTTGTCCAAGTAGGTTTTCCGCCAGAATCCTTTTTTTCTTTTTTCTTTTTTTAGCCCAAGGATATCTAGGTTGTTGTCCAGGGTTCTTTTACGTTTGCAAGGAGCGATGGTTCGTACCGGACCCTACTTCAGGTTCAGCAAACGAAGTCATGCACGCACACACACACACACACACACACACACACACACACACACACACAC
>CM065742.1:31516656-31536656 GCA_033310375.1 Conus canariensis
GAGTAACTGGGGGAGTAACTGGGTAACTGGGGGAGTAACTGGAGTAACTGGGGAGTAGCTGGGGAGTAACTGGGGCGTAACAGCGGTAACGGAGTGAGTATCTGGGGGAGTAACAGGGGGTAACGGGGCAGTAACTGGGGGAGTGACAGGGGTAACTGGGGAGTAACTGGGGGAGTAACAGGGGTAATTGGGAGTAACTGGGGGAGTAACAGGGATTAACTGGGGAGTAACAGGGGTAACTGTGGGAGTAACAGGGGTAACTGTGGGAGTAACAGGGGTAACTGGGGAGTAACATGGGTAACTGGGGGGGGGTAACTGGGGAGTGACAGGGGGAAAACTGGGGGAGTAACTGGGGCGTAACTGGGGCAGTAACTGTGGAGTAACAGGGGAGTAAATGGGGGAGTAACAGGGGAATTAACTGGCAGTAACAGGGGGAGTACCTGAGGAGTAACAGGGTTCTGATTCCATTTCCGCTCCACTTCCCTTAAAGCCATTCAAACGAGTCCAGACACCGCAGGTTAAGTGTACGAACGCACGCATAACGTTTTGCCCACATGTGAAATCTCATCAGAAAAACAAACAAACAAACAAACAAAAATTCGGAAGAGAAGGCCAGTTTGGCCTCGGTTTGGATGACATGCATAACCACCATAGAAAAATCCTCCATAAAAAAAAAAATATATCAAAAGAATGAAAGAAGAGAGAGAGAGAGAGAGAGAGAGAGAAGAGAAGAGAGAGAAGAGACAGACAACAGACAACAGACAGACAGACAGACAGAGACAGAGAGAGCGTGTGTGTGTGCATGTGTGGTGTGTATGTGTGTGTGAGTGTGTGTGTGAGTGTGTGTGTGTGTGTCTGTGTCTGTGTGTGTGTGTGTGTCTGTGTGTGTGTGTCTGTGTGAATGGCATTTAACTAATTGACGAGGGAAACGAATGATTAGCGGCAGCAGGCAGCTCTTCAGTCGGCTCTACCCAGGTAGACAGCGCGTGGTGTAAACGAGAACGTGGTTTGTCCCGCATTTGGGAGCTGGGTCGAAGAAAACCGAAACGCTACGAAAACCGAAAACGCTACGGCATTGCCAAAATACTCAGAGTTTGGAAAGTGACTACCTGTCACTCTAAAGCAGTGCATGTCAGCGCTGCTCTGATCTGCACGTGGACTGGGGCTCTAGCCGGCGTTTGAAATGTGTGTCTGTTTCATGTCTGCCTCTGTCATCAGTGACTGATGGATGACCTTCTTGTTTGAAACGTATCTGTCAGTGTCGATTTCAGTATGTTTGAGAACGATTTTTGAGAGAGAGAGAGAGAGAGAGAGAGAGAGAGAGAGTGAGAGAGAGAGAGAGAGAGAAGAGAGAGAGAAGGAGGAAGGAGGGAGGGAAGTGAGGGAGTAGGGAAGATGGGATGGAGAGAGAGATACGGATACAGACATTTTATTCATATAGGCCATGGTCCCTAATGAGAGAGAGAGAGAGAGAGAGAAGAGAGAGAGAGAGAGAGAGAGAGGAGAGAGAGAGAGAGAGAGAGGAAGACGAATACAGTTACGAATGCAGATAGGAATGTTTTATTGAGAACACAATGGATAATCTGACGGCTTCTTTACACCATGTTCTTGTAAAAGAAAAAAAAAAACTACAGAAAAAAATATCACAACAAGCCTCTCTCCCTTTTATTCCTCCTTCCCTCCTCATCCCTGTGAAAAGAGAAAGAAATGGGGAAAAAAAATAACCCCCAAAGGCGAGAATGCTCATGCCAAAGAAAAACAAACGAGCAACCACAAGGTATCCAAAACAAACAACACGCGCACGCATGTGCGCGCGCGCACGCGTACACCACACACACACACACACACACACACCAACACACACACACACACACACACACACACAGAAAACGGAGAGAGGGACATCCTAATTCTGAAAAACCAAAACACACGCACACACATACTCCTATCTCATTACAAGTCTAAGCACACACACACACACACACACACACACACACACACACACACAACACACACACACACACACACACGTACGTACACAAGGATTACCAATAATTCTATGCAGTTCTTGAAACAAGAGAGAGAGAGAGAGAGAGAGAGAGAGAGAGAGAGAGAGAGAGAGAGAGAGAGAGAGAGAGAGAAGATCAACGATAATAATTTCCAATTTTTATCAGAAATATGATATAGCAAACAAAAACAGGGGTTATTCACAGCTTTTCCGTAAAAATTCTCGCGATACCCTGCTTTGAACGACAAAACCCCTTAGAAAAAAAAAAGAAGAAAACAAACTTTTCAAGCTATCAGAAATCCCTTTCCATACTTCACCACCTGAATACGCGTGGAACGAATTTTTTTTGTTTTGTTTTGTTTTGATATAGTTCTGGGACGAGGTGTGCGTATCATTTATTCATTACGAGAAGTCTTCACTGTGACGTTTGGCATTTAGATAACAAGATCGAAGAGTCTTCATCTTTTATAGATTCATTTCATTTAGTTTATGACCCAGCTGACCACAAGGGGCCATATCAGGATTGGATTTCATACAAAGAGTCAGTCATGGATTTTTTTTTTTTTTTTTTTTTTTTTTTTTTTACAGAAAGACACCTTTTTAAAACAACACTTCAGACTGAATGGAAGAATATTAATTCTACCTATTCAGTGACTGCCACAGAAGATTTAAGAAGTACAAGTTTTAGAGAACGTCTATCCGAGCATTCAAGAGGTTTTCAGCAGTTTTGAATGGCCGAGTCCCAGCATGTTAAAGCGTAATCAGTATGAGATTACATACGTGCAGGGATAAATGTCTGAGTATGTTAATCGAGTAAATGTTTAATTCGGTTCAAATGAAATATTTTTGAAACCCTTCCGAGACACAGCAGAAATATGATTAGAACAAGAGGAATTATAAGCAACAGTGAGGTCAAGTAGTTTGTAAGAATAAAAACTTTGTCTTGAAATTTCGATTCTGGCGATGTGGTTTTAATGTTCTGACGTTTCTGGATTGTCACAAAAATATGGATTGTAGGAGATTAAGGACCACATGATTGAATTTTGACCATTTAACGAGACCATTTTGGTGTCTTTTTTGCGAGTCGCTGTACACTGAATTAGCACTTTTTCCTTCATTGTAAAAAGTCATATCATTGGCGACAAGTTTGCATTAGGAAGAAATAGTTCAAGGGAGATAATTAATATGGACAGAGAACAAAATTACACTTCAGACTAACCCTTGAGGAACACCGTAATTGGTGACAAGAAAGAACATGTTTCAAAAGCATGCAAAACTAGTTGTCTTCTGTTTAATTAAGTGGAGGGGGGGGGGGGGGGGAGGGGGGGAGTCCAAAATATTATCTGGACAAACCATATAGTACAAGTTGTTTTTTTTTCTTCTCTTAGGTGATTGTGGTCAATAATGTCAAATGCTTTACTAAAGTTAACAAAACCGTCTAAAATATTATCTAGATAAACCATATGGTACAAATTTTTTGTTTGTTTGTTTGTTTGTTTTTTCTTTAAGGTGATTGTGGTCAACGATGCCAAATTCTTTACCAAAGTCAACCAGCCTAGTCCTGTGAATAGATCACTATAAATGTCTGAATATCACTCTTCTATTATACTTGTTCACACAGTTTGAATGAATGATTCTCTCCAAATCAGCTTGGCTTGGATGAAGACATCGTGTTTAATGAGATGTAAGAGGAGATTTTGTTCAGTATTAGATCGAGTGGAGATTTTGTCTAAGGTGCCTTTCGGGAACTTCAGACAGGGTAGATAAAATCAAAATGATTGGTCTGTAGTTTCAAAGATGGTTTGAATCATAAGATTCAAAGATTGAGACATCATCCTTTCAAGTTTGTGGACAATTACATTTATCGATGAAAATGGTTGTAAATGTAAATGAAATGCTAGGATGTAACAGGAACAGAGAGAGAGAGAGAGAGAGAGAGAGAGAGAGAGAGAGAGAGAGAGAGAGAGAGAGAGAGAGAGAGAGAGAGAGATTCAGACAACTTATTCAATAAGGCCAAAGCCCCATATGAACGAGGGGCGGTAATAATGTTTAACATGTATCATTGTGCAATTTCAAGCAGAATTCATAGTCCATTACAAGCACGCTTTCCACCACAAATCACTGAAAGGCTTTCTGCATATACAATGCTAATTTACGTACTATTCTCTCATCTTTCGATGCCATAAGTAGACAAAATCGAAATAAACATGGACTCCTATAGAATTTTGCTGGGAAATATTTCACACGAAGATCAGTCAGAACAGAACATGTTAGAACAAAATGAAGTTCGTCCTCCTTAGACCCTTACACGTGAACACACTCATTAGATTTGCTGAAAATTTCACACGAAGATCATCAGAACAACATTTAAACAAAGAGTCCTCCTTAGACCCTACACAGTGACACACTAACTCATTACCATATATAGTTTTAAAGCGATACAAACGTGCATTAATTTCAGATTTACCAAATCCTAAATTTAGTGACAAGAAACTGTAAATATTTTATCCAAATCAAATGAAAGAGAGACTAATAATATGCGGGCACTAACCCACCATCTTATTTTGCCCGAAACCCCCCCATTTCACAAACAATCTCGTCCATCTCATGCTACTTTTTGCCAAAATTAACACCTTTCTTACAATCAAAATTAACATGCAAAAATCTCCAAAAATTGACGTAATCGTTATTTTAAAATGGGGGTTTTCGTGCAAAACAAAGATGAGCAATTTAGAGGCCCGCATATTATTAGTCTCTCTCCTCTTCTGATTCTTGCGCAAAACAATAGGAACGGCCTACTTAATTTTTTTAATTGGTGTTTTTAATCTGGTTTAAAAATGAAGCCCGAAGTAGTTAGAGAGCTTAGTAATATATTTGAGGAGTTGGAGTGGAAGATGGATGGGGAAGCCAATAGAGAAGAGATAAAGAATATGTTTGAAGAATTAATTACTGATCTGTTTGAGCGCATAAATATGCGAGAAAGCGTGAAGCACTCCATCAGTAAAATACCAGATTCTTGGCCCCAACCGGTTATAAAGTTGTTTGCCATTTTACTTGATAATATGGCTCCCGAAGATCTTGATTTGACTGCTTCTACTGACCCTGAAGGAGTAACTGTTACCTTTAAACCTGGACAGTTTTTAAGATTAGTAAAAGACTATGAGTAATAAATAACAGCTGAATTTACAATTATTTTTTTTATTTATTTAATTTTTAGGTTTAAAATGACGGCCAAACACAGTGAATCTGATCTAATGATTTTAATAGAAAATTGTAATGAACTATTTGACGAAACGATGAAAGTGTTAAACATTGATTTTAGTAAATCTGGGTTTGAGAATGATGTAAACAATTTAATAAAAAATCATAGTGAACTATTTGACGAAGCAATTAAAGAGTTAAACATTGACTGTAGTGATTCAGAAAAAGCTAAAGTATTAGCAGACGTTCTTGTAAGATTAGGGTGTCTTGAAGTATTGCAACGCTTAGGTGAAGAATAAAAGAGCGTTTACTTACTTTTACTTACATTTATTTTTTTAATTTACGTAAATATTGTGGGTTAAAAATGAACCCAACAAGTGAGTCTAAGTTTGAAAAACTACCCAACAACGTACTGTTGAAAGGTAGTAACAAACCATTAGGTAATATGTTCAGCGAACTAGATATGGACATCATTAACCCCACAAACGTTCAGGAAAGCGTAACACATGCTATTTCTAAAATCCCAGAGTCTCTTCGAATCGTCCCGCCAGTAAAAGTGTTGTTGGCCATTCAGATTGAATATATAACCCCCGATGATAGTAGTATACTAGTCTGGGTTTCAACTAGACAGAAAGAAGTAATCAGCTATTGCGACTTTAATTCTGAATGGGCTGATTACATGCTTACACAGTTTAACCATGCAAGCGAGGAGGCCAAGCTAAGAGGTTCTGGCTGGTCTGAAGGAACAGTCATTGAAATCAGATTAAGACAAACAAAGTTCTATCCTATAGTCGGCAATTCTTACATCCCTCTCCCAAGAGAGTTAGTGTTAAAACGGGCAGTCCTAAACATAAAAAATTCTGACGATATGTGTTTCATGTGGTGCGTTTTGGCGCACTTACATCACGTTGGAAAGCACGCAGACAGAGTATCTATTTATAAACCTTATCTTCATGAGCTGAACTTTAATAACATAAACTTTCCAGTGAGTGTAGAAAGTATCGACCAGTTTGAAGAGCAAAACAAAACAATAACCGTAAGCGTATACACCTGGGATCCAGTAGACAATCTAGTCCCTCTAAGGATCTCTCCCAAAGCCCCCACTTTAGGTGAATCACTTAACAAACATGTAGACTTGATACTCTTTGCAGACGGCCTAAAGAGCCACTATGTATTAATCAGATCAATTAGCAGACTGTTAGAATATACATCAAAGCATAAATCTAAACAGGAGCTTTGTAGAAGGTGTTTGGTCAGAATCCCAACTATAGAAGCAGCTGCCCGCCATAAGAAGCATTGTAAAAGTTTTGTAGACTGTAAAACCGAACTTCTTACGCCCCCGCCGGGGTCTAAAGTTAGTTTTAAGAATGTACACAAACTGCAGATGAGACCATACGTAGTCTATGCTGACTTTGAAGCGATTTTGCCACAGCACTACGGCCCTCAGCAAGACCAAAAAACAACCTTATTATCCCGCCATCAGATCTGCTCTTATGCGTTTGTTGTTGTTAGGTCAGATGGCGGACACACACAGCCGGAGATTTACAGAGGCCCCAACGCAGCCGATCGATTTTTGGAGCACATGAAGCATCTTCGCAATCAATTTTCCAATCAGCTGAACCTTTCAGACATTAAGATGGCTCCCGAAGACCAAAGGCGCTACGAATCAGCCACCCACTGCTGGATATGCAAATGCAAGTTATTAGGTGACACTGTAAGAGACCACGATCACATTACTGGCAAATTTAGAGGGGCGGCACACAACAGCTGTAATCTTCAACTCAAGGTTAACCCCGAAAAATGGAAACTGCCAATCTTCTTTCATAACCTACGAGGCTACGATTCTCACTTTATCATGCAAGCAATAACTTCTGAATGTAAGAGGGTTAGCTGTATTGCACAGTCATCAGAAAAGTACATGACCTTTACTGTAGACTGTTTATCCTTCTATGATTCTGCCCAGCATCTGATGGGGAGTTTAAGTAAGTTAGCAGAATCTCTACAAGACTGTCCAATAACTAAACAATATTTCGACTCATCTTTAGTCCGTAAAGGCGTTTACCCTTATGAATACATGGACTCGTGGGACAAGTTTAACGAGCCGGCGCTGCCACATAAAGACGATTTTTACAGCCGTCTTAGAGGCGGAGGCATATCTGACGCCGACTATGAATACGCGCAGAGAGCCTGGACAGAATTACACTGTCGAACGATGGGCGATTATCACGATCAATACTTGATGGCCGACGTGTGTTTATTGGCGGATGTGTTTCAGAATTACAGAGCTACTTGCATGAAACACTACGGTCTAGATTCATCACAGTACATCTCTGCCCCGGGGCTGTCTTGGGATGCATTCTTGAAGTCTACAAACATTGAGATTGACTTAATATCTGATCTGGATACACTTCAGATGATTGAAGATGGGCTGAGAGGAGGCATTAGCATGGCCTGTCATCCTTACCGCAGAGCCAACAACAAGTATTTAGACGATTATAATCCAACTAAACCATCCAACTATCTAATGTACTTAGATGCCAACAATCTGTATGGGTGGGCCATGAGCCAGGCACTGCCATTGAGAAACATTAAAATGGCCGTAGGACCTCATGACGTTGATCGGGTGGTAGGACTATTGTCAAATCTTACACCCGATAATCCAATAGGATTAATCTTAGAAGTAGACTTAGATTATCCTGCAGAATTGCACGACCTTCATAATGATCTTCCCCTTAGCCGCAGAAAAATTAAAGATGAGTCCCGCAGAGCCGCCCAAACTCGTGCCTAACCTCTTTAACAAAACTAAATATGTTTGTCATTACCGGCTGTTACAGTTTTACTTAAGACACGGACTAAAACTTACTGCCGTTCACAGAATAATTACTTTTGATCAGGAACAGTTCATGAAACCATACATCATGAAGAACACCGATCTTAGGACTGCGGCCACTGACGCTTCAGAAAAAGACTTTTTTAAGTTGATGAACAACAGCTGTTTTGGTAAGACGATGGAGAACGTACACAATCGTAAAGATGTAAGATTAGTTACAAAAGAAAAACAAGCAATTAAGCTGGTCTCCAAACCTAATTATCAAGACTTTAGACGGTTTAGTGACAGCCTGGTTGGCATTATGATGAAGAAACAGAAAGTCAAGTTGGATAAGCCGGTGTTTATCGGTTTGCCGTGTTAGAGCTGTCAAAGTTATTAATGCTAGAATTTCTATACGACTACTTTAAGCCGCTGTACCCAGAATCAAATGTCCTTTACACAGACACCGATAGTTTTATTCTAGACATCCCACTGAAGACTTCTATAAGGATTTAGAGGCGGAGGTGGCTAAAGGAGCTGATGGGTGGTACGACACATGTGACTATCCAAAAGACAGCCCTTTACATTCAACTGTGAACAAGAAAGTGATTGGAAAGATGAAGGATGAACTTAATGGGACGATTATACAAGAATATGTTGGCTTACGGGCAAAGATGTATAGCGTTGCCACCCAGACTTCTGAAATGAAGAAAGCTAAGGGCATAGGTAAAGAAGTTGTAAAAAAATATATAAGTCACGATAACTACAAGCAGGCTCTCTTTGAACGCAAAGTATTTATCACACAAATGTTAATCTGCGCTCTACTCTTCATCAAGTAAACACAACTGCTGTTAATAAGAAGTCACTAGACTCTAACAATAGCAAGCGAACTTGCGTTAATCCCGAGCTTTCATACGCTATAGGCCCCTGGAGAACCAACTTGGCTGACTTAAATTAAGATCTTAACTAGTACTTAACTAGTACTTTACTTAAGATCTTAACTAGTACTTAACTAGTACTTTACTTAAGATCTTAACTAGTACTTAACTAGTACTTCACATGACTTGCACTTAACTTGCGCTTTACTTACACTTAACTTGTTATAACTGACTTAACCAGTACTTAACCAGTACTTAACAACATATTAAAAAAAAACTAATTTATTAAAAATGGGTCTACAGCAGGAGGTTGACTTTTTTTGCAGAAGCTGGTTCTTTTTCTTTTACTGTTTTTGTGGGGGTTTGTAACTTTGTTGCTAAGTATGGCTTTAGACACTTGTATGCCAAAAGCCCTCCACCAACAACAATACTCCCCAGTACATAATAATACATCTTACAGTTTGATTGTGTTGTTGTTGGTGGCGGCGGCGGCGCTGGTGCTGATGTTGTATTACTATCTAATAATTTTTGTTTTGCTGCTTGTTTGCTTTTTGCAGTCTGTTCCATTCAGCTAGTTTACGACCAGCCTCAACACGGCCAGCACTTTTAGACTTAGTAACACTACTCACTTGTGGGACACTCACTTGTGGGACACTCAGTTGTGGATTCACTTGTGGGACACTCACTTGGACATTCTGCTCCTGTGGAGTCTTCTCCTGCTCGCTCATTTTTTTTAGTCTGATTAAAATTAATATGATTAAAATTAATATGATTGAAAGTAATTAATCCCATGATGAATGGACATAGCAACGTCCCAAATCTATAATACATGTCACATGCAAGAGATTCTAGGGACTTGGTTAAAACCGGATCTTGTGTTAAGTCATATTTTAAATCTTCTTCTGAATCAATCGGCGCTATCTTGCCTACTAACTTAGCATATAAACTAATCATTGTCTGTCCCACCGATCTAACCATTTTTGATCCTAGCTGTGCTTCGTACCTAGCGTAATACTTCTCAACGTCTGATGTAGACAATTGCTGAATCTGTTCAATACTTAGTTCAACGCCTAAATACTGCCTGGTTTTCCCACATGCAGCCAGCGAGTATAATCTTTCTTTATGACAGAGGTCTGCTGCCTCCTCACACTTTAATAGCTCGTCGCAATCCATTTTTAAACCCTTTTTAAAAGCAATAAAAAAATAAAACCATGAGTTTAACGCTGGTTAATTATGCAGTGCCTATTGTTGGTGTTATAGTTTATTCAACCCTAGCAAAATGTTTGTTAAGAATAAAACCGCCCAACATGGGAAAGATAGAAGATTCGCCGAAACTAGTTACAACCTTATTTTTAGCTCTGGCAACAAAAGATTATCTGATTAAAAAGCACATAGACAGTCTTTCATATTATGATTATTTTAATTATTTTTTTAGTTAATAAAAAACATGAGCGAAAAAAAGATTATTAATACGATTTACCACTCTGCTGTAATCAGCGGCCTTAGTATAGGATATAGCACGTTAGCAAAAAACATGTTTAAAATGAGGCCGGCCGATCTAGGAAGGTTAGACATTGAGGATGTTGTTAAGGTTATAGCTGTAATAACTGCAGGGATTGCTTCAAAAGACTTTCTTGTTGCACAGGGATTATCCCAGAAAACATCAATGCATAGAAAGATTAATGGATAGAAAGATTAATGCATAGAAAGATTAATGCATAGAAAGATTGATTTATAAAAAAAAAAAGATTCATTCTAAAAAAGATTCATTCTAAAAAATATTCATTCATTTATAAAAAGATGTCTGGATTAGTTCTGATGGTGGGAGGAGCTATTGTTAATGCGTTGGCTTTCTCTGGCAGCAATTATATGTTTAGTAAATTGCGGTCTGATGAAGAGAGAGAACGCCATAACAAGGCAATGGAAGATTTAGCTAAGGCAAGAGACGCTTACGAGAAAAGGAGAATTGCTCACTTAGACTTTATTAATAAAAAGTTAAGAGAACAGGGTCATGCAGAGCACACATTTACAGACGTTGATGAAGCAATGAATGAATATTACTTAGTGACAGGAAAGAAGTTTCTAACATCGTCACCGCCAGAGCTGTCTGACTTTTATGAACCATCTGAGGATCAGAAAATGGTAGAAATAGGCTTTATTATAGGTGCTATGGGAGCAATCTTTCTTCTTGCATATTCAATCTAAAAACAATAGTTAAAAATGTAATAAAAACAGTCTCTTATGGGCGATACAAAGTACAAAATATATTATTCTCCTAGAGGGTATTGGAAAGGAAAGGCTGCTATTGATAAACTGAGTAAAGCTGCTAGGGTGTCTGAATCAGAAGCGAAAGACTGGCTTTCAAAACAAGCGATCTGGCAAATATATCTGCCTGCCCCAAAAAGAATAATAAGGCCTCGATTTGTTAACTCAGTTCCTAATGACACCCACCAGATGGACTTGTTGTACCTTCCACATGACAAAGTTAGAAGAAAAAAGTTTAAGTATGCTCTTACGGTTGTTGACATGGCTTCAAGGTATAAAGATGCTGAGCCTTTAACGGATAAAAGCTCAACTGCTGTGGCTGTGGCTTTACAACAAATATACATGCGAGGTCCATTAAAGTATCCTAGGTTGATTCAGGTTGATGATGGGAAAGAGTTTAAAGGAGCTGTAAACCAACTGTTTTTAAGACATCGGGTTACAGTTAAGAGAGGGATTCCGGGCAACCATCGCTCCCAGGCTCTAGTAGAAAACTTTAATAAGAATCTAGCTGAGCGCCTGTTTACCTATCAAATCATAGAGACCTTATGGACAAAACACGCAACACAGAATGGGTTAGGAGATTGCCAGCGGTCTTACGCGCCATGAACAATGAAGAATTTAAAGCAACGGGTCTTAAACCGGTGAACGCAATCAAATTAAAAAAAATTAGCATTACTGAAGACATCCAAAGTAATCAAAAACTCTTGCCGTTTGGACTAAAAGTAAGATACTTGTATGCGCCTGGAGAGGCAGAGGGCGATGTTAGAATTAGAGCCACAGACCCTATATGGAGCGTAGATGTATATGAAGTTGAAAGAATTATGAAAACAACCCCTCCCGTGTATTATTTAAGAGAGACTCTTTCTTCTAGCGGTGCTACTACGTCTAAAAAGCCCGCCCCTAAAAGATCGTTTGTTCGCGAAGAGTTGCAAGTTGTCCCGCCAAACACAGTGCCTGTTAGTTAAAAAAAAAGTATTTATTTTTTTGTTAAACTTATGATTTATTTATTTTAGTTCACATCTTATTTTTTTAGTCTATTTTTGGGTTTAACTGATTGTTTGCTTGCTTTTCAATGTTCTGTTTGATTGTCTCAGTGTCTACCTGTTGCGAAGTAAAAGTCTTTCTCCACTCCTTTTGAAGTTCAGTTTTTTGTCGTCTGTAATCCTCACCATCAGCCATAAGGCGCTCAAATTCTTCAGCTGTAATGTTTTCGTCCTGCAATGCTTTGCTTATTCTCAGTCTTAATGAACAAAGTTTTGCTGATGCTAGGGCTACAATGGCAGTGTGCTTTTGTAGTTTAGGCGTTAATTTTTTTTAAAACAGCACTCACAATCATAGACATAGCACCTAAACCCAAACCAAGGCTCCCTAATGCTAAAGAGGCTGGCGCTCCGGCCCCAGTAGCTAAAAGAGCAACGCTAGACCCAGCACTTACGCTCGCTACAGCTGATGAGCCGGTGATTATATAAGAAAGAGTATTTAAAACTTTAGCATATTTCTTTCTAGTAACCCTATACTTATTCAAGTCACTTTCTATTTCTTCTTGAAGTTCAGTTATTTGCTCTAACCTAAACTTTTGAGCCTGATCATCCATTTTTAATTAAGATTAATTTTTAATTAAGATTAATCTTGTACATATCTCCTTATTAACCCTTCTGACAGCACTTCATCAACAGAGTAAAACCCAATAAAATCAACATACTTAATAAAAATAAAATCGAGTACTGTTAGTTTAGTATTGTCAACCATCACAGTAACTTTGTCAGAAGATACAAAAGTCTTTATTTCATCCCCGTTTTTAGTAATAGCAATAACAAGCCTAAGAGGCCGTCCAAGTTTTCAGACTTTATTTGTACGCCTCTGATTAACGTATGCTCTGGCAAACTAGGATCAGACTCCCTTGGAGTAATAAATAAGCGAAAAAGCATCGTCATTTTTCTAGGCAGTGATTCTAGTTTTGGGTTAAATTCTAAGCCGACGGTGTCACCCCCCACTTCAGCTAAGGACTGCTTTCTCCGCAGCATATATTCAGAGCCCTGCTTAGTTATTTCAATCTGCTTTTTCTGTTGTAATCCTGGGACTAGGCTAAGAAGAAGGTGTCCTTCATTCAAAGCTTTTCTAAAATTGTATTTCTTATCAAAGTATACATAGGGGCTTCGTAGTTCAAACTTTAAATCCCAGTTAATGTCAGGAAGCAACGCCCAGGCATTCTCTCGTTTATGAAGTTTGTATTCGTGTTTGCCAAAATCGTTTGCCCTTAGATTTCTTATCTCTTCCAGGGTAGGATATTGCTGTCGTTTTTTATCTTCAATTTCTATTCGTTTGTAAACGCCATCGTCGGTGTACTCAAATCCATAAACATTTCCTGCCACTCCTATTAGATCAAAGTCCGTTGTATCTGCTAGATCTTTTATCTCTACTGCAACGCATTTAGGAGCTAACTCCGCTTTTGATTCAGGTCCCCGAGACATTCTTTTTAATATAAACAATTTATTATAAACAATCTGTAATAAACAATCTATAATAAACAATCTATAATAAGCAATCTATAATAAGCAAACGTATTGAACTGGCGGGTCAGTCCGTAAGCATAGTTTAGCGTGCTTAGATTTTTCTAGCTGCTCTTTTATTTTTTTTAGTTCATCCTTGTCCCTGATTATATAATTTTCACTTAAACATTCTTCAAAACTATCCCTGTCCTTAGTATAGAATAAGATGACTGATTTTAACTGCGATCTAAAGTCTTTTAAGACAGCATTGTGTTTTTGAGTTAAGAGCCAAACAGAAACTAATGCATGTCTTCCGCTAAAGGCCAGCTTAGACAGAGTCCTTCTTTTTTTTAAAATGTCTTGTTCGGCTGAACAGTCATCAATAATAAACAGCGTTTCAGTTCCCTCAAATAGCCTATAGTAATGTTCTAAACAGTCGCTTAGCTTGTCGGTAGGATCAACTAAAAATATATTCTCGTCTGTCCAAACACACTGCCTTTCTTTGTAAGACTTGTTGTGCTTAATGGTTGTGCAGAATATAACAATGTACTCGTAATGAAACCTGTAGACTGTTTGTAACAAATCAAGCACGAACACAGTTTTCCCACACCCAGTAATCCCACAAATAAGCGAACAGTGCGGGTCTTTGGGCAAAAAGTTCAAACTATCCATCTGTTTTAATAGGCTATTTCTTTCAGTCTATTTTCTTCAATGTTCAGCTGGGCGTCATAAACCACAAAAACGTGCATTTGTATCTGGCCATTCTCCTCCTCTTCCTTATTAATCTGTATGAGTATGCCATCTGACCCTACCCTTCTTCCACTCCCGTGCAGTCTGTTGTCATACGTGGATCTAAAATCCAGCCATAGTCCATATTTGTCTGTTAGATAATCTTCGAGTCTTTCATCGTGAAGGTGAAGTTTTTTACACACATGATCGGCTGTGGGGCTTGTCTGTCTGCCCCCGGCGAATAACTTTCTTATTTCATCAAAGTGTTGGTCGGGCAAAAGTCCAGCTGAATACAACTGAAAAGGCTTGCCATCTACTGTGCAAGACAACTGCTCAATTTTTGGGTTGTAAAACACCTCAGATTCTCTCTGAAAAGGAGCTGAGGGTTTAGTAAATAGCAAGAGAACCCCCTTTAGGGACCTTAAAGAATTGCTTATAGCTATTTCCCAGACAGCGTCTTGCTTGTTTTTAATCGCTAGACTGTGGTGTAAAACTCTTTCAAAGTAAACAACCGCCCTACTTTTATACTGGTTTAAGATTATTCTAGCTAGTTCAGGGTTAGTAACAACATCAAAATTAAGAGAGATGTTACTGACAGTGTATCTAGCTGTTGGGTCATCTGATAAAATAACAGACCCGCTGTCATTGAATGTCAGTTCGTAAGTAAGTTTGTCTCTTAGTGCGCCTTGGTAATATGGCTGGTGGGTTTTTAACAGTTCAAAATCTAGAGGGATGCAAAATCTGTTCTTAAATGCTCGCGCTATTGCCTGGTCTCCCTCGTCTTCCTTTGCATCTGCAGCATTAAGCCTGTGCTTAAGGCCGTTTGGGCTCTGGATCCCCTGAAAGATTTTGTCTTTCCTTTCTGTTCTAGGCAGCCACAGATCAGAATAGAGATTAAAAATGTCCGCGCTACTCAGTGAGAAGACTTCTCTACCTTCCAGTTTAATTACCATATTTTTAATGATGGCCCTGCCCAGGTTAGCAACGACAGTAGCATTAGGATCCGCCGACTCAATATCTATTTTGAATGACAGCCTGGCAGTGCCTGGCATTATAACATCGTCAGGCCCGAGGTCACTAAATCTTACTGTTAACATTTCATTGGGCTCAATTGTTGATGGATTATTTACAACGCGCACAGTCTGTCTTATGCCTTTTATGCCATGGGGCTCCTTCGCTTTTCTGAATGGATCAAGGTCGCAGCCGTATGGATTCATTTTTTATAAAACAAAAAATAATAAATATATAAATATGGCTGATGAAGATTTTGACGCGATTAGTCCTATTGAAGAAGAAGATGAAGAAAGAGAGTCGAGTCCTTCATTGCAAGATGAACTTGAAGAAGCACGTTCTTTACTCCCTAGACAGCCTCAAGATGTAGGTTCTTCACTCCTTAGTGCTCGTCAAGAACTTTTAGGAGTAGGCTCTTCACTCCCTAGACAGCGTCACGAACTATTGCGACAACGAATTGAATTATTCTATAGAAGTATAGGACGGGAGCTGCCAGCCGTGCTCGATCCTGACGATTTTGAAGAAGATGGCGACCATTTGTATATAAAAACTAAAGTAGACCGTGTAAGAGTTACTTCAATGCAAAACCCAACTAGGTTTTTAAGTCTAAGTACAATTAAACAAAGACTCTCTGCTGCTGATGCAGAACGATTAAACATTACAAATCTAAGGTCTGATGCTGTTAGACTTTTACAGAAAATGGGGCGGACGTTGCCAACACGATCTGAAATAGAAATCGCCTCTATTACAGAGTTAGGTCAAAGAACAGATGAAGCAATAACAGAAATTGAGATGAGTTTTAATGAAGAAACAATTGGCGGTTCTCAATTGCCTAGGCAAAGAGAAGGTGAGCTGAGTCCTGAAGAAGAAACAGCTTTACAAACAATTGATGATCCTCCATTGTCTACGAGTGAACTCAGGGATATTAGAGATGCTCTGCGTGAACTCTTGGATATTAAGTCTGATTTAACAACTATAAACGAAGAACTAAAAAACAATTTGGCAAATTTTAATATACTAGAGAGAGAGATAAAAGAAGAAAAAAATAAACTGGCTAATGCAGATGATAACAATTTAGGACAAGAAGAAAAGGCTAGAATACAGGCGAAAATACAGGATTTAATGAAAGAAAGGGCAAACTGGTTAGCAGCGTTGTATATTAACAGAGAAAAAATAGCAACCCAAATAAGCAGAATCAGAGAAACTATAGACAAAATGATTTATGAAAATACTACGCTAGCAGAAAGAATAAGGACTCTGTTCAGAGAGCAGGGGATTACAATAGTTAGTATAATGACAGCCGTTGGGTTTGCTATCTCTACACTGGTTTATGCATTAACTGGCAGTGCGCCAACGGGGCCAGTAGCTCCTCCAACGCCTCAGCCCGGTAAAAGTTGGATTAGAAAACAATTGCACCATCTGGCAAACCTATTAAAGAAGTTAGCTGTCAAAGCGCTTGATGCACTGCCTGGCATAATAGGCGGTGTTGTTAGTTGGGTTTTGCCTACAATAGGCAAAGTGGTTGGTTATATGGCTGACCATCTGTGGACTTTGGGGGTGCTGGCTGCCGGTTTAATTTTTAGTAAAATAAAGTATAGCCAGTCCAGTAAAAGTTAAAAACACAACAAGGGCTGTCTTTTCACTAGTGTGTCTGTCGGGGTGAGGTACATCAACAGGCGGTGGACCGCTTTCTGGCTGTGGGCTGCTTATAACTGGCGGGGGGTCGCTTTCAGGGCTAGATACTTTTTTAAAAATGGCTGGCGCGGGCCTTGTGTTTAAGCCTTGATTGTGTCCTACGTTTTGATCGTCTCCAGCTATGAGGATTTCATTATTATAATTCTGTATCATGCCAATCTGTAGTCTAAGGTCAGAAGGCAGCATGTTAAATCCATGGCCCACAACAAAGTCAACCTTTGACCTAGTATGTGAAAGAACGTTTTGGTACCTTTGTATGCTGGAAGGCAAATCAACAGCAGAGTTAATAGCATCTTCTAAATTAGCTAGAAATTGTTTTCTGGCGTCAAAGCCTGTAGATTGATCCACTATGCTAGACTTGGTCTGTGCTTGCGCTCCTAATAGACACCAAACGTACGTACGTATGGAGTCATTAAGTCTTTGCACTCCTGGCATTGTTAGACCTTTACTTTCATCCAAGATAAATGTTGCCCAAGCAATGGGGTGTTTTTGTTCTATTGATCCCAATCTAACTTGTTTGTTTGGCTTAAAAGAGGTGTGGCCGGCCAGTAGTCAAAATTATACTCTCTAACGCTGACCCCACAAATACAATGTGCCCAACCCGTGATTGCGGTCTAACTTTTGTCTAAAGTTATTTGAAGGGTTAATGTTAAATTCGTTGCAGATTCTTTCATATGCATTATTGTCCATTGGGCTGTTGAATGGATTAAACGCGTTGTCGTTGGGGAGGTGTACTTGTAGTTCAGTTAGTATGCGCCTATACTGATAATAAACATGAAAGTTATATACTGACCTTACTAAGAGGTTGGGGTGGTTTAAATGGTTTGTATATGAAACACCGCAGCCAGTGGTTGAGCAGTAAACTGCAAAATTTAACTGATTCTGGTAAAAAGCCATGGGATGAGTTGACCATGCTGATGGCACTCTATCGCTCTTTATTGGAGGATTTAAATATCTAGTTAGTGGGTTTACAAGTCTGACTAGAAAGCCATATGATTCATCCACTGCGATGGTTAGGTTACTAAAGTCCAAAGATTTGGGCTCATAAACCCCTCCTACATCGTAAGTGGCACTTTCATTATATTTAAAAGGTTCCATTTTTAAATAGGTTTTAAAAAGGATTTAAAAAGGATGTACATTTATATAACTAAACAAAACACAAGTGTGTTCTTAAAGTATCCAATTAACAATAGGCGCGGTAATAGTAGGGTTGCTCTTAGAAAAATTGGTTTTAAAGTTAAGTGGTTTAATATATCTGAAGAAGCTCAGAATAACTGGATTAATATTAGTAATGAAGGGGCAATCAAATAACTCATGAAAAAATACCAGAAGGTTATTACAACTTTTGTTCTTTAAAAGAAGTATTTAACGAATTAGGTATATTGCTAAAAAAATTAACGAAGCAAACCTCAGAATTACTATGCATTTTCCACTAGAAGAAAAAAGAGAATACACTTTTCCTAAAGGCCTTGCTAGAATCTTGGGTTTCCACAGTACTAGCAGATCTTATAAATTTAGTACAAGAGAAAACATCTATCAATTTGAAGGTAATGAACCATGTGATTTTCTCGTTAACCCAATGTTGTATGTCCATTTACGAGAGTTAAAAACAAGTACTAATTTATTTGATGGCAATCCATCTACAGTTCTAGGAGTACTACCATCAATTAAGGCGGGTTTTTGCGATTATCAGTTAAGCACATTTGCTGAAGACAGCCGGTTTAAAGAATTAGTTGAAGGGCCTATAAATTCATTGTGCGTAAAAATAACTAACCAAGATGGAAGGCCGGTTGTTTGTTCTGATTTGTTGGTAGTGCTTGAGATAGAAGATTAATCAGAAGAGGAGAGAGACTAATAATATGCGGGCCTCTAAATTGCTCATCTTTGTTTTGCACGAAAACCCCCATTTTAAAATAACGATTACGTCAATTTTTGGAGATTTTTGCATGTTAATTTTGATTGTAAGAAAGGTGTTAATTTTGGCAAAAAGTAGCATGAGATGGACGAGATTGTTTGTGAAATGGGGGGGGGGGGGGGGGGGGGGGGTTTTCGGGCAAAATAAGATGGTGGGTTAGTGCCCGCATATTATTAGTCTCTGAAAGATATGCCTTCACCAGATGACCAGAGGTATAACTTCTATACATTTTAAACCTTTCGCTTGATTTTACATGACTTTCCCAGTCCTGCCATCTGCAATCAATTAATGACTGAGAGAGAGAGAGAGAGAGAGAGAGAGAGAGAGAGAGAGAGAGCGTTTCCGGTCCGTTCATGTTACGCAGGCCAGAGTCCACACTTAGCACACCCGCCCTCCCCCCCCCCCCCCCCCCCACCCCAACCCATCCCACCCATCTCCGACTCTGCACCTCCCCTCCACCCCCACCCACCCCCCTCTCCCCTCTCCCCTCTTCTACCTGCCGGCGTGGTGTCCGTCCCTTCCAAGTTTTTAATGTCTTTCTGACATGGAGATGATGAGTGAGTCCTCCGTGCTCGTTCGTTTTGTTCGCTGCCCCATCTCCTCATCCCTCACCCCCACTCCCTCCCCCCCCGACCCCTCCCCCACCCCTGCTTCTTTATCAACCTTCGCTCTCTAAGCTTCCTGCCTCCGCTCCCCTCCCCCCTCCCACCCCCTACTTTCCCCCCACCCCCTCTTCCTTCACCGCTAACTTCCTGTCTCTCGTCAGTTTGTGTCATCCCTTCAAACCGACTCTTCGCGGATTTGTGTGTGTGTGTGTGTTGTGTGTGTGTGTGTGTGTGTGTGTGTGTGTGTGTGTGTGTGTGTTGTGGTGTGAACAGAACCATGATGATGTTGTGGCTTTTTTTTTCTTTTTTCTTTTTTTTTCTTTTTTTTTGAAAGGGGGAAGAGAGGGGTGGTAGGCGTGGGGAGTTAGGGAGACGGATCATTCTTTTGTCATCGC
>CM065742.1:31554156-31566656 GCA_033310375.1 Conus canariensis
AGTAGCAGATGACACTGCGTTGTCTTGTTAGCAGCAGATGACACTGCGTTGTCTTGTTAGTAGCAGATGACACTGCGTTGTCTTGTTAGTAGCAGATGACACTGCGTTGTCTTGTTAGCAGCAGATGACACTGCGTTGTCTTATTAGTAGCAGATGACACAGTATTGTCTTGTTATTAGCAGATGACACTGTGTTGTCTTTATATTAGCAGATGACGCTGCGTTGTCTCGATAGCAGCAGACGACACTGCGTTGTCTTGTTATTAGCACATGACACTGCATTTCTTGTTAGTAGCAGATGACACTATATTGTCTTGGTAGCAGCAGATGACACTATATTGTCTTGTTAGTAGCAGATAAACACTGCATTGTCTTGTTAGCAGCAGATGACACAGCATATCACGAAAGATCTGAGCTGTAATGATAATGTTCTTGTGATCTGTCCTTGACCCTTCTCTTACTCAATCGCCCCCCCCCCCCCCCCCCCCCCACTCCCCACTCCCTCTGTGCCGTCTCCATCCCTGCCCCCTCCCCTCCCTCCTCCCTCCTTCTGCCATCCGCCTCGTCCTTCCTCTCCTTTCCCCCTCGTCCATCAAAAGAATAAAACAAAGAAAGAAAGAAACAAACAAACAAAAAACAGCCATGCGGCTCTTTATGTCTGAAACAACGAAACTATTGAATGCCTCGTCCAACGTACAAGCAGAACTGGTTATGATCATTCAGTTTGGCTCTATGAAAGTCGGTCGTAGGGGGGCGGGGGGAGGGGGGGGCTCACAGACGCTGGGGGGGCACAGAGTCCTCTCCACAGCCCTTGGTCGTTCGTCATGTGCAACGTGGTAGAGGTGATGTGACCAGTCCCGTCCTTTATGTTGCCCATCCAGATCTTATTTGTTTTCAATTTGCCTCTCCGGGATGTTGTCCACCCTCCGCTGTACCCTGTAGAATGGTTTTGGAGAGGGAGTCATGGGGAGATACATGTCCACCCTCCACTGTACCCTGTAGAAAGATCTCGGACAAAAAGTCATGCTGAGATTTATGTCCACCCTGCACTGTACCCTGTAGAATGGTCTTGGGCAGAGAGTTATGGTAAGATGCATGTCCACCCTATAAAGGTCTTGGACAAAAAGTCATGGTGAGATACATGTCCACCCTCCACTGTACCCTGTACAATGGTTTTGCACAGGGGGTGAAGAAAAGCAAATGTCAAGATATATTGATAAACAACAATTTGATGGAAGTAATCACATGGGGATATACAAGGATAAAAATATTAAATAGATATATACATGAAGGCTCGCGACATGAAGTAGATAACAGTGCAAGACATGTACCTCAATGTGTTTCAGTAAATGGTAATGATTCGCTTTCTTAACCAGTTAATTTTCACACGTCATAATCCGCCTCTGTCAGTATTTGTGTAGATACCTTCCTCTGGAAAATTCGAAAGAAGATTTTTTTTTTTTCAAAAATGCATATATCCTTCGACTTTACAATTATATCTGAATGTGGACAAAAGAAAATCGTGTGCATGGTTTATAGATGAAATAGTCAGCAAACAGAGCGATGTTATCTGTGTTTATGGTTTCATCATAAGCAAACACAACGAGCTGTGTAGTTGATTTCATATTTAAACAGGTTTCACTTTTTAACTTCAGTGTTGGTTTTTACTTATTTTCTCCAAAAAACATTGTAAAAATATACAATTTTTTTTACAAAACGTTCACGTATTACTGTGTGTGACACATGCTTTCAAGGCTATTGTTTCTAACCAGAATGTTTTGGCAAATCTGATCTTAAACTAGGTTAATTTTGTTTCTTTTATTTTTAACTTATTTGCTTCACTACGATTTCCCAGCCTACCAAAGTGCGCAGTTTTGTTTCCGTCCATTAGATGAAGCACTCTATGTTCTATATAAAACTGATTCCAAAAGTAGATTGCATTATATTCCTCAGTCTGTATTTACACTCAGTCTTATTTGTAATGCCTCTGTTCCTTCATTACTTTTTCTATCGCTTAACTAGATGTCGTTTGATGCCAAACAATTTTCATGTAATTGATACACGAGCGGTTTCTACTTTTTCTTTCCACTTGATGAAGTACTCAATGTAATATACAAAAACTGGTTCTAACAGTACATTCTTGAGCTCTTCATTTACAACGTACATTATTTAGAATGCCTCTGTGCTTTCGTGTACTTTTTCTGTCGCTTTGATTAAATGTTATTTGATGCCACTATATCCTGTGTATTCACGATAGTTAGCACTGATACTGTACTTTTTTTTCCCGAAAAGTTATTTTGGGAGTTGACTTCCACGAGGTGATAGCCTTGATGTGGCCCTTTGCGGTCGGCTGGGCTATGAGCGACATGATTTCTTTCTCTGTCTGTCTGTCTGTCTGTCTGTCTGTCTGTCTGTCTCTCTCTCTCTCTCTCTTCTCTCTCTCTCTTCAGAAAAGTTTTTTTGTGTGACTTAGCTTTTTTTTTTTTCTTATTTGGAATGTCTCTCACAGGAAATGGATTTGTCTCTTTCCAGTTTTTAGCAGAGAATGAACTATTATCAATTTTAAATATGTCCTTTCAAAAACAGTTCTGTGCCAAGGTTTCCTCTTTTTTTTATTTTTTTTTTTTACAGTTGTCCGATTTGTAAGGTTTGCATAGGCCCTAAAACGCGCATCTTTCTGAAATGTACTGCGTTTTACATTATACCGTTTTTGTAAAGTACACACTATGGTTCCATCGAATGAATTTTGTGAGTACACTCTGTTCCTTCTTGTTGATCCAGCGTAAGGTGTGTGTGTGTGTGTGTGTGTGTGTGTGTGTGTGTGTGTGTGTGTGTGTGTGTGTGTGTGTGTGTGTGTTGTTTTGTTTTGTTTTGTTTGTTTTAAATCATCGGCCTCATTTTTGGAGCCTGTGTAAAGATCTCTCTGCTTCGAGTACCTATTCTTCCATTCTCAGTGTGTGTTTCACATTGAGTATTTTCTTTTAAGTCTGTCTTACTAATTCTTATTTAAACCTCGTATGACTTCATAACATCTCCTTTGCAATGGTTGAATTTTTTTATCTGTAGACTGAGGGAGGGGGTGGGGATGGGTAGAGGGGGGGGGGGGGGAGGAGGTCGTCAACGTTTTCCGTCTCTCCATCGGTTTTATTCACAAAATGCCATCTTATTTCTCGAACGGCGTTGTCCGTCGAATTCTGTAACCTGCCTCGCGATTGGAGAGAGAGAGAGAGAGAAAGAAACTTCGGCTTTCACCTGTTCCCTCCCCCCCCCCTCTCTCTCTCTCTCTCTCTTTCCCCCACCCCCTTCCCCCATCCCTCGAAACACCGCTTTGAAGTGTATGTATACAGCGTATGGCTCGCAGCAGGACTGTCATTTGCATTCAGAGAACTAACCCTTGCAAATAGTATCGAACCATCGGAATTCCCCCATACACAGAGAACTAACCCTTGCAAATAGTATCGAACCATCGGAATTCCCCCCATACACCGAGAACTAACCCTTGCAAATAGTATCGAACCATCGGAATTCCCCCCATACACAGAGAACTAACCCTTGCAAATAGTATCGAACCATCGGAATTCCCCCCATACACAGAGAACTAACCCTTGCAAATAGTATCGAACCATCGGAATTCCCCCCATACACAGAGAACTAACCCTTGCAAATAGTATCGAACCATCGGAATTCCCCCCATACACAGAGAACTAACCCTTGCAAATAGTATCGAACCATCGGAATTCCCCCCATACACAGAGAACTAACCCTTGCAAATAGTATCGAACCATCGGAATTCCCCCCATACACAGAGAACTAACCCTTGCAAATAGTATCGAACCATCGGAATTCCCCCCATACACAGAGAACTAACCCTTGCAAATAGTATCGAACCATCGGAATTCCCCCCATACACAGAGAACTAACCCTTGCAAACAGTATCGAACCATCGGAGTTCCCCCCATACACAGAGAACTAACCCTTGCAAATAGTATCGAACCATCGGAGTTCCCCCCATACACAGAGAACTAACCCTTGCAAATAGTATCGAACCATCGGAGTTCCCCCCATACACAGAGAACTAACCCATACACAGAGAACTAACCCTTGCAAACAGTATCGAACCATCGGAGTTCCCCCCATACACAGAGAACTAACCCTTGCAAACAGTATCGAACCATCGGAATTCCCCCCATACACAGAGAACTAACCCTTGCAAATAGTATCGAACCATCGGAATTCCCCCATACACCGAGAACTAACCCTTGCAAACAGTATCGAACCATCGGAATTCCCCCCATACACAGAGAACTAACCCTTGCAAATAGTATCGAACCATCGGAATTCCCCCATACACAGAGAACTAACCCTTGCAATAGTATCGAACCATCGGAATTCCCCCCATACACCGAGAACTAACCCTTGCAAATAGTATCGAACCATCGGAATTCCCCCCATACACAGAGAACTAACCCTTGCAAATAGTATCGAACCATCGGAGTTCCCCCCATACACAGAGAACTAACCCTTGCAAATAGTATCGAACCATCGGAGTTCCCCCCATACACAGAGAACTAACCCTTGCAAATAGTATCGAACCATCGGAGTTCCCCCCATACACAGAGAACTAACCCTTGCAAATAGTATCGAACCATCGGAATTCCCCCCATACACAGAGAACTAACCCTTGCAAATAGTATCGAACCATCGGAGTTCCCCCCATACACAGAGAACTAACCCTTGCAAATAGTATCGAACCACCGGAATTCCCCCCATACACAGAGAACTAACCCTTGCAAATAGTATCGAACCATCGGAATTCCCCCCATACACAGAGAACTAACCCTTGCAAATAGTATCGAACCATCGGAGTTCCCCCCATACACAGAGAACTAACCCTTGCAAATAGTATCGAACCATCGGAATTCCCCCCATACACAGAGAACTAACCCTTGCAAATAGTATCGAACCACCGGAGTTCCCCCCATACACAGAGAACTAACCCTTGCAATAGTATCGAACCACCGGAGTTCCCCCCATACACAGAGAACTAACCCTTGCAAACAGTATCGAACCACCGGAGGTCCCCCCATACACAGAGAACTAACCCTTGCAAACAGTATCGAACCACCGGAATTCCCCCCATACACAGAGAACTAACCCTTGCAAACAGTATCAAACCACCGGAATTCCCCCCATACACAGAGAACTAACCCTTGCAAACAGTATCGAACCACCGGAATTCCCCCATACACAGAGAACTAACCCTTGCAAACAGTATCGAACCACCGGAATTCCCCCCATACACAGAGAACTAACCCTTGCAAATAGTATCGAACCACCGGAATTCCCCCCATACACAGAGAACTAACCCTTGCAATAGTATCGAACCACCGGAATTCCCCCCATACACAGAGAACTAACCCTTGCAAACAGTATCGAACCACCGGAATTCCCCCATACACAGAGAACTAACCCTTGCAAACAGTATCGAACCATCGGAATTCCCCCCATACACAGAGAACTAACCCTTGCAAACAGTATCGAACCATCGGAATTCCCCCCATACACAGAGAACTAACCCTTGCAATAGTATCGAACCACCGGAATTCCCCCCATACACAGAGAACTAACCCTTGCAATAGTATCGAACCACCGGAATTCCCCCCATACACAGAGAACTAACCCTTGCAAATAGTATCCAACCACTGGAATTCCCCCCATACACAGAGAACTAACCCTTGCAAACAGTATCGAACCATCGGAATTCCCCCCATACACAGAGAACTAACCCTTGCAAACAGTATCGAACCACCGGAATTCCCCCCATACACAGAGAACTAACCCTTGCAAATAGTATCGAACCATCGGAGTTCCCCCCATACACAGAGAACTAACCCTTGCAAATAGTATCGAACCATCGGAGTTCCCCCCATACACAGAGAACTAACCCTTGCAAATAGTATCGAACCATCGGAGTTCCCCCCATACACAGAGAACTAACCCTTGCAATAGTATCGAACCACCGGAATTCCCCCCATACACAGAGAACTAACCCTTGCAATAGTATCGAACCACCGGAATTCCCCCATACACAGAGAACTAACCCTTGCAATAGTATCGAACCACCGGAGTTCCCCCCATACACAGAGAACTAACCCTTGCAATAGTATCGAACCACCGGAATTCCCCCCATACACAGAGAACTAACCCTTGCAAACAGTATCGAACCACCGGAGTTCCCCCAATACACAGAGAACTAACCCTTGCAATAGTATCGAACCACCGGAATTCCCCCCATACACAGAGAACTAACCCTTGCAAACAGTATCGAACCACCGGAGTTCCCCCCATACACAGAGAACTAACCCTTGCAATAGTATCGAACCATCGGAGTTCCCCCATACACAGAGAACTAACCCTTGCAATAGTATCGAACCATCGGAGTTCCCCCCATACACCGACGACATTCGCGTCCTCTATTTAATTGTCGCCATTATCGTTCTAGGTTCCATGTATACCGTCATTTGGGCTTGACCTTCGGGGGGGGGGGGTCAAGGGAAAAAAAAAAAGGCGCGCATGACTTGGCAGACGTAGCGAGCGCGCTACTACTGCAGGTTGGTTGAAGACAAGGCTGTCTTCGCCTTGTACCTCGGGCTCTGCAAGTCAAACCAAACCCTCTTCTCCCCCCCCCCCCCCCCCCTCCTCCCCCACCTCCTTCACCCCTCCCTCCCCTTTCACCCTGCCTACCCTTCCTCCCCTCCTTCCCTACCCCTCCCCCCCTTAACGCCCCCCTCCCCCCCTCCCCCTCATCCACCTCTGTCCTGTGTCCCTGGGCAATGCATGTATATATGTGGTTCAAGGTGTTCGTCACGCTTGGGTGAAAGGCGGAGGTTGTTGAATGCGCTACTGCCATCCAGTGTCCATGTCGTTACGCTTCAGTGCACAGCTTGGGGGGGAGGGGGGGGGAAGGGGGCCTTTCTTGCCCTGACCCCTCTCCCCCCTCCCCCTCCTCCCTCTACCCTCTCTCTCCTTTCCCCCGCTTCTTTCCTCCAACCTCTCCCTCATCCTTCCTCCTTCCTCCTACCTACCTACCGCCACCCTTCCATCCATCACCCCCTCCCCCCTCCCCCCCCCTTTTTTTTTTTTCTTTGGTGCCATCTACTGAAAAGTCGCATGGACAAAAAAGAAGTCGGGTAGGAGATTGTCTGAAGAAAAAAAAAAAAAAAAAAACCACCTTGGACCCCACCACCAGTATGATGGGGGTGGGTGATGGGTGGTGGGGGAGGGGACGGATGAGTAGGGACACACACACAGACACAGACACACACACACACACGCGCGCGCGCGCGCGCGCGCACACACACACACACACACACACACACACACACACACACACACACACACACACACACCTTCCTTCCTTATCTTCCTCACTGAAACGGAGTTGATAATAAACAGCAAACAGTACTTGGCGAGAGATGACCAGCGTACAGGTGATAGGTAGGTAGGGTTGGCTGCATGGCGAGAGATGACTGAGCGTACAGGTGATAGGTAGGTAGGGTTGGTTGGTCAACTGGCCGGTAAAGTGCTGGACTAATTTTAGAGGTATGTGCAAAACGCATGATAAAAGGGGTGGTGGTGGTGGTGGTGGTGGTGGTGGTGGTGGGAGTTGTACAGAGGTGGGGAAGTGAGGGAGGAATAGGGGGTGTGGGCAAAAAGAAGGCAAGAAGATGTGTGAGTGTAGTGTACCATAAATGTAACCGCCAATATATTATTGTCAATGTTATATTTGAGGACAGTATAAGCCCAGGGCTTGCTGTTTGTTGCTCATTTCTCCTGATGACTGTGAACGTATTCCGCTTATTTGTTAATTGAATGAAATTATTTAAACCACGAACAGTCCAAAATAAAAACCTGATCATTTATATCAAAAACTGTAAAGTATATGTATTCACGAAGACGTGTGTGTGTGTGTGTGTGTGTGTGTGTGTGTGTGTGTGTGTGTGTGTGTGTGTGTGTGTGTGTGTGTGTGTGTGTGAGAGAGAGAGAGAGAGAGAGGGAATCTGAATTGAATACATATACTTTACAGTTTTTGATATAAATGATCAGGTTTTTATTTTGGACTGTTCGTTTTAGTTTTTTTAAGCGCTCTTATCAGTAATGTGATCTTATCAGTTAAAGATGCACTTTGTCTTGCCAGGGGAAGTAAAAGCTGGCACGAGCTGAAGGAGTTACTCCCCGTGTACACACGACATATCTTACCGAACGACAAATGCCGGTTCCAGAGTTGGAACCGGGTTTGGTTGCAGAATGCAATGATGCTGCCTTTAAACCTGGTTCCATCTTCCCTCCACGTCTCTTTCTTAAAGTTAGACCAGAAGTTTCTCTGGAATCGTCTTCCTAAACGACACCGACCGAAAAAGACAACAACAACAAAGAAAAAAAAACCCTCCTCTTGGTAGAGTTCATAACACTGCAGTTTAAACGTTCGTTTTTAGTTAGTTTAGAGAGGGTCTATTTTCACTAAGAGTCAAGTTAGACGAGTGAATAATACAGCTTTACATGAACAAATTAACGGATTTCGAACACACAAAAAATATGTGCGTTTGAGCTGTGGTTGTAATCTTAACTGGCGCAGAAGCTGGGTTTTTTTTTTTAGTTCAGGGAAAATTCTTACCTTGTTTCCAGATTTTATTATGTCTGTGTTCCAGTCCATGGATCATTTAGTATTTGACGAAGGTGACAACATGGCAGGATTTTGACGTGGTCAATCATACGAGCACGCGCGTGCACACACACACACACACACACACACACACACACACACACACACACACACACAGAGTCTCTCTCTCTCTCTCTCTCTCTCTCACACACACACACACACACACACACACACAGTCACACACACACACACACACACACACACACACACACACACACACACACAAACACAGTCACACACACACACACACACACACACACACACACACACACAACACACACACAGAGGTGTCGAAGCTCACAGACGTTTGACGATGAATCAAAATGGAAAAAAAAAATAAATAAAAGGACAGAAACTCCAAGAACAGAAAGACACAAGCGAAGCGCGGAGGGGTCGGAACAGTGGAGAACATGACTGACTGTCACACCGAAACGTCAAAATGCCGGCAGCCTCAGTGTCCTTTTTTTCCGAGTTGCACGTGCTGTTTCTTTTTCCTTCCTCGTGAAGCTGGCAACGTGGAGTCTGTGTCACTGTGACGGTCACGATAACCCGCTATTTCTAATTTTTATATATATATATATATATAAATAAAGTTGATTCTTCTCCGTATATACCTGGAATGCCTGTCCAGATAGATAGGAGATAGATAGGTTTGAACCTAAAATGTGAAGGTGAACAAATTAAGTCCCCATGAACTGCTACAGTCTAGTTGTTGTTTTTTTTAAAATTAGTCTAGACTGCTGTTGTTTTTTTTGGGTTTTTTTCGAATAAGAGCTATCTTTGAGGATGTTTTGAAGGTTTGCAATGCAAAAAAAAAAGAAAAAAGAAAAAAGAAAAAAAGAAAAAACAACAACACACGCACACAGAAATCGTCGACCTTTCGGTCATAGACTGTCTTCGGGACCTTCAGCGAGAGAGAGAGAGAGAGAGAGAGAGAGAGAGAGAGAGAGAGACAGACAGACAGACAGACACAGACAGATGGACAGAGACAGACAGAGACAGACAGACAGACAGACAGACTGACAGAGAAAGAGACAGACAGACTGACAGAGAAAGAGACAGACACAGACAGACAGACAGACAGACTGATAGAGAAAGAGACAGCCAGACAGACAGACAGAGACAGACAGACAGACGGACAGAGACAGACAGAGACAGACAGACAGACAGACAGACTGACAGAGAAAGAGACAGACAGACTGACAGAGAAAGAGACAGACAGACAGAGACAGACAGACAGACAGACTGATAGAGAAAGAGACAGCCAGACAGACAGACAGAGACAGACAGACAGACGGACAGAGACAGAGAGAATGGGTCACGCCGTACGGCGACCACGCTTTCTGCTGACGTACGCAGGTTCTGCATATATTTGCATACCACACCATGCATACCTGCCGTGTCCACACACGCCTCAACACAGACAAGTAGATAGATATATGTACGTATGCGATCGTACGAGACGACAAAGAGAGCTCAGCTAGCTGCTCCGGTCAACTGCTGTTCCAACACAACTCGCCCGCGTTCTATGTTTGACATCCCCCCTTCCCCCCCCCCCCCCCACACACACACCCACCCTCACCCCCCCCCCCCCCCCACCACACACACACACCCATCATGGGCCAGTGACAACATGCACTCACTGCCCACCCCCATCCCACCCCACCCCACACCCACCTAGCTCCCACTGGTGGGAAGACGTCAGCGCACTGACCTGTTGTACTGTACGGCTTGTCATGTGATTGACTGACCGTCAATGCATCAACCCACCCTTACATTCCATCGTGCAGGATGGACAGAGGCACTGAAGTAACGGAAAGCGCTGTGACGAAGGTGAGTGCGGCGAAAGGGATGGAACTCTTTTGAACTTTGATTTTCTTTTTTTTTTTTTTTTTTTTTGGCTGGACACTGTGGGAACAGTTTGTACGGTTTGAATCATGGTAGAGGGCGAGAGGGTGGAGGCTGGAGGTTGGAGAGGGGGGTGGAGGTGGGGGAGGGGGGGGGGTGATGGTGAGAAGTGCATACAGGGGTATTGACTTGGGTGCAAGGTGGGTGTCCTCCCTTTGAGCAAGCTGTAGCAGAGCGAGTCCGGGAGAGTGGCGTCCCTTTGAAGCGACATTCCACTGCAGCGCCAAAAATCGCGCGTACGCGCGCGCGCGCGCGCGTGTGTGTGTGTGGTGACGGTGGTGGTGGTGGTGTGTGTGTGTATGTGTGTGTGTGTGTGTGTGTGTGTGTGTGTGTGAGAGAGAGAGAGAGAGAGAGGGAGAGAGAGAGAGAGAGAGAGGGTGTATATGAGTAAATTAATGTGTGTGTGTGTGTGTGTGTGTATGTGTGTGTGTGTGTGTGTGTGTGTGTTAAGTGTAGGTGTGTGTGTGTGTGTGTGTGTGTGTGGTGTGTGTGTGTGTGTGTGTGTGTGTGTGTGTGTGTGTGTATCTGTCTGTCTGTCTGTCTGTGTCCATAAATAGGCACGCGTGTGAACGCATGTATGTGTGCGCGATTCCGCGAGTATGAAAATCGCCGAGCTAGAGTGTAGCTGTGCATGCACACCAACGCCCTGGCACAACACGCAGCGAACCATGGACCACCCACCTGACCTGGCCGACCATGAAGGACATCAAGGTCATTGAAGTCAGGTCCTAATTGCACCTGCAAGGTGGACACAAGAGGACGAGGATTCCCATCGCTTCCTCCACCAGTAAGGCGTCACCATGTAATGGTGTGTGTGTGGGTGTATGTGGGACACATAGAAAACAAAACAAAACAAAACAAAGCTGCCTGAACTTGATCAAGAAATGTTTCCTTCCAGACCTTCGGCTAGTAGAGACACAACATTTCTCTTGTTTGTATGGAAGATTATGTAGATTTTATACACAAAAAAACCTTCACTTTGTATCTAGATTGTGCGGGTTGAATGTTGTATTTCAGCTTCCATCTCTTCGTTTCAGCATATTGCTCTACCCGTCGGGGCTACAGGATTTGGCAAATGTTAGCGACTCTCTTTCGTTTGGTAGTGGAGATTGTATTTCATATGCTGCCTACTGAGTCACCACAGACTACAGGTCGAATATTGCTATTATTGTTGTTTTATCATTATCATTATCAATATTGTTATTACCAGTATCACGATCAGTAGCAGCAGTGGTAGTAGTATCACAGCACCTATCCTCGGTTAGAGACCAAGCTGGAAGAGTTTTACAATCCAAATTGTTGTTTACACACACACAATGAGCTGTCTACCCGGATAGCAGCGACTGAAGAACTGTCTGCTGGCACTACATGCAGTCGTTTCCTGTGTCTTTCCGTCAACACCAGTCACCCAGTAGTGTTTGTTTGCTTGTTTATTTTGCTTGTGTTCTTACTTTTTCATTCTTTTGATGTTTCACGTAGGGTGCGTGCTACGTGTAACGTGTCATATTAACGGCCAAAATGGCCTTCTCTTCAGAAAGTTGATGATGGGATTTTGAATGTGTGCAAGATGTTATGCGTGCGTTCACTCACCGAACCTTGGTTTACAGTCTTATTCAAAGGACTTTTCGGAAAATGGAGTCAGGGCCAATGCGACCTCTGACTGAAAACTCGCCCCATACCGAAGTGGCCCGGCGCAGATTCGAACCCGCAATCCGGAAATTACCAGGATCACGAGTTTGGCCGAACAGAGGACAGTACGATGATGGTGACCACACCAAAGTCTTTCAGTTCAGTGGAAGATTCACGGGTCAGGTCTCAGTGACCATCGCAACGGTCCCGTAAGAGGAACGGGTCGTTCTCAAGCACTTTCA
>CM065742.1:31571656-31574156 GCA_033310375.1 Conus canariensis
GCCCGGGAGTTCTCCTTACTTCCCCCTTCCCACCCCTCCCCCACCCCTCCCCAAAACTCCCAACAGACTGCGAAAGCGGCCGCCTTCTGTTTGTGTCTGTGGGTAGGTTTGTGTCAGCAGCGGCGAAGTGGCAGTCATGCTCAAGGCGAGAGACAGGCTGCACACCAAAAAAAAAAAAAGAAAAAAAAAAGAAAATGAATACGCCAAGGCTTTGCTCTAATAAGGAGTCGAGTATTTATAGACTGGCGCAGTTCGATTGTTTTGAGAATGTTTCTTGTGTCTGAAAGTTGATTCTCCCCATTTTGTTTCATATGGCCGTCAAGGGGCAATCTGATTGCACCAATCCATAAATACTCGAGTCCTTAAGCAACGCCTTGGCGCATTCATTTTTGATGTGCAGCCTCTACAGGCTCTAGAGGGCTGGGGGGGGGGGGGGGGGGGGGGGGGTTGTGTGGGGGTCATACGATACTGTTCTCTTAGTATCCAGGGTGTAGAATATCCGTCTGCTCGTTGTGTCTGTCTGTCTGTCTGCCTTTTAAAATTTTTTTTTTATAGTTTATTTGTTTTTGTTTCTTGTTTTGTTTTGTTTTGAGTTTGTGTGCAGCTGGTTGGTTTCTGTCGCTATCTGTCTCTGTCTGTCTTTTTGTCTGTGTGTCTGTATGTCGGTCTGTCTGTTTGTGTGGCTGGCTGGCTGTCCTGTCTGTCTGTCTGTCTATCTGTGTCTGTCTGTCTGTCTTTCTCTCTCTGTCTCTGTCTGCCTCTCTCTCTCTCTCTCTCTCTCTCTCTCTCTCTCTCTCTCTCTCTCTCCCTCCCTGTCTGTCTCTCTGTCTCTGTCTGCCTCTCTCTCTCTCTCTCTCTGCCTCTCTCTCTCTCCCTGTCCGTCTGTTTAATAAGCCCCCTGACTATGGAATGAAGACAGCTTAGCATTTTACCAAAGATCTCACCACAAACGTTTCTTTGAACATCTGCAAACAGCTGGCATAAATTATCAAATTATCATGGCGTCACGTCTTCTATATGATGCTATTGCGTATATACCGTCTTATGTTTGTTAGTTAACCCCCCCCCCCTTCCCTCTCTCTCATTCTCTGCGTGTGTGTGTGTGTGTGTGTGTGTGTGTGTGTGTGTGTGTGTGTGTGTGTGTGTGTGTGTGTGAGAGAGTGTGTGTGTGGGGGGGGGGGGAGGGGTGCTGTCTGACTGTCTGTTTGTCTGTCTGTCTCTTTCTCACAGTGTGTGTGTGTGTGTGTGTGTGTGTGTGTGTGTGTGTGTGAGAGAGAGAGAGAGAGAGAGAGAGAGAGTGTGTGTGGTGTGGGGGGGGGGGGTTGTCTGTCTGTCTGTCTGTCTCTCTCTCTCTCAGTGTGTGTGTGTGTGTGTGTGTGTGTGTGTGTGTGTGTGTGTGTGTGTGTGTTTACGTGTGGCGTGTGTGTGTGTGTGTGTGTGTGCGTGCGTGCGTGCGTGTGTTTGTGTGTGTGTGTGTGTGTGTGTGTGTGTGTTGTTGTTGTTGTTGTTGTGGTGGTGGTGGTGGTGGTGGTGGTGGTGGTGGTGGTGGTGTTGTCAGGCACTAAGTTTCGGCTGTTGTTATAAAGTGTCTGGGGGTGCCTAACAATTTATTATCGTTTCACCGTGACTCTCTCCATCAATCCAATCACCTAAACAGATCAACAATAAAGATCAACACACATTCAATTCCCTACATTCACCAGCGAAATACCATACAGTCTAACATCATTCCCACAATTTCAAGAGCCTTCAAGTCCGTGTGTTCGTATCTTTTCACAGCCTGTTGAAAAGAAGATTCCTTACCACTTTGATTCTCTACTTCCCATCACTTGAGCACGCGCTTTTCAGTCTGTACAATGATAATAATCTTGATAACAAACGGAAAAGTTCTCCTGCTATCCCTGATACTAATATGCTGGCCTGTTCTCCGTCGAAGCTGACCACCAGCGTCCAACGACGATCGCTGACGTCGTGACTTGACGTCGAGTATAGGTGTAGTCTGTAGACTTGTGGCTTGACGGTTTGAAGCTTTGACGGCTTGAAGCATTGATGGCTTGAAGCATTGACGGCTTGAAGCATTGACGGTTTGAAGCATTGATTGACGGCTTGAAGCATTGACGGCTTGAAGCATTGACGGTTTGAAGTATTGACAGTTTGAAGTATTGACGGCTTGAAGTATTGACAGTTTGAAGTATTGACAGTTTGAAGTATTGACGGCTTGAAGCTTTGATGGCTTGAACCATTGACGGCTTGAAGCATTGACGGCTTGAAGCATTGACGGCTTGAAGTATTGACGGTTTGAAGTATTGACGGCTTGAAGCTTTGACGGCTTGAAGTATTGATGGCTTGAAGCATTGACGGCTTGAACCATTGATGGCTTGAAGCATTGACAGCTTGAAGCATTGACGGCTTGAAGCTTTGGCGGCTTGAAGCTTTGACGGCTTGAAGTATTGACGGCTTGAACGATTGACGGCTTGAAGCTTTGATGGCTTGAAGCTTT
>CM065742.1:31580458-31605843 GCA_033310375.1 Conus canariensis
GGGGGGGGGGGGGGGGGGGGAGGAGGTGGTTGAGAGGGGAGAGTGGGCATAGATTTGAAATCTATTCTTCGGTTTGGGGTTTGAGTGGGACCGATTGGATGGGTTTGTCAAGCGTTTCGTCACAGTGGTGTCTTTCACACTGTGTTGCTTAAATAGCTAAATGTCGAACACTCTTTCTATGCTACTGCTGGTCTATCCTGTTTCATACTGCTGGGCTACGCTGTATTTCACACTCTTGCGCTATTCTGTTTCACACTAATGCTGTGCTACGTTTCACGCTGTGGTACTATGCAGTGTTGCATGCTGTGGGTCTATGGTGTGTTTTACAGCGTGCTACTGTGCTGTGTTTCACGCTGTTGCTGTGCCGTGTTTCACATTGAAGTGCTATGCTGCGTTTCACCACCGTGGTACTGTGTTATGTTTACACTGGGGTGCTCTGCTGTGTTCACACAGTGGTGCTATGCTATATTTCACACTGGGGTGCACTGCCATGTTCACACAGTGGTTCTATGCTATATTTCACACTGCGGTGCTATGCTATGTTTCGCACTGTGATGCTTTGCCTATGTTTCGCACTGTGATGCTTTGCCTATGTTTCGCACTGTGATGCTATGCTATGTTTCGCACTGTGATGCTATGCTATGTTTCGCACTGTGATGCTATGCTATGTTTCGTACCATTGGGCTATGGTATGTTTCACACCATTGTGCTATGGTATATTTCACACCATGGTGCTATGCTGTTTCACACTGTGGTGCTACGCTATGTTTCAGAGTACGGACGGCTCGTCGTTAGAGTTATGCCACAATGTGCCGCACGTTCCCCCTACCACCGCTACCTCACCACCACCCCCATCCCCACCCCTCCCCCCATCGCCCGCCCTCGCCGCCAGCGCCCTGACCAAGGGCCTTCACCCCGCCTTCAAGATGCACAACACCAGCCGCTCTTATCTCCCCTCGCGCATGTACTCGGCGGGGGTTCCGGGGATCGCCCCCACCACCTCCTTGTCCTCCACTCCGTCCTCCTCCTCCTCCACCTTGGCTACCACCATCACCACCACCCCTCGAGCTGAGGAGAAGCCTGCCAGCAGCCCTGCCTTCGAGTCCTTCAGGGATGGTGGTGGGGGTAACGGGGGCGGGGTGGGCTCTGCCCTGGTGCCCTTCCGCTCGTCCCAAGTGGACCCCGCCACGGCCCAGACGGTGGCGGCGGCGGCGTCCTTCGCCTACGCCTCCCGCATGCAGCAGGAGGGGTTCCCCTACGGGCTGAGCGGCGTGCCCAGCATGTCCACCCTGCCCTCCTACAGCTACAGCAGCGACCTCTACAACTACGTCACGAACGGTTTCCCGCGCAAGTCGCGGGTGTGCACGTTCTGCAGGAAGGTGTTCACACGGTCCACCACGCGCCGCTACCACGAGAAGCGCTGTCCACTGGTGAGGGCGGCCGGCAGCCTCATGAAGGGCAACAGCGACTCCTCCATGCCGCCTCCGCCACCTTCCAACGGCCCCAGCCTCGAGCTCACCGAGTCCCCCGACCGTCCGGGGCTGGAGCTGCCCACGCTCATCACTGTGGATGAAGACTCGCCTTCCCCGCCTCTGCCGTCCTCGTCCTCCTCCGGCGCAGAGCCCCCCTCGTCCTCCCTGGCTTCCTCCCTGGGGCTGGCTTCCTCCTTAGCCAGGCCCCGCGCGCTCAATTCCTCTCCGTTTTACAGCATCTACGGGTCTCACACCTTAGCCACAACCATGCCTACCTCAAGCGCCGTGGCGCCGGTGTCATCGGGAGCCTCCCTAGCTCCTCTGGCGCCGTCTTCAGCGGCTTCCTCAGCTCCTCTGGCATCGTCCACCGTGGACCAAAACCGTAACTCCGTTCTGTCCGCCATCAAGGAGGAAGTGGAGGTGCAGGAAGGGAAAGCGTCCAGCGCCAAAGACGACGTCAGCAGGGATTCCGAATTGCTCAGGGATAAACTAGGATCTCAAAGAGAGGAAGTCGGGGAGCGGCAGCCGTCTTTGTTCAGCCCCCTCTCCGCCCACTCCCGCACCCCTTCAGACGAGGACAGGGTCAGTGAGGAGGGGGAGGCGGTGCCCTTCAAGCTGCCGCTGAGCGTGGGCCTGAAAAGCAGTGCGGACTTGATGAGCATGTCGCCTTTCCTCAGACAGTACTACCAGCTGGCGGCCCTGCAGACTGTTCAGGGGCTGACTGCCACAGCGGAGACCCCCTCTTTCCCTGTCCCCTTCACTAACAACGTGCCCAGCTCAGCGGACAAAGCGCCAGCTGGAGCCAGCAGTGACGTTCAGGACGTGGCGGACGACAAAGAAGACGAGGACTCGAACTGGCAAGATGATGAAGACACGGACCACTACAGCTACTCCAACCCCAACACAGACATTCAGGAGCCTTTCGATGTCGGTGATGAGAAGAAGAAATGTAATGTTTGCAGCAAAGAGTTTACGCAAGACAAGGACCTGGTCATTCATGGACACGTCCACCAGAAATACACCCCCCGCTCTTGCCGGTTCTGTGGGGAGGTGTTTGCCAGTCAGTCAGATCGGATCGACCATCAACGATGCCACAGCACGGAGACGTTTGGCTGTGTGGTCTGTGGCCTCCAGGTGCGGACCAAGTACGCCTTGCGGCTGCACGTACACCACAAACACAGCAGCCTGGCGGCCGAAGACACCACCTGCCGCTACTGCCACCTGGCCATTGAGAGCGTCTGCGACCTGCGCAGACACTTCCTCTCCCACCGTCACCACTTGTCCTCATCGGAACAGCTGTCTCTTCGCTACCTCCCCAGCCCTCTGCCCGTGGACTTGGATTCTCCCGTGGAGGAAGAGGCCTCGCAGGACATCCCCCCTCCCAGCATCGACAGCAAAACCTCCCAGGATTCACCGGAAGACCTCAGTTCGGAGCCTCCACCTCTGCTGGGTGCGGTGAACCCCGCCCTAGTGGCCCCTGTCAGCAAGGGCAGCCCCGTCAAAATGAACGGCGGGAACGAGACAGGGCACTCCAGGGAGAAAGAATGGTGCCGAATCTGTCAGAAGGAGTATCCCAAGTCGTACATGCGCTACCACGAGAAAGAGCACGCCGATCAGAAGCCGTACGAGTGCTCCATCTGCAAGAAGAGGTTCGGCTACAAAAACAACATGAAGTCTCACTTAAAGCTCCACCAGGGCGTCAAACCTTACCAGTGCCTCATCTGCCTGGCCAGGTTTACCCGGGGCTCAACGCTTCGGCGACACGCCCGCCGTCACGGCTACACCAATGACACGGACTGGGAGCTGTTCGTGAAGAAGTCTGGGGGCCGAGTAAGGGACAGGGCCAGGGAGATGATGCTGGCTCAGGACGCCTCGCTGATGGCCCACAAGGCCAACCCAGGACCTCCGGCGGTGGCTGGGGCTCGGGCCATGAAAGCGGACCCCAGTCTCCTGGCCAGCCTGGGGAAGGTGGAGGGCGTGGCCGCCAGCAAGAGCTACGACGTTCCAGCGTATCCCCCAACCAGCGCCGTGACCCAGAACCTGTTTGAAGCGTACCGTTTGCCGCAAGCCGTGACGCAAGCCATGTTACAGTCCTACATGACTCCGCAGCAGTACCTGGGCTTCACCACCTTCCCCTCCTCTGTGTCCCCAGCCCTGCAGTCCCCGCAGAAGGACGCTCTGGATTTCTCCATGCCCGAGAAGAAACGGCAGCGTCACAACTCCTCCTCTTCTGCGACCACACCGGGAAGTCAAGGCACCTCCCAGGGGTCGAATTTTCCAACGTCCTCGACATTGCGACTGTCGTCGTCCGGTCAGTCCTGCCCCCCGTTGTCCACCGCCGCGGAGGGAGGTCGACCCCAGAGTGCCGTGGACCCAAGCCGAGCACCAGACAAGCGAGAAGAGGGAACCCGTGGTAACGTGCCCCACCTCTCTCACCAGTACCACCCCAAGCATAGAGCCAGCTTGTGTGAGACCGTAGAGCGACTGATGGAGCACCGGACTAGCAAGGAAGCGGCCTCGCACTCCCTCACCCTCAAACCGGACGCGACGTCACGGTCACGTGCCTCGGACTTTCCGGCACGAGCCGCTGCAGCTCACTCGCTGTTTCAGGAGGCTGTCATCAAACGTGATGCCGCCCTCCACGCATTGTCGCAGGATGCCCGTCAGCGTGATGCACCGTCCCGGCCCGTCTTCCGAGACGTCGTCACCAAGGGAACGGAGACCTCCCAGACAGCCAGCCAGGACTTTAGCAACCAGGTCACGCTGTGCTGCACTCAGCCTCCCCCACCCAGCGATTCTCCAGACCAGCACGGCAGGGCGGGGTCTTCTCCAACCAGGGGCCTTGTGGAGCCGTTGCAGCAGGAGTCTCTGGCCAGTCTCCTCAAGTCAAGGCGGCTGTTTCGCTGCGGCCACTGTGACTGCTACTTCACGGACTACGCCATGTATTACGTGCATCAGAAGATGCACCAGCCAGACCGCCCTTTCGTCTGCTGGCTATGTCAGTGGGACTGTCAGGACAGGACAACGTTCGCCTCGCATATGCCACACACACCTCAGGTAACGGGGAACCAGCTCGCCCATCCTGTCCCAATCAGCCGTTACAACTCAAAAAGCTCGTACGGGTTGAACGCTACCGTGGTTCAGGTTCAGTGGAAGGCCTTCCAAAGTTACATGCTATCCCGGTACAGCTTGAGCAGTAGATCGTCAAGGGTTGACAGCTTCTTTGGGCAGTTTCAGGAGATGATCCTCCCATGGCTGAGTGCTGCTGCTGCCACCATGGTGCAGATTCCATCCAGCCCAGGATCATGTCTTCAGATGTTGACGATGACCCGGCTGACATCACTCATCAATCGTTTGACCGTGTCCGTCATTTCCAGGACACTGACTTGTGTCACAACAGCCTTCACAACGGACACAGTGGACGCTTAGTTTTGCTCGGAACATTTCCTTCGTTGAAAAAAAAACGCACCTCCTGCTTGAGGTTCAGCTGACTTGGATCACAACAACCAATGCCATTTTAAAACGCCGTAACGTTATGGGTGTCGTCTTAAAAGTCAGGTTATGTCTATAGAAAAATCAAAGTCAGGTTTTTAGCTGTTACTCTTGCCTCCCGTGTGCGCTGTGGAGAGCTTGAAAACTGGGTTTCTTCAGGTCATTGTTTGTGTGTATTCGTTACGGGTGGTCTTTAACCAGCGGCTAGATTTTTGAAGAACTGGAATTCAGGTTTTTGTCAAAAGCTCAGGCGTAAGGGTTTTTTTCCCTCTTATTTTTTCCCCGAGGTGGTCTTTTGCACCATCTTCTAGATTCTTGGACTATCTATGTTGAAAATCAGTTTTTGCCAGAAACCAAAAAGTCAGGCATATTTTAACTTTTTTTTTTTTAATGTGGCTTTGTAACGGCTGGTCGGAATGAGATTTGGTTGCTCCTGTAAACCACTGGCCTATGGTTACATAACCTACAGGAGAGGGTGTTCCAGTTCGTTTGTTTTGTGTTCCACACTCTACGGAAAGATTATTATTCACTGTCTTTATATACTCCTGGCACGGGAGGGTGGTTGGCCGTGTCCTTGTCTTCAGCTATACGGGTTTGGTCAAAAGTTTTGTTACTGACGCATCTCGTTAGAGTTGTGAACATTTTTTTTCCTTCAGGAAGCTTGCTACGTTGGTTGTATCAATGATATACCTCAGGGCTACGCTCAGGTGCAGGGACAGACTTGATTTTTCACAACTATCTGCCTCAAAGACTCCCCCCTCCCCCCGTACCTCCCCCCCCCCCCCCCCCCCCCGCTCCTCTTCTCTCTATTTGTAGAATTGTTTCAATGGCACGTGGATTGTGTATACATACTTACGCGAAAGGGGAAGGTGAGGGTCATCCTGCTTTCCAAAGGTGACTGCACCACTTCTTCGATTCATTGAGAGGGGATTGTGGGGGGGGGGGGGAGGGGGGGGGGGTGTCGTAGATTCGAGTTTGGTGGAAGAACGAGATAACGTCATCAAGCAGTGACGTCATCAAAGCGGTGCTGACGTTGTGGAGGACGACGACGACGACGACGACGGGGAGAGACATTCGAAGGTGGTCCTTGCTGGAAAGCGCGAACGGGTTGTGTGTAGACGGTGCTGGAGCGTTCCTCCCATGTCTGGCAGGAAGAACGTAAGAGACGGACGTCGAAGACAAGGTGATCAGTGTAACGGGAGGGGAGAGGGAGAGTGTATGTGTGAGAGAGAGTGAGAGGGAGGACGTACGAGGTAAGGAAAGCCTCTTTTTCAACGAGTTCTTCAGCGTCCGAGAGCAGGAGTGAAAAACTTGAGGTGGTGAGCCGCTCTGACGCATATTCGCGTGACGTAATACTGTGTCAAGAGCATCACACCACCACCACCTCCACCACCACCACCACCACCACCACCTCTCAGCACTCGACCTCTCTGTGTAGGGCGAGTCAACGTGCGAATAAAGTGTTCTGTCAAATAATGGGGGAAAAGAAAGAAAGAAAGAAAGAAAGAAAATGGTAAAGGAAAGAGGAAATGATTGGCGATACAAAACGAAGGCCCATGACGCCATGTTGCGAAACGCCAAGGGAGGTCAGCGAAACTCACAGACTGAGGATGAAACTGTGAACGGTTCGATGTTTTGTGAAGCCGGTGGTGAATTTTGTTATTGTGTTTTTTGTTTTTTTTGTTGTTTTTTTTTTTTTTGGGGGGGGGGTGGGCTGGGGGGCTGGGGTTGGAGAGACGCGAGCACACTGGTGTCATTGTTTTCTCCCCCTTTTCCCATCTTCTTGGCTTCGGCGGCTCCAGAAGACGGAGGATGTCTGTTACGAGCATTGGGAGAGGGTGGAAAATCCTTTCTTTTTCTCAGGTCATTTGAATGTCACAGATGTTTGTTTTCACTGTGTTTCCCCCCCCCCCCTCCACCCCCCCCCCCCCCCCCTCCTAAATCTCCACGTTGTGAATTAAGTCGTTACTTCTACTACAGCAAGAGGATCTTTCTATCCCGTAATCGTCGCGCCATCCTCTTTACACACCCCACCGTTGTCTTGGCTCAAGTCGCACTTCCTGATGTGTGTTTGGGTAAGAAGAACAGATGCTGAAGGACGAAAGTGAGGAGGAAAGGGGAGTTGGGGGTTGAGGAGGGGGGGGGGGGGGGGACGGCCAGATGGGGGAAGGGAAGGATGAGCATGTGAAGGGAGTGGGTGTGTGTGTGTGTGTGTGTGTTGGGAGGGGGGAGGGGGGGGGGGGGGGGGGGGGGAGAGTGAGAAGGAAGCTCCCGAGAGTTGTTTTTGTTTCAGGGAGCAGGCTGCCACTATAACTATGCTGACGTTGTTTGTTGTTACCGTCATGTTGCGAACGTGTCTTCAAAAGTCCACAGCCGGAAGCGGGTATTGCCGGCTGTGGACGTTTTTTTGTTTTTTTGTTTTTTTTGTGTGTGGTTTTCTTGGGTACTGTTGACTGTTGACAAAATGAGCTGTGCAGTGAGTTGGGCATGGCGGCTGAATCGGGTGGTGAGAACAAGGGCGGTGGTGCCACTGATCAGGGAGAGTGCGTGTCTGTGTCTGCATGTGTGTGTTATGAGCGCGCGTGCGCATACGTGTGAATTTTTTTTTCAGGCCCTTCGAAAAATGTTTACCGTAACCAGACCTATTTTTTTATTATTATTTTATTTTATTTTTATTTTTTTTTTTTTTTTTTTTTGGGGGGGGGGGGGGGGGGGGGGGGGTCTGACTCCCCAACCCCCAGCCTGCCCTTGAGAAATCAGCTTAAAAAAAAAAATCGACGTTAAAGGTGAGATTTATATTCACACAGTCTTTTTCGTGTCCATGATTCCAGTAAGTTGTAGCTGTCATTCCTGGGGTTTCCATTTGGAATTGTGTTGCCAGTTAGTTTCAAAGTTGGCGGGATTCAGAGGATAGGAAATACAAACATGTCGCAATTAGAATACTAATGTGTAGTAATGAACACAGCAAAATATTTCACGGAAAATAACGTTGCATCATTTCCACAAAACGTTAGTTCAGTGAAGTCAATATTTGTATTGATAGCTGTCTGAAGTGTGTGTGTGTGTGTGTGTGTGGGTTTTTTTTTTTCGGAAATGTAAAGACTGTGTGGTTTATCTGAAAACTGACATTTTGTATTGTGCAGTTCTTTTAGGGCTTACGCATAGCGCACGGGAAGTAATTCTTTCACTCCAGGGGAAATAATTATGTGATTACGGTCTACATCGTTTTCTGGTTACAAAAAGAAAAAAAATTATACATCCATATTGTAACCCACCCCTCCCACCCGCAACCAACGGTACCACCTTTTCTCTTTTTTTTTTTTAATTGGCCGCGTATTGTTCTCCTGTTTTGTGCATCTTTGTTCCGTTCTTCATTCTTCAAAAAAGGGAGAGAATGAAAAAAAAATAAGGGGGGGGGGGGGGGGGCGAGGGAAAGCGCCTGCTAGCTTGTCCGTGAGAATGACTGTTTTGTGAAACGCTCGCGAAGTTATGATGATGATTGTATTTCTGTGATTGGGTCGCTCGGTTCTCAGGTCAAAATAATTGTCTGTCCATTGTTTTATAAATATATACATATATATACATTTAGCCTGTATTTTATCACCCGTATTTTTTATCTTCGGAATACCTCTTTCGGTACAATTAGCTGCCTTCTGCTTGCAGACGCAATCGTTCTTTCAGGATTTTTTTCAATTTAAGGGGGGAAAAAAATTCGGTTCTGTGGTAGCCATAGTTACTACGAACCTGCGTCGCCTCTGTTTCAGCATCAGGAGACGATCAGTCTTCAGAAGAAAAGATAAACTGTTGGTTTCCACGGCCTGGCATTGTTCGTATCCCCCAAAGATCCCATCCTAAGGGAAAAGTAAAAGCCAACAAGACTTCCTGGTGTGTAGTTGTACAATAAGATCGCTTGCATAATTAACATTTACTTGGGTCTCTCCAGGCGACTCGACATTGAAATCTCCATTTCAGTGCGATGTTTGATTTCGCTCGATTTTTTTTTTCCGACAGGTACGTAGATTGCAACAATGTCGACGCCGTTGTCCGTCGTAACATTCAAGTCGTGATGACGGTGGTGCTGAAATTCAGGAGGGTGGCACTTTTTCTTCCAAACAGTATGTCTCCTACGCCAGAAAGTGAAATGAATGTGTCAGTTTGAAGTCTGCACGGCTGCACGCCAACTCCGGATTCCACTGTGATGACGCGGGGATTGTTAGGGGTCATTTTTGACTGACCTGTTCTCATTTCAAACTGGACCCAGCCCACCTCACCCCCCCCCCCCCCCCCCCCCCCCCCCCCCCCCCGCCGTCTCTGCTGAGGAAGATGCCAAAAGACGCGGATAACGCAGTGCAAGGCGTATCATAGTTTGTCAGGCTACAATCGCACCACCGTCATCAACCATGGGTTCCCTTTGAGGAATCTTCATGGGCAAAGTTTGAGTTGCCCCAGAAGCATCCAGGGTTGGAAGCAGGGCAGTTCAACGGACGAACCTCGATGACCGACTTGTCAAACCTGCAGTTAGCTATGAATCAACATCAGGTAACAGAACTTACTTTCTGTGTTTACACTTTCAGGGAGTGATGTGTACATGTATGTTATATATATATATATATAAATACATAATTCAGGATTTTGATTTCTTCTCCCCCCCCCCCCCCAAGAGGCTGAAAGAAACGGTGAAACTGCAGTGTCTCAGGGTGACGGGAAAATTTTCCTAAGTTGTAAACTGGTTGATGTTGGTGGTAATTGTGGGTGTACAGACACGTGTTGAGGAGAGAGTGTTGAGAGAAATAATCGTTAAGGCACGTACGCTTTTCTTTCTTCTTTTTTTTTCTCCCTTGTTCTGATACTTGTGTGACTTGCTCAGGTTTGTGGCGGAACTTGCTGTTGTGGCGCGCGCACACACACACACACACACACACACACACACACAAAAAACGTCATTCTACCTCAGGGTCACGGCACCCGCTCTGGAGTGCGTGCGTTGTCACGTGTGTATGTGTGTACGTGTAGTGTATGTGTATGTGTGTGGTGTGTAGTGTGTCAGGCTGCCTGATGAATCTAAAGGGGTACAGGTCTACTTAACATTGGGCAGTCAGAGTGGCGTTTCGAGAGTGGGGCGACAGAATATCATGCATGGTGTAACATGAGTGTAGGCACGCTCAGGACCGTACTTGTGACTAGTGTTTTGTATTGGATCAGGGACAGAACGTGAGATGGTCGTGTAACATGTGTGTGTGTGTGTGTGTGTGTGTGTGTGTGTGTGTGTGTGTGTGTGTGTGTGTTTCTTCGTTGCAAGTCAATGCTGTATAGTTCAGACTGTTACTAAGAGCTCCAGTTAAAAAAAAAAAAAATGTTTGTGATGTCCGTGAGCGGCGTTGTGTCATTAAGGTTTTCTTTTCGTTTTAAGTATTGGATGTCTTCACGAAACAATTTCCATTAATGGTATTCCCCCCCCCCCCCCCCCCACACACACACACACACACACACCTTCCCCCCACCTCGTGTTACTTGTGCCAAACCCAGATTGGTCGTTTGTTCATGTGCGTGTACGCGCGTGCGTGTGTGTACTTGTGTGTGTGTGTACTTGTGTGTGTGTGTGTGTGTGTGTGTGTGTGTGTGTGTGTGTGTGTGTGTGTGTGAATTTTTTTTTTATATGTATTTAAATTTCAAAAGGGGGTAGGGACTCACATGATGGCTACAGGCTGTTCCCTCAACCTATTTTTCCGCTAATGTTTGTTAAAAGGCGCCGACCACGTATTTGAGATTGGTGTGGACAAAGCAGGAAGGGGGTTGGGGGGGGGGGGGGGGTGGAGAGGAGACTTTCGACACAGTGAATGGCAAGAGTGTAGACTGGTCAGCTGACGGAGATGTCTGTAGAGAAGATATGAGCGAAGACGGACGACAAAAAAGCGATGTGAATGGGAGAGACGTGACTATAGGAAGCGGCGATAGAGATACGACTCCTGACAGAATTAGCAACATTCGGAAAGATGATGACTGGGAACATGACAAGAGATGACGAGACGGAGATGACACTCAGTTTATGAAGAGCATTGATCATGTTTGGGAAGATAATGACAGGACAGATGACAGAGGGGATCATATCGGTAAATGGATTACCCCCTCACTGATGGTTTTTACTGTGAGGAAAGAAAGTCGATTTTTTTTTTTTGGCCGCCTTAACTTAAAACACTGGACGTGTGACAAAATGTTATATCTCTGCCGAAGACAGATGATTATTGAGTAATACAGACGACAGATAATAAATTGTTTAAAATTTGCCCAGATTTAACCAATCCTTTCCCATCGGTGGTACGTAACCGTAAAGAGGAATCGGTTTTGTCACGGTTACATATTGGGCACAGCTATATAACGCACAGTTGGATACTCAGAGGGGAAGACCCCCCATGGTGTGTTGCGTGTGACAGCTTGTTCAGTGTTAATCATTTTTTGACAGAATGTGCTGATTTGATGTGTATCAGAGAGAAGTTCTTTTCCACCAGTGATTTATCTGTTCTTTTTCGTGAGATTTCAGTAGATATTTTTTTTCTTTTTTGAAAGAGGTAAACTTATTTTATAAAATATAGTGTTTTAATTATGTATACAGGTGTCGTCGGAGTTGAACAGATAATTGTGCTTTTGTCCTCATAAATTTTAAGCGATGTGTTAATACTAGTGTGGGTATTTGTATCTAGAGACTTAGATATGATAGCTGAGGTCCTGATTTGGCTCCTAGTAGTCCGCTGGACCCTATAAACACTAACTAACTAACTAACTAATCCTAGGATTGGTTCTTTTAATCTTTTTTTAATGGGTTGGGTAAGGTTTTGCTTTTAATCCTTTTTTAACATATATACGTGGTAGTTTCAAACGTGGTGACAGTGCTGAGATAACCTCTGCTGTTGACGGGACTGTAATTTTAATCTTAATCCATAGTCTTCCGAGACTGAAGGATGCCTACTATGTATAGATGACAGATGATTATTGACTACAGGTGATTGTTGACCAATGCAGCTATACCGTTGATTAACAGAGTGAAAGTAGCACACGTAGGAGAGCCCCATAGCAACAAGGGAATTGTCCAAGGATAATGGGTGTAGAGAAGTCTTCTTTGATTACAAATATACCTAGGCGCGGGAGGGTGGGGGCGTGGGAGTACAGGTGGCGCTGTTCAGTGGCAGTGCCGTTTTCTGAGGGGTGAAACTCGACCTTCATGCAGAGGAAGTATTTTGTGATGATAAATTTACTCGGTACATAATGTATGGCACTGTTTGGAATTGCATGATGAAAAACCTAATGTAATCCTTTCCTTTGGAGAGGTACTTCGAAGAAGGTTGAAGAGTGAAAACGAAAATTTGTAGTGAATTATGGAAATAGACACCGGGGCGGGACTTTTAAAATGTTGCATGTTGAACAGATAAGCAGTGGACAACTTAAAACTAATGAATTCTCCGTCATGACAATAATGACTTGGCAAGAGAGAGAGAGAGAGAGAGAGAGAGAGAGAGAGAGAGAGAGAGAGAGAGAGAGAGAGAGACAAGACAAGACAAGACAAATGTTTTAATTGAACTAGGCCACATGCCCGTGTCAATGGGAACAGAGGGAGGGGGTAGAAACAAAATCAAACTGATCGCAAATGAAATAAGTAAGGAAAGAAATCAATGCATCGTCAAATACAGTATATGCATAAACACACAAAACTAAACAATAAATCTCGCGAACATAATCAACGATCGTTGACCATGTTCGCTTTCTCTCTCCTCTCTCTCTCTCTCTCTCTCTCCTCTCTCTCTCTCTCTCTCACCACACACACACACACACACACACACACACACACACACACACACACACACACACACACCTCAATCACACGCTATCGGTGTGATATTATTAAGGCAACTTTGACGGTGCATGCAGGAACAACGGTTCTAAGTCACATCAGTCTGTCCACATCTGACCTCAAGAGTTTTCGATATGAATGTAGCCACAGCATTACAGATTTTTCCGTTAGCGAGCAGTAACGACATCTTAAAAGCCGATGGTCGTCTATAAAACTTGAAAGGTATGTAACGCTCGCGAATAACTTTGTACTTAGGACATACTATCAGAAAATGGTATTCGGATTCCAACTCACACGGACAAAACGGACAGCACAGTGCTTCACGGGGGACGCTCGAATACCGCAGTTTGTGTGTGTTCAAACAGGATACACCAAGTCTGAACCGTATCAAGTTTTTACGACTGCTCACGTTGTTTACAGTGAATAGATAATTTGGCATTTCCCAAAACTGCTTAAAAGAAAAATAAAAGAGAAATCGGTCCTTAGATTCTATGTGGCTATACCATGCTTGTAAATGACAATCGATTAGCCGACTTTTGAATTTTGAAAGGAAAACTTTTACGTTGGGAACTCCTTGATTTTCCCATACATATCCAAAACCGTAACGATTTAATGTGAGGCAGACTGACGTAACCCAATTGTTTTTACCCCGGCAATGTAAATCATATAACATTTTATACGCTTTTTTGGGAAGACGATTGTCAGGCATATTAACGACATGTATCCAATACTTCACGCATTTAGTATAAATGTTTATATAAAGTGGAAACCTACCAGTTTCTCCATAAACCAAGGCATTAGGCGCTTTTATAGAAACATTCAGGAATCTCTTGAGTGCAAACAAATGTATTTTTTCTATAGCCGAGAGGTTTGCAGTTAAGCCCCATACTTCAGCGCCATAGGCAAGGATTGGCTGGATCTGACAATCAAAAAGTTTGAAGAATAATTTTGGGGCCACACTCTGATATTTCCACAGAAGTTTCAATATAATAATGACCTGATGTTTTGCCCTGGATGCTAAATCCTCAAGGCAATGAGAAAAAGTAAGGCCAGTGGAGAATATAGCACCTAAATATTTATATTGATTAACAATCTCTAGTTGCATACTATCGTAAAACCATTTTTCTTTTGAAGCAATATAACCGCCATTTCTAAACACAATAACTTTTGATTTTTCCAGATTCACTATTAAATCAAGTTTCTTAGCTGTTTTACTCAAAACGTTCAGCTGTGTCTGAAGACCTATGACAGTGGACGCCACGAGCGCCACATCGTCAGCGAACAGCAGAATCAATAGCTCTTTGAAGTCAGGAGATAAAGGAATACCATGCTTACCATACTCTGTAATTTCTTCAGCAAGTTCATTAATAAATAAAGAAAATAAAACCGGGCTACATATTTCTCCTTGCTTTAGACCTTTAGGACACATAAAAATATCAGTTAAGTCTCCCCGTACTTTAACCCTAGCCGTGACAACGGTGTACATACTTTTAATTGCATTGTACATCTTTCCTTTTATACCCTTTTTCTTTAAGACTAACCAAAGTCGATTTCTATCAATCAGGTCGAAAGCCTTTTTAAAATCAATAAAAGCCACGTATAGTTTTTGGTGGTTAGAAAGTTGCTTTTGCACGAGAGACAGGAGTGTAAATATATGGTCAGTGGTACTATAGCCTTTCCTAAAACCAGCCTGTGCATCGTTTATTACACTATTATCCTCGATCCATTTGGTTAAGCGTTTATTCAGAATGTAGCTGTATAATTTAGAACTGATATTTAACAGGGAAATACCTCTATAATTATCAGGGGAATTGATATCACCTTTCTTGTGCTACAGTTGAATAAGAGCTTCACACCATGCAGAGGGAAAGATTCCAGAATCACACACAGAATGGAGGTAGAACGGAGAGAGAGAGCGAGAGAGAGAGAGAGAACGGAGAGAGAGAGAGAGAGAGAATGTCATATATATAATATATATATATATATATATATATATATATATGTTAAACAAAGTAAGCAGTGGAGAAAAACAAGTGCAAGCTTACAAATCCTCCGTCATTACAACAATGACTTGGCAGAAGAGAGAGAGAGAGAGAGAGAGAGAGAGAGAGAGAACATTCTGCGCTAGCAGTGTTTGGAGACTATCGTAGTCCCTCTTGAAAACAACCATTATACAGCCTGCTTAGAGGCCTTTCGTCCGCTGATTAAATCTCATCAGTGAGTCGTTGGGGAAAGCAAGCGCAGGTTGACAATTCTTCCGTCATTACAATAGTGACTTGGCAAAGAGAGAGAGAGAGAGAGAGAGAGAGAGAGAGAGAGAGAGAGAGAGAGCAGGAAAAAATATCTTGCACTAGCAGCATATGGAGACTATGGTAGTCCATCTTGAAAACAACCATTTATATCGCCTGCTCAGAGGCCTTTCGTCCGCTGGTTCAGACTCATCAGGGAGGCACGGCTGATTGTGCCTGTGCTCCCCTGGCATGAAATGGAGATATACTACAGTCTCTGTTTATGTGGAAATATATCACCACCAAGGGCTGAAGAATTCCTTTTGTGCCCCTTTTCCCTTAACCTCAAGTCTCTCAGTTGAAATGATATGGGTTTTTAAAAAAAAAATTTTACCAGGACATGGCTGTGTTGTTTTCTCCGCTCGCTCTCCAGAGATGAGAGATGTAAAGGACCAGGTTTCATAGTTGTACTCCAAAACGGTCGATTGCGCTCAATTCGAGGAAAGTGACTGCTCGTTCCTCGTTTTCAATGTCTTGAATGCCGTTCGTCTTGTCTGAAAAAGGACCAAAGAGGTCCAGACGCGTAGTGACGGCACAGATTTTTTTTTTTTTTTTTTTTTTTTTCGATTTCCACCTTCAGGGACCTTACTTCGATACCGACCGTGGAAGTTGATCGCCATTTCCTCCGTTTCCGAGTGGAGGAGTGAGGTCTGACCAGAAGGAAAACGGCTCTTGGTCGAGCTTGAAGCTGCACCGGAAACGACCTGTGCTCCATGAACGTTCCGGCTTGAATGTTGTGGAAACTCAAGTAGTACTGGTATTTGGGGGTAGTGTGTGTGTGTGTGAGTTGCCATGCTATAGCATGTTGGGTGTTGATCCTGGTGTGAAGGTGTAGTGATTAGGATTTCTGCGCGACAGTAGTGAATCGGACGGGTGCATTTTGTGTATAGGACGGTTGATATCCAAGCCGCGGAGCTAGTTCTTGCACAAGAGCGTGTCCCCGACTGGAAGCGACTGTCGGCAGAGAGCCAGATAGCCAGAGTAGGTAGCTTTGGTGAGTGATGTGATCTGGAATTAGTTTAATTCAGAGAAAGCGTGAACCAGTTGAGGACAAAACAGCATTTGTGAAATATAGTTTGGGACATTTTTAATTGCGAAAAACAACCACTATATTGACCTGTGGATGCGTGGTTAAAGGCCGTCTTGAAGGGAAGATGAATGTTTAGCTAGTTTTGAACAGTCAAGCTACTACGTGTTTTGGGTTTTAGTTTTAGAAACTTCTCTCGTTTGGAGTGTTGGAAGATGGAGACTTGCTGCGTTTAGCAAGAGTAGTTTGGTCAAAAGTGGGGAAAGAGTGAAAAGCTGACAGGATGTTGCCATAAACAGAACGCTATCAGCAGCATATTTTCTGATGCTGTCGACAGCTTAGCTGTGTATCTTTTGCATAATTGTAGAGAGCGTGTGTGTGTGTGTGTGTGCGTGTGTGTGTGTGTGTGCGTGTTAAAATGAGTACAGATATGTTTCCCCTCACAGTGATTTCTCCGAGATTTATTAGCTAGAGAGTAAGACTGGCACTTGTTTCATTTATTACCTAGAGAGTAAGACTGGCACTTGTTTCATACCATGGTGTGTGGGTCTTTTTCCTCGCTTTTTAGGCATAAGAAGGAAAGGCCAATGGTTGGGACATTAGCAGAGTAAAGGAATGGAGTGGGGATGGTGCGTGTGTGTGTGTGTGTGTGTGTGTGTGGTGTGTGGGGGGGGGGGTGGGGGTTGGGGGGGGGGGAGGAAAAGGGGACAGTTTTCTTTCTGTCAAAAATTCAATGGTGATATTTTAAAAATCAGATCGTGGACTCCACTCCGAACGTGTTCTATCAACAGATTTGGAAGTATTAATGTTCCATATTATTTACCATGTTACACACACACACACACACACACACACACACACACACCACACACACACAACAAGATTTTCTTGTAACTCATTTTATTTTCCACTGAACTTGCTTAAATAATTCTCTTCTCACTCATTTTATGTTTTTACTTCGTTGTCTGGTTAAACCTCTCAGCAATAGCGAGTGTTGTTTTGGGTGTGTGATACTATTATATGAGCTTGTTTGTTTGTTTGTGCTGGTGGACTTTCGCCACATGGGTTCCGCCACTTGCATTTTCGCCACATGCTATCTTGCCCCCCCCCCCCCCCCCCCCCCCCCCCCCCCCCGGGATAGGGAATTGGAGGCAGTGGCGATGGTTTTCGGCCGCCTTTTTTTCCACATTGAATCTAATCGTGTTTTTTCCCCCAAGGAAGAAGGTGAGATACTTTTGTCGTGCTTAGTAATATTTCCCCCCACTTCTGAATTTCCTCAGGTTGCAAGCACCCACCTTCCAGCTGTGGTGTGATGGTGGTCGCCCCCTTTTCCGTAACTTGCTAACGCACAAGCATGACTTCGGGTGATGGGAATGGGGGGGGGGGGGGGGGGGGGGTTCTTCTCTTCAGCATGTGTTCTGTGGATTTGGACTTTGGGTGATAGGGGTGGGGTGGGGTTGGGTGGGGTTCTTCTTTTCTACATGTGTACAGTGGATTTTCCATGTCTGACTTCCCCTGAATCGTTCATGTCTTCTACATTTCAGTTCGTGACAAACAGAGAAAGCTTAGCATAGTTTTTCCCGAGGCTTGACAGTGGTTCTGGGGATGAAATGTCGACAACAGTGTCACAGCAGGTTGGGATTACAAGGTAAAACTCACAGGCACTCTCCCCTTTAAGAAGACGTGTTGGTTTGCGAGAAGCGTTTCTTTTGTCCTTGTTTCCACTGGACTGACTTGTCAAAGAAGGCTTTCTCCTACTAAAGGTTCGATTTTTCTATCCCTGGGGTATTTGGTTTTGTCTGGGGATAAGACTGAAAACAGTCTGCAGTTAGCGCACTCCCCCACCCCCAGCACTATATGAAAGCAGGAACGGCAGCATCAGCTTGTGTACCTCATAGTCTGAACTTTTGGACTGCAGGGTAGTCAAAAGATGACCATCGAACTGACAGTTGTAAAATGATGACCATCGCATCGACAGTAGTAAAGTGATGACCACCGAATGGACATGACAGACGCCACTGCGTGACTTGTTCATATGGACACCTCGGGATTTTGAGAGGTAGATGCGGCGAAAATGGCAAGGCAGGCGAAATCGGCATGTGGCCAAATCCCAGCACCATCTGTTGGGTTGCCTGGCGCGGTTTTGCGGTGTTATGATGGGCTGTTGTTAACTCCAGTGACAGTTACGCCATGTTTGAAAACGGGCTGCTGTTCACTCCAGTGGCTTGTATTGTGTGAAAACTACACGGGTACTTTTAAGGTTTCAAGCTGTGCTTCAGTAACCTCGGGTTTGTTTCACTGTTAATGAATTGTTGTTGTTTTTTTTTTTTATAAATCAAGCCAGCAGAAGCTGTGCCTACCTCTTTCCAGTACCCTGAAGTGTGTGTTTCCATACAGGACTATAGAGCGGGCCATTGTCTGTGCAAAAAAAAAAAAAAGATGATGAATGGTAATGATTCGTATGCACTTTTGGCAAAAATTGGTTGCATTGAGGGTGATTGATCAATGTTCGAATTGTCCTTTTTTCTGTATGGTAGGAATTGTTGTGTGTACCAGTTGTGTCAAAGAAACGGTGTCCGAAGATTCGCAAGTTCCTCATCGACACAAATCACGCTGCAGCCAGTAGATGGTCGGCGTTGCAGTTTGGAATCGGAAAAAGTACTTTGGGTTGGTGTACAGTTTATCATCTTTACATGTACAGTTTGGTGTCGTTTCCTGTTCTCATTCAATATTTGAAATTTATCTCAGGAATAACAGCTCAGGTGACAAACTTTGTATCATGATATATATATGTATATCAGTTGTATTCAATACCCATTTTATTTTTCGTCATGGTTATCAACCTTTCAACTTGATACACATTTTTCTTTCTTTTCGGGAATTTTGTGTGCTTGCATATATGTACTGTTTATGGGATCATAATGATTGGTTTTCATTGCGACAGTTTTCGTATCATTTCATGGTTTTTTGTGTGTGTGTGTTTTTGGTTAATGATGATGATGATGATGACGATGACGATGAATGAAAAAAAAATCAATATTCTGCAATAGATCATAACGGGTTCTAGTAGCATTGTTAGATGTAAATGATTTTTTTGGTCTTGTTCCATGGTAATGTGCTTGACTGGTTGCTTGGTAGTATGCATATCGGCTTACTGTCTTCCGCACTGTGCCTTGGCTCTGTAGCAGCTGATGGTTAAATGTTTGTGACGTCCTTGCGGTCCCTTGTTTCAGATTCTCTTCTGAAGGTTGACTGGGAGACGCCCCCAGTGTCCTGGTGATGTCCCCTGTCTGTCTTGGTCACGTCCTCCGTCTTGGTGATGTCCCCTGTTTTTTATATTTATTTATTTTTTTTTTGCGGGGCGGCACTGTCTAGGTGATGTCCCTTGTGCGTTTTCGTGATGTCCCTTGTGCGTTTTCGTGATGTCCCTTGTGCGTTTTCGTGATGTCCCGTTTGTCTTGATGTCGCCTGTATGTCTTTATCTTCCGCTGTTGTTGTTGGGTTGTTTTTTTTCCGGATGGTGTTCCAAGTGTGTCTTGGGAATGACCTTGTACTGTCGTAATGTTCCCTTGCGTGCCTTGATGTCCACCTGTGCGTCATAATGATTCCTTGCGCGTCTTGATGTCCTGTGTGCGCGTGTTCGCTTGTGTCTCTGCTTGTTTCTTGATGTCCTCTGTGTGTGCGTGTGCGTGCGTGTGTGCGTGTGTGTGGTGTGTGTGCGTGTGTGGTGTGTGTGTGTGTTCCCATGTGTCTCTTGATGTTCTCAGTGTGTGGATGTTCCCTTGGGCGTGTCTTGATGTCCTCTGTGTGTTTTTTTGTGACGTTCCCCGTGTGTCTCGGTGATGTCAATGTCCCCTGTACGTCTTCGTGTCCACTTCGTCTTGGTGATATTCCCTGTGTGTCTTCATGTTCTCTCGTGTGCCTTGATGTCCCCTCTGTGTCTGGGTCACTTCCCCTGCGTGTCTTGGTGACGCCCCCTTTACGTCTTGATGATGTCCCCCTGTGTGTATTGATGTTCTCTTGTGTGGGGGGTGGTTGTTTGTTCCCCATTTGTCTTTGTGACGTTCCCTTTTTGTCCTGATGTTCCCCCACTTGCCTTGGCGATGTCCCCCATTTGTCTTCGTGTTATCCCCTGTCTGTCTCGGTCAAGTCCCCCAGTCTGCCTTGGTTAAGTAGTCCCCTGCCCCCTGCGTGGGCGATGCCCCCTGTGTGGGTGATATCCCCTATGTAGGTAATGCCCCCTGTGTGGGCGATGTCCTGGTGATGCCCCTGTGTGGGTGATTTCCCTGTGCATCTTGTGATGCCCCTGTGTGGTGATGTTCCTGTGTGGGTGATGTTCCTGTGCGGATGATACCCCCTGTGTGGGTGATGCCCCCTGTGTGGGTGATTTCCCCTGTGCATCTTGGTGATGCTCCCTCTGTCTGGCATGGTAATGCCCTCGTCAGTGTCGAGGATGCCCCCTTTCTCTTGGTGATGTCTTCTCTTTGTATACTGTTCGCCTCCATTCTGTCCCCTGTCTCTCTTGGCGATGTCCCTTGTAGTGTTTGGATGGTGATGTCCCCTATACACATATGTATGGATGGGTGGTGGTGTCCCTTGTGAATCTTAGCGATGATGTCATCTGTGTCTGGGAGGACGTGTCCTGTTTCTGAGAGTGGATGGTGTGCCCCTGTGTCTCTTGGTGATGCTCTTTGCGTCTGCGTGTTGGCGGCATCCCCTGTACGTACGTCGTGGCGATGACCCGTACCCGTTTCTCACTTCTCGGACTCTCTCTCCCCACCCTCCTCTCGAGCATTTATGTTTCACGTGCTTGGACAGATACATAACCACCTACATATGCCTTCAGACATACAAGTACGCAGGGGAAAAAAAAATTACAAACAAATACACCACACGCATAGCTGCTTTCTTTCATGCCGTTTACCCACACTCACACTCGCATACATATACGTGCGCGTACGCGTACGCGCGCACGATCGGAAGTGGTTAGTGTCTGTTTTTTGCCCCCGAGGGACACGTATCATGGACTTCTATGAGGAGTGGCGTGGTCCGACAAAGCGTATGATGGTGTTACGGCAAGTGTGTCCCGTGGACGTTGTGTGGTCATATTTAGGGGTGTCGGGCTCGGAAACGTTTGTATGAAAGGAATACAGCTCAGGAGATATTGTGTATGTGTGTGCATCTTCTTTCCTTCATAATCTAAGTGTTTGTCAGGTAATCATTTGCTCACTTGATTTTTTTGTTTTGTTTTGTTTTTCTTTCATTTTTTTTTCGTGTCTTGAGGTATACAGTGTATTAATTTGGAATGTACTCAAATGTGAACCGCTTTTTGTATTGAATGCATCTCTAATTCTGAAACGATGTGGTTAATTTTGTTTCTGCCTCCCCCCCCCCCCCCCTCCACTCTCCTCTCTCTCTCATGCTCTTTTGATGGTTCAAGGAGGCACTGTATTTAATTGACCATTAGCGTTCCTTTCGTTGTTTTTCAAACGTCGATTTTTCAGCTTATTTGTGAAATGTTGTCGACATATTTTGTGATGTTGCTACATACCCCCCCCCCCTTCTTTCTTTGTTTTTTTTCCCTCTTCCCCCACCTCCCCAAGAATATCCTAAAGCATGTCTTCTCTCTCTCTCTCCAGCCCTGATGTGGCCCTTTGCGGTCGGCTGGGCTATAAGCAACATTATCTCTCTCTCTCTCTCTCTCCTCTCTCTCTCTCTCTCTCTCTCTCTGACTTGTGCTTATTCCTTTCCCTCAATAAACAACAGTTCGTTCGTTCTTCGCGTATTTTTTTCATCGGTAATATTGTCCAGGAATCACCGTTTCCTTCATCATTTCCGCTTAGATGATTTTTCTCTCATCTTGCCGAGGACAGTCCTAGCTGTAGATGATTTTTTCTCTCATCCTGCCGAGGACAGTCCTAGCTGTAGATGATTTTTTTTCTCTCATCTTGCTGAGGACAGCCCTGGCTGTAGATGATTTTTTTTTCTCTCATCTTGCCGAGGACAGCCCTGGCTGTAGATGATTTTTTTTTCTCTATCTTGCCGAGGACAGTCCTCGCTGCCTTGCGCGTTTTCCTCCCCATCTTGTTGTAGCAGTCGAGGTTGCCATATCCGGGTCCTTTGGGATACCCTACGCAGACATTCCATGATGTAGCTGTGTTCTGCAGAAACACGCTCGCTGTTTTTGCTGTAGTAGTGCCGTGATTCAAAGGACGCTTACCTCGCTCTTTGATGTAGCATTGAAAGAAAGGGGGATTTTACGAGGGGGGGGGGGGGGGGGGGGGGGGGGGGGGGGGGGGGGGGGGGGGGGGGGGTGGGGGCGGGGCAACTGTGCCATTTCTCTTCCGTCTTTCTTTCTTTCTTCCGCGTACACACACACACGCCCCCCCCCCCCCCCCCCCCCACCACACACACACACACACACAATATAAAAGTAGACTTATGATGATGTTTCGCGGTATGCTATTGCGCGGTCTGTGTTGTGTGTGTATGTTCACGAGTTTTGGCCGTTTTTTTTTTTTTTTTTTTTTTTCTGTGTTCGGTAGATGTTGAGCTAGGTGAGGGAGAGCAACAGGTTGGTTGGTCACTTGTCTTGAACCAAGCCCCTCCACCCGATTGCCACTCGTCGTCCATGCCGTCTCGTGGGATAGCGGACAGAGGCAACCAGTTAGTGCGTGCTCTTTATTTGTTGTTGATCTTTGCTCTTAACCCAGTTGTCCATCCTCCTTTGGCGTTGAACTTTGCCCTTCTACCTAGTTGTCCATCTCCGTTTGGCGTTGAGCTTTGCCTCTTACACACTGTTGTCGACAGTTTACTCTACCCGCTTTCCTCGTGCCCTATTCCTCGAACTCTACTCACCCTCTCTCCCAAACACCAACTAACTAACTAACTAACTGTCCCTCTGTCTACTTCATTCACCACTTTGGCTTCACAAGGGGAGTATTGTGCATGTTAATGTCTGTACTGTTTTGTTGGGGTTTTTTTTGTCGCTGAGGAAGGCATTTTGCCGAAAATTTCTTGTCCTGTTTTGTGTCGTGCATTAAAACTGCGTTACTTCACACTTTGTTTTGTGTGCTCTTCTGCTTTTTTGTCGTGTTCCAGTAACGCTGCAGTGTGTTTCATTTGCCGTGTCGACAATTAGTTCAAGGCTTACGATGTCGTCACCGACTGAGCTCAACTCTGCGATCTGTCATGTCTTTGGCGTCCCAAAACGAACTCTATCATCCCATGGTAAACTCGACTCTGCAGTCTGTCACGACTTTGTCATCCCATGGTGACCTCTGCTCTGCAGTCTGTCACGACTTTGTCATCCCATGGTGACCTCTGCTCTGCAGTCTGTCACGACTTTGTCATCCCATGGTGAACTCTGCTCTGCAGTCTGTCACGACTTTGTCATCCCATGGTGAACTCTGCTCTGCAGTCTGTCACGACTTTGTCATCCCATGGTGAACTCTGCTCTGCAGTCTGTCACGACTTTGTCATCCCATGGCGAACTCTGCTCTGCAGTCTGTCAACGACTTTGTCATCCCATGGCGAACTCTGCTCTGCAGTCTGTCACGACTTTGTCATCCCATGGCGAACTCTGCTCTGCATCTGTCAACGACTTTGTCATCCCATGGTGACCTCTGCTCTGCAGTCTGTCACGACTTTGTCATCCCATGGTGACCTCTGCTCTGCAGTCTGTCACGACTTTGTCATCCCATGGTGACCTCTGCTCTGCAGTCTGTCACGACTTTGTCATCCCATGGTGACCTCTGCTCTGCAGTCTGTCATGACTTTGTCATCCCATGGTGAACTCTGCTCTGCAGTCTGTCATGACTTTGTCATCCCATGGCGAACTCTGCTCTGCAGTCTGTCATGACTTTGTCATCCCATGGCGAACTCTGCTCTGCAGTCTGTCATGACTTTGTCATCCCATGGCGAACTCTGCTCTGCAGTCTGTCATGACTTTGTCATCCCATGGCGAACTCTGCTCTGCAGTCTGTCATGACTTTGTCATCCCATGGTGAACTCTGCTCTGCAGTCTGTCATGACTTTGTCATCTCATGGTGAACTCTGCTCTGCAGTCTGTCATGACTTTGTCATCTCATGGCGAACTCTGCTCTGCAGTCTGTCATGACTTTGTCATCTCATGGTGAACTCTGCTCTGCAGTCTGTCATGACTTTGTCATCCCATGGTGAACTCTGCTCTGCAGTCTGTCAGTGAACTCAACTCTGCAGTCTGTCACGACTTTAGGTGCGCATGTCGTGCCCGTGGTAGCCGCTCCAGGAGCCATGTTCCAGCAGGACAATGCCAGGCCTCACACAGCCCGCATTACCTTGGCCTTCCTCAACACCCACAATATCCGCACCCTGCCTTGGCCATCACCAAGTCCAGATCTCAACCCGATAGAACATTTGTGGGACGAACTGGACCGACGCCTCAGAGCAAGAGTCAATGCCCCTGCAACACCTGATGGCCTGTTTGCAGCGCTGCAGGAAGAGTGGAACGCCATCCCAAGGCAGACGATCCAGCACCTGATTGCCCCCATGCCACGCAGGTGCCAGGCTGTGATTCGGGCAAATGGGGGTCATACCCGGTACTGACTTTGAGCGGGGGTTGGGAAGCACGGGAGGAGCCAGGGGAGGGAACTCTGTTCAGTGTGAATAGTCAGACATCATAATGAATAGACATAACAGTAGATTGATGTCTTATTTCTTCTGTGGTTGTAATATTTTGAATGCTAAATGACACACGAAATGAGAACTTTGCATTTGAAAAAACAACAACAAAAAAAAAAAGGTCTTTCACATTATGTATGATCCGTCTTTCTGGGACTGCTTCCTCCTGTGAGCGAGGCTGTGTGGGCTGGTATCCTCTGCACTCCCCATCTCGACATGTCTCGCACAGGATGCTGAAGCCTGAGACCTTTTTCGCAATGGCAGATGCGTCTGGGTCCCCCCCCCCCCCCCCACACACACACACACACTCCCCACCCCTCATTATCTGCGTTACAAACTAGAAGGGCAGTCTGGGTCATGGAGGGCACCGATCCCTGCCAAGTTAGAACTGATCCCGGATCGGTGTCAGGATTCGGATCTCCACAATGCAATGCAAAGGCGGCGTCGTGTCGTGAGGCCACATTCCGTCATTCCATCAAATTTCGCTACAAGCGGTTCCGTGGTCTGCGCGTCGTCTCAGGTGGCAGACAAACACACCGACGGACGCGGAGTTAAAACTTAACTCCCATGTTAAACTGAACAGCGTTAGAGTTGTTCCCCCC
>CM065742.1:31605943-31620943 GCA_033310375.1 Conus canariensis
GAAATAAGGAATACCATTGCTAGTTCTCTAGGAGATAGGAAGGAAAACTTGGGTAGTCTTTTCGGAAGCATGGAACCCTTTATGAGGCTTTTTGGATGTAGCGAAAAGTGTGGTAGTTATCTTGAAGGTGGGGAAAATTTGTATGTGTGTGTGTGGTGTGTTGTTGTTGTTTTTTTTTTTTTTTTTGGGGGGGGGGGGGGGGGGGGGGGGTGGGGGGGGGGGGGGGGGGGGGGGGGGGGGGGGGGGGGGGGGGGGGGGGGGGGGGTTTTAGGTAGTCCTCTCGTGGCAGGGAACCGTCGGTTAAAAGAACCGACCGATCGGTCGATCAGAATCGCGGTCCCTCTTCCGACAGCTCGCCTTGCCCTTGCTGATCGGCGTCTTCAACCGTAATTGTCTCCGACGCCTCTTTTGCCCTCCTCCTGTCTCTTTATTTCTGAAATGTCACTGTTTGGTTGCCATAACTAGATGTAAAGATAGTTGTTTAGTAGACAGCCGCATAAATTCGCGCTTTGTATTCTTGCACTAACAAGATGATTTCATTTTTTTCCCCATTAAAAATATGTTTAAGGAAAAGGTATGTAACCATGAAAGGTGTCCGTTTTTTTCCCTTTGTGTGTGTGTGTTGTGCGTGTGTGTGTGTGTGTGTGTGTGGTGTGTGTGTGTGTGTGGTGTGTGTGTGTGTGCGTGCGTGTGTGTTTTTTTTTTTCTTTTTCCTCCTACAATATATGGGGCAGCGTTCAAACGCTCACTTATTATCCTCCAACTTTTTGAGTTGTGGGGGTTGTCTCCCTTGAATCTTGTGCTCAATCACTTCCTTTTTTTTTTTTTTTTTTTTTTTTTTTGCCTTTACCCGCCGTTTCCTTTGATATTACTTTCGTAGTTGGCTCGGGATCGTAATCAGTACAATTCTCTTCCGTGCACTTTCATTTTTGTCCCCAAGTGGGACGATGTATACTCTTTAACCAGTAACGTTTATTCCTTCATCAATTTCTCTGCGCCTTCTTCCCGTGAAATGTAGTTTTTTTTGGTCTTTTTTTTTTTATTTAACCTCGGGGTAAATGCTCATGAATGTTGAATTTCCCAGCGGCATTGATTTTTTTCCCCTTGCATACGGGGAAAATGTCGCCCAAGTGAAACGTGCTTGACGTCTTTTGTTGTGTCGTGTTTGTGATGTTTTTTTTTGTTGTTTTTTTTTATCCGTTTATTTTTATGCTACACAATATGTTCCCTCTTTGTTCCACGCTGCAATACTGCTGTGTGTGGCGAATGTCTGTGCGTCCGTGTAGGTCTCTGTATACTAGAGGTGCGTGTGTGTGTGTGTGTGTGGCGTGTGTGTGTGTGTGTGTGGTGTGTGTGTGTGTGTTTCCTGTGCTCTCTTGGTGTCCGCGCACTTGTTTGTGCTTCGACCGTGATGCACGTTTTTATATGTCTGGGCATACTTGCGTTGGCTAGGCATGTTAGTGTGTAGTGTTATAAGATGTTTGTTTTGCGCGTCGCTTTGCGCGTTTGCAAACGTCCGTCATCGCTTTGCACGACTGCTTTTCATTGGGTGTGCGTGTAGTACCTGAATAATAAGTTCTACGCCGTTAGTGTGACCTCTGTGTGTGTCGTGCGGCGGGTCAAAGTTTGCTTATTTCTGTTTTGTGTGTCTTTGTACACCCATTTATTTGAATAAGCTTTCAGCGGGTCGGCCTCTGTGTAGCTGTGCGTCTACTTAATGGGTCTGTGTGCACTCTGTGGGTATGTGTATACTCTGTGTGTGTGTGTGGTGTGGTGTGTGTGTGTGTGTGTGTGTGTGTGTGTGTGTGTCTGTGTACTCTGTAGGTATGTGTGTACTCTGTGGGTATGTGTGTGTACTCGTGGTCTTTGTCCTAGCTGAGTGTGCCCACGTATATGCGGGGAATGTTGATGTTGAAAAGAAAGAAAACGATCTACCTCAACGGTTTTTTTTTTTCAATTTTGTTTTTGTTGTTGGACCATGTACTATCCCTGTATTCAAAAATAGCTGCTGTATTCGAAAGATTCTGTCTGCTACCGTGGAGGAACTTTTTTTTTTTTTTTTTTTTTTTTGTATCTTGCATTTCTTCAGTGATTGACGTTATCAAGACCCAGGTTGTCAGTTATTCAGAATCCTGTTACCTCCACCCCAACTCTCTCCATCCCTCTGTTCAGCTTTTCCCGTCTCTCCTTCCCCTTCACCCTTCCTTTCCGACCTTTCCTCCGCCCTCCCCCCCCCCCCCTTCCGTCCTCTCCCCCCCCCCGCCACCCCCTCCCCTAGACAGGCGTTTCACCACCTCCTCACTCTTCCCCCATATACGTTGTTCTGGCAGGAATTGATCACATCACATTCCTCACAGATAGCGTCGGCTTCGTTTGCTTGCTCCTCTCTCTCGCTCTCTCTCTCCTCTCTCTCTCTCTCTCTCTCTCTCTCTCTCACACACACACACACACACACACACACACACACACACAACACACACACACACTCACACACACACTCACTCTGATTTGCTAGTTACCTTAGAACCAGCCTACGTTGGTTCATGTCAAATCGGGTAGCTCATCCGCTGATGGAAACGAACGACGTCAGCGGTAGATTGTTCCTGTGATACCACCTTTTGAGTGGCGACATTCGTTTCAGACTACCTCCCTCCCCTCTTCCCGTCCCCCCCCCCCCCCCCCCCCCCCCCCCCCCTTACCCAACACCACCGCTCCCGTTTCAAATTTTCCGTTGAAAACTTTGGACATAGGATGTCTCGAACCCGCTGAAAGCGTCAATGGTTTGCGCTTAAAAAGTTGAAGCGCCTTCGAAGTTTAGTTATGGTTTAAATTGTTTCCCCATTGCTACGTCAGCGACTTCAGACACAGCATTCTCTTCTCTCTCTCTCTCTCTCTCTCTCTCTCTCTCTCTCTCCTCTCTCTCTCTCTCTCTCTATCCCCGATAGGCTTTTTCTTCACTGCCTTGCGACTGTTATTTTTGCAGCAGAAGTTTTTTTGTTTTTTAGCTCATGTGTGTTACACATGCGACATGCATGCTCCTTTGTCAGTGCCCCACCCCGTCCCTCCAATATTCTTTAAACCTAAATACCTCCACGCCCACCTCCACCGACACCCCTCCCCTTCGCGTCTTGTTAGACTACCCAAGGACAGTCGGGAAGGAGATGTCGGAGGTGGCTTTGTGTCTTTTTTTTTTTTTTAATGAATGCGAAAAGCAGCTGATTGTCTCACTGAGAGACCTCCTCTCTCTCTCTCTCTCTCTCTCTCTCTCTCTCTCTCTCTCTCTCGCTCGCTTTTAAATAGATATAGTATGATTTTTTTTTTGTCCACAATTCGTCAGGAGACTTAGGAATATTGTGTCATTTAGGCAGATGTATAGTGTTGCTGACAAGTATAGTCAGAAGGGTATTTTTAAGTGAAAAATGTCATTTTCTATGAAAATAAAGGAGAGAAAAAAAATTTGATGGGATGTGGTTTCTCTCTCTCTCTCTCATCTCTCTCTCTCTCTCTCTCTCTCTCTCTCTTTCCGTTCTACCTCCACTCTCTCTCTCGCTCTCTCTCTCCGTTCTACCTCCATTCTTCTCTCTCTCTCTCTCTCTCTCCTCTCTCTCTCTCTCTCTCTCTCTCTCTGTGTGTGTGTGTGTGTGTGTGTGTAAGGTAAAGTAATATTGTTTCTAGCCCAGCCGACGGCAAAGGCCCGCGTTGATGTCAACTCACGAATCATTCATTCACACAACCCATTAAAATATACCCAAAAAGCTCACCGAAAATTTTGTGAAAATCTTTCTTCGTAAAATCTTAGATAAGATATAAAATGTTATTCTCCTTCAGAAATTCAAAGGTCACATCAGGTGGGACATCTCTTAACAAGGTAAGGTAAAGTAATGTTGCTTATAGCCCAGCCGATCGCAAAGACCCATATCAGGGCTGTCACCGCGTTCAAGTCAACACACAAGCCATCAAAAAAGAAAAAAAAATATTCATACAACCCTTTAAAATATACACCTAAAAACACACACACCAGAACCTTCATTAAAATTCTTTCTTCTTTAAAACCTTAGATCAGATGAAAAGATATTACCCCCCCCCCCCCCCCCCCCCCCTCCAGAAATTCAAAGATCACATCAAGTGGGACATCTCAGAACAAGGTTTTCATGGAGTCTACTGTAAAATGTTTATGTCTCACATCATGCAAGTCCCAACACTCTATAAGAATATGTTTCACTGTGAGTGGTACGTGACATGGAATGCACCACGGAGCTTCTTCACCTTTTAAAAGATAAGAATGGATGTAAAACGAGTGGCCTGCATGCTAACGGCACAAGACTGTTTCTTCTCCACGGCCGCCTCGGGAACATGGTAAAAACTCTTACAGGTTTGGACGGATTTTGAATAGTTTGTTAGATTTGGAACAGTCAGCGAAAATACTTCTGAATGATGGAAACTTCAAACACAGTCCATTGAAAAACAACCTATACGCCAAGGAGCTGGTGGGATCTTTACAATACGAGGCTAAATCAAACTGGATTTCCAGAGTTAAGAAAGTCCATGGTGGGTCATCGGGAAACTTGCATCAATTACAAACTACTCCAGGGTCTGTATCTGCTTTGTTCCAAGTGGGGAAGAAGAAGAATTCCCAAGGGTGGAATGGAACTGGGGTGGTCATCGAATTTCTTTTGGAACTTGGGGTCAAAAACACAGTCATAAGCAGGGTTTGGAGGTTCAGAAGAGAGATTCAAACAGCAGTTCAATGTAAGTTTCAGCCGACAGTTCGAGAGTTAAGGTAAAGTAAAGTACTGTTGCTTATAGCCCAGCCGACCGCAAAGGGCCATATCCGGGCTGTCACCGTCTTGAAGTTAAAAAGAAAAGAAAAACTCACACACAAACCTTTAAATATACCTAAAAACACACCGAACATTTTGTAAAAAAAAAAAAAAATCGTTCGTCTGTAACATCTTAGATCTGATTAAAAATGATCTCTTTCAGAGATTCAAAGATCACATCAGGTGGACATCTGTGAACAAGGTTATTATGGAGTCTGCTGTAAAATGCTGATGTCTCAGATCATGCAAATTCCAACGCTCTAAAAGAATATGTGGTACATGAAATGGAATGCACCACGGAGCTCCTTCACACTTTACAAGAAACGAATGTGTTAAAAACGAATGGCGTGTGTGCTCCCGGCATAAAACTGATTCTTCTTTGCGACCACCAGAGGTAGATGAGAGGAACTCTTTTAGGTTTGGACGGATCTGGAAAAGTTTGTTATCCGTCTGTGTATTCCAGTCCTCCTGCCAGAGGTCTGTGATAGAAGCAGTGAGTAGGTTTAGAATCTGAGTCGGGTACAGATATGTTGAACAGTTCCTTCGTTGTGGCATTCCTGGCCCAGCGATCAGCCATTTCGTTTCCCCGAATGGCCCAGCGATCAGCCATTTCATTTCCCCGAATGGCCCAGCGATCAGCCATTTCATTTCCACGAATGGCCCAGCGATCAGCCATTTCATTTCCCCGAATGCCAACAGACCAAAGCTAGAACAATGCTGTGACCTTCCGCTTTCAAACTGGCAAAAGGTGTTTTTAAAAAGTTTGGTAGTTCAGGATAATGGAGGTTACGGCCAACTATGGCCTCCAAAGCTGACAGCGAATCAGACAAAATCAGAAAGTCCTTGTTTGTAGATTGAGAAATTATCTTCAGAGCTAGAACCAAAGCTGTAAGTTCAGCAGAATATAGAGAAGAAAAAGCTGGCTAGTTGGTGAGCGACAGCCGTGTCGAGAGGACGTGTTGTTGTTTGCTCGTGTTAACCGACGGTGAGTTGTTATCGCGCGTTCTTTGGGACTTAGTGTTCTTTTTCTCTGTAGCATCTGTCTGGATCTTTCTTTCGGACTTTTTTTTTTTTTTTCTGCAGTTGTTTCTGTTTTAGTCTCTTTTCACCCGACTTGCTGCATACAACTAGCTTTATACAGGAGGTGATAGAAAGTTGGAGGAAAAAAAAAAAGAAAAAAAAAAGGTAATGGCAGTGAGAGTGACGCCGGTGTTTGTGAAGGCTAAAGACATGCCAGTAACAGACAGCAAGGAGCCCCTCTCTGTATTAGAGGTATGTCTAGCAGCTGAGAGGATTGCTGGCCAAGGATCGGTAGTGGGAGCCCAGCAGATCGGGGGTTTATGGCGCATATACCTGGCCACCAAAGAGGCAAGATCCCAGCTGCTGATCCAAGGAATGCGGGTAAGAGGTGTTGTGGTACAGCTTTTGAACACAAATCCGTTTATCCTGAGGGATGATACTGGGGAAGAAAAACCCTCAACGAAAGTTTTCATTGATCAGGTACCACTATCGGTGGCAGACAGTGAAATCAAACATGTGTTACTGAAAGCAGGTTGTGAGCTCCGATCCAACATCCAAAGTGAAAGAGCTAGAGACAAAGATGATAAACTGACACGTTTTCTAACAGGACGAAGATTCCTATTCATAACAGTGCCAAAAGTTCCGCTTGACACCGCCATAAAAGTCAGTGTTTTCATTGCCAAAGTGTACCATAAGGAACAAAAAATGCAACGCAAAAATGCTGTCTGTTCAAAGTGCCTAGAACAAAATCATCATGTTTCAGTGTGCACAAATGATGTGGTGTGTCGGGCATGCAGAAAGCCTGGGCACAATAAGGGAGAACCACAATGCCAGATGATTAGCACAGAAAATGAGCGGAGTGAGTTTGAGAGTGAGGGGGAAGGTGAAATTGGAGAGAGGGAGGAGGAGACAGGCGAAAATGATGAAATGAGGGAGGAGCGAAAGGAGCAGGTCGACAATGTGCAGAAGGGGGAGGGGACTGAGAAGGAGAAGAAGGACCACAGAGGACGATCTCCTATGCGACGGTGGAGCTGGGAGTCGGAGTGGGACAGAAGAGTCCTACTCGTCACCGCTCGGAGACACCCAGTAAGCGGCCCAGAGCCCCATCTTCAGAAGACAATCCGGAGGGGGAGGGAGGCAACCGGGTCAAGAAGGCGGGTAAGACTGATTGTCGCCGAAGCCCAGGGAACTCAGGGAGGGGTAGACGCAAGTAATACCCGAATTGACAAGGACTGACCTTTCCGACTTCGAACCTGGCTATGAATAACGATTTCCTTTTGGTTAATGGACAAATGATTTCCTTTGTGTGATATATGTTATAACATAAAAACGCTGTGTATATGGACAAAATTAAAGTAACATCATTAAATTGTAGGGGGTTAAAAAATAAAGTAAAAAGATTATCAATATTTCGATATTTAAAAAGCAAAAAGATAGACATTACGTGCTTACAAGAATCACACATCACTGACAAAGATTTACCACAATGGGAAAAGGAATGGGGAGGACAAATATATCATTACCAGGGAACAAACAGGAGCAAGGGAACAGCGATCTTGATAAGTAAATACTTGAATGGGGAGATAAAGTTAAAAACAGCAGAAGATAGAATCCTTATCATCTCTGTGAGACATGAAAAATTTAGTTTTAACTTAGCAGATGTTTATGTTCCTAATAACCTTGTAGAAAAAATAGCTTTCTCTGATGAACTATACTACAAATGTAACGATTTCTCTGATAATTTGATTCTGCTTGGAGACTTAACTGTGTTCTCCACAGTGGAAACGATGTAATATCTGGAAATCCTCACCGTGAAAACGAAGTTAAAGAATTTAACAAACTAGTAAGGAAGCTAGAATTAACTGATGTATGGAGAAGGCTCCATATTAACGAGAAGGATTATACATGGAGTAGAAATGATCCATTTATAGCGCGTCGCCTCGACTATTGTTTTTTGTCGGAGAGCATGATAGAGTACTGTGAAACATGTGAACACATAACTATACCTAACTCGGACCATAAGGCAGTATCTATTGAACTGAATTAAAGAGAATTTGTGCAAGGACCCGGATACTGGAAAATGAACAACAGTTATTAACAAACAAGGTATTTGTGCAAAAGATGAACATGCTGCTCGATACTTTCTTAAATAATGAAGTTTATGAAGATATGTCTAACAGACAAATGGGAAAACTGTAAGGTTGAGATTCGATCTTTGTGTACAGAATTTGGAAAAAAATTAGCTACTCAAAGGAAAAATGAGTATCAAGACACATATATGAAAATCATAGAAACAGAGAAGGAAATAATAGATAATCCAGGAAAGAAAGATGTTCAGTCCAAGCTCTTACATTTAAAGCAAAAACTTGAAATAGAGCAGATACATGAAGCAAAAGGAGCGCAGATTAGGTCCAGAATAAAATGGATAGAGGAAGGAGAGCGCAATACTAAATACTTCTGTAGCTTAGAAAAGGATAGGGGAAAGAAAAAATCTTAACTAGGCTTCAAAAAGTAACAGAAGAAGTTATAACTGAGCAGGGCAGCATTATGCAAGAGCTTACATCTTTTTATAAATCCCTTTACAGTCAAAAAACAGCAACAGATAATGTTGTTGAAGAAGTTAATATGTTCATTGAAAATGAACAGTTTCCACGACTAAGTGAAGAAGACGCAACCAAATGTGAAGGCATAATCACTTTAAACGAAACTACTAATGCATTAAAGAAGTTAAAAAAAATGGCTCAGCTCCAGGATGTGACGGCATAACAATAGAATTCTTAAAATTCTTTTGGGGGAAACTAGGCAATATGATTACTAATTCGTTTGCAGAATCTTTTCAGAAAGGGGAGCTATCATATACACAAAAAAGAGGAATAATAACGCTGTTACATAAAGGAAAGGATTTAGAAAGAGAAATTAACAAACTGGCGACCCATAACACTTACTAATTGTGATTATAAGATATTAGCAAAAGTATTAGCAGAAAGACTTTGTAATGTAAGACATAAGATAGTTGGTGAAGATCAGGCGGGGTACATTAGAGGGAGAAATATTTCAACAATAATAAGATCTATTGACGATGCGATTAACTACCTTAATATAACTAAAAAGCAGGGTATCTTCTAGCAATTGACTATTTACAAAGCATTTGACTCAATATCAAAAACATTTTTGTATCAGGCATTGGAAGTCTTTGGATTCGGAGCAGACTTTAGAAAATGGGTATATGTCTTAAACAATGGGACCGTTAGCTCTATTAGTAATGGAGGATGGATTTCTGAGCCATTTGATGTGTTATGTGGCATTCGACAAGGATGCCCCTTTTCCCCACTGGCTTTTGTATTAGCAGTGGAACTTCTCGCTATCAAAATAAGAAATAGCAGTATAGAAGGAATAAAGTTACCTATGACATCTCAGACTGATCCAATGTACTTGAAAATAAAACAGTTTGCTGATGACACGACTCTGTTTTTGAAACATGCGCAAGATATGCATACATCGGTTGAAATACTTGCCAGGTTTGAAAGATTTTCTGGGCTTAAAATGAATACACAAAAAAACAAAAGCTTTAAGAATAGGGCAACATGGCAATGAAAACATCCCATTTACTATAGTTACTAAGATAAAAATACTGGGTATATACTTTGAAGCACATAGATTAGCAAAAGAAATTGAAGACAACTGGACACACAGGTTAGAGCACGTAAATAGAATGATAAGGGATTGGAGCAAACGAGACCTAAGTATTTTTGGTAAGATGGTAGTGATTAAAAGTTTTCTTATTAGTCAGTTTACATATGTAATGCAATCCATCAGTATTCCAAGCAACATTTTAAGTAAAATTAATACTATCTTATATAAATTCTTATGGCAGAAAAAACAAAACAGAAAAGCATTTGAAAAAGTAAAAAGAAAAATAATGGAAGCTGAAGTAGAGGAAGGAGGTATTATAATGATTAACATGATTGACCAGCAAAAATACTTGAATCTACAATGGGCTGGAAAACTATTTGAAGTCACTGATAATCAAAACTGGGGGTATATTCCAAAATGGCATATTGAAAAACTGGCAAAGTATGGCAGTATTTTCTACATCAATTGTAAAGCACGTGAAGTAAAAGGATTAGATGAAATAGATAATGCCTTTTGGAAAGAAGTTATTCGTAGTTATCTAGAAAGCAAATCCGTTACTTCTTTATCAGAAGTAACAAGTGACAATTTCCACAGTCACTACTTTTTAACAATGCATTGATCACCCACAGAAGCAAAACACTGCTCTTTAAAGCATGGCAAGAGAAAAGAATTACTCATGTAGATGTTATTCACCAAGATGAAAATCGACTATTAACCATAGAGGAAATCCAGAATATACTGGGTCCAAATAAACCAAACACTATCATCGAATACAACCTGTTAGTCAATGCTTTTCCAAAACCATGGCTCCGGTGGGTCCAAAGAGGGGAAAGAGAGGGAAACACATGTGCATGCAGAGCAAGTCAACACAACACTAAACCAAAAGCTATAAAGAAAATAATAGCACAATCCAGAGAGCCAGTGATACCTTGTGCATCTCAGTTTTGGTTAAGAAAATTTGGAATGAATATAGATAAAGAAATTTGGGTCAGAGCTAAAGAAGTAACAAAGGAAACCCGACTAAGAGTTCTTCAGTGGAAAATATTACATAATATTTACCCAACAAACATTCTTTTAAATAAAATGAAAGTAAAAGAAAACAACAAATGTTCCTATTGTAGAAATACAGTGGATTTTGTGGACATTTCTATTGGGAATGTCCTACAGTGTGTTCACTATGGAATTATGTTGAAGAAACCATATATAACAAAATAAATGTACAAATAAAACTAAGAGTTACGGATGTATTGTTTGGGATAGCAAGAGCTAGATATTCATTGCAAAAATACAAATATATAAATCACCTTATACTGATTGGTAAAATGTGTATAAGTATTTATAAAAAAAAACTGATTCAGCTATAGCATTGCGGCTCATTTTTGACAGAGATTAATATGAGAGAACTTTCAGTTTAAAGAAAACAAAACACACACACACACACACACACACACACACACACACACACACACACACATATATATATATATATATATATATATATATATATATATATATATACACATATACAATATGGGAACAATTTAACAATCTGACTGAATATGATGGAATATGATAGAAAATAATTGGAAGAAAATGACATCATACTAAAAGGAGGATGAAATTTATGTTAATACTTTATGTGTAACATTGATTACATTGATTTATACTCCGCAAGGACGTGTACATAGTTAACAGAAATTATGTTGATTTATTATTTGCGGCAGAGTGCCCAATTTTGACCTGAATATTTGGACTAAGCTGATAGACACGTATCTGTACATATGTATTCACATAAACAAAATTCATGCGTAAACAGACAAGCATGAGCAAAAACAAGATATGAATGTACAAGGGGAGTGTCACAAGCAAGTAAAACATGAACTATATAGACTAGGTAAAAAATACCAGGCATATAACTGTGTAACAAATCGCCATCAAAGAGAAACAAGCATGTCCATCGATTAAGAATAAACACACAGACTTGGGGCTGAGCAGAAAAAGGGGAGGGGGGGGGGGGGGGGGGAGAAAAAGGATAGAAACTCTCTCCATGTCTCCCTCTCTCCATCTGTCTGTATATCTTTCTCTCGCCTCCTCTCTCTCTCTCTCTCTCCCTCCTCTCTCTCTCTCTCTCTCTCCTCTCTCATTATACTGATTGACTCGCTCAGAGATTTCCTCGTGCCTTGTAGTCTTCTCTCTCTCTCTCTCTCTCTCTCTCTCTCTCTCCTTCCTCTCTCTCTCTCTCTCTCTTCTCTCTTTCCTTTTCTCTTTTCACTATAAGGATATCCTTCCAGGGGAATAGGCCAGTTTGCGAGACGAGTTGTATGATTTCTTTACATCTCTCTCTCTCTCTCTCTCTCCTCTCTCTCTCTCTCTCTCTCTCTCTCTCTCTCTCTCTCGTTCCCTTCGCTCTCTCTTTCTAGCTCTCTGTCTCGCTCTCTTTGTTTTTTGTTCCTCCCTTTCTAGCTCTCTGTCTCGCTCTCTTCTTTGTTTTTTGTTCCTCCCTTCTCTCCTTCCCGCACATCTGGTATCATCCTTGCATAGTTATTTTAGTGTTTCGTTTCAAGGATGGTTCCCGGAAGATATCCGGGCCTTTTTTTTTCTTTTTTTTTTTTAATCTTTTCTTTTTTTCCTATAACCTTTGTATCTGTCTGTTACACGCAGTGTGAAAGTGTCATAACACTAAACACTACACAAAACCAAACCCAGACGCGCTGTAACAAAAGCCAAAACATTAAAATCAGCAAAATGGTGTACATTAATAGCAATAAAACATACAGACTGCATGGTGCGTGAGAGTTGAAGGGTACAAAAAAAAAAAAAAAAAAAAAAGGAGAAAAAAGAAAGAAAAAAAAGGACCGCCTTAAAAAAAAAAAAAGCCAAAAATAAAGAACATTAAAAAAAATCAAGCAAATAAAAAAAAGAAAAGGAAAAAATAAAAGGAAAAAAAAAATTGGTAAAGGCGGGGGTGGTGGAGGAAAAAAATAAATAAATAAAAAAAAATTTAAAAAAAAGAGAAGAAGCTGACGGAATATGCTTTGATGATATTTGAGAAGAAACACTTGGGCAATAGGCTGCACTAGCGACTCCCATCTTCGGACTTTGACCCATCTGTAAACTGAAACATTTTCTGAAAGGATGCAAATTTTGTGCAGAGATCGGCAAACAATGCCTTGTATGCCTGGGAGCTGGTGGATTCTTTGCAAAAAGCAGCAAGATCAAAGCGGATTTCTGGTGTGAAAAAGGTCCATGAAGGCTTATCTGGAAATTTGGAGAAGTCAGACACAGCTCCTAGATCAAGACCTGCATTCTGCGCATGGGCTGCAAACGAAGTCCAAACGGAGGAATACAGTTGGGATTTCCTTCAAATTTACTTTGAAACCGAGGACTAAAAACAGTCATAAGCAGTTGTCATGTGCAAAGGATGTGTGAAGGTGTCGTGTGCACATGTTGTTTGTGTATATCAACAGTCTTAAGATTGAACGTCAGCGGTACTGGGGTACTGAGAGAAAAAAGATCATGTGATTGTACGGCGTCTTTTTGTTGGATAGTGGCCCGGGGTGAGTACTGCTTGGGAGCGCTGCGCGCGTTATTTAACTTAGCTAGAAAATGTTATAATCACTTGCCCTACACCAGCCGGGGGAGTTGCATGTCTGTTTATTTCGGCGATTGAAGACCGATGCAAGGCTGATGCATCGTTGAGGTATTTTTGTCATTAATGTTTAACTAGCAGAGAAGTGAAATCTTTGGAGAAAAATTAAAGAAAACATTTGTATTCAAAAGAAAAGAAAAGAATAAGAACCAGTGTGGTTACACCTGTAACATTTCTGTATAAAAGAATGGTGAAAAGAAAGAGGAAAAGTAATATTTAAAGTAAAAACTTATAAGAAAAGGTTACTGTTTACAGCTTCATGTTGAAGTGAGTCTCCTTAGTTATTGTAGAATTGCACGTGGTTCCGAGTGTGTTGACAGGTTGCCTGTCTCGCCGGGCCACGGGTGGCCGTGTTTGAAGGTGGTGGAGGTGCCGGACCTGACCCCAGCCTGGGACGGGTGGCGGACCTCGCCCGCAGTATCCATCCTGGCAGAGGAGGATTCCAGCCAGGCAGCGCCCCTTTGGGCCAGAGAGGGCTGTCTGGTATCGGTAACGGAAGTCGATAATCCATGTTGATGAAGAATGACTGGCGCATTTCCAATGTGGATGAAGAATGACTCTGGCGCATTCCCCCATAATGTTATGACTCAACGGTTTAACCTCAACTGTTGTGAAATGTGACGTGATTGATCGCCTGTGTTGAGGTTATAAGCTAATAGTATGTAATATAAATACGGTGATGATGGATAGATGTTTTATGAACGTTGCAATTGAAGGGGAAACAGTACCGGGTGTTACCTCCTTGGTGGAGAGGAGGTGTGTTTGTATTTATTTTGTGTTGCCTCCCATTGGAGAGGAGGTGTGGATAAGTTGATTTGAGCATTGTATGTATTAATTATATTTGTTCTCCCGTAGGAGGAGGGGAAGGAAAAAAAACAACTTTTCGGTGTTGTGTATTTATTTGACGCGCCTTGTTTGAAAGGAGTGATTGCGCGCGTTTGCGGAGTTTGCTTTGGCGGTGGTGCGTGCGTGTGTGGCACGACTCCGGGAAGCATGACAGCGGTGTTTTCCAGTTTAGAGAACAATCTAAGATAGCAATGTAAGGATAGTTTCAGCCAGCGGTTGGATAATGAGGGTTCACCTGCCTCTGCATACAGGCTGTGCACGGGGGTGGTGTGGAGTGCTCCAAATACAGAGACAGAAGCTCTTGATGATGAATATGATCAAGCGTTTCCGATAACAGGGTATCGCAGAGCTGTACACAACACACAGTTTAGAACAGACCAAGGTTCTATAGAGGTGCAGAAAAGTTTTTTTTTTTTAACAGCACCCCAGTCAGTGTGTGCTACGACCCGCAGAATGTTCAGAGTTTTCTGACAAGAAGTTGTTTTTTTTTAGTTTTAAATGTGACTACGGAAGTTGAGCTTTTGGTCGAAATTGACTCCTAGAAATTTGGCCTCTTTTACTGCTGGAACGGGAGATTTCCCCCCCTTGGATTTCAGGATCAGCAAAGAACTGTCGATAATTATGAAAGTGAATGCACTGTGTCTTAGTAGCAGAAAAGGTAAAGCCATTTTCTTCTGCCCAAAGATGTATTTTATCTACACAAAGCTGGAGCCTGCACTGAACACTTGCGTAAGGTAAGGTAATGTTGCTTATATCCCCGCCCACTCCAAAGGGCCATATCAGGGCTGTCACCAGGCTGAAGTCAACTCACAAGTCATTATTAAAGGCAACAACAACAACAACAACAACAACAACAACAACAACAACCCTCACTCACACAACCCTTTAGAATACAAACACACTGGAAATTTTGTTAACAAAAATATTTCATTCATAAAATCTGAGATCAGATGAAAAATATTAATCTCCCTCAGAAATTCAAAGATCACATCAGGTGGGACATCCCTGAACAAGGTTTTCAAGGAGTCTGCT
>CM065742.1:31625943-31633443 GCA_033310375.1 Conus canariensis
GGCAGCCGTCGAAAGGAAGGTCCCGTCCACACTCCAAAGACGACCTCCCAGCCCACCCTGGGTAAACAGCCGTACAAAAAGAAACCTCTGAAGGGAGAACATGACACACAGACACGGGAACCACTGAAGAGAGAAGAGGACACACAGACAGGGGAACCCCTAAAGGAGGTAAGGTAAGGTAAGGTAATGTTGCTTATAGCCCAGCCGACCGCAAAGGGCCATATCAGGGCTGTCACCACGTTAAAATCAACTCAAGTCATCAAAAAAACAAAAACAAAAAAACAAAAAAAAAACTAAAAAAACTTTCACACATCGCTTTAAAATACATCGTCTACCCGTAAAGGAAAAACAGGACACACAGACAGGGGGAACCCATGTAGAGAGAACAGGACACACAGACAGGGGGAACCTACGTAGAGAGAAGAGGACACACAGACAGGGGGAACCTACGTAGAGAGAAGAGGACACACAGACAGGGGGAACCTACGTAGAGAGAAGAGGACACACAGACAGGGGGAACCACTGAAGAGAGAAGAGGACGCACAGACAGGGGGAACCCCTGAAGAGAGAAGAGGACACACAGACAGGGGAAACCCCTGAAGAGAGAAGAGGACACACAGACGGGGGAACCCCTGAAGAGAGAAGAGGACACACAGACAGGGGAAACCCTGAAGAGAGAAGAGGACACACAGACAGGGGAAACCCCTGAAGAGAGAAGAGGACACACAGACGGGGGGAACTCCTGAAGAGAGAAGAGGACGCACAGACAGGGAAACCCCTGAAGAGAGAAGAGGACACACAGACAGGGGAAACCCCTGAAGAGAGAAGAGGACACACTGACAGGGGAAACCCCTGAAGAGAGAAGAGGACGCACAGACAGGGGAAACCCATGGAGAGAGAAGAGGACGCACAGACAGGGGAAACCCATGAAGAGAGAAGAGGACGCACAGAGAGAGGAAACCCCTGAAGAGAGAAGAGGACACACAGACAGGGGAAACCCATGGAGAGAGAAGAGGACACACAGACAGGGGAAACCCCTGAAGAGAAAGAGGACACAGAGACAGGGGAAACCCATGGACAGAGAAGAGGACGCACAGACAGGGGAAACCCTGAAGAGAGAAGAGGACGCACAGACAGGGGAAACCCATGGAGAGAGAAGAGGACGCACAGACAGGGGAAACCCCTGAAGAGAGAAGAGGACGCAGAGACAGGGGAAACCCCTGAAGAGAAGAGGACGCACAGACAGGGGAAACCCCGGAAAAGAGAAGAAGACGCACAGATAGGGGAAACCCCTGAAGAGAGAAGAGGACACACAGACAGGGGAAACCCATGAAGAGAGAAGAGGACACACAGACAGGGGAAACCCATGAAGAGAGAAGAGGACACACAGACAGGGGAAACCCCTGAAGAGTTAAGAGGACACACACACAGGGGAAACCCCTGAAGAGAGAAGAGGTCGCACAGACAGGGGAAACTCCTGAAGAGAGAAGAGGACACACAGACAGGGGAATCCCTGAAGAGAGAAGAGGACGCACAGACAGGGGAAACCCATGGAGAGAGAACAGAATACACAGACAGGGGGAACCCATGGAGAGAGAACAGAATACACAGACAGGGGGAACCCATGGAGAGAGAAGAGGACGCACAGACAGGGGAAACCCCTGAAGAGAGGACGCACAGACAGGGGAACCCCTGAAGAGAGGACGCACAGACAGGGGAAACCCCTGAAGAGAGAAGAGGACGCACAGACAGGGGAAACCCCAAAAGAGGGAAGAGGACGCACAGACAGCGGAAACCCCTGAAGAGAGAAAAGGACTCACAGACAGCGGAAACCCTTGAAAAGAGACGAGGACGCACAGACAGGGGAACCCCTGAAGAGAGGACGCACAGACAGGGAAAACCCCTGAAGAGAGGACGCACAGACAGGGGAAACCCCAGAAGAGAGAAGAGGACCCACAGACAGGGGAAACCCCTGAAGAGAGAAGAGGACGCACAGACAGGGGAAACCCTGAAGAGATGACGCACAGACAGGGGAAACCCATGAAGAGAGGACGCACAGACAGGGGAACCCCTGAAAAGAGAAGAGGACGCACAGACAGGGGAAACCCCTGAAGAGAGAAGAGGACGCACAGACAGGGGAAACCCCTGAAGAGAGGGCGCACACACAGGGGAAACCCTGAAGAGAGAAGAGGACGCACCGACAGGGGAAACCCTGAAGAGAGAAGAGGACGCACAGACTGGGAAATCCTCTGAAGAGAGAAAAGTACGCACAGGCAGGGGGAACCCATGGAGAGAGAAGAGGACACACAGACAGGGGAAACCCATGAAGAGAGAAGAGGACGCACAGACAGGGGAAATCCCTGAAGAGAGAAGAGGACACACAGACAGGGGAAACCCCTGAAGAGAGAAGAGGACACACAGACAGGGGAAACCCCTGAAGAGAGAAAAGGACACACAGACAGGGGAAACCCCTGAAGAGAGAAGAGAACACACAGACGGGGGAAACTCCTGAAGAGAGAAGAGGACGCACAGACAGGGGGAACCCCTGAAGAGAGAAGAGAACACACAGTCGGGGGAAACCCCTGAAGAGAGAAAAGGACACACAGACAGGGGAAACCCCTGAAGAGAGAAGAGAACACACAGACTGGGGAAACCCCTGAAGAGAGAAGAGGACGCACAGACAGGGGAAACCCCTGAAGAGAGAAGGGAACACACAGACGGGGGAAACCCCTGAAGAGAGAAGAGGACGCACAGACAGGGGAAACCCATGGCGAGAGAGAAGAGGACGCACAGACAGGGGAAACCCCTGAAGAGAGAAGAGGACACACAGACAGGGGAAACCCCTGAAGAGAGAAAAGGACACACAGACAGGGGAAACCCCTGAAGAGAGAAGAGGTCGCACCGACAGGGGGAACCCATGGAGAGAGAAGAGGACACACAGACAGGGAAAACCCATGGGGAGAGAAGAGGACACACAGGGGAAACCCATGGGGAGAGACGAGGACACACAGACAGGGAAAACCCATGGAGAGAGAAGAGGTCGCACCGACAGGGGGAACCCATGGAGAGAGAAGAGGACACACAGACAGGGGAAACCCCTGAAGAGAGAAGAGGACGCACAGACAGGGGAAACCCCTGAAGAGAGAAGAGGACGCACAGACAGGGGAAACCCCTAAAGAGAGACGAGGACACACGGACAGGGGAACCCCTGAAGAGAGAAGAGGACGCACAGAGAGGGGAAACCCCTGAAGAGAGAAGAGGACACACAGACAGGGGAAACCCATGGAGAGAGAAGAGGACGCACAGACAGGGGGAACCCCTGAAGAGAGAAAAGGACGCACAGACAGGGGGAACCCCTGAAGAGAGAAGAGGACGCACAGACAGGGGAAACCCGTGGAGAGAGAAGAGGATGCACAGACAGGCCTCCACTAGTTGCCTACAAGAGATCTTCTTGTGCATTTAAAATTGTCCACAAACACAGTCTCACCACCTGGCAATTCTCCATGCAAGCAACCCAAATGCAAAACCTGTCCTCACCTAAACTCTTCTACAACCATCTGTGGCACCTCAGGCAAAATTTCCATACGCAACCCTTTCACTTGTCAGTCCCGCAATGTAGTTTACATTCTTTCTTGCTCCTTCTGTGGCCTCCTGTATGTTGGAGAAACCTACAGACCCTCAACGACCGTTTCACAGAACACCTACGAGCAGTCCGTCTCGGTTACAATACACCAATTGCAAACCATTTCTGTTCTTCCGGCCACAACCTCTCCCACATGCAGATTGCTGCAGTCTGGCAAAATTCATCTTCCTCTATAAGACGTAAAGAACAAGAGTCCCTCCTTATACACAAACTTGGCACTATCCACCCAAATGGAATCAATATCAAACACTGACTTTCCTCTATAACAGCCCTTTGTTCTTACTTATCTTGATTTTGTCTCTTAACATTATTATTACTATTTTTATTTACTTTATCCCCCCCCCCCCCCCCCCAGTCCTTCTGCTCTTAACCCATTTCTCTCTTCTTCCCCACCCTGCCCTCTCCTTCTATAACCCCCCCCCCCCCCCCTCATCCCTTCCAACTCTCTCCTTCCTTCCCCCTCAATCCTTGCTGAACACTTTTCATCTTCAAGCAGTATTCACTTTTCAGCTTTTTGGCAGTGCTCACTTCCTCACTTCCCCATTTCTCCCTGCCCACTGTCACCCATTCCCACTTGTCCCTCTGAGAAAAGAAGGTTTTAAACCGAAGCGCCCTCATCCACCTTCTTCCTCAAGGACCTGCTACCATACCCCAGGCAAGTTGTCACAAAGAGAGAAGAAGACGCACAGATAGGGGGAACCCCTGAAGAGAGAAGAGGACACACAGACAGGGGAAACCCCTGAAGAGAGAAGAGGACGCACAGACAGGGGAAACCCCTGAAGAGAGAAAAGGACGCACAGACAGGGGAAACCCATGGAGAGAGAAGAGGACGCACAGACAGGGGAAACCCCTGAAGAGAGAAAAGGACGCACAGACAGGGGAAATCCCCTGAAGAGAGAAAAGGACGCACAGACAGCGGAAATCCCCTGAAGAGAGAAAAGGACGCACAGACAGGGGCGCACAGACAGGGGAAATCCCCTGAAGAGAGAAAAGGACGCACAGACAGGGGAAATCCCCTGAAGAGAGAAAAGGACGCACAGACAGGGGGAAATCCTCTGAAGAGAGAAAAGGACGCACAGACAGGGGAAATCCTCTGAAGAGAGAAAAGGACGCACAGACAGGGGAAATCCTCTGAAGAGAGAAAAGGACGCACAGACAGGGGAAATCCTCTGAAGAGAGAAAAGGACGCACAGACAGGGGAAATCCTATGAAGAGAGAAAAGGACGCACAGACAGGGGAAATCCCCTAAGAGAGAAAAGGACGCACAGACAGGGGAAACCCCTGAAGAGAGAAAAGGACGCACAGACAGGGGAAACCCCTGAAGAGAGAAAAGGACGCACAGACAGGGGAAATCCTCTGAAGAGAGAAAAGGACGCACAGACAGGGGAAATCCTCTGAAGAGAGAAAAGGACGCACAGACAGGGGAAATCCTCTGAAGAGAGAAAAGGACGCACAGACAGGGGAAATCCTTTGAAGAGAGAAAAGGGCGCACAGACAGGGGAAATCCTCTGAAGAGAGAAAAGGACGCACAGACAGGGGAAATCCTCTGAAGAGAGAAAAGGACGCACAGACAGGGGAAATCCTCTGAAGAGAGAAAAGGACGCACAGACAGGGAAATCCCCTGAAGAGAGAAAAGGACGCACAGACAGGGGAAATCCCCTGAAGAGAGAAAAGGACGCACAGACAGGGGAAATCCTCTGAAGAGAGAAAAGGACGCACAGACAGGGGAAATCCCCTGAAGAGAGAAAAGGACGCACAGACAGGGAAATCCTCTGAAGAGAGAAAAGGGCACACAGACAGGGGAAATCCTCTGAAGAGAGAAAAGGACGCACAGACAGGGGGAAATCCTCTGAAGAGAGAAAAGGACGCACAGACAGGCCCAAAGCTGGGGGACTAAAAGAACTACCCACACACCTTTCAAAGAGAACAGAGGAGAGAAATAAGGGGCGCTCACTGCATGGGCATTCATCAACTCCACTGTGAAGCAAGGCCTCGTGAAAGTCAACGCAGAACAGTTCAGGCAAGACGTCGCACTGCAGCGCTGTGACACTGTGGGAAGTGCCCCTCTATAAGACTTGAGAAGTGTGCCAGTCCAGCGAGCAGTTGGAGGGAAATCTGGCTTCCAGGCTCGGATCCTCGCCATCGAAGTTGGAGCAAGCGGATTTTTAGGGTCATCAGCCTATGACCTCGTGAAACAGTTCGTGATTTCAGGTAAGAAGAGGACCAGAACCCTGAAGGCAATGGCAGAGGCAGCCGTAAAAAGAGTTCTGGCTGGATCTGGTCGAGGAGGAACAAAAGTTAACTTTATAAGGGTTTGAATTTCCAAACTTAGAACAGCTGTCCCGTTAGCAGTAGGGCGAGACATCCGTCTGAAAAGGCACGCCTTAGGTAGCACCCACCCATCCAAAAGTTGCGGGTTCGAATCCCGACAGCGCCAGGAAAAAAAAGTTGGCAGTAGAAGGGTATCTGGGAGTCATGACCTGGATGCGGCCCGGCCCCCTTAGAGTGTAAGGAGTTCAGGGCCGAAACCCTTGTTTAAGGGAGGGTTTCTCCTCCGAAGAGCTGTTGTCAAGCTCTCCCTGGAGTTTCTTCCTACTGGGAACAGCATCCTGAAGGATGGTCCAACCCTTTACTCCCCGCCCCCCACCCAGCAAAGCCCCCCCCCCCACCCAGCAAAGCCCCCCCCCCCCCACCCCACCCCCTCATACCAGTTCTGCTCAGTTTCTACCCAAGGGGAAAACCCACCACCATCTGAATGCCCAAACCCCTTTCCCCTCCCCCTCCCCGCTTTCCACAGATGTCAAAGGAGTTGGAAAACTTGTGAGAAACCGAAACCCTTCTGAACTCTCAGAACCAGACGTCGTCCCAAACACAATCCTGAGGAGACCTGCCCTGACACGGTTAACCCGATTCTCACGTGCATCTTGCAGCCACTCCGCTTTGCTCATGACAGCTGTTCGTCGAATGATTCTACGCTTTCATATCAGCTGTTTTCAGAAAGGTATATATGTGTGCGTGTGTGTGTGTGTGTGTGTGTGTGTGGTGTGTGTGTGTGTGTGTGTGTGTGCGTGCGTGTGTGTGTGTGCGTGTGCGTGTGTCTCTGGCGAGGTGGGGAGCACGACCAAAACCTGAGACCACTACAGGTTAGCCTTCCTTATGTCAGCGGCCTGCCAAGTCCTTGAGACCATCTCAAAAAGCACCATCTTCAGACGAACGAAACCAAACCATGACTTCAGGTCACATTCTCTTGCAAGACGCGCTTCCTCACCACCATGACCGACCTCCTCCCGTCTAATGACGCTGGCAAACACACGGGCCTGCCCATCCCGGACCTGTGTTGCAAGGTCTTTGACTGTGTCCGAGGGCTTCCTTCATTCTGATGTGATGTGGTGTGGTGTGGTGTTGTGTGTGTGTGTGTGTGTGTGCGTGTGCGTGTGCGTGTGTATGCGTGTGTATGCGTGTGTGTGTGTGTGTGTGTGTGTGTGCGTGCGTGTGTGTGCGTGCGTGTGTGTGTGTGCGTGTGTGTGTGTGTGTGTGTGTGTGTGTGTGTGCGCGTGTGTGTGTGTGCGCGCGCACGCGCGTGTGCGTATGTGCATGCGTGCGTGCTCGCGCGCGCGCGTGTGAGTTTATGTGTCTGTGTGAGTGAGAGAAGATAACGTCTGAGTCTGTGTGTGCATCTGTGTATGTACGTGTGTGTGCGTGCCTGAGTGCGTGCGCGCGCGCGCCCGTGCGTGTGTGTGTGTGTGTGTGTGTGTGTGTGTGTGTGTGTGTGTGTGTGTGTGTGTGTGTGTGTGCGTGCGTGCGCGCGTGCGTGCGTGCGTGTGAGTGAGTGTGCGTGTGTGTCATCTTCCGAGTCA
>CM065742.1:31638443-31645943 GCA_033310375.1 Conus canariensis
AACAAAACAACAATGACTGAAGTACTTATAAAATGGGAAGAGAAAAAGAAATATGCGTGCGTGCGTGCGTGCGTGCGTGTGTGTGCGCGCGCGCGCGCGCGCGTGTACGCGTGTGTATGTGTGTGTGTGAGTGTACGTGTGTGTGAGTGTGTATGCGCGCGCGCCCGCGTGGGGGAGAGAGAGAGCGAGAGAGAGAGAGAGAGAGAGAGAGAGAGAGAGAGAGAGAGAGAGAGAAACACACGCGATCGAGTATTTAAATACATGTTAGATAAAGAGAGAGAGGGAAAGAGTGGGGGGGGGGGAGTGCAGATAGACAGACCGACAGAGGCACACAGACAGTGCCCAACAGACAAACACAGACAGAATACGACAGGAAGACAGACAGCCGGACAGACATACAGACACACTCATTCTCATACAGAGAGAGATAAAGAGAGGGTGAAAGACAGAGACAGAGACATACCGATAGACAGACAAGCGAACATGCAGAGAAAATGTTTTAAAAAAAAGTCACTCTCGTGCTAAGACAGAAAGAGAAAGAAAGAGAGGGGAAGAGGCGGACGGACGGACGGACAGGCAGACATGCAAACAGACGGACCGACCGGTTGACAGACAAACTGAGAGAGAGAGAGAGAGAGAGAGAGAGAGAGAGAGAGAGAGAGAGAGAGAGAGAGGGGGGGGGAATGAGGGAGAGAGAGATAGAGAAGGGCAAATCACAGGTTTCCCAATATACATTTCACAACGGCAGCAGTAGACATATGCAAACAAAGAAGTTCTGTAGCAGATAGTACTGCAGTCTACTCAAAGGCGAGGTGATGTTTTCTAACGTTCAGCTCTTTTTCAAAAATGTGTTGTAGGAAAAAGACAGAATCTTTTTTTTTTTAAATACTTATACACATCTTAGCTACAAGAATAATGTAGCTAATGAATGTGTCATTTACAAGATTTAGACCAGATTTGCTTACCCCAAACAGTATGTCTAGTACTGATAGCTTTAGTCTTATATTTATTTTTTACGTACATAAAATCCTTGATCAAAACCAAAACATTTGCACACAGGTGGACAATCATAGAAAAAAAAATGCTTCGAGCACCATCTTCTTTACAAAGTTCCAGAAAGAAAACCATGTACAGTCAAAGCAGTCGATGGTGCTGTGTTGGCAGTTGATAGCAGAGAACAGCAATAACAGCCTGCACACGTCAGTACCTTCCGACTCAGATCAAGGCTCTCTATGCTAAATTTTCATTAAGCACCAACGCCTCCCCCCCCCTCACCCCCCCCCCCCCCCAAAAAAGTATTTACCGAACCAGCACCGATGATCTTCGTTCTAGGTCAGTCACTGGACTGATGATGCTGGATGGCAATGGTTTTTTTTTTTTGTTGTTTTTTTTTCTGCGTACGCAGGCAGATACTCCTGCAGACACTCCCTGCATAGACAGGCAAGGATTAATCCCATCTATCCAACAATGGGAGTGGAGTTTTTTGTGTGTGTGTGTATGTCCGTTTGTTATCCGCCATTAAGGCAGCCGTGCTCCATCTTCGAAGAAGGTGCATGCTGTGTGTAACGTGTCATCCATACCAACGGCCAAACTGGCCTTCTCCTCCGAAAGCTGGTGATGGGATCTGACGTGTGTGCAAGATGTTATGCGCGCGTTCAGACGCGGAACCTCGGCTTATAGTTCCATTCGAAGGACTGTATGGGAAACAGAGTCAGAAATAATGTTAACTCCGAGGGAAAAATCCCCCTGTACCGAAACGGCCCGGCAGAGATTCGAACCCGCAAACCTACGATCACCAAGATTGCGAGTCCGGCGTTCTACCACTGAGCTATTCCGGCCTTCTAGAAAATATATGTTACACAGCATTGGTAGGCCTCCCTCTCTCTCTCTCTCTCTCTCTCTGTCTATCTATGTGAGTGTGTGGTGTGTGGGGGGGGGGGGTGCGTATGTGTCTGTGTGTCTGTGTGTTAGAGAGAGAGAGAGAGAGAGAGAGAGAGAGAGAGAGAAAGTGTTTGAGTGAGTCGGTGAGTGAGTGAGAGCGAGACAGAGTGAGAGAGAGTGAGAGAAGATGTTGTGAGTGTATGTGTGAGAGGTGCGTGTGTACGTGTGTTTACGTGTGTGTGTGTGTGTGTGTGTGTGTGGTGGCGCGCGCGCGCGCGTGTGTGGTGCGTGTGCGTCTGTGTGTGCATACGCGCATTAGAGAGAGAGAGAGAGAGAGTGTGGTGTGTGTATGGTGTGTGTATGTATGGAGTGTGGCGCGTGCGTGTGTGTTTGTGTGGTGTGTGTGTGTGGTGTGCGTGTGTGTGTGTGTGAGAACGTGTGTGTGTGTGTGTGTGTGTGTGTGTGTGTGTGTGTGAGTGTGTGTGTGTGTGTGTGTGTGTGCGTGTGTGTGTGTGTGTGTGTGGAGTGTGTGTGTGTGTGTGTGTGGGTGTGTGTGTGGTGTGTGTGTGGTGTGTGTGTGTGTGTGAGTGTGTGCGCGCGGCGCGCGCGCGCGCGCGCTCGCCGCACGTATGTTTGTGTGTGTATGTGTTACAGGTAGTAGTAGTAGTAGTAGTAGAAGTAGTGTAGGAGTAGTAGCGGTGGTGGTGGTTGGTGGTGGTGGTGGCGATGGTAGCAGCAGCAGCAACAGCAGCAGCAGTAGCAGCCACCGACAATAAGTAGTAGTGGGGTGCAGACCAACCATTCCTCGGTCATTCAGTCCTCCATTAAATCCTTCGCCAGCAGCATACGAGGACCGGTCATGGTGCGTCCTGAAAACAGAGCCGCTCATATCGCCTGTCTGGAAACACCTTTCGTCCACTGTTTCGGACTCATCGGTAGATCCCCGCTGATTTAGTCGGCCTCGTTTGGTACCGAATGGCGAAAGACCACCTAGAACTCTGCTGTCTTCTCACGTACCAAGAGTTAAAAAAAAAAAACGGAATCTAGTGGCACCCCTCAAAGCAGCCAGTCAAGGGTAGGGAAGCAATATGAGAACATCAAGGAATCAAGGATGAATTCTCGCCTTGGCACCACAATCCCTGATGGACTCAACTCCCACGACTGATCTTTTTTTTTTTTTTTTTAGTTTGAATCGTTCCAGCTCTTTGCCCATGCTTTCCTTTCCTCCGGCCGTTCCTCCACTCCGTTCCCTCTACACCCTCCTCCCATAATTTCCCTGCCCCACCATCTTCACATTCACACCCCATGTACTGTATAGTACTAGTAGTAGTAGTAGTAGTAGTAGTAGTAGTATAGTAGTAGTAGTAGTAGTAGAGTAGGGACCAGCGTTTTGGCCTTAGGCCTTACGGCCTATTGGCGTCCCCTCATTATTTTTCAATTTTATTTCGGTCTGGTTGCATGCCTATCTTATAAATAACATTATATTCAATCTACACTAAAGAAAAGGTCTTTCAATTTAGGGTCTTCATCTATGAGTTTTCTCTTTTTTTTTTCAAAGCTGTTGATGTCAGGTGCATATTTGGCGTTAGTAGGCAGTGCATTCCAATAATGAGCAATTCTGAAAGTAAAACAAGACTTTCTTTTGTTAGTATGGCAATGTCTGATAAAAAAAAAAAAAATCTTGCCTTCATTATTTCTCGTGCAACCAGCTTCTGAGAATTTGAAAAGCGCATGCACATTAACATCATCGTAATTATGGAACATAAGTATGACATATTTATAACATGTAGAGTAGAATATATACACCCCAAACACCATCTCCACCATCCAGATATGCATACTCGGACACATGCACATGTGGACAATCCATTTGCACCTAATTTTATATGAGTTTCAACCCAACACACACACACCCGCCACTCCCCCCCCCCCCCCCCTTAACTCCCGGGTTTTTGTTTGTTTGTTTTCCCTCATGCACACCCTCAAGCGCCCCCTTCCAAGCATAACACTCCTCCCCTTCCACCACTCTCTTACCTCTCTTTTTCTGTCTCTATTTCTGTTTGCCTTTCCCTCTATCTGCGTCTGGTCTTCCTTTTCCTCATCACACACACACACACACACACACACACACACACACACACACACACACTTCTTAACAAATAAGACAGACAGATCGAGATTGAGATAAAATAGACGATATAGAGCCAGATAGACAGGGGCAGGACGGGAATTTTAGACGTACAGATTAAAAGACAGGAAGGCAGCAGGCAGGCAGGCAGCAGGCTGCAGACAGACAGATAGATAGATAGATAGATAGATTGATGGATGGATGGATAGACATATTAAAGATGAAAAAAAAAAACAGATTATATGTTTGGGGTCCCTGGGGGGGGGGGGGGGGGTATATAATCATCAGGAGATAAGGAGCAAAGACAGTATGGAGAGACAGACGTAAAACTGGATGATGCTGAATCTTTGACTTGAGTAAACTTTCAGACGAAGTGGAGGGGGGGGGGGGGGGGGGGGGGAGAAGTGTATGCACTAGATTTTCCAATATCCGTTGGTGTCAATAACTGATCAGTGTACGGAAAGAAGGGTGCACGCTGGATATCTGACAGGGTGAGGGGTGGAGGTGGGGGGACGAGGGGGGATGACACTAGGCCAAGTAACTGCGTGCGAGTACATCGCTCCAACGTACCTTTGTTGCCAGCACTTTGGCAGAGGTTGTCATGGCGTTTCCTCGGCTTGGTGATGAGTTCCGGTGGCACTCTGCATCCTTTGACAGCAGGCACACGGTTCCACTCGCTCATTTCAGTCTTGGTGCAACATCTACCACATCATCAAGTCAGTCTAAACACCGATCTTCCCTGACTCACACAGAAACACCGCCATCCTGTGAATGATGGCTCACTCATGTATCGTGAATACTATCACAGATGAGGAGTTGGTTTTGCGCAGTCTGACACTCTTATGACTTCGGATCATGCTGTGACACACACATGCAGCTCAAACAACAGCTGGTCCCCAACACACCGTAGTGACGCGTGAACGCCGTGCATAATGGCGAACTCGGCGGAAGTGCGCCTCGCTTTGGAAGTGTTCACTGGCGGTCAGGCAAACGAGCAGGCGGTAAACAAGCAGACGAACTCCCGCAGTACGACATGAAGGCTTATCAAAGGCTTCAACTTGGTCATGAGCAACGTCGTGCTGATTGTATTGTGACAGACCAGCGCTTGGGCCTCCAGTTCATACAAGACTGTTTCGACATAGCACTGCGTAGACGGTTCCCATGGTGTTGATAAACAAGTCTCGGTGAGAGAAGAGACTGAGTGACAAATGCGGACTGGAACTCAGGACTTACTCCTGCAGAGGACTTGGCAAGAATCCTGACAAGACCCCCAAGCCAGTGTCTGGACTGACCCGAAACGATATAATAGAGTGAATATGCGTGAGTGTGCAAGAGTGTGCTTTGGCGGAGCAAAATGTAGAATACACCGGTGAACAGCAAACCGGCCGTTTCCAGGTTGGCACACAGGCCATGCGATCCACGTGCAACACATGTAGGTCCGTGGTTCTCAAGGTTGTCTGTGCAAAGCTCGTTCATCATGCTTTTCTACAGGCATAGGCCAGTCACTTCTTCCTCAAAACGCTTGTTCGTCTGCCTCCATGTGTGTGTGTGTGTGTGTGTGTGTGTGTGTGAGGGGAGGGGGGACTATGTGTACTTCTGTGTGTGTGTGTGTGTGTATGTGCGCGCGCGCGCGAGCACGTGCGTCACTGAAGTGACTATGTGGCCTAAGCGTTCACCCACAAGAGTGTCTTCTGTCTGAGTGTGTGTGTGTGTGTGTGTGTGTGTGTGCGTCGTGTGTGGCGTGCGTGTGTGTGTGTGTGTGTGTGTGTGTGTGTGTGTGTGCGTGCACGCGCGCACGTGTGTGTTCGTGTGTGTTTGCGTCTCTGTGGGCTGACAGTGTTGATTATTTTACGACTCAATCCACCATGCAGACCTCCTCGTCCTTCCTTTGACGTATTTTGTGCGCGTGCCTGCACACATGCACACACATACACGCGCGCGTGCCTACGCACGCACGCACGCACACACGTACACGCATGTGCACGCCTGTTTGCGCAAGCACATACACACCCTACTACACCACACACACACACACACACACACACACATGCACAACACACACACACACACACACACACACACACACACACACACACACGCGCACACACACACACACACACACACACACACACACACACACACACACACACACACACACACCTGCCTAAGATCACTGTTAGGTGGATAGACGTTAAATTAAAGAACGAACGAACGAACGAACACACACACACACACACACACACACACACACACACACACACACACACACACACACATACACACACACACACAAACACACACATACGCATGCACGAACATGCACGCACCCCAACACACACACACACAGACTCACACACACACACACACACACACACACACACACACACACGACACACACACACACACATGATTTAAATTTTAAGGATTTCCGTCAAGACAACAGTGTACAATAACTTAATCAAATTAACATAACATCTGCATTACGATCTTATCATGTCTTACATATCGAGCAACATTGCAACCTTTAATGAATCTACTGTACAGTGCCATGTTGTTAGTTTGCAGAAAATGTGTTACAAAATGAGGACTTTGCCAAGGATACCAATCTATATTACGTAACATTCTATTGTGAATCTTACTGAGAATATTTCGACACTGCGTGGTAAAATTAAAACCTGTCTCCAAAACAATTCCTGGCAACATTTTCTTTCTTTCTTTTCCCTATAAATCGTATTCGTGTGGAATAGTAACAGCTCGCTCTGTTTTAACAAGTAAGCTACGTCTAGATATATGACACTTGCACCCAAATTCGAAAAATCAAATCATGTTTGGATCACAGTAAATGGTCACCTTTTTACGCAAACTGTTCACCGTAGCGCTTGTAGAACATCCATTTATTATTTTTCTGTAATCCTTTCTGTCATAACTGTTCCCTAACAGAACAGTTAACATAACAGCACTAGTAAATAATCTTTGAGCGATTCGCAAATTCCAATTCACAAGGTCCCTTTCCAACTAAATTTGATGAATCAGTGTTACTGATAGATGGATTTATATATATATATATATAAATAATACGATGAACTATAGTGCTTGGCATTTTTAAACAGTTTGAACTGCCCGCGCATTTTTTTTTAGCGGTTTGAACTGTGATATTAATTATATAGTTGAGTTTAGCTTTTAAAGCCATGCGAACGGCGACCCGGCGACCCACAAATTTCTCTCTCTCTCTCTCTCTCTCTCTCTCTCTTCTCTCTCTCTCTCTCTCTCTCTCTCTCTCTCTGTCGTAAGCTGTCACCCCGGCATTGTTACTATGCTCCCAGTCCATCCTCCCTTTGCCCACACAGATGGCTTCATGTCAGAGAAGTGACACGTTTGGAACGTGCGTCCATAGAACTGGGACAGGTGTGTGTGTGTGTGTGTGTGTGTGTGTGTGTGTGTGTGTGTGTGTGTGTGTGTGTGTGTGTGTGTGTGTGTGTGTGTGTGTGTGT
>CM065742.1:31650943-31658443 GCA_033310375.1 Conus canariensis
AAATAATTCTCGCAGATAGAAGCAGAACCTTTACCTTTAATACAGACCCTAGCATTCATGTTTTGGGTCCTCATAGTGAATGTGGCACTTCAAACTGAGCAGTAACAGTTGCGCTACAAATAATTCATCGATCATACCAAACACAGCTTTCATGCATGTACATTTTTGTTGCAGATGAATACTTTTCTCTTCGTAAAATTCTGTCAACACAGGACAATCTTGCAGGAGAGGATGAACAGCAGTAGGTCTCCAACAGATACACGCAACATCCAGAGAAAACTTTGTGAAGCATGTGCTGACACTTTACTTCGTAATTATCTGAGCTAGGTGGCAAAGGCACTAGGGTAATGTGTGCGACTTGTCGCAACAAATGTCGGTTTATGAATATCGTTCTCTAAACCTAGTTGTATTTCAGGCAGGAGAATTGCAATGGAACAATTGAATCATTTTCTGCATATTCCTGTGCTCCGAAGTTGGCGAGGTTGTCTGCTATTTTGTGTCACTTTAAACCCACAAAGTGATGGAATGTAACAGAAGTGTAGCCTTATACCTTGAAACATTATACAATGTACTAAGTGCTTTATTTCACAGAGTGAATCTGTTCTGGCTCTGCAGTCCTCATTTTTTTGAATGACGGCGAAACAGACTTGGAGTCAGCACAAAGTAAAATAAAGGACACTGGTGTATCTTATATCTAAGTTAAGGCCGTGAGTATTAATTGAATATAATTCTGCCGTATGTGTTGCAAACCCTTTTCCAAGATGAGAGTATTTCTGTATATTCAAGTTTGGAACAAAGAATCCTGAACTGCTGCCAGTTGTATTCATAACTAAACCATCAGTTTAAATTTCGAGATGATTACAATAAGAACTCAGTGTTCCCTCACATCTCTCACAGTCATTGTTTTCTTAATTTTTCTTAATCTTGTTGTATATTCATGATGTGCTCCAATGGATGCACAGAGGAATTTTCTGGAATCGATGTTATATCAAAATGACACCTTACTAAAAGTTCAGAAGTATGTTTTTTTTATTGCCTGAATGTGTGAAATGTATTTGGCTCTTTTTTGTTGAAACATCCTGATTTGAATTCATTACGATTTCATTAGTAACTGAATTTTTGGAGTGACAGGCCACTTCTAAACTCCTTTGTTTACATAAACGTTGAACAAAAACCGGTTTGAAGCATTGTGTGTGTGAGCGTGCACTGGAACCCTTAAGCCCAGTTTAACTGTTTTGCTCTTCACGCCTTTCAACTTTTCAAAAAGTATTTTGGAGCAGAATGGACATTTCTTGTCCATACCTTAGTAATGACCGGATTTAAGAAAGAGACAGATGTGAGGAAGGTTTAGTATTCTGTCCCCAGGGTTAATAGCTGAAAATATTTAAAAGAAAAATAGTGGGTTTTTTTTTCTTTATTCATCACATCTTCTGTATGCTGTTTTCAGCTCGGTTTTGGTGTTAAAAAAGGACTCCTGAAACGGTACACTTTGCTGATATTTAATACTGTGCCATCTAGACTCAAGTTTGACAGTACTGAAGGATTTTCCCCATTGTTAAACAACATTCGAAAACTCTTTTCCCTTGATAATCGTAATCCATTTTCTTTCACATCAGCAAATGAATTGTTCCATTCCTGTTGATATCAGTTCTGCACATGACTAATTGACCTCCTTCTTGCCTGTTTCCTGAGGTTAATATTCATCCATATAGCAATGTCATCTGTGTGTTGGGCCACGTAGGTATTATTTGACAAAGGACTCGGAAAATCATAAAGAAATATTGAGAATAAAATTGAAACAATGATTGATCCTGAGGAATACACCTATCTATTCTCCTGAAGGCAACGTAAAATCAGTGCTGCTCTACGGGTCAGAGACTTGGCGAGTCACCACCAACACCTCCACGAAGATCCAAACCTTCATCAATAAATGTCTCCAGCAGATCCTCCACTTGCGATGGTTCGACAGAGTGCCAAACACCGACCTGTGGACGAGGGCAAACCAACAGCCAATGGACGTCCAGGTCAGGAAGAGAAAGTGGCGATGGGTCGGCCACTCACTGCGGAAGGAGCCCTCTAACATCACCAGGCAGACGCTCGAGTGGAACCCGCAGGGCAAGAGGAAGCGAGAGCGCCCAACGCAGACCTGGAGGAGGAGCTTGCTAAACGAGTTGAGAGCCTCCAGCCTGACCTGGGAGGAGATCAGGACCTGTGCCAGGGACAGATGGAGGTGGAAGGTTGCTGTTGATGCCTTATGCTTCTCACGGAGCGAAGAGGACTAAGTCAAGTAAGTCAAGTAAGTCATTCTCCTGAAGGGCAATGACATTTTACCAATATTCCTGTACATATTTGTTTGTTTTCTAGAACCTTTCTATGTGAGAAAATGAATCGACAGAAGCACCTTGTTTTACATTGTTGAGTAACCTCTGCTGTACTGTCGTACGCTTTTTTTAACGTAAAAAATGTAGTCAAAGTACTTTTTCCTGGAGGAATTAGTTTTCTTAAGTGTGAGCTGTAAGCTGTAGAACATCATCTTTCGTGCGTCGATCTTACCTGAAATCCAGCCTGCTGTCCCACAGTAAATCACCTTTCGTGCGTCGATCTTACCTGAATCCAGTCTGCTGTACAAGATCACCTTTCGTGCGTCGATCTTACCTGAATCCAGTCTGCTGTACAACATCACCTTTCGTGCGTCGATCGTACCTGAATCCAGTCTGCTGTACAAGATCACCTTTCGTGCGTCGATCGTACCTGAATCCAGTCTAGCTGTACAAGATCACCTTTCGTGCGTCGATCTTACCTGAATCCAGTCTGCTGTACAAGATCACCTTTCGTGCGTCGATCTACCTGAATCCAGTCTGCTGTACAAGATCACCTTTCGTGCGTCGATCTTACCTGAATCCAGTCTGCTGTACAAGACACCTTTCGTGCGTCGATCTTACCTGAATCCAGTCTGCTGTACAAGATCACCTTTCGTGCGTCGATCTTACCTGAATCCAGTCTGTTGAACCGGAAGTATACATTTTTTTTGTACAATAGTACACCAAACATTCCGATACATTTTTCCTGGAAGATTTCCAATCTGCCTCTCCCTTTCACACACACACAAAACACACGCACACACACACACACACACACACACGCGCGCGCGCGCGCGCGCGCGCGCGCACGCATACACGCACGCATGCAACACACACACACACACATACAAGCACGAACGCACGCACGCACACACACTAAAATTACTTAGGTAGATCTTGCTGCTGGATCCTAACTTTCGTTTTTAAACTTTTTTTTTTATCAAAGAAAGGTGCGGAAGGGGAAGGGGCTGATGTGGAGGGGGTAGGGCGGTGTTGTTTGCTGTGAAGTGGTGGGTTTCTTCCTCATCAACTTTTTCTGTCTGTAACATTTGTAGTTCTTGTGATCTGCCTGTACTTTCCTGCATGGGGTATGGTGGCTTGAAGCATGGGAAAAAACGATAGTCACTGTGTTCTTTCAGCATCACACACAATCGCTCTGCCTGGGTCCTGAGTCCGCTTACCTCCCTTTTCAGCTATTGTCGACTGCATGTGTTCCCCCCACTCTCACCCTTGCTCCCCAAATAACATGGCTAAACCGTGGGAAAAGCTGAATTGTATGCAATGATTTTCACCGATGCGCTGCTTTCAAATGACGCGTGTATGAGGGAATGATTTGCTAGAGGAGACATGTATTGTTTGATATCAGAGTTGTCAATCAAAAGTCACTGATATGACAGGTTTGTGTGAATACAAGAGAAGGATGAGTTCAGTGGCTTTAAATGCTTTTTGATGTGAGAATGAGAGCTGCGTCTCGAGTCATTTGAGTAGCTGTGTTACCTACACTGTCACAGAAGTGTTTTACAGTGTCTGACTCCAAGTGTGTGTGGCGATGGCTCCCTATAGTGGCTCCCTTCTGTGGTAGGCCTGTGTTCATATCTTGAGTAGTTGAAGCGATGCGTCTAAACGTTCGGCGACTGGGCCGGTCAGGTGTGGGAGATGGAGTTGTGACTACAGATGTTTAATTTCCTCCACTATTTCCAACACCAAATCTGTCAGTTCTCGTCGCTCCTTTTGGAACATGTCCAGTGGCGTACTGTCTCCTTCTGGCTCATTGAAGACAATCCTTGTTTCCAGTTACTCTCTTTGCTTCTTCAGCTGTGAAGGTCTCTGTTCGTGTTTCTACAAACCTGGAGAACATGGCTATGCCAAGCAGTTTTCCCTGGCTAGCTAGTGATCATTCTGTATCTTTGTCAGGAGAATAACACTGCCTTTCTCTAGGTCATGGTGTTTTTTTTTTTTTTTTGCCACTCGCAGAAGAATGAGCAGGTAGTGGAGGTGCTATCTGGTTGTGCCGAATATCAACAATAGGTTTTCTGATGACATTGTTAGGTAGTTTGGTGATTTTCTGTCTGTAACATTTATAGTTCTTGCGATCTGTCTTAATGCCTTACAAACTGTACTGTGTTATGTTGTCTTCATTGCACTGAGGTGGAGTCTGCGTTTGATCTGTGGGCGCTGTGCAATACAGACATGGGTGTATCTCCGAAGGCACCTGACAGACCCTAAAATATAAAGAGGATGTTAAAGTCTCCAATCAAGAGCATTTTCATTTTCTTCGTTCTCCAAGTCATTGATTGCAGAGGGGCCAGCTGTTTTTTTTTTTTTTTTGCATAGATCTTCTTAAACTGTCTGGACTGTCCTTGCAATCTGCAATAGCCAGGAGATACGTGTTGTGCTTGAATTTGGCTCGTGCAGATTTTCAATTTGCAACATGAGTTTAACCCCCAACCCCTCCCCCCTCTCTGTGTACCCCTCCTGTTTCCACCCACAACTCATCAGGTGGAATTGCGTTGTCATGCTATGTCAGTTTGCTGTTTTTTGTCATACTCATCTAACAAGTTGTTTACCACCAAGGGGATGCCTTTAGTTTTCCCGAGTGATGGTTCCTTTTCCTTTTGTCTCCCTTCTTCACCAACAAAGGTGAAGTTCGTCTTCTCTACACGTATGTTTGCAGACAACGCTTCTTTCCGCGTCTTGCCCCCTCCCCTTATTTCCCTTCACGCTCAAATTTCAGGCCATCACTTATGAAAACTTTCTTTTGTGGCCCGTGTACTGACCAAAAAGGGGGAAGAAGGAAAGAAAAAAAAAAAAGAAAGTAAGAAAGAAAGGAAGGATGAAGAAAGAAAGAAAGAAAGGAAAAAAACATTTGTAAATGAATAAGTGTATGTCTTTGAAAGAAAATCAGAGTTAAAAAGGTGGTGAATTGATAAGTAAATGAATAATAGATTGATAGAGAAAACGAAGGTTAGTACAGGAAGGAAGGACGGTAGAATGTACACAGGCACACATGCATACATACGCTCAGTTTGAGGAGATAAGTCACTGTCTGCTCGTTCTTCGTTTTCATTGTCTTGAACGTTGTTTGTCTTGCCTGAGGAAGACGAAAGAGGTCGAAACGCGGCGTGTTGCTCCTTATGATTTGTGTGTTTCGTTTGTTCGTCCACACAGTAACGCGCGCGCGCACGCGTGTGTGTGTGTGTGTGTGTGTGTGTGTGTGTGTGTGTGTGGTGTGTGTGTGTGTGTGTGGCGCGCGCGCGTGCGCGTGTGCGTGTAAGTGTAAGTGTGGGCGTTGTGTGTGTGCTTGCGTTGTTGGTCAAACACATACAGAGTCGCGTTCTGCCGATGCTATTTCTACCGACGTCAGAAGAGCTATGTGAACACCTGTCTGAGTGATCTCACTGCAGTCAAAGCATATGACAAGTCGTGTATACCTGGACCTCGTCCTGACTAGCTGCTTTTCACAGAGAAATGGGAATACTGTTAGAGGAAAGTCAATGTCACGTGAAAGTAATTTTATCCGGGATATTGTACGTTTTTCGAAATACAAGATGAAATATGTTTTCTTGCAAAAGTGATATCCCGTTTTTTTTTTCACGGGACATAGAAATTGAAATCATTGGAAATAAGCTATTCTTTCCAAAACACTTCAGGGGAAACAGAATTGTTGACACTGAGCTGTCAGACGAATGGGACAAATTATAGAACAGTGTCTTGCTTTGTCTGTTTTCATTTGTCAGACAGTCTAAGAATCTAAGCTCTTGATTCAATTCCCGCCCGCTGTTAATCATCTTTGAAAACTCCACTTCCTGAATCGTGTTTAGGGCATTTGAGGCTTCTTAGTTGATTCTGGACTAGTGACTTTCACACAGTTTACATGCACGTCTGTCCAGGTTTCACCAGGGGTCAGATTATGCAAACCTTCCTCTTCTATCAGTTTTTTTTTTCTGACGTTTTCTGTGAACAGTTCCCAGTTAATTTCAGACGTTTTGATAAAGCGCAGTTTTCTGTAGTCTGTTTGTTTTTCAAACAATTAAAATACGGTCAATTCCACGCGGATCGTCGTGAACACTGCACGCTAGTCACAGTCAAAGGCCAACGATGAATCACACACAGAGAAAGCAGTACATGCATGCGTACCAATGAAAGAATGGATAACTGTTAAAGACCCGTCATTCAGAAAACCCATATCCAGCTGTGAGAAGACATTTTCTGGGAGAAATATTCACACTACGCCATTGAAATTTTATTGCTCGTAAGTCGCCAGAGAGAAGGAAAATGTCCTGGAAAATCCTCGATCAGGCCGATCAATTCTTGTCGACTAACAAATACAGAGGTAAATACCAAAAGAGACAGTTACCGCTTTATGCTCAGTTACTCTGGCAGCTTAAGCCAGGGGAGAAGTGTTGATATTGACAGGGTAGAACCCAGGAAATCTGTGTATGAGTAATGCGATTCCTCCCGTGCTGGTCTGGAACATGCACTGAAGCCAGAAAGCGCAAAAGACAGTTTGTTTTTACTGTGAATTTATGTCTCCTGGTGGGCAATAACCGCAGGCTTCAGGTGATGAGAGGAACTGCAGCTCCTCAGAATTTGAATTCAGACTACTGATGTTCCATTGAACGTATTATCAGTGACAACAAGACATGGGCAGACTTTGACATGGTTAAGTACGAATATCCATCAAGACGGTAAATTGTCATCACTCAGCATTGGGAGGCCTGTTGAATGTCATTATCCGTGGCAACTCTCACCTGCCTGTTACATTATTGTGCCCACTGCAAAACGACGAAACGACGTTGTTGTCATTGGTATGACATATCTGTCTTCAAAACTGACTTTTTAATCTTCTGAAAGAAGCAACAACATCCCAAAGTTATTTTCTGGAATTCTGCTGTGAACTTGCGACCGGTTAAACAATACAAATAGAAGTTGATAGCACTGTTCAGGTACCGTAGACAGTTAGTGGTATAATGGCCTAATATATAACGTGAGAGTTTACACTGGTCTGAACGATCAAGATAATTACCTATGGCCATAAGTACTGAGATCGGCATGGTCAGAAGGAAAAAGCTAATACTTGTCACAATCAAGGTCACAGTCAGTGAAGACACTTTCCGCTGTCTGCACTCCTGGGTGGCCC
>CM065742.1:31660943-31668443 GCA_033310375.1 Conus canariensis
CATAGGCATTCCATTGAACATCCATTTTTCCCGTGCAGCGAGATGTCCACCTTTCCTAAACACTATGATATTACTTTTTGCCATGTTTACTTTCAATTGGAGTGACGCAGAGGCTCTTTCTAAACTATTTAATTGATTTTGGAGACCAACTATCGTTTCTGACATTAATATAACGTCGTCAGCTAAGAGGAGGATGAAAATCTCCAACGCATCGTTTCCAAACTGAGCTCCATGCTTACCATTATGTATTACTTCTAAAGTTAATTCATTAATAAACATAGAAAAAAGAATGGGACTACAGACATCCCCTTGTTTAACTCCCAATGTACAGTTTATGTAGTCTGTTAGAGATGATCCACATCTCACTCTCGCTTTCACAGAGTCATACATGCTCAAAACACATTTATATAATTTACCTCGGATTCCATGCTTCACCAAAATTGGCCACAAAACACTCCTGTTGACAGAGTCAAATGCTTTTTCAAAATCAATAAAAGCCACATATAATTTTCGATTTAGACAAAACTGTTTTTGAACAAAGGCCATCAAAGTAAACATATGATCTATAGTCGAATAATTTCGTTTAAATCCAGCTTGAAATTCGCCTGTAATATTATTCTCTTCGACCCATTCTTGAAGTCTCCTATTAATAATAGCACTATATAATTTACTGCCGATATTGCACAGCGAGATCCCTCTGTAGTTGTCTGGATTATTAACGTCACCTTTTTTATATAATGGGAGAACAATAGATTCGACCCAACTTTTAGGAAACACACCCTTATCAAATAGAGTATTCAGGAATTTTGTGAAAAAGTTCATCACCAGATCGGATTTGCATGCATTTTTTATCATTTCACCAATGATCCCATCTGGACCGGCAGCTTTTCGATTTCTCAGTTTACTTAAAGCAAAAATGATTTCTTCTTTCGATATAGGGCGATTTAAATGACTTTGATTGTCGTCGTCGTTATCACTCCCATCTACTTGCCCTATATCGTTGTCAATGTCATCATTTCTTTCAAGCAATTTCTTAAAATGTTGAAACCAATTTTCCAGACTGATATTATTTTGGGGGTGAATTCGTCTTTTCTGAATTTTGCGCATTGTCTCCCAAAACTCCTTTTGGCACTTAATGGAGGCGACTAATTTATCTAACATAATTCTGTTAAATGCTTTCTCTTTTTTCTTCAAAAGATGTTTATAATCGCGTCTGGCATTACAGTACTCAACGTGATCAGGTACAGATAAAGTTTGACGGTATTTAATTAACAATTTACGTGCATTTCTTTTACTTAAAAGACATTCCTTATCGTACCAGTCTTCGCCAACTTCTTTTTCATTTACATTAATCATCTTCCTCATACATTCAGCAGCGACTTTTAGACAGCTGTTAAAAACAAGTAAAGCTTCATCAACATTAACCTCAATGAGACTGATTGCCATGTGTATCCTTTGCTGAAATTCTGGTGAATCCATTGCATTATGAAACAAATCCACATGAATATCATTCCAGCAATACTTTTCAACCAAATTGACAACATTATGTTCTTTCACAGAGGGCGGGGTTAAGCTGTGTAAATTAATACATAATACCAAAGGCATGTGGTCAGAATCAACACGTTCACCCACCCATAACTTACAATCATTGAGAAGTGTTGCAAACATATCACACGACATTATAAAATAATCATTCACACTGCTGCCACACTCAGAGATGTATGTGTAGCAACCTTTGAGGTCGCCCTGACACAAACCATTTAAAATGCACAAATCCAATGCAGTGCACATATTTAGTAACATCTTACCATAACTATTTAACACGTTATCTTCTGAATTTCTGCCCACGTGTAATGGACCACTCAGATATTGGTTTTCAAAAGAAAATACAGTTTCATCTAAGTCTTGAGAAATGTTGGAAGTACGACCATTCATATCCCCACTTAACATTATATAAACGTCACCAACAGAAAGCAAGCAGTCACATATAAAATCTTCAAGTAAAGCAATACCATTGTCATGATCAGTGAAATAGTAATATGGCGAACCTTCTGGCGGTACATATGAACACACATACAAGACATCTTTAATTGTACCCAAAATAGATTTATTAATAATGAAAGAGCAAAAAATGTCTGACTGAATCTCCAGAGGCTTTATGAGTGAACAGAATTCTTTTCTAATCAGACATACTAAGCCCCCAGATCGCCTTCCACGAGACGTAAGTTTTACGGCTGGTTTACACAATTTTTCATAACCAACAAAAACAGACGATTGGAAATCTTCCATAAACGTTTCACTCAAGCATACAAAATCAAAAGAAGTAACAAATGAAATAAAATCTTTGTCAGATAGTTTAGAGAATAAACCATTTACATTCCAGTGAAGAAAAGAAAAATCTTTCGATTTATTGACAAGAGAAGAAGAATTTAACACATTCCTATCAACACGATCAGGTGACACAGTACACACATCTTCGGAAAACAAGTCAGACGGGTTTTGTGACACAGATTCAGAAACATTTGAAACACTATTTACATTTTCAACCTGGGCAACGGTTGAACGAAGGACAGAACACACCGCGTTGTTACCTGTCTCATGGATAGCACGTGCTGGCAGCGTGTCAGCCACACCGCACTGTGGCAACAAAACCGGTGTCGTCCCAAAGTTTGTTCCATTTACAAACACAGTAAAATTACCCAGATGAATTGTGGGCCGGCCGTCACCCTATCTCAGGTCAACCAGTTTGTCATCGCGGTCCACAGTGAACTTCTTCCCATCGATCAGAAGGTGGTTAAACACCATCGAGGCTCTCTTACCCTCTGACCTTGCTTTCTTTAGATGTGGTGTTAACCGTCTCCTAATCTCTCTTACTGAAGCAGAGAAGTCCTCTCCAACGAAAACCTTTGTCCCTTGTAGTTTGCCCTTAGCTTTTAGCACAGATGTCTTCTGTTTATAGAAGACACACCGGGCAATAACTGGTGAGTCAGGCTTGGAGTTGATCCGGTGAACCCTGTCAAACTGTACGTCCTCAGAAATTGATGAAAATGAAGTTCATTTTGTTCTGTCTTGTCCTGTACTACAAGTTATCAGACAGCAATTAATCCCACTTAAGTATCTAAGAAAACCTTGTTTCTTTAAACTCATCATGTTAATGGCATCATCGAATGAAAACACTACCAAACAGTTCGCTTTGTATTTGTATAAAGCTTTCAGAATGCGAAATGATGTGTTAAGATAACACATGTTAAGTTTGTCAAATTGAGTTTGCATTGATGAATTGCGCGATTTGTCATTTATTTACCCCCTTCTAAGGGGCTATGGCCTTTACGAATAAACATCTGCATCTGCATCATCATCATCTGCATCATGTCAGTGTGTGCTCATGTTTGGTGACGAAGTGGGAAAAAAACTAAAAGAAAATAACTCTTAGATCAGAGGAAGTCGCTGCAGTGCCATGCACTCCTTAAAAAAGAAAAGAAAAGAAAAGAAAGATGTAAGTGTAAACCTATCGCATGGGAAAATAAATGACGGCAAAGGTTATCGTTTTTCATCCCTCTTCCCACCCCCAACCTTCTCCCCGCTCACTCCTACCCCCACCACACCCACTCCTTTTTTTTTCCTTTTCCTTTTTTGTCCTTGATTTCCTTATTTCTTGTTCATGGTGCGGCCTCTATGTTCCTATTTCTCTATGTTCCTATTTCTCTATGTTCCTATTTCTCTATGTTCCTATTTCTCCCCCACTCTTTTTTCTTTCTTTCTTTCTTTGATTTACGGACTCTCACACGCCGTATGGATGAGTATGTTCCAGTATTAATGTACAATGTCATGCCGACCTGAAATATCTCGACATCAGAAACAGCGTGTCTGGGTTGTGTGTGTACTGATGTCTTGTGTACTGTCACTTTCACTCTGTGGGAAAACAGAGAGAGAGAGAGAGAGAGAGAGAGAGAGAGAGAGAGAGAGAGAGAGAGAGAGAGAGAGAGAGAGAGTAATAACAGGTCAAGAAGCGCACTTTATGCTTAGGCAGTTCATATTCGATGTCTGCATATTTAAAAACATTTACCGTTTTCATTCCCCATCTTCCCCTTCATCCCTCCACCCAAATGTCAGAATATCCGCAGAAAACCATCCTTGGGATGGAAAAAAAAGAGGGGGGGGGGGGGGGGGGGGGGGGGGAGAGAATGCAAAGATGACACTAAGAATGAAGTGACAAGGACTGAGAAAAAAAAAACGAAATAAAAGAAAGTAAGGACAGAGAGAGAGAGAGAGAGAATTCGGATTCGGAATTCAGAATCCCGTTTAATTTCATTTAGGCCAAGGCCCCTTATGAGGGGAATGTGAGCAACAAGAGAATATTGAAGCAGCGCTAGTTATGACTTAATAAAGACATAACAATGGTGATACAAACAAAATTCTTAAGATGTGGCAGTTTCTCTGAACTTGTATGCTTTTGAAAGAAACATTGAAAGACCTCTAACAACTTCAACTGATTGAGAAGACATTAATAAACACAATTTAAATAAACACGGTTGATTATAATACTTAGGTTTGATGAACTTTTCACGAATACCATTAAGAACTGGACAGCAAAGAACAAAATGTATTTCATCTTCTTGTGCTACGTTACATAATGGACAAATCAGATCCTCGTTGTTAGCCATTCTGTATCTATAAAGGTGCACTTTTAATTCTGATATTCCTAATCGAAACCGTGTTGTAACATACTGTAAATGTCTATCAATATTAGCGGTCAAATATGGTTTCAAATCATGCACACTGCAAAAATTGGTATAGAAACTAAATCTATCACTATTGTGAATATGGTCAGACCATTTTTGCCATGTACAATCTATTAATCGTTGTCTGAAAATACTTATAAATGCTTTGACATTTCCCACTCCCTGATTTAGCCAGGCATATCCAAACCCATATTCTGTCAAACAAATACGAACTTTGGAGGCCCAGTTATTTTTACCTTTAGAGTCCATATCTAGAAGCATATTGTAGGCTTTTCTAGGAATTCTATCGTTACACATTTGCAATAACTTAAGCCAATATCGAATGCAATTAACAGCAGATACAACAGATATTGGGTAGCGATTAGTTTCTCCGTATATCATATCATTCGGCGTACGTCTGTTTACACCAAGAAACTTTTTTAGAGCAAATAAATGAACAGATTCGCAACAAGTTGCAGCTTTGTCTAAGCCCCATAATTCACAGCCGTAAAGTACAGCGGGCTGTACTTGGGTATCGAATAACTTGATGAATACCTTAAAGGATGTATTATTCAAAACATACAACTTTTTCATAATACATAGTAAAGCATTCTTTGCCCTACTTGCCAAATCTTTACAAGCACCTGTGAAACTCAACCGTGTAGAAAACATTATACCTAAATACTTGTATGCATTAACAACTGGCATATTAACATCATCATAAACCCATCTTTCCCTTGCACCAAGATAGCCCCCCTTACGAAACACAATGATATTACTTTTTGACATATTAACTTTTAATTGAAGTGTACCAGCAGCACGTCGTAAATTATTCAACTGAGTCTGCAGACCGACAGGCGTTTCTGATATCAAAATAATATCATCAGCTAATAAGAGAATAAACAACTCTAAGGTATCAAGAGACAACAAGGCACCATGTCTACCATTATTGATAACTTCTATAGCTAGTTCATTTATAAACAAAGAAAATAAAACTGGACTACATGCATCTCTTTGTCTGACCCCAGCTGTACAGTTAATAAAATCTGTCAGTTTACCTCCACAACGGACTCTAGCTCTGACAACATTATACATGCTTTTAATACACCTATAGAGTTTACCGCATATACCATTTTTTTGTAGTATTGGCCAAAGTATATTTCTATTGATTGAATCAAATGCCTTTTGGAAATCTATAAAAGCAACATATAGCTTACGATTACGAGAAAACTGCTTTTGGATAAGTGCCAACAAAGTAAACATGTGATCCACGGTCGAATAACCCTTTTTGAATCCTGCTTGCTGTTCCCCGGTTATATTATTCTCATCAACCCATTCTTGTATTCTCCTATTAATAATCATTCCAAATAGTTTACTGCTAATGTCACTAAGGGAAATTCCTCTATAATTATTGGGATTGTCCACATCTCCTTTTTTAAATATAGGCAAAATAATTGATTCACACCAATTATCAGGGTACAAGCCCTCATTAAATAACTTATTAAATAATTTATGAAAAAATAGCACAGCCTGCTGTGTTGCGTGTTTAAATAATTCTCCAATAAGACCATCCGGGCCAGCTGACTTGCCATTTTTTAGTTTTCTAATAGCTAAAGTAACCTCTTCCATGGATATTGGACGATTAAATGAACTATCTACATCAGCATCCACCACTTCTTCATTAACACTGTCACTAACATTCTGTTCTAACAAATTTTGGAAATGATGAAACCAAATATCGCTAGTTATCTTATTCTTCGGTTGTTTTCTTTTGAAAGATACTTTCCGAACAGTCTCCCAGAAGTCTTTTTGGCATTTAACTGAGGAAATCAACTTATCTATTAAGAACTTATTATACTCTTTCTCCTTTCTTTTTAACAATTTTTTGTATTCTCGCCTTGCAATACAATAAGCCACTCTATCTTGTGGATCATGAGTACGACAGCTAATTCTTAATAATTTTCTAGCTTTTAGTTTACTAATTCGGCACTCTTTATCATACCAATCATCACATCTGTGATTTCTATTGACACGTATATGCTTCTTCATACACTTAGCACTTTCCTTTACACACTCATTAAACATGTTCAAAGCTTCATTTACGTCGGATTGTATCATATCTATGGCATTTTCAATTTTTCTAACAACATCTACGCTACATAATAGTTCTTGAAATCGATTAGCACAATCATTATTCCATACAAGTTTCTCTATAATATGATTTACTTGTTCATTATTGACAACAACATTTTCCTTCGGAAAAACAGCAATGAAAGAAACAGGCATGTGATCTGAGTCTATGCGGTCTAAAACTTGAAATTTACATGAGTCATATACCAAAGCAAGAAGATCGCTTGAAATAATAAAGTAATCATCAACACTGCAGCCAGAATCAGATATGTATGTATAGCGTCCTTCCAGGTCGCCATTACATACCCCATTAAGAATACACAAATCAAAGGCAGTGCATACATTTAGCATCAGCTTTCCATAATTATTTAATGTACAGTCTTCAGAATTACGATTTATACTGAGAGAATGACTATCACATTGACTATCAAAAATGTTTTTTCCCGAAAAATCCTGAGAAATATTGGATGTTCTGCTATTCAAGTCTCCATTAATTATGACATACACATCTTTTCTTAACAAACATTCTATCAAACAATCTTCAAGTAAACTGATTCCATTTTCAACATAAAAAAAGGTGTAAAAAGGAGAATTTTCCGGATGAATGTAGCAACAAAAATACAAAACATCTTTGTCTGTTCCAAATAAT
>CM065742.1:31675943-31678443 GCA_033310375.1 Conus canariensis
TCCACGTCTTGGGGGAGTTTCCCACCAGGAACAGCCTGGTTCTAGACAACAGTCACAACACAAACATCACTCCAGAAGCAAACAACAGGAAAAACACAGAGCAAAAGTTCCATTGTTCAAAGTCCCTTCAATTGTAAATCGGTTTGTTATTTCGAAATCATCTACGAGTCACTCTGCAGTTGAAATTGAATTCAAATGCGAGATATAATGTTTAAAGCCAGAACCAACTCATTCTGTAGTTAAAAATTGTGCGTTAAACATTGTGTAACTTCAACATGACTAATCTCACAACCTTGGTATTTTGTGCCACCTTGGAGTAAGCACTGTGTTTTGTGTTGTGTGTGTGTTGTGTGTGTGTTTTGTGTTGTGTGTGTGTGTGTGTGCTTTTTTTAAAGACCGCATCAAACAACTCCAAGTGTTCATCTTACACAAACGTTCCTCACATCAAATTATTAAAATAGAAGATGGAATAGGTACAAATGAAGGTTGCTATCGTCAACAGAAAACAGAACAGGATTGTGATAATAAATGAGGAAACATTTTAATCTGCAAGATACAAAGATTGCAGCTACCACCCCCCCCCCTCCCTCCCCCCACTCGAGAAACTGGAGACTGAGCTCAAACAGCAAAAATTAGGTGTGCTCATTCATCTGATTGTGCTAATACATCTGCTCATTTTGGGTGTTCTAACTACCTTGAAGTTGAAACATGTTTGTTTATTATGTCTAATGCGTTCCTTTCCTATCACAATGTATCAAGCCTGACACATGTTAGCTATTTATCTAATAACATTTCATCCATCTATAAGATTGTTCTGAATACATCTATTCATTGTTTATTTCTATAAAAAAAAAAAAAAAAAAAAAAAAAAAATCTCTGTTGTTCCAATTGTAGTGTGATTGTTTTTCTTTACCTTCTGTAAAGGTCTTTGTGATGAAGCCTTCTTTTCCTCTTCCTTCAGTGAGATACTCATGCACTCTACATGTAATGTGACACTTCTGACAAAATCTGCCAGTGACGAAACACGCTGGGTGACAAAACATGCTGCTGCAACACTTGGATCATGAGCCAAGAACCCCAAGTTAACACCATGCTTGGACTGAACAAATCTGAAAGGAACAGGAAACCCTACAATTAAACACCTTGCTTGGACTGAACAAATCTGAAAGGAACAGGAAACCCTACAATTAAACACCTTGCTTGGACTGAACAAATCTGAAAGGAACAGGAAACCCTACAATTAAACACCTTGCTTGGACTGAACAAATCTGAAAACCCTACAATTAAACACCTTGCTTGGACTGAACTAATCTGAAAACCCTACAATTAAACACCTTGCTTGGACTGAACAAATCTGAAAGGACAGAAACCCTACAATTAAACACCTTGCTTGGACTGAACAAATCTGAAAGGAACAGGAAACCCTACAATTAAACACCTTGCTTGGACTGAACAAATCTGAAAACCCTACAATTAAACACCTTGCTTGGACTGAACTAATCTGAAAGGACTAAAACCCTACAATTAAACACCTTGCTTGGACTGAACTAATCTGAAAACCCTACAATTAAACACCTTGCTTGGACTGAACTAATCTGAAAACCCTACAATTAAACACCTTGCTTGGACTGAACTAATCTGAAAGGAACAGGAAACCCTACAATTAAACACCTTGCTTGGACTGAACTAATCTGAAAACCCTACAATTAAACACCTTGCTTGGACTGAACTAATCTGAAAACCCTACAATTAAACACCTTGCTTGGACTGAACTAATCTGAAAACCTACAATTAAACACCTTGCTTGGACTGAACTAATCTGAAAGGAACATAAAACCCTACAATTAAACACCTTGCTTGGACTGAACTAATCTGAAAGGAACAGGAAACCCTACAATTAAACGCCTTGCTTGGACTGAACTAATCTGAAAACCCTACAATTAAACACCTTGCTTGGACTGAACTAATCTGAAAACCCTACAATTAAACACCTTGCTTGGACTGAACTAATCTGAAAGGGACAGAAAACCCTACAATTAAACACCTTGCTTGGACTGAACTAATCTGAAAACCCTACAATTAAATACCTTGCTTGGACTGAACTAATCTGAAAACCCTACAATTAAACACCTTGCTTGGACTGAACTAATCTGAAAACCCTACAATTAAACACCTTGCTTGGACTGAACTAATCTGAAAGGAACAGGAAACCCTACAATTAAACACCTTGCTTGGACTGAACTAATCTGAAAACCCTACAATTAAACACCTTGCTTGGACTGAACTAATCTGAAAACCCTACAATTAAACACCTTGCTTGGACTGAACTAATCTGAAAACCCTACAATTAAGCACCTTGCTTGGACTGAACTAATCTGAAAGGAACATAAAACCCTACAATTAAACACCTTGCTTGGACTGAACTAATCTGAAAGGGACAGAAAACCCTACAATTAAACACCTTGCTTGGACTGAACTAATCTGAAAAACCCTACAATTA
>CM065742.1:31698443-31703443 GCA_033310375.1 Conus canariensis
AAACATCCTTGTTTTACTCCTCGATAACAACCAAAAACGTATGAGGATACACGTCTTTCACACATGTGCGTAAAGACTGAATCATTAATATCATGAAGAGTCTTCTATAACTTTCCCTTTAATGTCATCGACTGCATCTTCTGATTCACTGGATGGAAGGCCTTTCCAAAGTCAACAAAGGTAATGTCCAGTTTAATATTTCTCGATAACTGTGATTGGGCAAAAGCGAAAAGAGTGAAAAGTGTGGTCTATGGTGCTGAAACCTTAGGAAAACCCAGTTTATACTTCAATGATCTCTCCTGATAAGTCTGAATATCTCGTCAGTATTTATTCCAAATTTCGACGTGACCATCATCATCATCATCATCATCATCATCATCATCATCATCATCATCATCATCATCTTCATCATCATAGTAATGTGAAAAATAGTAATAGTAATGATGATAAAAACGACAGTAATAATAATATTAATAATAATAATAATAGTAATAATAATAATGATAATGATAACAATAATATGACGACGACGATGATGATAACGATGACGACAACAACAACAATCATCATTATCATCATCAACAACGTCATCATCGTCGCCATCGTCATCATCATCATCATCATCATACATTATGACTAGCATTTATATTACGCCTTACTTTATTAAGATCAAGACGCTTACAAAGACTCCTCTCTCTCTCTCTCTCTCTCTCTCTCTCTCTCTCTCTCTCTCTCTCTCTCTCTCTCTCTCTCTCGGATGAGCTTCATGTTGTGCTAACATATTCTGTTCTGAACGACCTTCGCATAATTTTTTTTTTTCCCAGAGAAATTCTCTATGAATCCATGTTTATTTGGATTTTGTGTACTTATGGCATCGAAGGATGAAGGAACAATACGCAGATTAGCGTTGTATCTGCATAAAGCCTTTCAGTTAAGACAAACTATCTCTTTCTCACGTGATAGGGGCCTAGGCCTTGATCTCTCTCTCTCTCTCTCTCTCTCTCCTCTCTCTCTCTCTCTCTCTCTCTCTCTCTCTCTCTCTCTCCTCTCACGGTTCAACGAGAACGGCAGATAGCAGGAGAGCGCGGTGGAGAGCTTGAAAGAACAACGGGCATTGAAAAGCAGCCGGCACTGAAAAGGGGGAATAACTCTACAGGGACCCGCTCCGCGCAGAGGGACTCTGAACACGGTTTGAGGTTCTTCCCCCTGGAGAGCGTCGTCATCATCGGCAACAAAGACCGCGTTTGTAAGCGGAATCGCAGGTGTGTTATGTTTAGAAGGGGGGAAAAGACAGGCGTTAATGGAAGGACAGATAGAACGACAGAACGAGAAAAAACTGGACGACAAGGCAGGATAAGGTAAAACGCGCGCGTAGGCTTACAATATATTACACGAATAGAGACGAGACGCACGTGCACATGCTCGAAAGCGCGTGCCTGCGCGCGCGATCACGCACGCATGCATGCACGCGCGCGCGCGCCACACACACACACACACACACATACGCGCGCGCACACACACATACACATACGCGTGCGCGCGCGCGCGCGCGCCACACACACACACCACACACACACACTCACACACTCACACACACACACACACACATACATACACATCGACTAGCATATATACCCGCGTGCACTCTCTCTCTCTCCGTCTCTCTCTCTCTCTCTCTCTCCGTCTCTCTCTCTCTCTCTCTCTCTCTCTCTCTCTCTGTCACGCACACGAACACATACACACATGAGCACACATACACACACGCGCACGCCACACACACACACACACACACACACACACACACTCTCTCTCTCTCTCTCTCTCTCTCTCTCTTTGTCATTCTCTTTATCTCTCTCACTCACTCACTCACTCACTACCACAAGCTACAAACACACTAGCACTCGCACTCTTTCACACTTGTAAGCGCGCGCGCTCGCGCGCGCGCCACACCACACACACACACACAACGCGCGCGCGCGCGCGCGCGCGCGCACACATGTACACGCACTTACGCACGCACACAGACACACACACACACACACACACACACACACACACACACACACACACACACACAGTGACAATTTTATTTTCAGCCAAAAATTTATAGTCAAATAGTACTGATCGCTACACTCAATAATGAGAAATTTGCAGTAGAGCAGGAGAGTCCTGGTGAAGACAGACAGACAGAGAGACAGACAGACAGACAGACAGACCGACAGACAGACCGACAAAGACAGACAGACATACAGACAGACCGACAGAGACAGAGAGAGACAGAGAGACAGAGAGACAGAGAGACGAGGAGAGAGAAGAGAGAGAGAGAGAGAGAGAGAGAGAGAGACAGAGACAGAGAGACAGAGGCAGACATTTACAGAGAGAGAAGGAGAGAGGGAGAGAGAGAGAGAGAGGAGAGAGAGAGAGAGAGAGAGAGAGAGAGGAGAGAGAGAGGGAGAGAGAGAGAGAGACAGAGAGACAGAGGCTATTTACAGAGAAAGAGAGAAAGAGAGAGAGGAGAGAGAGAGAGAGAGAGAGAGAGAGAGAGAAGTACTTCTCTCTTCTCTTCCCTCCCCCTCCCCCCCCACCTGGCCCCCCTCTTCATCCTCCGCCCTTCATCCTCCTCCCTATCCAACCCCCCCCCCCCCCCCAACCTAAACCCACCCCCAAACCCCAACACACCCTGCCCTTCCGTCTTTAAACAGTTGTTTGCTGTTTCGTTTGCAAAACAGCTGTGAAATGTTTACAGCACAAACGTCGCCCTAGATATCATCCACATCTACCCACCCCACCCCCACCCCACCCCCACCCCTTCCCCTCTCCACTCCATACTGATTTACCGCCCCTTCAAAATGGCCGCCGATTCGTATCAGCAGAGGGGCGAAAGGCGCTCCGCGATCTCGCGCGCGAGCGAGATCTTGGCTGAGATATCCGTGTCCCAAAATGGGGAAAAAAAAAAAAAAAAAGGTTTGAGTGCAGTTTGGTGAAATGAAATGCGTCAATTGTCAGTATGAATAGCGAATCCTGCCTGCCTCCAACGTGAATATATGACTAAAAGAAAAGAATACGTCCAAAAAAAAAAAAAAGAAGAAAAAGAAAAAAAAGAAAAATTCCATTTCATCAGGTGGAATATGGACGTTACCCATTACTGAGATTTAAACGTAACGTGTGTCTAGTATTTGCACGTGTTTGTTTGTGCAATGTGTGTGTGTGTGTGTGTGTGTGTGTGTGTGTGTGTGTGTGTGTGTGTGTGTGTGTGTGTGTGTGTGACCGCGCGCACGCTCGCGCATGTATGTGTGTCTGTGTGTATGTGTGTGTGTGTGTGTGTGTGTGTGTGTGTGTGTGTGTGTGTGTGCTCAGTCTCTCTCTCTTCTCTCTCTGTCTGTCTGTCTGTCTGTCTGTCTGTCTGTCTGTCTGTCTCTCTCTCTCTCTCTCTCTCTCTCTCTCTCTCTGTCTCCCTCTCTCTCTCCTTCTGTGTGTGTGTGTGTTTGTGTGTGTGTGTGTGTGTGTGTGTGCGTGCGTGTGTGTGTGCGCGCGCGCGTGTGCGTGCGTGTGTGTGTGCGCGCGCGCGTGTGCGTGTATGTGCTGGCGCGTTGGTGAGGGGAGGTTGGGAAATAGGGAAGGTTTATGTGATGGTGAACACAGAGAGATGAATTTGTAAGGGAGAAAGGGGGTGGGATTGGGGGGAATATGTATATGCTAAGCAAATAATGTGAAAGCAAACACCGATGAGAGAGAGAGAGAGAAGAGAGAGAGAGAGAGGAGAGAGAGAGAGAGAGAGAGAGAGAGAGAGAGAGAGAGATGAATGAGAGAGAGAGAGAGTGAGAGAGAGAGAGAGGTAGGGGGAGTCGTGGGTGCGGGAGGAACAAAGTAATCGGCTGCAGCCCTGCAAGTGATAGATAGATAGATAGATAGATAGATAGATAGATAGATAGATAGATAGATAGATAGATAGAGCGAGGTAGACAGACAGATAGATAGATAATTAGATAGACAGATGGACAGATAAATAGATAGATATACAAGATAAGTAGATAGGTACCTAGATAAATAGATCGATCGATCGATCGATAGATAGATAGATAGATAGATAGATAGATAGATAGATAGATAGATAGATAGATAGATAGATAGATAGATAGATAGGCAGGTAGATCGATCGATCGATCGATCGATAGATAGATAGATAGATAGATAGATAGATAGATAGATAGATAGATAGATGATAGGCAGTAGATCGATAGATAGATAGATAGATAGATAGATAGATAGATAGATAGATAGATAGATAGATAGATAGACTGACTGATTGATAGAGAAGAAGACAGGAAGACAGACAGACAGACAGACAGAGAGAGAGAGAGAGAGAGAGAGAGAGTCAGAGAGGAAGGCACTTTTGTACGTCGGTAGGTAGGTGGGTAGATGGATGGAGGGGTGGACGGACGGACAGACAGACAGACAGACAGATAGATAGATAGATAGATAGACAGATAGACAGATAGATAGATAGACAGGCTGACAAAGAGATCGAGAGATAGATAGGGGTGAATTAATACAGTAGCGACAACAAAAGGAAAAAGTTCGGCGATATTCGCTAGTAGACTGCAAATAGAACAGCACTTAATACGTTTTGGCGGGTGTGTACAAAAATATTTCTTATGTCATTTAGAAATCACAGGTGATTATTTTTCTTAAGTATATATTTTTGTGACATTTTGACAATGAAAATCTGGATTCTATCTAAATATTATCAATTTTTTTATGCTTTCAAATTTCTTTTCTTTAAAAAAAAAAAAAAGAAAGGGGGGGGGGGGGGGGGGAGGAGGGGTGTTTTTTGTTTCCTTCATTTATAATCTATTGTTTTTCACATTTTTTTGTTGTTGTTAGATATAATCTTTTCTTTCAAACTCCTTTTTCTGCTTTTCTTTCTCTCGTACTGGTTTTTATCCCCCCCCCTCCTCCCCCCTTTTCTGCCATAGTATTCTCCCTTCTTTCTGACATTT
>CM065742.1:31708443-31710943 GCA_033310375.1 Conus canariensis
CCGAATCGCCTAGCAGAAATGACAGCACAGAGCAACACAGAACAAACAAGGAAACATCCGCCAAAAAGGATGTTCCAAGCTTGGCCCTATGCCCTGTGCACGACACATCTACAACAATTAGAGAAATGTACACAACTTTAACAGTTATTCAAGACTGGCACCGCCTTTCAGAGCTTGAACAGAGTCAAACAAACACATGGACGAATGGTAACAAATACAGGTTTGATTGGTATATAATCAAACCTTACATGAGGCATAGAACATTAAACTGTAATTAACGAACAAGTACGGTAACTCTTGCTCTGATGATGAAATACAGAGTCGCCCATAACTCTAAACGAATGCTGCTTACGACACCGAATCGCCTAGCAGAAATGACAGCACAGGGCACACAGACCAAACAACAAGGAGACATTCCCCATAAAGGATGTTCCAAGCTTGCCCTGTACCCTGTGCCTAACACATCTACAAAGCAACAACAACTGGAGAAATTAACAAACACCAAGTCTAAGCTTTGTCATGACACGCTTTAAAAATGACGACCCATATGTGTTGACATATAAGTTGGCAAGCAAAGTAGATGATTGAACTTTCTATATAAATCCAACCTATTACTGTTTGGGAATAATTATGCGAACTGCAGTCTTGCCATCTACAATCAAAGTCTTTCCCAAAATGCACGAATGAAACCGCCGGTATCCCTCACCATCTCCATTCAGCCACGCAGCCCCAATGCCATACTCATAAAATTAGGCTGTTTTCACTTTGGGCATCCAGTTTTTGTTTTTGTCTTGTTTTGTTTTATCCCTTTCATACAACTCAAGCAATGATGTGTACGCTTTTGAAGGTAGGTCCATTTGAGTTAGCTTTATCTAGTAGTGGCGAATAGATCTACATTTAACAACACACATCAGACAAAAAGGGAATCTGTTTGTTTTCCAGAGAGAATGGCTGTTGAACTACATACACCTAATGATCTATTCTACAATGAATTGAATAGATTTCCTATCACTGTTGATTCGATTGTAAATTGCGTCCGTTATTGGCTGAGATTACTTCAAATGGATAATTACAGGTTACCCCGAAGAGCTTATATCTTGCTAGGGGATATGGATAATACATGTAAGAATACGATGATGTTTACAGCAAAACGTTTTAGGAGATGTATGGATGAATCAGGTGTGGGGGAATGTGCGTGAATTTTTGCACGTGTTTAAGCAGCGATTGATCGATTGCAAATGGCAAAATGTTAGAGAGCACCCTTAATAACAGTGAACGTTTTAATGCTTACAATTTGTTCTGCGACTTTTTTTTACTCTGTGTACTGAAATATCTATCTTTATCTTTCATTGACAGACAAATGAAATATATTATGACATGATTTCGTTTTGGTACCTCTGCCTTGAAGGTCCACTTATTTATTTTATTTTTTTTTTTTAAGACACAGGAGGCATGAAACACAGAATCTATTATGCCCATTATGTAATGTGTCTCTTGAAAATGAATTATATTTTATATTGTACGATACTTTCTTAGACAGTCTAAGAAAACAGTATATTGCCCCTAATTTTTTTTTTTTAAAATTCCTAATACCTTTCGTTTCTGTTTATTAATGTCTGCTGATAACAGCGATACCGTAAGGAAACTTTGTATCTTTTTGTAACAGGCATTGAAGGCAAGAGCGGTCGTTGTATCATGATTTTTTGACATGAATGCTGTATATGTGTTAATATACTGTCTTTAAATTTGTTAATCAATGTGATTTTTTTTGCGCATGCCCGTTCTAATGGGACTATGGCTTTTACAGAATATATTCGAGTTCGAGTTCGAGTTCGAGTTCGAGTCCTCTCTCTCTCTCTCTCTCTCTCTCTCTCTCTCTCTCTCTCTCTCTCTCTCTCTCTCTCTCTCTCTCATCTCTTTCTTCCCACTCCCTCTCTCCCTTCTCCCGTCTCTCTATCTTTCTCTCTCTCTCTCTCTCTCTCTCTCTCTCTCTCTCTCTCTCTCTCTCTCTCTCTCTCTCCCCCCTCTCTCTGCTTTCCCTCTCTCCCCGCATAACCTCTCCCAAATCAAGACCTCCCATCAGTGTGCACTTACCCCCCTCCCCCCTCCCCCCCCGCCCCCCCCCTCCCCCCCCAACACACACCCCCCCATAATACTCCCCTCGTTGACACGGACCAGTGACCCTGGGCGTTGGGGTTCAAATCTTGGCATCGTGGGAGACTCTCAGGACGGCGGCGGGTACCAGTCGCAGGGTCGAGTCTACGAGTGGCCTGGAGCCCGGAGGAGAGGGTGTGATGTGATGGGAGGGGTGGACGGAGGTGGGGATGGGGGGGGATGGGGGGTGTGTGGAATACAGACTGCCAGATTTACTTACTGGCGGGAGACGGAGAGGAGGAGAAGGGGAGGGGAGGAGGAGGATAACGAATGATCAATTAAACGCCCTCTTCAGTGCCAGACGAGCGTGTGAGAGGGAGTCTAGTGCCAGTGTTGTTAGGTTTGT
>CM065742.1:31728443-31735943 GCA_033310375.1 Conus canariensis
TCAGAGGTAAAGAAGGCCAGGGTAGGAACGGTTAGATGGGAGAGAGAGGGAGGGTACGTGAGGAAGGCGGGGGGAAGGAGGAGGGGAAAGGGGCTCAAAGATACAGAAACAGGAGCAGAGATGAAGGAAATAGTTTTCTCCATTTCCCTGTCTCTGTCTGTCTGTCTGTCTATTGTCTGTCTGTCTGTCTGTCTGTCTGTCTGCCTGTCTCCCCCCACCCTCTCTCTCTCTCTCTCTCTCTCTCTCTCCTGTCGCCGCTGCCTCTCTCTCTCTCTCTCTCTCTCTCTCTCTCACACACACACACACACACACACGCACACACACACACACACACACATACATTCTCTCTCTCTCTCTCTCAAGAGAGAGAGAGAGAGAGAGAGAGTAGCTTCCCTTGCCTGGCTTCCCAGCAAGACGTGGTTTCATCTGCTCTGAACAATTTTCTGCCAGTATCTTCCAGCATGCCTGTCGAAGGTCTCCCCTCTACCCTCGAAGTATCTGTCAACAATGCGCTACAAGAAATGACTTTGTCCTCATATAAGATTGAGGGCAGAGGAAAACAAACAATTTTCGTTCTTCGATTGAGTGCCACGAATACCGAGCAGCCCCCTGTCGCGCAAACCGGCCACAGTGTGTCGTATCGATTAAAGTGCACCTCACAAGTGAACAGGGACAGACGCCGAGCTGAAGTCTACAGAAAATGTCACCAGCAAAAGGCAAGTGAAGGGGCTACTTCTCCATCCAGTCAATTTTTGCCAACACCACCAAGCTTGATTTTACAACGTAGACAGAACTGACGTCAGACACACTGTTGGTGGTGAAATGTTTGAACGTGACAATCTCCCTCCCTCCGTGCCCCAGTCTACATGGTACAGACCTAGTGACACGTTAGAGCCTATCGACATGGGGCCGTGTGATAAAAACAATGTGACAGTCAGACACGATGGAGCCCTGTCGCTGGGCATAGAGTCTGTCGACTCATATCAGTCAGACTGTGTTGAGGGGTTGGGTTATGATATTCGTAATAATAACGAGACCCCAGCTAGTGCAGAGACTACGACACAACTTGAAACTGACGAGGTCGTGGCAACTGAAAGTGACAGTGATTCACAGTGTACAGACAACAGCAAAGACAGTTGTCAGGTGAATGAAACACAGAGGGATCTGTCTGACAACGTGACCATCAGTGACAGTAGAAAGAAACTCGTGGAGAGCGTGGCAGCAGAGAGTCCTCAGAAGAGAAGCCCCCTTCAAGCAAGTGTTTCGGCCCTTATCTCCTGACACTCTAGGGGGGTTGGGCCACACCCGGTTCATGACTCCGGATGTCCCTCTGCTGCCCCTTTTTTTCCCATCTTGGGACGAGCCATGGCTGGGATTCGAACCCATGACCCTCTGGACATGCTCATTTTCCACTTAATGACTCGCGCTTTAACCACTGAGCCACAGGGACACCTGATATTTGTAGGGAAATTAAGCCTTATGAAGTTCACTTTTGTTCCTCCTTGACCAGATCCAGCTTGAACACCTCTCTGCCGCTTCTGCCATTGCTTTCAGGGCTCTGGTTTTTTCCTTCCCTGCAACTGAGAGCTGTTTCATGAGGCTGTATGCAGACGTTCCTACAAACCCCCTAGCTCCAATTTCTGCAGTGAGGACTTTGACCTGATAGCCTTCTCTCCTCAGGCTGTTTGCCAGATCAGCATACTTTTCAGTCTTGTAGATTTGAGCTGCCTCCATTCTGTTCTCATATGGCACCGTGAGCTCGATCATGATCAGCTGCTTGGTTGACTTAGAGTGGACTACTATGTCTGGTCTCATGCCACTCTTGCTGATGATCTCTGGGTGACTCTTCCATTCTGGGAGGTCTGCAGTGCACTCCCAGTCATCTGCCCCGTCCAGCAGACTCTGCCTGCATGTTTCGAGTGGCACTGTTGTTCTTGGCCATGATTTGCTGCCTCCTGCCGTGAAGAATGTTGCGGGTGCTTTTGGAGTCCTGATTTTCCCTTTTGTGGTGTTGGTACTAGCCCAGACTACTTGTACAATTTCTTTGAGCACTTGGTTGTGCCTCCATGTGTACCTTCCTTGAGCCAGGGCTACTTTACATGAGCTTAGGACATGCTCCACTGTTTGTTTTTCATGGCAGAGGGGGCATGCAGGATCGTCTGTTTTCCCCCACTTCACCAGGTTTGCATTTGAGGGCAGAAGGTCATATGCAGATCTGAGAATGAAGCTGATCCTGAGAGGGGCCATGTGCCAAATGTCATTCCAAGTGAGACTTCTTTGGAGTGCATTCTCCCACGTTGTCCATTGCCCTTGCTGGCTCTGCTGGACTGCTTTTTGGAGTCTTTTTTGGTCTTCTTCTTTTCTCATCTCCTGAATCATCATGTCTCTTTTGGCTTTTCCTTTGGCCTTTGACCACCATTCAGTTTTGGTCACCCCCAGTCCCTGTCTGTTGGTCTGTGTGTGTCCTGTTATTTCTCTGATCTTGAGACTTTCTTTTGCAGAATCCATCGCCTCTTGAACTTTCCATTTTCTGCCTGTCTTCAGCTGGGGCTTAATTGCTTCTACCACCTTGTCTCCTGAGTCCTCCAGCATGCTTTGAAGTCTGATCTTCCCTGCTTTGTATTCCTCCAGGATGGATTTCAGGGGTAGTTTCAGCTTTGCTTGGCGACAGTACAGCGCTATGTCAGTCAGACAGGGTGGGACACCAAGCCATTTCCTTGTGAACTTGTTGATTTTGGCTTCCATTGCCTCCACTATGCTGGTGCAGATGTCGTATATCATCAGAGGCCATAGCAGCTTTGGTATCAGCATGAACTGCAGACACCAGACCTTGTATTTGCCAGGGAGCCCACACTGGTCAATGGTCTCCAAGCCTTCCTCCGCCATCTGCTTGGTTTCTTTTGCTCTTTGTGTGTCTTTCAGCGTATCATCATACCATCTTCCAAGGCTCTTGACTGGTTCTTCTGTGACTGTTGGAATGGCCTGGTTGGCAACACTGAAGACCACAGATTCGGCCACTTTTCCTTTCCTCAGTGAGAGACTCCGTGATTTCTTTGGCTTGAACTTCATTCTGGATGAGGCAACTATGTCGTCCAGCCTCTCCAGCACATGACGTGTCTCGTCTTCTCTGGATGAAATCACTGTAGTGTCATCCATGAAGGCCTTGAGAGGAGGCATCTTGTATCCATCGCCAAGGTCTGTTTGTCTCGCGTTGTTTGTTGCTGCTTTCAAGATGAGTTCCATTGCCAGCACGAACAGTATTGGGGAAATTGCACAGCCCATTGCAATACCCACTTCCAAGTTGATCCAGTCTGTTGTGTACTCCTTGGTAGAGAACCGCATTGAGAAGCCATTGAAGTACTTCTTGAGCATGTCGCGGATGTTCTTTGGCACATGGTACATCTCAAGAGCCAACTGTATCATCTCATGGGGCACAGATCCATATGCGTTTGCCAGATCAAGCCACACTACGTCCAGGTCTCTCTTTTCTGTTTTTGCTTTTTGGATTGCGTCCCAGATCATTGTGGCGTGTTCTACACAGCCCGCCACGCCTGGGATGCCACCTTTCTGGACTGACACATCCAAGTACTTGTTTTCCATCAGGTACTTGGTCAGCCTTGCTGCCATGACAGAGAAGAAGATTTTCCCTTCGACGTTCAGTAGTGATATTGGCCTGAACTGGCTGATGTCACTTGAGTTTTGCTCTTTGGGGATGTACACACCATCTGCCGTCATCCACTGGCCGCTGATCTTCTGGTTTCTCCAAGCCGATCGCAGCAGCCTGTGGAGCCACTCCAGCACCTTGGGACATTTCTTGTAAAGCTGGTAAGGTATTCCGTTTGGCCCTGGTGATGATTTGGCTCTGGCTTTGTCGACCACCTTCTTGATTTCCGCCAACGTTGGAGGCTTGCCATTGAACTGTTCCTCAGGGTTGGTTGGCCACACCAGACCTTGAATGTCGAGTGGTGCTTTGCTCTGTGGGTCAGAGTATGTTTTCCTCAGATGCTGCTCAAGAACTCCTTTGTCCACACTTAGGGTCCCAGATTTTGGCTGCTCAAACAGTGTTCTGGCAAACTGGAAGGGGTCTCTGAAGAAGCGCTCTTGTGTCTTCTTCTTTTTGCTCTTCCTCTTCCTCGCAGATTCCGCTTTGCTGAGGGCACTGTGTTTTTCTTTCAGGTCTTTCCACAGTTTTTCCAAGCCTTGTTTTTCAGCTGGCAGTGCGGTCTTCATTTGCATCTTGAGGTTTTTCTTTTGGACCCTGATCTTGTCCATCTTTTCTTGGCGTCTGGATTTCTTTGGAGGTGTTTTCTCTTTGGGTAGTTTTGCTCCATAGGCGTCTCTACATGTGGCATACACAATGTCCCCATATGTGGCTAGTTTGTGTTCCAGGGTGCTTTTCCCTATCAGTGCATCGAGTCTTTGGACGATTTTTGCATCCAGTTTCTCCCAATCTTCAGTTTCGTTTGCTCGTGGCAGGTTGAGTTTCAGGCGCCTGGCATCGAGGGCCTGTGCAAATTCCTCATCCGAACCAACAGCGTGGATGTCCTTGGCACTGTGGTTTAAATCCTGGCCTTGGTCTTCCGACGTCTTATCTGCTGATGCAGTGCGCTGCTGCTCATTCAGATGAGTCTTCACACATCCCATCTTTGTTCTGTGGATCTTCATGCCACGGGTGGTAGCGAAACGCTTTCCACAGACACATGGATATTCCATTTGGTCCATGTTCATAGTCCGTTTGGGATTTGCAGTCATGATTGGTTGAGCACCGATGGATTCATCATTCTCTCCCCCTTTCGGTGAATCCTGGGAGCATAATGGAGTATCTTCAGGACATGGCAAGAAGCGTGGACAGTTTTCACCCTGCTAATCGGCAAGACGTGGAAGTGACTGCCAGCAATAGCACGACTGTCAACAACGGAAATCCTGGTGATAATGGATAAACTTGTTTTGCCAATCACATGGACAGTCACATCGGTGTCCGATGTTAGTTCAGTGCTTCCCTGATCTAATTTCCCCAATCACGATGTTGCTCTCTGATTGGAATTGTGTGCATTTAGTCTTTGGTATTTACATTTTGTCTCCAACCCCCACCGCACCCTCCACGTGAGAATGGGCTTTGTAATCCTTCCTCAATAAATCATTCATTCATTCATTCATTCTCTCTCTCTCTCTCTCTCTCTCTATATATATATATATATATATATCTTTGATAATTAAAGGATAGGAGCGCAAAGCTACACATACACCCCCCCAATTTTTTTTTTTAATGTCGGTCGTGAATTGGAATCACCGAAGGGTGACAGACTTTTTTTTAAACGGCTTCTAGACCTCTCTCCATCCAGACGTCTAATGTGTACCTGATTCAATTCAGCGACAAAAAGAGAGCGGGTAGGCTCCGCTTCCCATTATACCGTGCCCGCTTGTTGCGGTGACCTTGTAGCAGTTTACTGCTCCATCTATTTATTCATTTATAACGCGCCTTGCCAAAGGTTCTAGGCGCTGACATTCCACACTCTCGTATACGCAACGGGCTCCCTACCTGGGTCGTGCCGACTGAAGAGCTGCCTGCCGGCGCTTCCTTCATTCGTTTCCCAGGTCATCCAGTCAACATCGTTCACTGAATTTCCTTACTTCCTTCATCCATTCAGTTTCTCACGCAGGGTGCATGCTATGTGTAACGTGTCAGGTGTAACGTGTCATCCATCCCAACGGTCAAACTGGCCTTCTTTCCCGAAAGTTGGTGATGGGATTTGACGTGTGTGCAAGATGTCATACGTGCGTTCACACGCGGAACTTCGGTTTAAAGTCTCATTCGAAGGACTATTTGGGAAATGGAGTCAGAACTAACGTTAACTCCGATGAAAAAAGAAATCGAAATCCCCCTGTCAGGCGGAGACTCGAACCTGCAACCCCAGGATCTACCTCAGGTCCAGGGGTGACAAACGTAAACAACTTTTAAACTGTGGATGAAGACAGACTACCCGCAGATTGAATAGACACAGTAAAACACGGTTGGAGGCCAAATGTTTTGTTCCTGTGTATCTCTATCATCTCGTGCCCGACTGGAGAACAGATGTATAGTATTATCTGGGATGTCAGTGACACATCTTAAGACCGCCCTGTGTCTCTCTCTCTCTCTCTTGTTTTCTTCCATAATTAAGTAGTTGTTGAAAACAAGCGCAGGCTAACAATTCTTTCGTTATTATAGTAATGACTTAGCAAAAATTTAAATTTGTTTTTAAAAATTAAAGATGAAGAAAATGGGAAAATGTATATTATAAATATGAAAACCCATCGCAATTCCTCTCGAAGACAGATCTGTATGTATTGCCCGTTTCTAGATCTTTTGTCCGCTGGATCAGACTCATCACGGAAACACGACTAACTGAATCCGTGCTCTTGGCGTCAAATAGAGACACACCACAGTCCATAATTCTGTGGTGTTCTCGCCACCAAGGGTTCAAAAAAGAATCCAACAGCACCCCCAAAGCAGCCAGCGAAAGGTAGTAAATGAAACAAAACGAAAGTGTGGAGAGGAAAAAAGTGGCTGAAAAATTAAAAACATGCACACAGTATAAAAATATAGGGGACAATCTTTGAGCCTATGCTTGAGGATCCATTTTAAGGATGCAAGGGAGATCAAAAGATATGGAACAGTCTGAGTGGTCAGCTCTGCTGTTCAATAACCCAAACATTGTGAGCGGCTAAGAATTGTGCAGAACAACCTTTACTTGGATCTCCATTTTTGTTTTTAACCCTTTAATGCCAGTGGTTGAGTTAGGGACAGAGCTGGCTTGTTTGTGTCTCCCTATCATTGGACGTTGGGTATTCTTTGGCAGCACAGTTCTGTAGTGTCATTTCCGTATATACCGTCTTCCCTTTCTTGTTTTATTATCCACTACAGGAAAAGGTCAACGTTTGCCCCCCATCCACCCCTGTCGTCCCCACCCTTTCTCTCTCTCTTCCACCGTCTCGCCCTCTCTCTCCTCTCTATATCGGTACCTCTGTCTCTCTGTGTCTCTCTGTATCTCTGTCTCTCTCTGTCTCTCTCCCATCCCTCCTTCTGTCTCTCTCTCTCTCTCCCTTTCTGTCTGTCTCTGTCTCTGTCTGTCTGTCTTTCTTTCTCTCACTCACGCTCTCTCTCTCACTCTCTCTCTCTCTCTCTCTCTCTCTCTCTCTCTCTCTCTCTCTCTCCCCGTCTGTCTCTTCCCCCCTCTCTCACTGTGTCTGTCTGTCTGTCTGTCTGTCTGTCTGTCTCTGTCTTTCCCCTCTCTCTCTCTCTCCCTCTCTCTCTCTCTCTCCTCCCCCCCCCCCCCCCCCCCCCCCGCTCTCTCTCTCTCTCTGTGTTGACCAACAGTTGTTGAGGAGTGTCAGACTGCGGCAGTCAGTCAGTGCCTGAAGCCATGTTGTTCACACTTATCACTGTTGTCTTCAGTGACTGCTGGTGTCATCCCTCCCCCTCCCCTTTCCCCGCCACCTCCCCCTCATCCCTATAAGTCC
>CM065742.1:31743443-31778443 GCA_033310375.1 Conus canariensis
CTCACTTTCGTTCCGATTATGTACAAACATTTTAGAGGAAAAACCCCCATTTGATGATGAAACAAAACCATGTTCATTCACATTTTCATTCTCTGCATTATTTTGTGTTCTAAGTTTAGAGGGGAATGATTCAACTGATGAAAAAGGTTGAGCATCTCTATTCATTCCTTTCATTCATTCTTCCATTGCCTGTACCAACATCTGAAGAATAATGATAGTTTGTCAAAGAAGATAAAACATTTTCCACCAATCCTTCATTTTGTGCGCGACCTTGACAAGATAAACACGTATTCAATGAAGAGGATAAATTGTTTTCATCTACTCTTTCAGTATGCACACACAATTCAGAAGAAAAAAACATTTATCAAACACAGAAGGAAACACACTTTCATCCATTCTTTCATTATGTGCATGAATCATCAGGTACACGTTTATCACCCCCAGTACAAGCATCCGAATGTGTCCGGTTCCACGGCACGTTGCACGAGCGGTTTCTGTCGTTGAGTTTTACAGTTGACGGGGAGCGTTGACACAGCCGTGTCACTGCTCCGAGCCCAAGCTGCAACGTGATGTTGCCACCCTTACCTTGTCTTTTAAACGGTGATACAGTTTTTTTCCCTTCCCCTCTACGTTTAGATTTATGTACACGTTTGACGAATCATATTGTTTTGATGTTATCTTAACAGGCCGGCCATATCCCCTAGGTTGAAGTTGTCAGATTACTGTCCTGGTCCAAGTAATACTTTTTCCCTTCGATAACCAGGTGATCAAAAATCATTGACACTTTTTTTTTTTGTTTTTTTTTTTTGGCATCTTTCAGGTGAGGGACAAGTTTCTTGCGTATTTCTCTCACTCGCCGGGAGAAATCTTCACCGACAAATACCTTGGTACCCCTCAACCTATGCCTGGCACCTAGAGTGGCCTCCTTGTCCTTAAAGAAAGTGCAACAACCAATAATTGGAGAGTCCGGTTTCCCGTTTAACCTGGGAGCCTGTCAAATTGTATGTCTCTTGGCGGTTCTAATTTGCCATTTCATTTCATAATTCATTTCATTTCTTTTCTCGCCCCTCTACTCTCTGCTCTCTCTCTCTCTTATACTCTTCTCTCTTGCTCTCTCTCTCTCTCCTTCTCTCTCTCTGTGACAATAAAAAAACAAACAAACAAAAAAAAACCATTTTATGAATATTCAGGGGAGGACGTGAATGAATGAATAAATGAATGAATAACGTAAATGAATAAATAAATAAATCAAATGAATGAATGAATAAAGAGATAAATAAATAATTAAACAAATAAATAAACAAGAAATACATAAATAAATGAATAAATGATTAACTAAATAAAATGAATGAATGAATAGATAAACAATCAAATAAATACATAAATCTTTCAAAAAAATAAATACTAGAAATTCATGAATGAATACATAAACAAATGATTAAATCAACAAACAAACAAACAAACAAACAAATAACTAAATCAATAAACAAACAAACCCCACGATCCCACTGATGCTCATCTTCTTGTGAAGTATATAAGCTTACTACCCCCACACACCAGTTCGACCACCATGGCCTCACACCTCAAGGATGTCCCTGGTCCCTGCCATACCAGTCAAAACCTTCCTCACCACAGCAGATTCCCCCCCCCCCCCCCCCCCCCCCCCCCCCCCCCCCCCGGAGTGGAACCTCTTGGACAACACCACCGTGTCCAGCAGCAGAATGCCAGTGCCTTCTCCACCGCGCTAGGCAAGGTTGAAGCGGTTGTTTTCCACCACTAACCCCCCATCACCCCTCCCCCCCCCCCATACTCCCCTCTGTTTTTAATCTTTCAAGGTCTTAACGCTGCGCAACCAGTTGTATCGCAGTCATCATTGGCTCCTACAACTAGCCGCCAACCCAACAACTAAAGGCGGAGATCCAGATCCAGATCCAGATCCAGAGGTCATCGTACACTGGCCAACCCTGCTGTTCATCCCCCATGTATATATTCCACTGGTCATCTGGCCTTCCTGTCACTGCTCAAGGATGTGCGGCGCGCGCGCGCCGCGAGAGAGAGAGAGGAGAGAGAGGGGGGGGGGGAGGGGGGGGGAGCTACGTGACGTTGGCAGGTCTGTCTTCCTCTGTGTGTGGAGGAGAGGGCAAGAGTGGCGGGTGGGGTGGGGTGGGGTGGGGTGGGGTGGAGTGGTGTGGGGTTGACTGAGACGAGAAGGTGCAGGGGGAGGGGAGGGGAAGGGGGATGGGGGGGGGGGAGGGGGGCGGCACTGGGGAAGTGAGGGACGATGACGGGGAGGAGGAGGGTGGGGGTGGGGGTGGACGAATGGGCGAGAGGAGGGAGAGAAGGACAGGAGGTTGAAAAAGTATGGTGCGCGTTATGTAAGTCATCGTCGATGTCTGTCTGTCTTGTCTGTCTTGTCTTCTTGTCTGTCTGTCTGTCTGTCTGTCTGTCTGTCTGTCTGTCTCTCTCCTCTGTCTGTCTGGCTGCCCTCCCTCCCTCCTCCCTCCCTCTCTCTCTCCCTCTCTCTCTCTCTCTCTGTCTGTCTGGCTGCCCTCTCTCTCTGTCTGTCTGACTGTCTGTCTGTCTGTCTGTCTGTCTGTCTGTCTGTCTCTCTCTCTCTCCTCTCTCTTCTCTCTGTCTGTCTGACTATCTGTATGCCTCTCTCTCTTTCTTTCACTTCCTCCCTCTCTCTCCCTCTCTCTCTCCCCTCTCTCTCCCCTTCCTCCCCTCCCCCCCCCCCTCTCTCTCTCTCTCTTCAAAACATGATAAATCGCCCTAGCGTATTCGGACCGCCACTTACAAAATAAATGAATAAATAAAAATAAAAGAATAAATAAAGTCGGAAAATCAAAAGCACCTCATTGCATGCCCAGTACTAAAAAAAAAAAACCCTACCCTTCCCTCTCACTCCCCCCCCCCACCACAACCCACCCACCCACCCCACACCCACTTCGCACCCTACCCATCCCACTACTTCCCTCCACACACACACACACACACACACACACACCACACACACACACACACACACACACACACAACCTCGGCTCCACCCCACCCACCCCCCGCTCCCTCTTGGAGGGGTGGAGGAGAAAAAAAAACAAAAAACAAAAAAAAAACAACTAAAAAGAAGAAGGGAAAAAGTCTTTCGAGCATGGAGAAGTTGTTGTGTGTGTGTGTGGTGGGGGGGGGGGGGGGGAGGAACAAAAAAAAGAAAAAAAAAAAGAAGAAAAAACACGTGTGAGAAGTCTAATTTCGCTGGATGCCAAGTATTTTAATGTCCTGAGAAACGCTGCGGTCTTCGTCTCTCACCCAATGGGCGACCAGCAAAGGAGCCCGGATGACAAAAGCCAGAACGCTTGTTGGCAGGTCACTGAAGTGCAATGTCGTTAATTGCTCTCCAGGGGGGGGGGGGGGGGGAGGAGTGGGGTGGGAGGGGGGGGGGGGAAGGACGAAACTTGGCGCGCTTGCTTGGCGGGCTGAGACGGAGGAGGAGGGAGGAGAGAGAGGAGAGAGAGAGAGGGGAGAGAGAGAGAGAGAGAGAGAAGGGGGGGGTGGAGGGAGGATCGGGGATGCGGGGGAAGGGGGGGAGGGGGTGGTGGTGGTGGTAATAAGGCGAATGTCTGGAAGGACATAGGGAGCAGAAGGGCGCCCCCTGTGGGAGAGTGTGAGAATCGCTGCGAAACCACTACACCAACAATGCGAAACGGGAAGAGGTGAGACATGTTGAGCTCAAATCAAACGCAGACATGTTGAGCTTGAGCGGTCTCGGACGGGGAAGGCGAAGGGGAAGGGGAAGAAGAGTGGAGGTTGAATATAACATCACCCACCATCAGGAAAGAATGTGAAGAAGAAAAAAAAGAAGAAGAAAAAAAAAAAACATACAGAAAGATAAAAGAGTATGGGCGAGACAAGCAAGACAGAGACAAAGAGTCAGCTACAAATGCAAAGAGAATAATGGGACACGAGGTTTCGAGTCGTCATGAGGGAACCTACCAGAGGAGACACTGTACTACTTACTGCCAGATCACTTCGGTGGTGTTCAGTGGTACGTGTTCGGATCCAGCATACGCAGGATGACAATAATTGCTTAGTCGCGAAACTCAACGCTAGGTAGGAGCCGGTCGGGACAGAAATCTTCCACAAAGAAATGGCTTTGATGAGAATCGAACCCACAGCCTCCAAGCCGGGAATCCGCGACGCTAAACCACTATGATCGGTGTCATTGACTTTAGATGGTATAATTAATCATATGCTGCTGTTATATTTTTTGTAGGTGGTGTGTATATCATCATCATCATCATCATCATCATCATCATCATCATCATCATCATCCATCATCATCATCGTTATTATTGTCACGATGATGTTGGTGATGCATAGATTAATTAAGCGTTGTAGAAATCATCATCATTTATTATTATTATTATTATCATTATTATCATCATTATCATTATTATCATTATTATCATCATCATTTGTTGGTGTTGCTGTTATTATCATTATTATTACTATTATTGTTATTGTTATTATCATCATTATTACTATTGTTGTTATTATTGTTTGTTGTTTTGATAAGAGTAATAATTAATATTATCATTATTTTAAAACTAAGCGCTGTATAATCATTCTCACCATTTCTTCTTCTTCTTCTTTATTACTATCATTACAATTATTATTATTATTGTTGTTGTTGTTGTTATCATTATTGTAATTATTATTATTATCATCATCATCATCATTATTATCATACTATAATCATAGTAATTATCATTATCATCATTTTATTGTTGTTGTTATCATCATCATTAGCAATAGTAGTAGTAGTAAGTAGTAGTGGTAGCAGTAGCAGTTGTATGATTATTGTTATTATTATTATCATTATTCCTCCTCCTCCTCCTCCTCATCATCAATCATCATCATCATCGTCGTCGTCATCTCATCATCATCATCATCATCATCTCGTCGTCGTCATCGTCATCGTCATCATCATCATCATCATCATCATCATCATCATCATCATCATCAATATCATCGTCATCTTCATCATCATCTACAGTCGTTGTTGTTCGTAGCTCCCTACACATACATACTGCTGAGGCTGGCACTGAAGCAGACAGGGGATGGGTGGGTCTGTGACTTGAGGAGATGGGGAATGAGGGGAGACGGCGGGCGACATGAGGCAGATGGTGGGGGGCAGGTTGGGGGTGGGGAGTGAGGGGGGGTGGGGGTGGCGGGGATGGATGGAGGGGGGTGCCGCCGGTGGTGGCAGTGGGGCTCTGGGTTGTGTCAGGCGCTGACAGGACCAAGCGTTTGAATCCTTGCCGCTAATCCCTTATGTCATCGCGGCAAGACGCAGGTTCTCTCTCTCTCTCTCTCTCTCTCTCTCTCTCTCTCTCTCTCTCTGTGTGTGTGTGTGTGTGTGTGTGTGTGTGTGTGTGTGTGTGTGTGTGTGTGTGTGTGTGTGTGCGCGTGCGTGTGTGTGTGTGTGCTGTGTGTGTGTGTGTGTGTGTGTGTGTGTGTGGCTAGAAGGAAAGCCGAGAGGGGAGGAAGGGGATGAGTGTGTGGGGGGGGGGGGGAGGGGGACTGAAAGGAGGGAGGAGGGGAGGAAGGAGCAGAGCAGAAAAGACTGCAGCAGTGGGGGAAAAGGATGGCTGGGAAGGGAATGGGGGGGGGGGGGGGGGGGAGAGGCAATGGTTTGGGGAGGAGGAGGGGAGGAGGGGGAGGGGGGCGGCGGGGAGGGGATGAGTGATATAGCGAGTGTCTTATTTTTTTGTGTCTGACTGGTTTACACTCTACACGTTGACATGCTGGTTATTTTGCCGGTGAGTAGGCCAGTTAGTCGCTTAGCCAGTCAGTCAGTGTACTACGATCCAATCAGTCGGTCAGGCACTTATTTATTAAGTCAGCCAAGTACTCAATAAGTCAGTCAGTCATACAGTCACTCCATCACTGTATCAGTCAGTCAATCGATCAGTCAGTACGTTGCTCGGTCAGTTAAGAGAGAGAGAGAGAGAGAGAGAGAGAGAGAGAGACAGACAGACAGACAGACAGACAGACAGACAGACAGACAGACAGAGAGATGGACAGATGGACAGAGAGAGAGAGAGAGAGAGAGAGAGAGAGAGAGAGAGAGAGAGAGAGAGAGAGCGTGTGTTCATCCGTGTGTGTGTGTGTGTGTGTGTGTGTGTGTGTGTGTGTGTGTGTGTGTGTGTGTGTGTGTGTGTGTGTGTGCATGCGTGCGTGAAAGAAATGAAGGAAAAAAGGATGCAACAGTGTCTCAGGTAAGACTTGTATTCCTGTAATGAAGCAGGAGAGAGAGAGAGATGAGTAATGTCTTCTCGGCTCTGCCAGTGTCTCGTTGTGGCCATCGCCTTTTAGCAGTGATAATGCCCTTAAAAATGACGCTGTGCCCACATCGATTAGGTGTACACACACGCACGCACGCACGCACGCACGCACGCACGCACACACACACACACATCAGAGAGAGAGAGAGAGAGAGAGAGAGAGAGAGAGACAGAGAGAGAGACAGAGACAGAGAGAGACATACAGACAGACAGACAGAGACGGACAAACACACACACACACACACTCTCTCTCTCTCTCTCTCTCTCTCTCTCTCTCACACACACACACACACACACACATCTCTCTCTCTCTCTCTCTCTCACACACACACACACACACACACACACACACACATACACACACGCACACACACACACTCTCTCTCTCTTTCTCTCGCGCACACACACACACACACACATTCACGCACGCACGCACGCACGCACGCACGCACACACACACACACACACACACACACACACACACACACACACAAACACACACACACACACACACACACACAAACAAACACACACACACACACACACACACACACACACACACACACACACACACACACACACACACACACACACACACACACACACAACCTCGTCACGTGCTTTTCTTATAATCATTATTCATCTAGTCTTTCGTTCCTTCCTTCCTTCCTTCCTTCCTTCCTTCATTACTTTTCTCAGTCACTCATTCATCTATCATATCAACCAATCCATTGTTTGTTTAGTTACTCTCATGTATTTTGCTTACTTTTTTTTTTTTAAATCAATTATTCATTTCTTTTTAAAACCTTTGCATACTCATCTACGTATTTATACATCCACTTATATGTGAATTCACCCATACATTTACTTAAATCATTCTTATTCTTTTATTCGTTTATTTACATGATTATTTATCCAAATCACGTTTCTTTCATTCGTTTATTCATTTAGTTACATGATCACTGATCCATTGGGCTAATGCGTAGGTCAGACATCTGTTAAGTCGTAGCCACGAGACCCTCTTCGTCGATTCTCTCATCTTAGTTGTTAATTCATTTATCCATCAGCTTAAAATCGTGCGCAGTGTGGTCTCAAAACTTAGCGGATGTGGTGTGGCGTATATGGGCTAGCCCGCACGCAGTGACACCTCCTCGATGAAACTGAAACTGAAACTGAAATTTCTGTCATTATTTTTCTCACTCACTCATTCATTTTCTAAATCAACCAATCAATTAGTTGTTTAGTTACTCTCATGTATATTATTTACTCTTTATCAATTGTTCAGCACGTTGGGCTAATGCGTAGGTCAGACATCCGCTGAGTCGTAGCCACGAGACCCTCTTCTTCAATTGTCTCATCCTTGTTGTTAATTCATATATATCCATCAGCTTCAAATCATGCGTAGTGTGGTCTCAAAATTTTAGCGGATGTGGTGTAGCGTATATGGACTAGTCCGCACGCAGTGACGCCTCTTTGATTAAACTATCAATTGTTCAACTATCTTTTTTCACAGTTACATACTCAGCCACATATTCATACATCCATTCATTTGTTGAATCATCTATCCCTTTACTAAAAAAAAAATTGTTCATTTATTCGTTTATTTACATGATTATTTATCCATAATCATGTTTGTTCGTTTATTCGTTTATTTACATGATTATTTATATTTAAAAAAAAATCACGTTTCGTCATGTCTCCATTCATTTACATGATTTCTCATCCGGTGTTGTTCAACAGCGCGGTGAAGATGGTTCACATGGTCCTGGGGAGGAGGCGGCAGATTTTGCCCTCTCTCAACACGCCTGCTTTAAACAGAGGTATCAATCATTCCCAGCACCCCCACCCCCACCCTTCCTTCCTTCCTTCCTTCCTTCCTTTCTTCCTTCCTTCCTTCCTCTTCTTCCTTCCTTCCTTCCTTCCTTCCTTCCTTCCTTCCTTTCTTCCTTCCTTCCTTCCTTCATTCCTTCCTTCCTTTCTTCCTTCATTACTTTTCTCAGTCACTCATTCATCTATCATATCAACCAATCCATTGTTTGTTTAGTTACTCTCATGTATTTTGTTTACTTTTTCTTTTAATCGATTATTCATTTCTTTTTAAAACCTTTGCATACTCATCTACGTATTTATACATCCACTTATATGTGAATTCACCCATACATTTACTTAAACCATTCTTATTCTTTTATTCGTTTATTTACATGATTATTTATCCAAATCACGTTTCTTCATTCATTTATTCATTTAGTTACATGATCACTGATCCATTGGGCTAATGCGTAGGTCAGACAACTGCTAAGTCGTAGCCACGAGACCCTCTTCTTCGATTCTCTCATCTTAGTTATTAATTCATTTATCCATCAGCTTAAAATCATGCGCAGTGTGGTCTCAAAACTTAGCGGATGTGGTGTGGCGTATATGGGCTAGCCCGCACGCAGTGACACCTCCTTGATGAAACTGAAACTGAAATTTCTGTCATTACTTTTCTCACTCACTCATTCATTTATTAAATCAACCAAACAATTAGCTGTTTAGTTACTCTCATGTATATTATTTACTCTTTATCAATTGTTCAGCACGTTGGGCTAATGCGTAGGTCAGACATCCGCTGAGTCGTAGCCACGAGACCCTCTTCTTCAATTGTCTCATCCTTGTTGTTAATTCATATATATCCATCAGCTTCAAATCATGCGCAGTGTGGTGTCAAAACTTAGCGGATGTGGTGTAGCGTATATGGACTAGTCCGCACGCAGTGACGCCTCTTTGATTAAACTATCAATTGTTCAACTATCTTTTTTCACAGTTACATACTCAGCCACGTATTCATACATCCATTCATTTGTTGAATCATCTATACCTTTACTAAAAAAAAAATTGTTCATTTATTCGTTTATTTACATGATTATTTATCCAAATCATGTTTCTTCATTTATTCGTTTATTTACATGATTATTTATTTTTTTAAAAATCACGTTTCGTCATGTCTCCATTCATTTACATGATTACTCATCCGGTGTTGTTCAACAGCGCGGTGAAGATGGTTCACATGGTCCTGGGGAGGAGGCGGCAGATTTTGCCCTCTCTCAACACGCCTGCTTTAAACAGAGGTATCAATCATTCCCAGCACCCCCACCCCCACCCCACCCCCTTTCTTCCCTCCACCCTCCACCCTCCACTCTCCAAAACCTCTCACCCCTTCCTCACTCCCCACCCTCTCCTCCACCCCCTCCCTTCCCCCCCTCTCTCTCTCTCTCTCTCTCTCTCTCTCTCTCTCTCTCTCTCTCTCTCCTCTCAGCGCGCGCGGTCGGCTCTACTAGCAGGCGTGGTAGAAGAAGAAGAAGAAAGAAGAAGAAGAAGCGGTGAGGGTGGTGGTGGGGGTGGTGGTGGGGGTGATGGGGGAGGTGGTGGGGGTGGTTGGGTGGTGGGAAAGGCGTGAACGACACGCATACATCTTCGGTGGGCCTCAGGTTGTGACAAGAGAGCGGAGGTGGCTGACGAGCCGCCAGACGATTTAACGTCTTCCTCCTCTGGAACTCTGGCATTGACGAGTGGTGAGGAGAGTGTGTGTGTGTGTGGGGGGGGGGGGGGAGGGGGGGGGGCTTGGGGGTGAGGAGAGGAGAGGGGAGGAAGGGAAATAGGTGGGGGGGGGGGGCGACGGGGAGGGGGAACCGGAGGTTAGGGGGTGATGGAATGAGGGGGGAGGGGGGGATGGCGGGGGGGGGGGGGGGGGGGATGGCGGGGGCGGGGAGATGTCGAAGGGGTTGAGAAGGGTGATGGGGGTGTGTTGGGATGTACGGTTTGCGGGGGGGGGGGGGGGGGGGGGTAAACTGCGTGTAGAGGTGGTAGTGGTGGTGGTGGTAGTGGTAGTAGTAGTAGAAGTAGTAGCAGCAGCAGTAGTAGTATAGTACCAGCAGCAGCAGCAGCAGCAGCAGCAGTAGTAGTAGTAGTAGTAGTAGTAGTAGTAGTGTGGTGGTGGTGGTGGTGGTGGTGGTGGTAGTGGTAGTAGTAGTAGAATAGTAGCAGCAGCAGTAGTAGTATAGTACCGAGCAGCAGCAGCACAGCAGAGTAGTAGTAGTAGTAGAGTAGTAGTAGTAGTAGTAGTGGTGTGGTGGTGGTGGTGGGGTAGCCGTGGTTGTGTTGTTGTGGGCACGGAGTGAGACTGAACTGCGGGTAGAAGTAGCAGCAGCAGTAGCAGCAGCAGTAGTAGTGCGTCTCTCTAGGTTGTGTTCGAGCACGAAGAGAGAGAGAGAGAGAGAGAGAGAGAGAGAGAGAGAGGAGAGAGAAGAGAGACAGACAGACAGACAGACAGACAGACAGACAGACAGACAGGCAGACAGACAGACAGACTGACAAACACGTACGTACAGGGACAGAAACAGGAGAGAGAGAGAGAGAGAGAGAGAGGAGGATGGAAGAAGTAAATAGGAGAGAGAGAGAGAGAGAGAGGAGAGAGAACAGAGAAACAGAGAACAGAGGCAGAGAGTTTTTAGGACAGACAGTGACAGACTGACAGACGAACAGAAACACAGACGGACAATCAGACAGACAGGCAAACATTTGCAGAGAGAGACAGACAGACAGACAGACAGACAGACAGACAGACAGGGCGTTAAACAGTTGAGAGAATTGGGGGAAGATGGAACAGTGATGGACGAACAATGTGCTGTGCATGTGTGTGTGTGTGTGTGTGTGTGTGTGTGTGTGTGTGTCTGTGTCTGTTGTCTGTGTGTGTCTGTGTGTGTGTGTCTGTGTATGTGTGGGTACGTGCGTGTGTTTGCGCGCGCTTATGCGTGTGTGTGTGTGTGTGTGGTTTTGTGTGTGTGTGCGTGTGTGTGTGTGTGTGTGTGTGTGAGAGAGAGAGAGAGAGAGAGAGAGAGAGAGAGAGAGATGTGAGTGTATGTGTGTGTTGGTGTGCGTGCGTGCGTGTGTGCGTGAGTGTGTGCGTGTGTGTGTGCGTGCGTGCGTGCGTGCGTGCGTGCGTGTGTGTGTGTGTGTGTGTGTGTGTGTGTGTGTGTGTGTGTGTGTGTGTGTGTGTTTTAGCGCGCGCATGCTGACAAGTAATGTTATGCCGCTGCATATCTCTCTTTCTTTTCTCGCCTGAACTACCCCAAATGTAGCGAGTCGGCAAATGAATCACATTTCCGCTGCCAGCATCCCGCAGGGGCTTGTACATCATGTTGATTCTGGTCGACTCATGATTGCAGATTTGTTTGTTTGTTGGTTGGTTTGTTTGTTTGTTTGTTTGCGATTGGTCCTTTTTGTGACTCCCCCACCCCCACCCCACCCCCAACCACAACACACACACACACACACACACACACACACACACACACACACACACACACACACACACACACACACAGAGGGCTGGTTTCAGTTTCACTTTTCGTCCAGAGTTCGTTTCATGCCGAGAAGCGGGGAATAACGTCGGCTGGAATATTTTCTGAGAGCGAGACTTGTTGGGATCCTACTTAAATAGTTTCCAAGTGAGGTGAATGCAGGCGAAGATTAAAACAAACTTAAACAGAAATTTTTTTAAAAAGAAAAAGAAAAAGTGTCTTGTGATTTGTTAGTCCTTTTCCTTCGGCAGAATAGGATCATTTTTTTTTTTTTTTTGTCTATCAAGTTTTGGATCATATTGTCCCTATGAATCAGAAAATGGTACTTTTCTCTAGAATATAGAGCAAAAAAAAAAGGTTTTTGTCTTTCAAGTTTTGGATCATATTGTCGCTATCAATCAGAAAATGGTGATATTCTCTAGTGTATAGAGCGGAAAAAAAAAGTTTTTTGTCTTTTTCAAGTTTTGGATCATATTGTCGCTATCAATCAGAAAATGGTACTGTTCTCTAGTGTATAGAGCAGGGAAAAAAGTTTTTTGTTGTCTTTTATAAGTTTCGGATCAGACTGCCTCCATATCAAATCAGAAAATGGTACTATTCTCTAGTGTATAGAGCAAAAAAAAAAGGTTTTTGTCTTTTAAGCTTGGGATCCTACTGTCTACATCAATCAGAAAATGAGACTATTCACAAGTGTATAGAGCAAAAAAAAAAAAAAAAAAAAAAAAAAAAAAGAAAGGAGAAAAGAGAACAAAAGAAGAAAAAGAGAAAACAAAATGCGGTGCAACTTATCTGTTCTTCTCTTCTTTTTTTCCCTAGCTCTACGGGGATTAACTGGGGCACCACACTGAAGAACAGTTCACCAGGTTCCTCCAGTTCTGTTGTCTATGAGGAGTCATTGAGGCACCACACTGAAGAACAGTTCACCAGGTTCCTCCAGTTCTGTTGTCTATGGGGAGTCATTGAGGCACCACACTGAAGAACAGTTCACCAGGTTCCTCCAGTTCTGTTGTCTATGGGGAGTCATTGAGGCACCACACTGAAGAACAGTTCACCAGGTTCCTCCAGTTCTGTTGTCTATGGGGAGTCATTGAGGCATCACACTGAAGAACAGTTCACCAGGTTCCTCCAGTGCTGTCGGCGGTGTGCCGAGGTCTGGTGGGGTCTCTGCACATGGCTTCCCTTGTCCATTGATTCAGCAATGATTGATTAGACCGGTGCCATCATTAGGAAAGATGTGCTTTCTGACCTCTACCCTGGAACGCAACATTCATCTGGTTTACATGGAAGATGGTGTGGATTATGAAGATGGGGTGGATTATGAAGATGGGGTGGATTATGAAGATGGGGTGGATTATGAAGATGGGGTGGATTATGAAGATAGTGTGGATTATGAAGATGGGGTGGATTATGAACATGGTGTGGATTATAAAGATGGTGTGGATTATAAAGATAGGGTGTATTATGCAGATTGAGTGGATTATAAAGACGGTGTGGATTACGAAGATGGAATGGATTATGAAGATGTTGTGGATTATAAAGATGGTGTGGATTATGAAGATGGAGTGGATTATGAAGATGGTGTGGATTATGAAAATGGTGTGGATTATGAAGATGGTGTGGATTATAAAGATGGGGTGCATTTTGAAGATGGGATGGATTATGAAGATGGTGTGGATGATGAAGCTGCAATGGATGCAATGGATTATGACGATGGAATGGATGTAAATGATTATGAAGATGGTGTGGATTACGAAGATCGATTGAGTTTGGTGTGGATTACAAAATGATGTGGACTGTGAAGATGCAATGGATGCAATGCACGATGAAGATGGGGTAGATTGTGATAATGCAATGGATTGTATAGATACAATTATTACGAAAATGTAGCCGATTAAGAAAATGCAGTGGATTATTTGGATGTAAAAGATGAGAATACAGTGGATTATGATGATGCAATGAACTGTAAACATTCAAAAGATTATGTCGATGGAATGGATTAGGAAAATGTAGTGTATTATGATGATGGATAAAACATGAACACGCAATGGATTATGAATATGCTGTGGATTATGAAGAAGGAGTTGAAAGTGCTGTGTTTTATGATGAAACAGTGGATTATGAAAATGCAGTGGATTCGGAAGAACGTGTTAAGAAGATGCAGTGGATTTTGAAGACCCAATGGATTTTGAAGATGCAACAGATCACAAGATCATACAGGGGAAGTGGATTATGAAGATGCAATGGGTTATGATGATAACGCAGCGAATTATGAAGATGAGGTAGATCATGAAGGTTCAATGGATTACGAGGATGCAGCGGATTATAAAGAGGAAGTGGGTTATTGTTGTTGTCTCCTTCGTCATTTATCAGATGGATTCCCCCGTCTCCTCGACAAAGGTGGCAGTACGTCGCAGGTCCTCCAGTCCTCCGTAAAGCTTCCGGGCCACTGGGATTGGGTCGGGCCAGGTTTTCTCTTGGAGCGCTTGGTGGAGCGGGCAGGACTGCAGCGGATGTTCTGTTGTCTGGCTGCCTGTTCTGCAGGGGCACTGCTCTGTGTTGTCGATGTGGAGTTTAATAAATAGGTGGTGTTTCAGGCGGTTGTGGCCTATCCTGAGCCTGAAAATAGCTACCTGCTCTCAACGAGTCAGCAGGTAGTACCGGTCTGCTCTGTTGTGGCGTGGATGCTGCTGCTTTCACTTGTTCTGCAGCTTGGCCTTAACGATGGTCCTGGATTCAGGGTAGCTGGTAGATCTGTCCATCTGCTCCTTCGTAGTGCCCTCCTTTGCCAGGGAGTCAGCAGTCTCATTGCCGAGCACGTTGCAGTGGGAGGGAATCCACTGCAGGGTGACTGTGTGACTTGTGCAGAGGGAGGCGAGAGAGGAGGACAGATCGTTGAGTTCGGGATCTCTGCTGGGGTGGACTGTAAAGGCGCAGTGGATTATGGATTGACAGACAGAGTTAGAATGGCGGCCGTGTTGCGGACCAGTCAGATGATGTTACTGTGCATCACGCGCGGGAAAGGAAGAAAACAAGTGTGGTACAGATTATTCAGTAAAAGAGTTCTTTCCTGATGTCCTGCACTAACGCACAGCATTGATCTTGATTGGAATAAACAGAAAACGAGTTTGACACGGAGATGATTTGAATTACAGGCTGGGCTGTTTAAATCTCTCTCTCTCTCTCTATCTCTCTCTCTCTCTCTCTCTCTCTGTCTATCTGTCTGTCTGTCTGTCTGTCTGTTTGTCTCTGTGTCTGTCTCTCTGCGTCTCTCTCCTGTCTCTCTCTCTCTGTCTCTGTCTCTCTCTCTTTGACTCTCTGTCTGTCTCTCTGTCTGCCTCTCTGCCTCTGTCTCTTCTCTGTCTCTCTGTCTCTTTGTCTGTCTCTGCTGTCTGTCTGTCTGCCTCTGTCTCTCTCTCATACATTTAATTTCAGCGGTTAAGTGTATTCGTTTCTGGTTGAAAATAACACAAATGGAACAACACAAATTGCCGCACAAAGCCATCACTATGCTTTTAGAGTTAGATGATACATGTTGCAAACAAGCAGGTTAATATACTGTTACTATACCCACAATCTATACATTCACAAGACAATGAACTCATTTTATTTTGCAATATCTCGATCTGAACAATTTTTTGTGGAAAGAAAATTCAGGGAAAGACTATTCCCAGTCAAGTGTATTCAGACTATGGTCATTAATTAATTTCACCAGTAAATGAAATCATCAGTAAATGAAATCATCGAATGTAATCTTGCATTGTATCTACACAAGCCATTTGAGTTTCGCGAAACTTCTGTATCTTGATATCTCCCGTATGTAGGACACATTATGCTTCATTAGTTCTAACGTTATTCATAAAGGGTTGCCTCTTTTTTTCGCATGGGGCCATGGCCTTAGATGAATACTCTCTCTCTCTCTCTCTCTCTCTCTCTCTCTCTCTCTCTCTCGTTTTGTTTTAGATTTCTTTTTCTTTTCCCGTACTTGTTGAAACGTGGACGTGGTACACACCCAGTTAAAGCCAAAACATCGACATTTTATTCCACCAATTAAGCCTTTATGCATCCAAATGAAACCTCTACCTTACGTGCTCGAAATAACCCCCCCCCCCCCCTCCCCCTACCCCAAGTCAGTTAACTCGAAACGCTCTGTGCTAATTATCTCCCGTGGACTTATAAATCTCTTTCTGCCACTTCGAACCTTTTCCTTCGCAAACCTTTGACCGTTACCTCTGACCTTTCGCCCATGACATTTTTACGAGTTTATCTGGAGGAAGAGGGTCATGTGTTAATTGGGGAGGTTTGTGGTGTTTTGTGTGTCCCTGGCGGCGCGGCGCCGATAAATCAGATCACAAATTAGTCCGAGAGTTAGTCAGGGCAGGCTTGGGATCTTCGGAGAGTAAAATAGAAATAATTAGTCAAGGGAGAAGAATTTCCATCTCTCTCTTCTCTCTCTCTCTCTCTCTCCCTCTCTCTCTCTCTCTCTCTCTCCTCTCCTCTCTCCTCTCTCTCTCTCTCTCTCTCAGGTGCATTCAGTTCATGTTGGGACGTTCCTCTTTGAAGTCGTGTCTGTTGATTTCAAAGGCGTTCAATGTTAAAGGGTGGGTCTGATGACTTCATGGTGCAGTTGATACTACCGGATGAAATTGTTTTTTGAGCTGTTTGACTCTGTTGGTGTTGTTGTTGTGTTGTTGTTGTTGTTCCTGTCTGGCTGTGTGGCTGTCTGTCCCTCTGTCTGTCTCTTGCTCTGTTCTGTGTCGTGGATCATGTGATCGGTAATAAAATGTGTAAGCAGGCGTACAGTTCTGTGGTCGAATTTGGATGATCATGGTCTTCTTCTTCTTCTTCTTCTTCTTCTTTCTTTCTTTCTTTCTTTTCTTTCTTTCTTTTCTTTTCTTTTCTTTTAATTCTCCTCTTTTAATCTATATTCTCTTTTTTTTTTTTTCCCGCTTTTTTCTGACTTTTCATCCATAAATGTTCACTTTTTTTGTTTGTGAAAAAGTGTTACTGTACATTATTAGGACAGACGGACAAACAGACAGACAGACGGACAGAGAAAGACATTGGGTCGACGGACAGAGACAGACAGGCAGACGCATTGAGAGAAGAGAGAGAGAGAGAGAGAGAGAGAGAGAGAGAGAGAGAGAGAGAGAGAATGCGAATGCAAATATTTTATTCAGTCTAAGGCCACGGCCTCATACTGCCTTCATAAATGCATCATACAACATTCCTAATACGTAACTAAATGAACTCATGAAAATGTGTAGAAATGTTACAAAAGGCAGACTACATTAAGACATTACTGTCCGAATTCTCTTATTTGCTTCACAAATATACATGGTTGAATTCAAAAGTGTATTCTCATTCCTTGTCGACAGTAAGAGAATTAGCCTGAAATTACAGTTATGGTTCGGTGTAATATTTGGATTGAATAAGTTTAATATTCAACATGGTTCACAGCAGGCCAGCAAAATAAAATTTAAAAAAAAAAATGTATTTCGTCAGAGAGAGAGAGAGAGAGAGAGAGAGAGAGAGAGGGGTCTCTGAGTATTTTCATAATGTACTCTGCCACCCCCCCCCCCCCCCTCCCATCACCACCATCACCGCCTTCCCTCCCCCCTCCCTCCCCCCTCCTCACACCCTCCCTCCCTCCCTCCTTACCTCCACCACCTGTCCTCCACCCTCACCCCCACCCCTACCCGTCCACCATGCCCTCCCCCCTCCCCCCAACACCCATGCCCTCTCCCCCATCCCCACCACACCCCCCCCCCCCCCCCACCCGTCCCCCCACTCAGTTCCAGAGAACGGGGGAAAACTCTCTACTAGTGCTCCAGTCTTCAAGCCCCCAAGTGGTTTTCACTTCTCGCCTTCTTCCCCCAAGCCCTCATTGATGTCGACAGGCATTACGCCCCCTGGTGACAGGCCACGAAGGACAACAAGGGGAGACGATCCGTAGCGTATGTTGCGAGAGTGGTGGTAGTATAGAGCTTCCTTGTGGGAGAGGGCTGGCACAACAAGTGCTGACCTTGGAGAGAGAGGGGGGGGGGGAGAGAGAGGGGGGGAGAGAGAGAGAGATGGAGAGAGGGGGGAGAGAGAGAGGGAGAGGGGGGAGAGAGAGACAAAGCGAGAGAGAGAGAGGGGGGGCAGAGGGAGGGAGGTAGTAAAATAGAGAGAGAGAGAGAGAGAAGGGAGTGGAACAGGTGGTGGAGGGAAGGAGGGGGGGGGGGAGAAGGGGCAGAGAGAAAAAGGGAGACGAGGATGGAGGAGGGAGGGAGGAAGAGAGAGGGAGAGGGGGAAAGAGGGAAACAGACAGAGAGACAGACAGACAGACAGACAGACAGATACACACACACGCAGGCGTGCGCGCATTTATGTGTGTGTGTGTGTGTGTGTGTGTGTGTGTGTGTGTGTGTGTGTGTGTGCGCGCGCGCGCGCGTGTGTGCGTGCGTGCGTGAGTGCGTGCGTGCGTGCGCGTTCTTCGTTTTCATTGTCCTAAATGTTGTTTATCTGTCCCGAAGAAGACCAAACAGGACAAAACAGGTCGTGTTTTGTCTGGTCAGTTTGTTTGTCTCTATTGTCTCTGGCGGAAAAGAATTTGTCTTTTAAGTTCAGTAACTTTCTGTTTGTCTGTTTGTCTGTAGAATTCTGCACAATGAGGTAGTTTTCAGACGTACCGGTCTGTTCGAGTCAGTAGTTTTGGCGTAACCTTGCTGACGAACAAACAGATTATCATCAATGTTACGCCCAAACTACAGAGTGGATTTTTTTTTTTTTTACAGAACTGGGTGTAAAGATAAACCGTAGTCTATGGAGTAAGTCCTTAAAGTTTGGTAAGGATCCGTCTGGCTAATCCGGATTGAAGGCCATTTTCAGGATCGGTTCAGCTAGAGGACAAAGTGTCCATTGGACATGTACGCTGGGAAGTTACCGTTGACCAACAGACAACTGTCTTCGAGGGGCCGATCATTTGTGTGTGTGTGTGTGTGTGTGTGTGAAATATTCCTTAATGCTGTCAACGTGTTGTATTTTGCTTCCACCGTGACAAAAAAACAAAAACAAAAAAAAAAAAAAAAAAACAATGCATGGGGAGTAATCCTGTCAGTTTGCACCTGTTATCATGTCCCCTGACTCCTCCCACGATAAATAGATAGATAGATAAATAAATGAATAGATAAATTGATTAATTAATTAATTAATAGATAAAGTAAATAATTAAAATAAATACTTAAGTAAATAGAAAAAAATCTTCTCACTCACGTGTTCAAAAGGGTTTTTTTTGTTTGTTTGTTTGTTGTTGTTTTTGTGTTTGTTTTAAATGAAAATTTGCCCACCGACCCTCTTTTTTTTCTCTCCAATGTTATCGCAGTTTCACCTTCACTGTTTTTGCTTTGTTTTGTTTGTTTGTTTGCTTGTTTGTTTGTGTGTTTTAAATAAAAGCCTGTCTACCGACCCTCTTTTATTTCTCTCCAATGTTATCGCAGGTTCACCTTCACTCTGTGTGTGTGTGTGTGTGTGTGTGCGTGTGTGTGTGTGTGTGTGTGTGTGTGCGCGCGCGCGCGTTGGTTTGGTGTTGTTGTTTTGTTTGTTGCTTGTTTGTGTGTTTGTTTTAAATAAAAGCCTACCTACCGACCCTCTTTTTCTCTCCAATATTATTGCGAATTCATCTTCACTGTTTGTTTTTATTTTGTTTGTTTGTTTTTCACCTCTCATTTTCTGAACCACCCTAGAGGCATTTTCCTATATACCCGCCGCTCACCCCCCCCCACCCCCACCACCACCACCTCCCTTCCTCTTTTACCCGTCTACAGCCACATCGTGGCTTGTTCCGACGCATACCCTGGGCACCGGCAACCCACAGGGAGAGTTAGTGTCGAGTCGTCATGAGGCAACCCACCTGAGGAGACACTGCCCTGCACTGCTGCCGAGTCACTTCGGCGATGTGCGTTCGTGTCTGTTCTGATCCAACATACGTAGGACACCATCTACTAAGTCCCCTACTGACGACAATAATAATTGCTCGGTCGCAGAGCCAGCGTGAGTGAGGTTTCCCTCCGAGGTGCGTCACAACATCCGTCCAACGACAGAACTGGCGACATCGACACAAACTTACCGTGGGGTAGACGTGGAGAGGTAATAGTACTGTTGCTTATAGCCCAGCCGACCGCAAAGGGCCCTATCAGGGCAGTCACCGCGTTGAAGTTGACTCACAATGCATTAAAAGAAAAAAAAAATTATTCACACGACTCTCTGAAACACAACATCCAAAAACACACCGGGAATTTCGTTAAAAATCTTCACTCCGTAAGATCTTCGATCAGAGGGAAAATGTTACTCTCCCTCAGAAACTCAAAGATCACATCAGGTGGAATATCTCTGAACAAGGTTTTTTTTTTTTTTTTTATGGAGTCTGCTGTATGGTATTTATGTCTCACATCATTCAAGTCTCAACACTCTTACAGGATATGTTTCACTGCGAGTGGTACATAACATGGAACGCAGCACAGAGCTTCTTCACCTTTTAAAAGATAAGAATAGGTGTAAAACGGGTGGCCTGCACGCAAACGGTACAAAAATGTTTCTTCTTTACAGACGCCTCGGGAACGTGGTAAAAAAAAAAAAAAACTCTTTCAGATTTGGACGGATTTTAAACAGTCTGTTTTCCGTCTGCGAGTCCCATTCCTCTTGCCAGAGGTCTTTGACATAAGCCTGGGTTTGGGGTTTCAGATCAGTGTGAGGGACAGACAATCTACGTAGAGAGAAAATCGAAACTGAGGTCACCATGAGAGAGGGCATGAAGGGGCAAATAATCTGACAACTTTCTGTTATGCTGATCGATGAAGATGAGGACGGATGATGAAGAAGATGATGATGATGCCATAGAGTTCCTTTGCGGTCTGAGACTACATGACAAGACTGTAGGCCTACTCTACTCTTGCTCTCATAATGTACCCAGGCGTCAACCACACCCCGGGATACAGACACTTGCAGTGTTGGTCAGGAGATTTGATCAACACTCTCAGAAGAGCATCTATAAAAAAAAAAAAAAAAGCAAATGAAACTCGACTGTTTGTCTCCAGTGTTCCCAGACGTGTCCTTTACAAACTCACCTCGGGTCAGGAGCGGGTCAAGGGCTGAATGGTTTGTGATGGGAATCGAATCCACGATCTCCTGGCCGGGAATCCGCGGCGCTAACCACTTCGCCACGGCGGTTGCTGCACCCTTACATTGTGGTGTGGACCCTGTTCTGTGTTGAAGCTGTCCGGGCCGAGTGATGTCCCTTTGTTCTGGCCGCGGGTGCGTCGCAGTAGGTGTGTGTGTGTGTGTGTGTGTGTGTGTGTGTGTGTGTGTGTGTGTGTGTGTGTGTGTGTATGTGTGTGTGTGTGTATTTTTTTTACATTTTTTTTTTCTTGTGGTTTCCTGTTCTTCTTTTTCTTTCTTTTCTTTTTTTTAAAGATGGAGCCTTTACATTCCTGTTTCCGCACTTCGTGATTTTGTTTGCTTGTTTGTTAGTTGTTTGTATCACAACTGTCACGCACCATGCAAAACTGTCTGCTCTTTTACTAATGGACATTCTGCAGTAGAGCTTGAAGCGTCGCGAATAATTCAAAAGCTTCTATCCACCGCTTGATCATCGTCCTTCTTTCTGTCAGTAAAATAACTTCTCCTACCTGTGCCAATGCAGCCATCGCCTCGTGTATCGACCGTCCCCTGTTTCTTTGATGCTATACAACGTCTGTCAGTTTTCGTGATGTCAATACATTTCGAAGACGAAACAATGCGTGTGAGGATTTTTCGTTCATAGTAAAAGGAGTCCGAGCATTGTTGAATGAGACCATTTTGATAGGGTGAATATAATAGCAGTATCAATTTTCCAGGTTCACTTTGGCTGTGTGTGTGTGTGTGTGTGTGTGTGTGTGTGTGAGAGAGAGAGAGAGAGAGAGAGAGAGAGAGAGAAGCAGGCAGATATATATATATTTTTTTTTTCACACACACATGCATACACAGAGAGTGAGACACACATAGAGAGGGAGGGAGGGAGAGAGGGAAGGAGAGAGAGAGGGAGGGATGGAGAGAGAGAGAGACGGATGGAGGGAAGGAGGGAAAGACAGAGAGAAGGAGGGAGGGAGAGAGAGAGAGAGAGAGAGAGAGAGAGAGAGAGAGAGAGAGAGAATGAGCGACGAGGTGGAGAAAGAAAGAAAGAGGGGGTGGGGGTGGGGGGCCGGGTGGGGGGGGGGGGGGGTCAGGAGAACGAAAAGAAAGAGAGAAGGAAATGGGAGAACAAAATGATTACTTTGTGAGAGTGTTAAAGAGAGCGTTAGAGAGGGGGACACACACACACACACACACACACACCACACACACACACACACACACACACACTCACACACACACACACACACACACACAGACAGGGCTGTTTCATATTTTCCACTTTATTGACCATGAAGTATCAGTACAAACTGCCCAGTGATGCTCACTGAAGTCTACGCGTACAGACATACAGACAACAGCTTACATACATAACTGCTGGCTACAGCTACTACTTACTACCACTACTGCTACTACTAGTACCAATAATAATAATAATTAGTATAAAGATCGTATACAATTCTGTAGGTAGAATAAAACCTTACACAGTGCAAACAGGCAAACAGACATTTTCATATCATCGTTCTTATTTTACATTACAATTGTCACAGGTTCAAGATTGTAGATTCATGGTTGTATATGTACAGCACAGACACATTCGTAGGCCATTAAAGGCAAATGAAATCCAGTTGAAGCAACGCGCACACGCACACGCACACACACACACACAAAGCGCAAGCGCAAGCGCGCACGCGCACGTACGCAATGACCACTTTTGGGATTAAGCACCTTCCAATGTTGGGACAATCAAAAATCATGCATGATCATTAAATAACACGGGAATTTTTTTTTTTTAATGAACAACCCGATGTATACCCATAGATATATGAACACTAGTTAGGATTTTACTTTCTGTTTCTTTCTTTCGTTCGTTTTTTGTTCTTTTCTTTTCTTTATTTCTCTTTTCTCTTCTTTTCTTTTTTTTGTGTGTGTGTGTGTTTGTTGTTGCACTGTGTTGTGTTCGATTTTGTTTATTTGGAATTGGTTTGCCTTGGTTTGGTTTGGGGTTTTTGTTGATATGTTCTTTTTTTTTTTCTAAGGGGAGTCTGTGTTTTGCTTTTGGTTGCTTGGTTTGAATTTTTTTTTTTTTTTCGTATGTAGTTTTCATCGCCAATGACAAAAAATGTTGGCCAATCACGATCATCGCCATCAATCAAAACCAGAAATGATGTATGTTCTCCGTTTTGTTTCCAAAGGTCAGTCGTTTGTCGTTATCATCATCATCACCATCATCATAATCATCATCATCATCCTTCATCATCATCGTCATCATCACCATCATCATCATCATCATCACCACAATCATCATCATCATCATCATCATCACAGTCATCCTCCTCCTCCTCCTCATCGTCATCATTATAATCACCCTTCATCATCATCATCATCATCATCATCATCATCATCATCATTCTTCATCATCAAAACCAGCAATGATATCGTCACCCATCCACCCATCAAAGTGATCAAAGAGCAGTTACTTAGCATCAAAGCGAAATAATTAGCAGCGTCATTATCAGTGGCCTTGAGAAGCGCCAGAGGAGTCAAAATAATGGTGAAAATCTGCACATGATAATAAGGATAATAAGGATGATGATGATGATGATGATGATGATGATGGTGATGATGGTTGAATGATGATGTGATGATGATGATGATGATATGATGATGACGATGATGATGATGATGACGATGACGATGATGATAATGATGATGATGGTGGTGATGATGATGATGATGATGATAATAATATGATGATGATGTGATGGTGATGATGATGATGATGATAATGATGATGATGGTGATGATGATGATGATGGTGATGATGATGAGATGAGATGATGATTGATGATGATGATGATGATGATGATAACCATCGTCATCGTCATCATCACCGTAATGAAAAGAATAGAAATAACAACGAAGAAATTCAGTCTTTCAACTCAAAAGTGCACAGTCAGGATTTTAAAAAAAAAGAGAGAGAGAGAGAGAGAGAGAGAGAGAGGAGAGAGAGTTATCCATCTCCAATGACCACTGAACTTTCGTGGACAGATTTGGTGAGAGAGAGAGGGAGAGAGAGAGAGAGAGAGAGAGAGAGAGAGAGAGAGAGAGAGAGATGAGAGAGAGAGAGAGACAGAGAGAGAGACAGAGAGAGAGAGAGGGAGACACAGAGAGAGAGGTGAAGGCACAGTTGTCCGCTACCATTCCTCAGTAGCAATGTTTAAGCGAGCCACAGGTCGAATTTGATGGAGGAGGGGGGGGGGGGGGGAGGGAGGGAGTGGGGGGACAGGGTGAGGTAGAAGGAGGCTGGCTAGAAGTGGGGGGAGGGGGGGGGCGGTTTTTTTTCTCTTCCGAATATCTGGTTTTACTGTTTTTCTTATTGTTGTTGCTGTTGTTGTTGTTTGGTGACGGGTCATACATTTGTTACTACAAACATGATCAACAATTATCTGAAGGAAAGGTATTACAGAAGTTTTCTGTCACAGACACTGATAACTGTTGTATACACTGATAAACGACCACCACATAGACTGATAACTGACGGGTCATATAGACTGATAACTGATCATGAAATAGACTGATAACTGACTTCACATAGACTGATAACTGACCATCATATACACTGATAACTGTTCGTCATATACACTGGTCATTCTTCGTCATATAGACTGGTCATTGTTCGTCATTTAGACTAATAACTCACCGCCGTATAGACTGATAACTGACCGTCATATACACTGATAACTGCCCGTCATATAGACCGAAAACTGACTATAATATAGACTGAAAACTGACTTCATATAGACTGATAACTGACCGTCATATAGACTGATAACTGACCGTCATATAGACTGATAACTGACCGTCATATAGACTGATAACTGACCGTGAAATGGACTGAAAACTGCCTGTCATATAGAGTGATACCTGACCGTGAAAGATTGATAACTGACCATAAAATACTGATAACTGGCAATCAAATAGACTGATAACTGAGCATGAAATAGACTGATAACATGACCGTCATAGGACTAATAACTGACCGTCATACAGACTGATAACAGACCGTCATATAGACTGATAACAGACCGTCATATGGACAATAACTGACCGTGATAACAGACTGATAACAGACCGTCATATAGACTGATAACTGACCGTCATATAGACTGATAACTGACCGTCATAATTGACAGATACTGACGTGAGATCGACTGTCATCTTACAGTCAAAGACTTCAGGAAATCTACCAGCAAGACTGATTATTTTTTTTTTCTGCGGACACTCCCTGTATAGACAGGCAAAGATTAATCCCATTTACCCAATAAAAGGAGTGGAGTTTGTGTGTATGACCGTTTCTTTTTATCCGCCATTAAGGCAGCTATACTCCAACTTCGGAGAAGGTGCATGCTATGTGTAACGTGTCATCCATACCAACGGCCAAACTGGCCTTCTCTTCCGAAAGTTGGTGATGGGATTTTTACGTGTGTGCAAGATGTTATGCGTGCGTTCACGCACGGAACTCGGTTTATGTCTCATTCGAAGGACTGTATGGGAAATGGAGTCAGAACCAATGTTAACTCCGAGGGAAAAATCCCCTTGTACCGAAACGGCCTGGCGGAGATTCGAACCCCACACCCCAGGATCACCAAGATTACGAGTCGGCGCTGTACCTCTGAGTTATCCCCCCCACCCCCCACCCCCCCCCACCCCCTTCCTCCCACCAGTTTCATGATAATTTTCGTAATCACTGTGTTCACTTGCAGATGGTCACCGTTACTGTTTGCAAAGCAGTGGTTTTCGTTTGTTTGTTTATTTTCTTTCTTTCTTTTTTTTTTCTCTTTTTTTTTTCTTCCCCCCCCCCCCCCCCCCCCCATCCCCCCCTTTCTTGTTTGGTTGTTTGTTTCTTTGCTTGCTTCTTTCTTTCTTTGTTTCAAATCAGTAAGGCCCAGACGACCTGACAGAGCCCACGCTCCTCTCCCTCTGCACCCCCCTCCCCCCCTCCCCCTCTCGCCCGCTCCCCTCTTTGGACTCGATGAATTCTATCTGTGCCGTTACACAATCTGAAGTCTGTTCTCTCTCTCTGTCTCTCTCTCTCTGTGTCTGTCTGTCTGTCTGTGTGTGTGTCTCTCTCTCTCGCTCGCTCGCTCGCTCGCTCGCTCACACACACACCACACACACACACATGCACGCACGCACGCATACACGCACGCACGCGCGCGCGCGCGCACACACACACACACAGCGCGCGCGCGCCACACGCACACACAACACACACACACACACACACACACACACACAAAACACACACAACGCACCTTGGCAACCTTTCCGTCATTTCTGACTTTCGTTTAACAGGTAAAACAACTCTGTGGCGATAACTATTCATCCATCCCCCAATCCCTCCTTGTCTTCCTATCAGCCTCTTTGTCTGTCTGTCTGTCTGTCCGTCCGTCTATCCATCCATACAGTCATAGTCCTACGTGTCTAACCTCTAATTGTAAGAACGAATTTTTTTTTTTTTTTTTTATCATTACAGATTTTTCTTGAGGAACATGAAAAAATAGGAGCCACATAACACCCATGAGATTTTTCTTGAAGACAAAAGCCGCAAAAATCAAGAGGGGGAACAAATCAAACTACAGGTATTTACTGAAAAAAAAACAGCAAGAAAAACCCGCAAAATAAGAAAGAGAAAAATAAAGAAAAACAAAAGACAAAAAAAAACAAACAAACAAACAAACAAATCGAACCAACTCAAACTTACACCAAACAGAAACCAGCATAAAGAAGATCAAAATAATAATTAAAAAAAAAGGTGGGTGCAGGGGGGTGGGGTGGGGGGGGGGTGGATACGGGGAAGGGAAGGATGGGGTGAGGATGGGTATGGAGAGACGGGGGGGGGGGAGGTTGGGGGAGGGGGGCGCTGACGACATACATACAGACTGCACGTGCGTACAGCAAAAGACATTTCTCCAACAAATCTAGCCGATCGAATTTTGGCCAAAATGACACTCAAATCACATTGGTCTTGTATCGGTTACACTATAACCACACACACACACACACACACACACCACACACACACACACACACACACACACCACACACACACACACACGAGTTGCCTGTTTTAAGTTACAAGGAAAACTCAATCACAAGCATACACAGGTATAGATATAGATATAGATACACAAATCAATATGTATCAATATGTATTGGTACAATCAGGCCAACAGCCTAATAGGTCCTACACACCAGCTCAGATAATGATCAAGATGCGTTGGTTGATTAATGGTCAACATACGGTTCATCTTAATGAAGGAGACACGGTTCACCATGGGTTTTTTTTTTTTTTTTTTTTTTTTTTTTTTTGTCTTTAGCTCTCCTGACCACACACCGTATAATATTACTACTATGTTTACTATAACACCAAGCAAAATGTACACATCCATTACTTAATAAGTCATATCGTGAACAATACATTCCCCCTCCACACATCCAATGATTTCAAACAGAATTTTCTTTTATTATTAAATGAAGATCAATTGTTCACACACAAAATTATTCAAATTGTTGAGCAAGGGAAAAACAAAAACCCAAATACACAAAGGCAACTAATTGGTTTCTTCTGAAAACCTAGCAAACAACGAACGAAAACCAACAACATAAGAGATGCCACGTTTATCTATACAAGTCATGAACATAAGCACATCGTGTTATTTTTTATCAACTGTACAATAAAATAAAATAATTTGAAAAAAAATGGAGGGTAAGTGGGGAGGTCAGAGGAAGTGATGAGGGGTGGGAGGAGAGGTACTTTACTTCTTACTTAGTCCTCTGAATTCCCTGGGGAACATAGGGCCGCAACCACACTCTTCCAGCGGACACGGTTTCGGGAGATCTTCTTCAGCTCGGCCCACGTCATTCCGGCGGCCTTCACTTCTGCGTCGGTACTCCTTCGCCATGTCTGTCTTGGTCCTCCCACTTTTCTTTTTGCCCTGAGGATTCCATTCAAGGGCTTGTCTTGCGATGTTGGACGGAGACTTTCTGAGGGTGTGGCCAATCCATCCCCACTTCCGTTTTCTGGTTTCTAATTCTATTGGAACTTGCTTGGTCTTGTTCCACAGTTCTGTGTTGGCAATAACATCTGGCCATCTGATGTTCACAATGTTTCGCAGACATCTGTTGATAAATGTTTGGAGTTTGTGGGTGTTTGTCTTTGTTGTTCGCCACGTTTCAGAACCATACAGAAGGACAGATTTCACATTTGAGTTGAAGATTCTGATCTTCTTGTGGAGTGAGAGGGCAGAGGAATTCCAGACAGGCCGTATCGTAATAAAGATGTGCCTGGCTTTATTGATGCGGCTCTTGATATCCTCATCTGTACCTCCATCTTTGCTGACCACACTGCCGAGGTAGACAAACTTGTCAAGGGAGGAGAGGTGCGCAATGTCAATAATCAAAATGAATTAAAATTTAGAAAGAGAGGGGGGTCGTTACCGCCAAGGACATAGACAAAGTACAGGACAAGACACAATGCATTTCGACTTCTTGGGTCTTCTTCAGGCAAAAACAAATAACAAATATGAGAAGTGGTTTCTCATTCTTCGTTTTACTGTCCTAAATGTTATTTGTTTTTGCCTGAGGAAGACCCAAGAGGTCGACATGAATTGTGTTTTGTCCTGTACTTTGTCTGTGTCCTTGGCGGTAACTATTCCCTTCTCTTTCTAAATTTTGCTTCATTTTCTGCCCTCAGTCACTCCGTTTTGAAACTTAAAATGAATAAGGTAAATATTCTACGAAAGAATAACAATCCATGAAAGTCAAAGATTTCATGACTTTATGAGTAATATAAGTACACGAAAGTCTCGCGAATATTTTTGACGGGCAGTTTTGTTTTTCTTTTTTTTTTTTTCCCCAATAGACTTTTTCTCTACGTTTACTTATCGCCCTCTCTCTCTCTCTCTCTCTCTCTCTCTCTCTCCACACACACACACACACAACACACACACACACACACACGAACACACACATGCACGTGCGCGCACAAACTCACGCACACACACACACACACACACTCTCTCTCTCTCTCTCTCTCTCTCTCACAACACACACACACACACCACACCACACACACACACACACACACACATCCCACACCACACCATGCGCACATGTATACAGAACAAACTTTCTCGCACACACAGATACTGACAAAAGTTTTAGACACTTTTCTTTCCCCGTCTGTTGCGAAACAGAGATAGATCATTCTCCCTAAGATGACTATGTCTCCTTCATGGGTACTTCAGAGCAGGACGAAGTGAAGGTGTTGTGTTTGTAGGGGGGGGGGGGGGGGGGGGGTCGGCAGGAATGATGGGGAAGGGAGGGGGTGCTGCAAAGCTACATGGAAATAACATGGGGAAGGCGGTGTGTATGTGCGGGGGGGGGGGGGTGGGGGGGGGGGAGGCGGAGGGGGGACTTGGACTCTGATCCAATAAAGAACAGAATGATGCTCAATGAAGTGACAGTCCCATCAATGAAAGGGAATCAGGACTGACGTCATGACCTTTATCGCCCCGAGCCGACCGCGAAGGACAAGTCACGGCTGACTGGGAACCCACGAGTTCCACGTGCCCCTGATGATGAGGGAACGATACTGGACAGTGCACGGTGCGTGCATTAAGGACAGCAATTCGGCGAGGACTTTGCGATCACAAGATCGAAACTGAGATGCTTTGCATACGTAAATGACAATGCATTCATTCGGAGATGCCCAGGAATATACTACACAGATCTTTGCAGAACAAGGCTGTCAGGAATCGCTCTTTCAAAACGAGATAAAACATCATCATACGAAGTGCTACATTAAATGGTGAGAAAGCGAGAGAAAAGCGGGGACAACTCAATGATATACTCTCTGTCTCCCTTCCCCTTCCCCTCCCCCCTCCCTGCCCTTCAACCCTTTCTTGTTATGTATAATATGTATGAACATTAGGGACAGACGCAGTAATCCAGGAGCTAAGCTCCCCCCACCCCACCCCCACCCCTCACCCGCCACACACACACACCTGGTATAGTTTCATGTATCTTGTGAAAGGCTTTCTCAAGCCACCCTTCTTCAGAAACAAACTGCTATGGACAAACAATGAGACTAACTGCCCGATAAAATGTCCATGATACAAAACAAACAATGAGACTAACTGCCCGATAAAATGTCCACGATACAAAACAAACAATGAGACTAACTGCCCGATAAAAAATGTCCACGATACAAAACGTTTCTACAGCTGTCCTTTTTTTTTTTTCATGGAAAGATCAGTAGGTAATCCCTTCTCCCTCCTCCTGCTTCATTTTTGTTTTAACGCTTACTCAATGTATTTTTGTTTGTTCGTTTTCTGTAAAGCTTCCTCAAAACAACAACGGCAGTGGCTGAGTGATAAGTTTCACTTGAAGTTATCTCCCTACAGACGATCCTGTTTATAACTCCCACCCCATCCATACCCATCCCCTTCTCTCACTCCACCCAGCCCCTTCCTCTCTCGTTACGAAAGAAAACAAAAGTTTTGACCTGCGGAGGGGGGGGGGGGGGGGCACTCACAAGGTTATGTCCTTCGTAAGGTGAATCTGAACAGACGCTACTGAAAAAAAAAAGAAAAAAAAAAAGAAAGAAAAAGAAAAATGAAAAGAAAAAAAAACAATGGAGCAGGGTCTACTGTGGATGAGTGGCAGTCCGGCCACATTCCTTAACCCTGTGAACCGATGGAAACCTGTACAGCTCAGCCAGTATGAGCGTGTGGTACCTACTATCGCTTTTGGAAACCTCCGCCACTCACGGGGGAGCTAAACTTCAACCACACGAATCTGAAGTCAACGGAGTCAGAAAATTAACTCAGAACTACTTGGCACTGTCAAAAATCGAATTCAACGCGACAAAATCAAACAAAATGAATAGAAATTTACAAAATGATTAGGACTTTACGATAAAAACAGCCCGTTCGAAACTTCGAACACAAAACGATCCCTCCCGACCTTCACTCAGAGAATCGGCTGGGTTCAGTTTAAAAATAGACTATCAGCTGCTGGAGGGAGATGACGATGACCTTGACCTTGCAACGGTGCTGAGCAACGCCTGAGGGGATCAGTTATTATTTCTGAACGCGCGTGTCGGTTGGCTCCCTGTTTAGGAAGGAAAGGGTGAGGGGCACCACAAACGTCCCTTTGGACAAAATGGCCAGTTCACGTCTCGGATTCGCCGACGAAAATCATTCTCACTTTCCGTCCGAGCGTGACGTCATCAGTTCTGGTGATGATGGGAGAGTGGTGGTTAGCCTGCTTCTTCCTCCCTCCCTTTCTTCCTTCCTCCCTTCCCCCTTTCTTCCTTCTTTCCTCCCTTTCCCTCCCCTTCCTCTTCCCCTCCCCTCCTCCTCTCACGGGACCAATTCTCTCCATTGTCCTTACCTATCACGTGCAAGTGACGCAGGCGTCAGCCTGAACCGAACTGATGCCGAAATTGCCACAGAATGACAGCCTGGATGTAGCTATGGAAGGAACAGCCGTGAAGAGCGACGTGGGCGGGGGTGGGGGTGGGGTGGTGGTGGTGGTGGGGGGGGGGGGGGTAGAAACTGGCATCTTCCTGATAATAGGGCACCCAAAAATGGGAATGAAGAAGGTGGGGAGTTTGGGGATGGGGGTGGGGGTGGGGATGGCTACACGAGAAAATGGGGAGGGTTTTTTTTTTTTAATGCTGATCGATGAGAATGAGGATGATTAAGATGATGCTACGGATTTCCATTTCGGTCTGAGACTACATGACTCAGAAAATTGTTATTCGATCCAGGATTGAGATTTTAGGCAGAGTCGGTTCTTCCAATCTGTCCTTGCTAAGCTAGATTATGCAACGAGATTTAAAGACAAGAAAATGAAAAGAAAACTAAAAAAAAAAAAAAAAAAAAAAAAAAAAAAAAAAAAAAAAAACAGATGGAGGAAGAGGTACAGAGGAAGAAAGAGGGGAGTGGGGGAGGGTGGATGGTTGGTGTTTGTGAGATGGTTGTTGGGGGGTGGGGGGGAATACAGAGTGGGGTGGGGGAATACAAAGCCCAATTCTCTGTGGATGTATATGCCACCTATTTTTGCCACGTCTTGGTGTCCTGTGTATTTCTAACAGCACCTAGACGCTGTGGACATGAGCACGTGTTCATGTAGCTATAGTACGGAAACTATGTCGTTGTGTACATCATCACACATTCTGGTCCACAGACACTCCATACTACTGTACACCACCGTATGTGTATGAGCAAGTAGACAAGTTTGAAGTTCGATGTTTGATCAGGAGAGAAGAAAAATGTACTCACTCAATACCATGGCACCACTGTTCCACGCGTTTTCTAAATCCTCCCAGACATTTGCATGAAAAGTCCAAATCTGATTTGGTGGGTCCAACCGACCTACAATACGTCACTTTGTTGCGGTTTCGCGCGATGCACTCTCGCGTGTGTGTGTGTGTGTGTGTGTGTGTGTGTGTGTGTGTGTGTGTGTGTGTGTGTGTGTTTGTGCGCGCGCGCGCGCGCGCGCAAGCGTGCGAGTATATGTTTGCACATGTATATGCATACAAAGACAGATACACAAACAAGATAAACATATTCCAACATGTGCTAATAAGGCACGATGAGAGTTCTATAGACACACAAGCATGCACGTTACGAAAAAGCCCCCTTACATTCTGACATCGAAATCTTCCACCTGTCCGATCCACTATCCTCACCACCACCATCATCATCATCATCATCGCTGGCATCATGTTTCCTCAAATAATACTCGTAGAGTCACCACTCCTGAACAAACCGCCATCACCTTTCGCTGAAGCCAGCCAGACCCACGGGGCAGGGGGGGGGGGGGGGGGGGGGGGGGAGCGGGACTGGGGAGGTGAGGGGAAGTCCCAGGTCCTCCACCTTAACTAGCTCCCACAGACACCGTGTGCAAACTCTGCGACGCCTCCGACGCCGGCAGCCCGTGCAGGGACGACTGCGCAGGCGCGTGAGCGTGCGCGCTGGCGGCCGCGGCGTTTCCTTGTGGCACGTGAGGCTGAGCGGCAACAGCTTCGCCATGCGTCGGGGCGGCGGGCGTCAGCAGGTGGTGGTGGTGGTGGCGCGCAGCGTACGCCTCTTCCAGGGCCACGGGCACGGCCTTGGGCGGCGAGGGGGGCAGGAGGTAGCTGTTGGGAGACACGGTCAGGTGCTGCTGCTGCTGCTGCTGATGGTGTTGCTGGTGTTGGTGGTGGTGCTGGTGCGGGGTCATGAGCGGGGAGGTGATGTGCGGGAGGGACATGGTGGACGACATGCTCATGCTGGTCACGCTGTGCCCTAGGGGGGACAGGCTCTCCGGCTCCATCTTGGGCGTGGCGCTGAGGTACCCCCCCGCGCCGGACCCGTACCCGGACCCCGACACGGCCAGACCCCCCATCGGGGACGTCGCCAGGGTCGTGGAGGAGGAGGGGGAAGAAGAGGAGGGGGAGGAGGAGGAGGACGCGGAGGGGTCCACCCCTCCTGCGTGGAGGTGGGAGTGCGGCTGGTGTGGGTGGTGGGGTGGTGGGGGTGGTGGGGGTGGTGGGCGGCGTGGTGGGGGTGGTGGGGGGTGGAGAGGGTGTGGGGGTGAGTGGTGTGGTGGTGGAGGTCGGCGTTGTCGGCGGAGGCGGAGGAGGATGGGGGGAGAGGAGGAGGGGGTTGTGGCTCCATCTTGATGATGGGGGAGGGGTCAGGGGGGCTGTGCTTGGCTGGGGACTGCAGGTGCGGCTGTTGTTGTTGTTGGTGGTGTGTGCTGATGTTGTTGTTGTTGTTGTTGTTGTTGATGATGTTGCTGCTGTTGAGACTGGTGGTTGGGGTTGGTGGTGCTGGTGTTGTTGTTGTTGTTGTTGTTGTTGTTGTTCTTGGCGTCTGTGGCGATCAGACAGAAGCAAACAATGACTGATATGCAGTAAGGACGTAACAAGCTTTCAAGAGTCCACACGCCAACATTCGAACACACTCCGACACTTGCGCGCACGGGCAGAAAGAAACGTGAGATGAAAGAGGGTAGATGGTGAGATGAAAGAGAGATGGTGAGATGAAAGAGAGATGGTGGAGGGACAGAAAAGACGAGACAGAAGAAGAAAAAGAAGAAGAGAGAGACGAGACGACGACGACGACGAGGAAGAAGAAGAAGAAGAGAAGAAGGAGAAGAAGAAGAAAGAAGAAAAAAGAGAGAGAGAGAAGACAGATAGGGAAAGACACAGACAGACAGACAGACAGACAGAAGCAGACAGAGAGAAAGCACAGTGACAGAGAGAGAAACAGACAGACAGATAGACAGGCAGACAGAGACAGACAGACAGACAGGCAGAGAGACAGAGAGTAAGACAGGAAGACAAACAGACAATCGGAGAGACAGACAGACAGACAGACAGACAGGCAGAGAGAAGGTGGGAGAAAAAGAGAGAGGGGGGAGAGACAGACAGACAGACAGACGGACAGACGGACAGAGAGTAAAACAAACAAACAAACAAATAACAAGACTAACAGATGAACAAAATGAATTAAATGAAGAATGAACGGAAAGATAAAAAAAAAAAATTAGACAGAGAAAGAGAGGAGAGAGAGAGAGGAGGAGGATGAGAGTGTGTGTGTGTGTGTGTGTGTGTGTGTGTGTGTGTGTGTGTGTGTGTGTGTGTGTGTAAAAACAACAACAAAGAAATAACAAGAGCAACAAATCAAAAACTGAAAGAAAAGAAGAAAGAAGGAAGGAAAACAAAATAAACAAAGGGCAGGTAGGGGGGAAAAAAACTATTACAAAAAAAGGGCCAATACACAGAAAAAGGCATTTAAAAAAAAAAAAAGAAGAAAACAACATACCCCCCCCCACTCCCCCCCCCCCCCCCCACATCCAAACCGTAATGAACGAAAGAAAAGGACAGTCGCCATTCAAGTGACCAAACGTACAAAGGGACACAACTAGACTGAACGAACTAAAAAGGACAGCACCCATCCGGCCTCACCCGCGTCTTCGGTGCCTTTGGAGGAAGGTTTAGTCTTGGCACTCTTCGGTTTTCTTTTCCGTGTCTGGATGCCTTCCTTCTTCATGGCTAGAGGTCGGTTCACCTGTTACGTACACGCACGCACGCGCACACAACACA
>CM065742.1:31788846-31791346 GCA_033310375.1 Conus canariensis
CTCTCTCTCTCGCTCCTATCTCTCTTTCCCCCTCTCTTCGCTCCCTCTCTCCTCCCCCTTCTTCTCCTCTCTGTACCTCTCTCTCCCTTCTCGTACCTCTCTCTCCTCTCTCTCTCTTCTCTCTCTCTCTCTTCTTTCCTCTCTCCCCTCTCTCTCTCTCTCCCCGTCCTCCTCCTTCCCCCCTCTTTTCCTCCTCTTTTCTGTCTTCCTTTCCTCTCTCCTCTTCCTATCTCTCTTCCCCTCCCTCCCCTCTCTCTCCCTTTCCTCCCTTTTCTACCTCTCTTCTCTCGACTCTCTCCTCCCACCCTCCCTCTCCCCTCTCTCTCTCTCCTCTCCTCTCTCTCTCTCTCTCTCTCTCAGAGCCGTAATTGTGGTGAAGTTAGAAGCATCTGTTCCACTTTGTTTGCCACCCGTTATGCTACGGGGCTCTGATAGCCGACAACTTCGCCAACCACCAAAAATGCACGGCACATTGTATACGACCGCCTTAACGCTGAACCCGCCTGTCAACTTTCCAGTAGAGAGAAGGGATTGGGGGGGGGGGGGGGGGGGGCGTGGAGGCGGGGGGGGGGGGGGGGGGCGGGGCGGGATAGGGGGGGGGTAAGGATGGTCGGGTGAGAGAGGGGAGGAAGGACAGGGGGAGGAGGGGGAGGGAGGAGGACTTGAAGGAAAACGATGGAGACAGAGAGAAGATCTAGAGAGAGGGAGGGAGGGAGGAGGAGGAGGAGGAGGAAGAGGAGGAGATAGAGAGAGAAAGGGGGGGGGGGGGGAGAGACAGACAAACAGACAGACAGAGACATACAGATACAGAGACAGAAAAGACAGACAGACAGCACAGAGAGACAGAGACTGACATAGAGAGAGAGAGAGAGCGAGCGAGCGAGCGAACGAGAGAAAGAGAGAGAGAGAGAGAGAGAGAGAGAGAGAGACAGACAGACAGACAGACAGACAGACAGACGGGAGGGAGATGAGGGGAAAGGGGAGGGAGTTTACTGAGTGAGAGAGAGAGGGGGGGGGGAGGGGGGATGAAACCTGTCACAGACTGAAAGTGGCAAGCGCAGAGAACGAAGGGCGGTGCGGAGGCGTGGGGAGGGGGGGAGGGGTAGTCAGAGAGTGAGGGAAGCGGGTTTTAGTGGGGGGGGGGGGGGGGGGGAGGGGATGGGTGTTATAGGGAGGAAAAACACATGAAATGTTCTCGTGGGAAAGGATGCGACAAAACGTGCTCCAGTGTCATCACCATCATCATTCTTTTTTAACACATCATTAACATCAGCATCGTCATCGCCGTCATCATCAGCAGCAGCAGCATTATTGTTATAATTATTGTTATTATTATTGCTAATATCATCATTACATCACCATCGTCTTTTCATCATCATCATGATTTTCTTTTCACACATTATCAACATCACCATCGTCATCGTCGTCATCATTATTATTATTATTATTATTGTTATAATCATCATCATTATTATTCATTATTATTATTATTATTGTTGTTGTTGTTATCAATTATTATCATTATTATTACTATCATTATTATTGTTGTTGTTCATCTTCTTATCATTGTTATTATTATCATTATTGTTGTTGTTGTCGTCGTCGTCATCATCATCATCATCATCATTATCATCATCATCACGTTTTACACTTAGAATTTCCGTGTGTATATCTCTAAGCCCCCCCCCCCCCAACCACCACCACCACCACCACCGATCACCCCCCCCCCCACGCCCTTCCCCCCCACCCCACCCCCTTCTTGCACTACTGACATATTCCCCGTCGTCGGCTCCGCTATAAACGTCATCATTTGACCACAGTGTGACTACATGGACCCCCACAGACCAGTTGGCAGGCAGGTCATTCGCCAGAAGGGGTCCTCATGCACCTGATGGCCGAGGTTAACGTCCTGACAGCATAGCTTTCAGGCACACGTTGTGTGCTGCAGCCAGCGGCAGTGCGTGCAGTCAATCGTCTGGCGGACTTGGAAGCTGGCAGGCAGGCTTGGGTGAGCTCTGTATCTTCTTCTGTACTGTGGTCGATTTTTTTCTTTTTTCGTCAGATCTTCCATCCCGTCGCCACGATGAAATCCACAGTCTCCTCCAGATCTTGACGGCAACCACAAAGCTGTATCTGCAGTTCTGCACCAGGTTTGACGCTGTAGAACATCATGGGCTGGATAGTGCTGGAGGATGTGTTCTGGGGTCTGAGACCCAATGCCGCACGGACATTCGTCTGTGTGTGTGGGCAATGTTAATAATTCGACTGAGGTGGCTCAGCAGTCGTCAGTCTGAAGAGTATTGTTTGCTGGTGTCTCTGGAGCCGATGGACTGGATCAGCACCACTGTCTGCACCCAGCCTTCTCTTCCACTGGTTTTGGTATTGGTTGTGGTTGATAGTTTTGGCCACTCTGTAGGTCACCAAGTGGCTGAACTGCTCCCATGTTGCTGCCTGCCTTGGACAGAGCGTCAGCCTTCTCATCCCCAAGGATGGAAACCAC
>CM065742.1:31798846-31803846 GCA_033310375.1 Conus canariensis
GTTATCACCCCCACCCCTTCCCCCAACTCCCCCCTCTCTCTCGGAACGGCCCACGTCACAATCCGCTGATCCTGGGCTAATATTCCGATAACCTCCCCTTGCTGTCTTTGGCCCCCAAGGCTCGGTAGGTGGCGCGCGAGAGGCCGGATTAGCTGCGGGCTTATAGGGGCTCCGGCAGGAGGATTGGCGAATCAACAAACGAGAGGGTCTTGGGCTTGTTCGTGCTATTGTTCTTGGAGTAGGGGAATAGTCTTGTTGCCCTGGTCTGTCTGTGAGAGCCTGTTACATGTGATGAGTCCGCTCTGACCGAAGACGAAACGTGTGTGCGTGCGTGTGTGCGTGTGTTTGTGTGTGTGTGTGTGTGTGTGTGTGTGTGTGTGTGTGTGTGTGTGTGTGTGTGCGTGCGTGCGCGCGCGCGCGCGCGTAGGGGGTTGGGGTGGGAGTAAGGTGGATGGGGAAATGCAATGTCCCAATGGGGAGGACGGGCGGGGGTGGGGGGGAGGGGGGTAAGGGGAGGGAAGAATGCAATGTCCAAATCAGGATGAATAGAGATTCCCTCCCTTTACTTGTGTTTTCTGAACGGGCGTTTATTATCTCCCTTCGTGTCTCATTTTCGGTGCTATACCCTACCGCACACAGGTCGGCTGTGATTTACTGAACGGACTGTACTCATTCGTGACGCCGAGACTTACAGAACGGATTGTGCTCACTCGTGACGCTGTGACTTACAGAACTCATTGTGCTCCTTCGTGACGCTGTGATTTACAGAACGGATTGTGCTCTTTCGTGACGCTGTGATTTACAGAACGGATTGTGCTCCTTCGTGACGCTGTGATTTACAGAACGGATTGTGCTCATTCGTGACAATAAACTTTCAGAACTGACTGTGTTCATTCATGACTCTCCATGACTTACAGAACTGACTGTGCTCATTCGTGACTTTATAACTTTCAGAACTGACTGTGTTCATTCATGACTCTCCATGACTTGCAGAACTGACTGTGTTCATTCGTGACTTTGTGACTTACAGAACTGACTGTGTTCATTCGTGACTTTGTGACTTGCAGAACTGACTGTGCTCATTCGTGATTTTGTGACTTGCAGAACTGACTGTGCTCATTCGTGACTTTGTGAGTTGCAGAACTGACTGTGCTCATTCGTGACTTTGTGACTTACAGAACTGTGTTCATTCGTGACTTTGTGACTTACAGAACTGACTGTGTTCATTCGTGACTTTGTGACTTGCAGAACTGACTGTGTTCATTCGTGACTTTGTGACTTGCAGAACTGACTGTGCTCATTCGTGACTTTGTGAGTTACAGAACAGTTTGTGCTCATTTGTGACTTTGTGACTTACAGAACAGTTTGTGCTAATTCGTGACTTTGTGACTTACAGAACTGACTGTGCTCATTCGTGACTTTGTGACTTACAGAACAGTTTGTGCTCATTCGTGACTTTGCGACTTACAGAAGTTTGTGCTAAATCGTGACTTGGTGACTTACAGACCTGACTGTGCTCATTCGTGACTTTGTGACTTACAGAACAGTTTGTGCTAAATCGTGACTTGGTGACTTACAAGAACTCGCTGTGCTCATTCGTGACTTTGTGACTTACAGAACAGTTTGTGCTAATTCGTGACTTTGTGACTTACAGAACTGACTGTGCTCATTCGTGACTCTGTGACTTACAGAACGGTTTGTGCTCATTCGTGACTCTGTGACTCACAGAACTGATTGTACTCACTGGTGCGCCATAGCTCCATTTCATTGTTCTCACTGGTGCGCCCTTGCTCCATAATAAATTCCATTACTGACCCCACTGGTGCACTATAACTCCATAATAAATCCTTTATTACCCTGCTGGTGCACAACAGCTCCATAATGAATCCAATTATCAACTCCACTGGTGCACTATAACTCCATAGTAAATCCCTTCTGGTGCAATATAGATCCCTAATAAATCCCATTATTGACCCTATTGGTGCAATATAGCTCCCTAATAAATCCCATTATTGACCCTATTGGTGCACTATAACTCCATAATAAATCCCTTTAATTACCCTTCTGGTGCAATATAGCTCCATAATAAATCCCATTATTGACCCTATTGGTGCACTGTAACTCCATAATAAATCCCTTTAACTACCCTTCTGGTGCAATATAGCTCCATATTAAATCCCATTATTGACCCTATTGGTGCACTATAGCTCCGTAATAAATCCCTTTAATTACCCTTCTGGTGCAATATAGCTCCATAATAAATCCCATTATTGACCCTATTGGTGCACTATAGCTCCGTAATAAATCCCTTTAATTACCCTTCTGGTGCAATATAGCTCCATAATAAATCCCATTATTGACCCTATTGGTGCACTATAGCTCCGTAATAAATCCCTTTAATTACCCTTCTGGTGCAATATAGCTCCATAATAAATCCCATTATTGACCCTATTGGTGCACTATAACTCCGTAAGAAACCATTATTGACCCCACTGGCGCACTGTACTGTGGCGTGGATCTTTGAATTCAGCTTTGCAGCACCTGAACTGCCGTGCCTTTAGGTCTCTTTTCGCCGCTTCCAGTTCCGTTTCACTCAGAACCAGAAATGATTCTGCCACCAGCCTCTCTGTCTGTATGTCCGCCTGCCCATGGGTCTGTCTGTCTGTCTGTCTGTCTGTCTGTCTGTCTTCTGTCTGTCTGTCTTCTGTCTCTCTCTGTGTGTGTGTGTGTGTGTGTGTGTGTGTGTGTGTGTGTGTGTTAGTGTGTGTGTTTAGTGTGTGTGTGTGTGTGTGTTGTGTGTGTTGTGTGTAAGAGTGTGTGTGTGTGTGTGTGTGTGTGTGTGTGTGTGTGTGTGTTGTTGTCTGTCTGTCTGTCTGTTTTGTGTGAGGGGAAGGGGGTGGGAGGGTGGGGGTGGGGGAGGTGTCCGTGTGGAAACGGACCCGACAGTGCACGTAGAGTCATTTACGCAATTTGGCGTGCCACGCTTTTGTTTGGGACGTGCATCTAATTAAGTGGGCGGTAGGGGGGAGGCAGCGTTTTCCTCCTCCGCTCTAATTTGACCTTAATTGCCCCATAAATTGACCCACCGTTTCAGGGGAGGGGGAGAAGTGAGAGGCGGTGTAGATGGGAGGGCAAAACTGTCTCTCCTGGTTCTTCGTCACTCCAAACCGTAACAGAGCTAGAGGAGTCCCGTTTCTTGGTTTTCCTCTATATTTTGGCCCCGACGACTGCTTAATAATTCTTCTTCTTCTTCTTCTTCTTCTCTTCTCTCTCTCTCTCTCTCTCTCTCTCTCTCTCTCTCTCTCTCTCTCTCTCTCTCTTCTCCTCTCTCGCTTTCGGACTTCCCACCCCATCCCACGCCTTTTTTTTTTTTTTTTTTTTTTTTTTTTTGTCTTTTTATCGTGCAAATAGGAAAAGGCTTTCTAGAACTGCTTCTTTTCTGCTGTTTGTTTTTGTCGGTTTCTCTGTGATTGCTTCTCTCTCTCTCTCTCTCTCTCTCTCTCTCTCTCTCTCTCTCTCTCTCTACCTATGTGTCTTATTAGCGTTTTTAATGTTAAGTTTGTTTCCCTAACGTGTTCGAAGCGAGAATCCTTATCGCCCTTCTTCGTTTCATTCTCCTTCTTTGTAGATCAAGGTATTTCGAGTTCGTCCTCTCTCTCTCTCTCTTCTCTCTCTCTCTCTCTCTCTCTCTCTCACACACACACACACACACACACACACACACACACATACACACACACACACACACACACACAGGCGCACACAAAAACGAAAAATAAAACTGAAATAAGGAAAGAAAGAAACGGAGAAAAAGAAGTACAAAAAAAAACGATAACAAGAAGAACGAGAACAACAAGGACGTGAACAAGAACTAGAGCGAGATCAAGAAGAAGAAGAACCACAACACAACGAAGAAGAAGAAGAAGAAGAAGAAGAAGAAGAAGAAGAAGAAGAAGAAGAAGAAGACGAAGAAGAAGACGAAGAAGAAGAAGAAGAGGGGGAAGAGGAGAATGACGAGGAGAAAAAGGAAGAGGAGGATGACGAAGAAAAGAAGAACAAGAACAACAATAACAACAACTACAACAACAAAAAAACAACAACAACAACAACAACAACAACAACCCCAGCAGCAGCAAGCAAAACAGAAACAACAATTTGAATAATCTGAGAAAAGAAGAAGAAGAAGAAGAAGAAGGAGAAGAAGAAGAAGAAGAAGATGGATACAACAATAACAGCAACAACAACAACAACAGCAGTAACACAACAACAACATTAACACAGCAACAACAACAACACAACAATAACACACAACAACAACAACAACACCAAAAACAACATCATTAACACAGCAACAACACCACCACCACCAACACCACGAAACCCCACCAGCGTGGGGAGCACTGACCTGGCCCGGTCTGTCTGAAGCCCTGCTGCATGGCCAGGTTGTTGAAGGAGTTCCATGGCGACAGCTCCGTGCCCGCCATGTACGGCGAGTAGGGGTTCAGCCCGTTGGCCCTGGACAGCGATCCGAAGCCCCCGACACCCCCATCCCCCCACCGTCCGCCCGCCCCGTGGGCGACGGCAGCTGCCCCGCCGGAGCAGACCCCGCGCCGGGAGCGAAGGGGAAGGGCGAGCCGGTGGAGTGCACCACGCCCGAAGGGGCGGCGTAGGGCGACTCGGAGGCGGGGGGAGGGGGCCAGAGAGGGGAGGGGTTGGCGGCCACGCCCTGCGGCGCGGAGGTCATGTACTGCACGGGCAGCACGGACCTGGTGGTCGGCACGAACATGGCCCCGGGGTTGGAGCCCAGGTAGGAGTTGGCCGCCGAGTTGTCGTAGGGGGCGCCACTGGGCGGGGGCAGCGCCAGGCTGTTCTGGTACATCCTGCGGGCGTCCAGCAGGTAGTTCTCCTCTGGGTTTTCCTGCAGGTACAGTGGGGGGGAGGACGGTGAGGAGGAGGAAGCCGCAGCCGCCGCAGCCGCCGCGGAGGTGGAGGAGTAGAGA
>CM065742.1:31808846-31813846 GCA_033310375.1 Conus canariensis
AAGTGTTGACACTAGCTGATCGGTTGGTTTGACACCAGGAGGAACAGAGAGTTTGAGACCAGTAAAACGCGGAGTTGACATCTACGGTGTGTACTGATGTGACGACAGACCAGTCTACGTCACGGCGCTCGCGCAAAGATGCCGGCGACGACGGCTTTCAAGCGAACAGAGCTTCGTAGCACGCGTCTCACTGCTTCAGCAAAAACTATGGAAGCCTTGTAGCGTCTAAAGGTGATAAGAACTGGTTCCCTCGGGAGGGGGGGGGGGGGGGGGGGGGGGGGGGGGGGGGACCGGGGGTGGGAGGGGCGACAGCTGTTATTGTAGAGATGTAGAGAATTACGGCGAAAATGTGGAAAACCGTTATCTGTGGTCTCTGAGGATTACAACTGTTTTGCTTTAGATCCCAACTCTTTCCCTGTTTCGCTTGGGATAATAACTGGGTTTTTTTTTTTTTTTTTTTTTTTTTTTTCCTGATTTCCTTATGATAACAAGTGTTTTCCCATGATCTCTCCTAGGATCACAATTGTTTCCCTTATGTTCCTCATAATAATGACAATTAGCTATTGTTTCAGAGAAAACGGGCATTTTCTCAAGGAAAACCGTAATATTATGGAAATCAGTTATGGTTACTACTTTCCCTGACAAGCGCATGCGCACTGGTATCACTGGTATGAACGGGAGAAACCTACTTTCGCTGTTTTCCGTAGGATAAGTACTGTTCGCCCCGCGAAAATACGGAAAACAGTTGTGATCCTTAAAAGAAAAGAAAAAAAAAAACGCATAATACTGTCATTCTGAAGGATAATAAATGTCTTCCTCAGGAAGATAGGGAAATTAGCTAACATCAGCTTATGAAGCCAGCATGCTCCCATACAAAATGGCGGCTATTGTCGCAGTGTGTCTGCGCCATGACATTTCATTCTTCAATACGAAGGTCGAAATTCGTGATAGGCACCGAATAAACAAAGTCGCCCAAAGGTGTGAAAACAGCAGAGACATCATTAATTCGTATGTGTTTTCACTCGTAGAGCACAGGCGCGGATTAGGGGGAAGGAGCGGGGAGGGGCTGGGATGCGATGGGTAGGGATTGGGAGGTCAGGACCATTTCCTAAATAACAACAACGATAATAATACAAATAATAGTAATGATAATGATAGAACTACTACTACTACTACTACTACTAACAACAATAACAACAATAATAATAATGATAATTATTATCACCATTATTATTATTCTCTAAGAAATGGTCCTGACCTCCCAGTCCCCTCCCCACCCACACCATCCCAACCTAATAATAATACTAATGATAACAGCGAGAATCATAATCATATTATGATAATAATGATAACGAGTATCATTATCATTATTATCATCATTATTGTTCTTGTTGTTATTCCCCATTGTTATTGTTATTACCATCATTATCATCACTGTTATTCTCATTATTATTATTATTATTATTGTTGTTGTTTTAATGATTTCATGAAAACAACAATAGAAGAAAAAGAAGAATATAATCACCATCTATGTCATGAATTTAAAAAAAAAAAAAATGAAAGCGTTCTGAAGAGTGCGTTTCTCGTTCCCCTTGTCCCCTCCATCCCTTCCCTTACCCCCACACCCTCCTCCTCTTCCAACGCATTCTCCCCCATCCACCCCAGTGAAAAGATCAATGAAATCGTCTTAAAATTGTCATGTGCAAAATGTTCCAGATACTCTACGGATTGAAACACACACACACACACACACACACACACACACACACACACTGACGTATATTACATGCACATCAACATCTGTGCCAGCGGTCATATATCTTACTGATGATTATGGTACCAGACAAAAGGACAAAATACCCTTTTTCATTTGGGGAACAAAAAAAGTATGTTCATTATGTTCATGCTTACAAAGACAAATTTCACACACACACACACACACACACACACACACACACACACACACACACACACACACACACACACACACACACACATATTTCAACCGACCAATTTTGAATTCCGAAGTTCATTCCCACCAACGGGTATCCTGGTAATAGGTCAAACTCATCCTGACCCCGTACCGGGCACCTTGGTGCCAGACGGGCTTGAAGAAACCCATCCCCGCTCTAAAGAACAGCAACAACAACATGGGTGATGCTGGAACCGAGATGCCAGACTCTCTCTGTCTCTGTCTCTGTCTCTGTCTCTCTCTCTCTCTCTCTCTCTCTCTCTCTCTCGGGTCAGAGTTTGGGGTTACAACAAAGGTCAAGTCGTGACAACGCTGTTTAAGTAATGAAACTGTGAAGAAAAAACAATAATGAGAAAAACACGATTTTGATTCTGGCATTTGGGTGGATAAATGAATTCCACGCCATATTATGTCAACAAGAATAGCAGAATAATGCATGGCTCGTGGACTTCTTGTGGTTCTACGCCACTGGCTGGGCACAAAGATTTGGGAGTGAAAAGTCTAGCATAGTTCAGGAAAACGAAGGGTCATGTGGATCGTGCTGTAATAATTATAAAAAGAAACGGACATTGGATCTGCCTCAGAGTAAGACACAGTATGGGTCAAGGGCTGGACTGTACGACGAATATGTTTTGCTACTGGCTGAGGAGGCCGGAATAGCTCAGTCGGTAGAGCGCCTGACTCGTAATCCGAGGGTTGCGGGTTCGAATCTCCGCCGGGCCGTTTCGGTACAGGGGGGATTTTTCCCTCGAAGTTAACATTAGTTTCTCTTATTTCCCATACAGTCCTTCGAATGAGACTATAATTATACCGAGGTTCCGTGTGTGAACGCACGCATAAGATCTTGCACACACGTCAAATCCCATCACCAACTTTCGGAAGAGAAGGCCAGTTTGGCCGTTGGTATGGATGACACGTTACACATAGAATGCACCTTCTCCGGAGATGGAGTATGGCTGCCTTAATGGCGGGGTAAGAAACGGTCATGCACACGAAACTCCACTCCTTTTGTAGGGTAGGTGGGGTTAATACCTGCCTGTCCATACAGGGAGTGTCTGCAGGAGGATCAGCCTGCGTACGCAGAAGAAGAAGAAGGTACCGACTGAACTTCTGAGAAAAGCCAGGTATCGCTTTTAGTGTACTAGAGGATAGACAGCGTTTGGAGCCTAATCTGTAACCGTGGAATCGGACCTTGAAGAATCACGATTTAGACAGAAAAACTGGGAAACCCAAGACAGCTGCATCCACTGTCTACCTACCCCCCCCCCCCACCCCCCCCCCCCCCCCCCCCCCTCCCGGTTCTGGCACTGACTCGTTACGATTCCCAGAGTCCAGGCTCAAAGACAAAGCAGGGGGCAACCTGACTCCAAGTCTAGTCTTTCAAGTGCCGGAGTTTCTGCCACCACGGTGCCAGACAAACGCTGCCAGGCCTGTCTCACGGGCCCGACAAAGAGGCCCATTGTTCACCAATCAGGACCCCCTCCGACAATTAACATCACTTCGTTAATCAACTAACTCCTCAACCTCTGCCGACCGGAGGAGATGCTGACGTTTGGCGACCATTTGTCAAGGTAAACCGGACCCTGGGAGACACACTTTACAACCGCAAAGGGAAGCAGGGAGGGGGATTGGTGGGGGTGGTGGTGGTGGGGGGAAGGGGAGGGATGTTGTGTGTGTGTGGGGGGGGGGGGGGGGCTGGGTGTGGAAAGGTAGGTGAGAGAGGAGGTGGATGAAGTACGTCTCTCTCTCTCTCTCTCTCTCTCTCCTCCGTCTGTGTGTGTGTGTGTGTGTGTGTGTGTGTGTGTGTGTGTGTGTGCGCGCGCACGTGTGTGTGTGCTCCTTCCATTCCCCCCCCCCTCTCTCTCTCTCTGTCTTCCGCACCCCCATCTTCTCTCTCTCCTCTCTCTCTCTCTCTCTTTCTCCCCCTCCTCTCTCTCTCTCTCCCTCTCTCTCTCTCCCTCTCTCTCTCCTTATCTAACTTCACCTTGTGAAATTCTGGTATCGCACAACAGAGCAATTATGGGGAGAGGGAAACAGAGGTAGGAAGGGTGGTGGAGTGATGGAAAGGTGGGGAGGGGGTGGGGATTGGAGGGGGGTGGGGTGGGGTGGGGGGAGCCAGCAAGACTCAGTAGTGGAGGAGGAGGGGCAAAGGGGAGGGGGAGATAGGGAAGGGGAGGGGGAGATTTAGTGAACGACAAAACCAGAACAATCAAGACTAACACGTGAGTTGTGAACCGCACAATGCTACAATGAGACGGGAGAGTTGGGGTGGGGAGGGGTGATGAGAAGGGGAGCGTGGGTAGGGGGGAGGGTGGAGAAGGATTGGGAAGGGAGAGGGAAGAGGAGGGGGGGGGGGGGGGGACATTCGCGGTGGGATGATTTAGTGGACGAAGAATGAGAACAACCAAAGAATCTGAACATGTGATTCTAACGAAATCCAGAAGGAAGCCGGTGTTATGTGAACCATTCTTTCCCGTTTTTCCTGTGTGGTGTGTGTGTGTGTGTGTGTGTGTGTGTGTGTGTAGTGTTGTGTGTGGTGTGTATGTGTGTGTGTGTGTGTGTGTGTGTGTGTGTGTGTGTGTGTGTGTATGTGTGTGCGTGTGTGTGTGTGTGTGTGGTGTGTGTGTGTGTGTGTGTGTGTGTGTGACGCGCGCGCGTGCTGGGGGAGGGGGGGGGGGCTTTATACACCAGTGCTGACGTCTATGACAGTCTGCTGACAACATACCGTTGCTGACCTACAACACAGAGAGTTAGGTGGAAAGGAGGGGAAGGGAGGGTGGGAGGAATCATTCTCAAACGAAAAATGTCTTCTCCTGATAGACAGTTAGGAGTGTGCTGCTGCTTTGTGCTTAATTCGTGTCCGTTCTTCGTAACGTCTAAATATGTTCTTTTTTTTCTTTTTTTTTCTTAGAGTGTTGGGATTTGCATGATGTGAGACATAAGCATTTTACAGCAGACTCCATGAAAACCTTGTTCAGAGATGTCCCACCTGATGTGATCGCTGAATTTCTGAAAGAGATCAACATGT
>CM065742.1:31818959-31823959 GCA_033310375.1 Conus canariensis
GGGGGGAGGGGGGGGGGAGGGGGACTGACCAGTTCTCCGCAGTTATCAGCAAAGGAAACAGTGAGGAACACGACCAGCGGAAAACAGAGAGAGAGAGAGAGAGAGAGAGAGAGAGAGAGAGAGAGAGAGAGTAAAAAAGGAGAGAGAGTCAAATTTAATGCGAGAGAGAGAAAGCAAGAGAGAGAGAGAGAGGAGAGAGGGAGGGAAACAGCTAGAGTCAAAATTTAATGCTGAGAGAGAGAGACAGAGACAGACAGACAGACAGAGTAAAATGCCAAGAGAAAGAGAGACAGAGACATGACAGAGAGAGACAGAAGCAGAGACAGAGAGAGACACAGTCAAATGCCAAGACAGAGCGAGAGAGGGCGAGAGAGAGAGAGAGAGAGGAGAGAGAGAGAGAGAGGAGAGTAAGCAGAAAGAGAGGGAGAAGGAGAGAGAGAGAGAAGAGAAAGAGTAAAATGCAACAGAAAAAAGAGAGGAGAGAAGAGAAAAGCAGAGAGGAGAAGAGAGAGAGAGAAGAGACAGAGGAGAAAGTAAAATGCTAAAAAGAAAAAAAGCAAATGAGGAGAGACAGAGACAGACAGACAGAGAGATGGAGAGAGAAGAGAGAGAGAGAGAGAGAGAGAGAGAGAGAGAGAGAGAGAGAGTAAAATGCTAAAAAAAAAAAAAAAGTCAAATGAGGAGAGACAGAGAAAGAAAGAAAGACAAACAGAGAGACACAGACAGAGAGAGAGAGAGAGAGGAGAGTCAAAGTGAGAGAGAGATGCGAGAGAGAGAGAGAGAGGAGAGAGAGGAGAGAGAGAGAGAGAGAGAGAAGTCAAATAAGAAGCGAGAGAGGCAGAGAGAGAGGCAGAGAGAGACAGAGACAGAGAGAGTCAAATGCTAAGAGAGCAGGAGGAGGAGAGAGAGAGAGAGAGAGAGAGAGAGAGAGAGGTGGGAAGGAAAAAGGTGTGTTGTGTGGTGTGTGTGTGTGGGGGGGGGGGGGGGAGGTTGTTACCGACATTGGGAGCGCGGGGCCACCTGATAACCACCTTGACAACCAGAGCATGTCACGGGAGACCGGGAAAAATGACGTATGGAAGGGAGCATGGGGGGGGGGGGGGGGGGGGTATGGGGGGGGGTATGGGGGTGGAGGTGGGGGTTGGGGAGGAGGGAGGGAAAGAAAGGGACAGCAGGGGGTAGGGGGGGGGGGGGTGGTGGTGAGGGTGATATTATTCATTGAGGCTTATAGGATTCGTGTGTCGAGAGGGCTCTCTCTCTCTCTCTCTTCTCTCTTGGCATTTGACTCTCTCTCTCTCTCGGCATGTGACTTTGTGTGTGTGTTGTGTGTGTGTGTGTGTGTGTGTGTGTGCGCGCGCGCGCGCGCGCGTACTTGCGTGCGTGTGCGTGTGTGTGTGTGTTGTGTGTGTGTGTGCTGTGTCTCTAGCAACATTCCATTGATACATTTTTTTTTTTAAACAACAAGACTCGAGAGGAATAAAGACAAAAAAAAAATGGGGGTTGAGAGGAAAAGAAAAAAGAAAAAAAAAAAAGAAGAAAAAAGAGAACTAAAAAAAAAGAAGAAGAAGAAAAAACCACCAGATGATGTCTTTCATTTAGCTTTAAACTGTCCGTGATTTGCCGTGCTCTCTCCTTCAGCACAGAGTGCAGTGTTATTAGAGAGAAGCTGTAGCCTGTGTCCTATGGTTAGAGAGAAGCTGTAGTCCAATGGTAGAGAGAAGCCTGTAGTCTAACGGTTAGACAGAAGCCTGTAGTCCTAACGGTTAGAGAGAAGCCTATAGTCCTAATGGTTAGAGAGAAGCCTGTAGTCCTAACGGTTAGACAGAAGCCTGTAGTCCTAACGGTTAGAGAGAAGCCTATAGTCCTAATGGTTAGAGAGAAGCCTGTAGTCCTAACGGTTAGACAGAAGCCTGTAGTCCTAACGGTTAGAGAGAAGCCTATAGTCTCTGGTTAGAGAGAAGCCTGTAGTCCTAACGGTTAGAAGAAGCCTGTAGTCCTAACGGTCAGAGCGTGTATCGGCAGAGCTGACGATCGGGTTCCGATCAGATTTTTCGGCTTGCAAACCCTGTCTGTCCACCTAGCTAAGCAAGTAAACGGAGGACCTTGACTGAGGTCAGGGGAAAGATAAAGGCGGCGGAAGAGGAAGGATGGGCACCGTCTTCCATCATGCCGTGCCACAGACGCCGTGAGCCTCTGACAGTTTCACTGTCCCAATGCCCCGCAGGCTATGGGCACTATTTAACCTTTAACCTCAATTCTGCTGGTAAATATGGAATGTGGCAGGGAACAGTAAACAATAAACAATAAGCAGGTAGGGTAACTCTTGCTCCCACAAGAAAACATAACTCCAAAGGAATGCTGCTTACGACACCGAATCGCCTGGCAGACATGACAGCACAGAGCACACAGAACAAACAAGGAAACATCCCCCCCCCCCCCCCCCCCACCACACACACACAAAGGATGTTCCAAGCTTGCCCCTATACCCTGTACCGAACACATCTACACATCAACAAGAGCTGGAGATGTCATGTCTGCGAGGCGATTCGGTGTCGTAAGCAGCATTCCTCTGGAGTTATGTTTTCTTGTGGGAGCAAGAGTTACCCTACCTGTTTATTGCTTAATTCTGCTGTGAAGGCGGCATGTTATGAACGCTTACTATAATCCCTGGCTTGGAGAACCAATCTTGTGAGGAGCGCGGGGTACTAATGTTGTGCGTGCGAACGTACCGTCTGCAGGTGGCTTGAATGGAGGGGGGAGGGGGGGGGGGGGGGGGGGAGGTCATGAACATAGTTGTCTCATGAGACTACCGCGTTTTTGTATAGGTATGTCACATATGTACACGATGTGGTTTTCTTTCTTTTTTTTTTCATTCACGGAAATGCACTTGCAATGTGGTTTTTTGTTGTTGTTGTTTTTTTTTTTATATATTTTTTCTCGTTGGTCTTTTGTTCTTTCCCTCCTCTGTTTCTTAAATTTCATGCTTAGACTAACGAATCACAAGACAAAACACGACGCGTTTCGACCTTTTAGGTCTTCTCCAGATAAGATACACAACACTCGGGACAACGAAAATGAACAAGCAATCACTGAGGAGGGCCTATCTTCATTTATTCAGCGCAAGATGGGCGTTGAATCATTTAAATCTTTATCCATTTCGACGCAAGACGGTTCAACGCCCATCTTGCGCTGAAGTGGATGAAGGTAAGTGACCGCTCGTACATTTTCGTTGTCCTGAGTGTTGTATCTCTTACCTGAAGGAGACTTAAAACGTCGAAACGCGTTGTGTTTTGTCTTGAGATTCGTTTATCTACGTTTTTTTTTGGCGGAGCCTTATAAACAATTTTTAAAGATCGTTGAGATCTTGTTAACAGATTATCCAGCTTGAACCGTCTTGCGTCGAAATGGATAAAGATGAATAATCCAACGCCTACCTCGCGCTGAAGAGATCAAAGCTAAGTGACAAACTCGTTCATTTTCATCGCCCTATTTGTTTGTGTCTTGCCTGAAGAAGACCTAAGAGGTCGAAACGCGTCGTGTTTTGTCTTGTGACTCGTTTTGTCCACGTTTCTCTTGGCGAACGGTTCGCTAACATTTATTTCAGATTTGTTTAGATTTCCGCCTGCAGTCGTCTCACTTTGATCTAGATTATCCAGGTCCGTGATCTCCAATGACTGATCGTTCCTTCAATGAAGACGGGAACTAAGGGTGGCGGGTCTATCGCCGCCCCTCACCGGTCCACTGTGCTGGAAGGCAGCACAGCACGTGACACTCGTCGAACGACTGATGCTGAGAATGTGACGAATGCCAGACAAAGGTACGTACTCCTCCTTCCTGCCCCCGGTGTGAACTGACACAAGTCATCAAGCGGGTATCCTGCGCATGGGCTGAACACTGTGGGGTTAGGGTATTGCGTGTCGGCCGGTCTGTCTGACTACTTGTCAGCCACGTAATTCGAAAACTATTTGCCGGATCTATTTTCAATTGTACAAGATAGTTTACTGGGTCGGTATCTGCAAACTAGATCGGTATCTACGGTTTTTGTTTGTCTGTTTGTATGTTTGTTTGTTTGTCCTCCCATCGCTCTTGTGTTTATTGGAAATAATGCCGAGAGGAAAAACCTGTCCGATGCGATGGCAGTTCTGTTTAGTGTTGTGTGTGTGTGTGTAGGGCATGGCCTAAGAGCGCGCAGTGTTTGCGTCCTGTTGTCAGATTCTTTTTGTCACTCTTGTTTGTGAAGATTCAGAGGGTAATCATTCGGCTGTGTTTAAACCACTGCTTCAGCCACGGTTAAAAAGGGGGAAATCCGCGTATTTCCTTTTTCTTTTAAAATCAAAAAAAAAAAATAAAATAAAAGCAAAGTAGCCTTCGCGGGGGAAAATATTTCATATAAAGCGATCACAGAAAAAAAAAAAAAAAGATCTTTCTGGCTTGCTTTAGATTTGCTTGAAAAGCAATGTGAAGTGACCGTTGATGAAAAGCAGTTTTCATTTCATTGATGAAAGAAAAATGTTTCAGGTATTCTAATCATTTAAAACAAAACAAATATTGCAAAGCACACACACACACCACACACACACACACACACACACACAGTTTTCAAAACCCTTTTGAAGGACAAACAAAATTACGCGGTTTTGAAAGCAATACTGTTAAAAAAAGAAAGAAAGCAGCAATTGCACTGATTGTTACAATTTACTTGTCTCAATTACCGTTGAAATTTATGGTTTCACTCACAATTAAAATTACTGTTTCCTTCAAAATTTATTGTATTTATTTTCACAATTACTGTTAAGCAACATTGCTGTGTGAATTACTATTAAAAATCACCTTCTCAATTACTGTTCGCTTTTACTGTCTCGTTAACTGTTAAAACTGATCGCATTAGTAACTGTTAAAACTGATCGTCTCAATTACTGTTTGAATTTCTTGTCACATTAGGTTTACATATTTACTACCTCAATTCCTATTAGCATTTCCAGCTTCGCTAACAACTAACA
>CM065742.1:31833959-31838959 GCA_033310375.1 Conus canariensis
GTCATGGATCCTTACAGTCTGATCAATACTCTACAAACGTCATGGAATCCTTACAGTCTGTCAATACTCTACAAACGTCATGGAATCCTTACAGTCTGTCAATACTCTACAAACGTCATGGAATCCTTACAGTCTGTCAATACTCTACAAACGTCATGGAATCCTTACAGTCTGTCAATACTCTACAAACGTCATGGAATCCTTACAGTCTGTCAATACTCTACAAACGTCATGGAATCCTTACAGTCTGTCAATACTCTACAAACGTCATGGAATCCTTACAGTCTGTCAATACTCTACAAACGTCATGGAATCCTTACAGTCTGTCAATACTCTACAAACGTCATGGAATCCTTACAGTCTGTCAATACTCTACAAACGTCATGGAATCCTTACAGTCTGTCAATGCTCTACAAACGTCATGGGATCTTAGTGTGTCAACACTCCACAAAACGTCATGGAATCCATACAGTCTGTCAACAATCCACAAACGTCATGGGATCCATACAGTCTGTCAACAATCCACAAACGTCATGGAATCCATACAGTCTTTCAACAATCCACAAACGTCATGCAATCCTTACAGTCTGTCAATACTCTACAAACGTCATGGAATCCTTAGTGTGTCAACACGCCAGAAATGTCATGGAATTCATACAGTCTGTCAACACTCTACAAACGTCATGGAATGCATACAGTCTGTCAACACTCAACAAACGTCATGGAATCCTTACAGTCTGTCAACACTCTACAAACGTCATGGGATCCTTAGTGTGTCAACACGCCAGAAATGTCATGGAATTCATACAGTCTGTCAACACTCTACAAACGTCATGGAATCCATACAGTCTTTCAACACTCCACAAACGTCATGCAATCCTTACAGTCTGTCAACACTCTACAAACGTCATGGGATCCTTAGTGTGTCAACACTCCAGAAATGTCATGGAATTCATTACAGTCTGTCAACACTCTACAAACGTCATGGAATCCATACAGTCTGTCAACGATCCACAAACGTCATGCAATCCTTACAGTCTGTCAACACTCTACAAACATCATGCAATCCATACAGTCTGTCAACAATCCACAAACGTCATGCAATCCTTACAGTCTGTCAACACTCTACAAACGTCATGGGATCCTTAGTGTGTCAACACTCCAGAAATGTCATGGAATTCATACAGTCTGTCAACACTCTACAAACGTCATGGAATGCATACAGTCTGTCAACACTCAACAAACGTCATGCAATCCTTACAGTCTGTCAACACTCTACAAACGTCATGGGATCCTTAGTGTGTCAACACTCCACAAACATCATGCAATCCATACAGTCTTTCAACAATCAACAAACGTCATGCAATCCTTACAGTCTGTCAACACCCTACAAACGTCATGGGATCCTTAGTGTGTCAGCACCCCACAAACGTCATGGAATCCTTACAGTCTGTCAACACTCCACAAACGTCATGGAATCCATAGAGTGTCAACACTCCACAAACGTCATGGCATCCATACGGTCTTTCAACAATCAACAAACGTCATGCAATCCATACAGTCTGTCAACACTCTACAAACATCATGGCATCCATCGAGCCTGTCAACACTCTACAAACGTCACAGAATCCACACAGTATTTCAACACTTTACGAACGTCATGGAACCCATGTAGTTAATCATCCCTGTACAAATGTAGCAGAACATGGTCAACACAGTATAAATGTTCTGCTTGCTGGCGCTCGACTGATAGTTCGTTGTACATTAACTTTCAGACAAACGGACAGCGAAAATCGATTAAAAAAAAAAAAAATCGTTCAATACAGTTTGAAGTTTTTTCTCGATTTAAGCGAGACACTGTTTTGAATCTGCTTTGACACTGATTTTAGCAGTCTGTCCCCGCAGTTTCAGTCGTTAAGGCAGTGCTGAGAAACTGAATATGACACTAGGAACGAACGAAGCGTTTTCTTACGAATCCGGAGCGCAAATTGAGATCAAGAATATTATACTGATTTCCACCCCAGGGGAGGTTTTATACGATTACTTCCCTTTGCGCAAACTCGAACGGTTCAAAGGGCATGTGGGAGGATTCTTTCGGTTTTTTTTTATTTTTTTATTTTTTTAATTTATTTATTTATTTTTGTTTTCCGTCCATGGATGGGATTGGGTGCTGGAAGTCAATGACCTTGGATAGCACGAAGACCGTCATTCAGGATTCAAGCAGGGTGGTGGAGATCGTGGAATTGTGTGATTGCCGGAATTTCGTCCGGGTGTGGATGCGGAATTGTGTCTGATTGCGGAAGCGTGTGTCTGATTGCAGGAAGCGTTGTGTCTGATTGCAGGAAGGTGTCTGATTGCAGAAGCGTGTGTCGGATTGTAGGAATCGTGTGTCTGATTGTAGGAATCGTGTGTCTGATTGCAGGAATCGTGTGTCGGATTGCAGGAATCGTGTGTCTGATTGTAGGAAGCGTGTGTCTGATTGCAGGAAGCGTGTGTCTGATTGCAGGAATCGTGTGTCGGATTGTAGGAATCGTGTGTCTGATTGCAGGAAGCGTGTGTCTGATTGCAGGAAGCGTGTGTCTGATTGCAGGAAGCGTGTGTCTGATTGCCGGAAGCGTGTGTCTGATTGCAGGAAGCGTGTGTCTGATTGTAGGAATCGTGTGTCTGATTGCAGGAAGCGTGTGTCTGATTGTAGGAATCGTGTGTCTGATTGTAGGAATCGTGTGTCTGATTGCAGGAATCGTGTGTCGGATTGTAGGAATCGTGTGTCGGATTGTAGGAATCGTGTGTCGGATTGTAGGAATCGTGTGTCTGATTGCAGGAATCGTGTGTCGGATTGTAGGAATCGTGTGTCTGATTGCAGGAAGCGTGTGTCTGATTGCAGGAATCGTGTGTCGGATTGTAGGAATCGTGTGTCTGATTGCAGGAAGCGTGTGTCTGATTGTAGGAATCGTGTGTCGGATTGTAGGAATCGTGTGTCTGATTGCAGGAATCGCGTGTCTGATTGCAGGAATCGTGTGTCTTGATCGCTGGAATCGTGTAACGGATTGCTGGAATCGTGTAACGGATTGCTGGAATCGTGTAACTGATTCCTGGAATCATGTAACTGATTGCTGAAATCGTATAACTTGATTGCAGGAATCGTGTAACTGATCGCTGAAAGCGTGCAACTGATCGCTAGAAATTGTGTAACAGATTCCTGAAATCGTACAACTTGATTGCAGGAATCGTGGGAATGATCGCTGAAAGCGTGCAACTGGTCGCTAGAAATTGTGTAACTGATTGCTGAAATCGTATAACTTGATTGCAGGAATCGTGTGACTGATCGCTGAAAGCGTGCAACTGATCGCTAGAAATTGTGTAACAGATTGCTGAAATCGTACAACTTGATTGCAGGAATCGTGGAAATGATCGCTGAAAGCGTGCAACTGGTCGCTAGAAATTGTGTAACTGATTGCTGAAATCGTATAACTTGATTGCAGGAATCGTGTGACTGATCGCTGAAAGCATGCAACTGATCGCTAGAAATTGTGTAACTGATTGCTGAAACCGTACAACTTGATTGCAGGAAGCGTGTGACTGATCGCTGAAAGCGTGCAACTGATCGCTAAAAATTGTGTAACTAATTGCTGAAATCGTATAACTTGATTGCAGGAATCGTGTGACTGATCGCTGAAAGCGTGCAACTGATCGCTAGAAATTGTGTAACAGATTGCTGAAATCGTACAACTTGATTGCAGGAATCGTGGAAATGATCGCTGAAAGCGTGCAACTGGTCGCTAGAAATTGTGTAACTGATTGCTGAAATCGTATAACTTGATTGCAGGAATCGTGTGACTGATCGCTGAAAGCATGCAACTGATCGCTAGAAATTGTGTAACTGATTGCTGAAACCGTACAACTTGATTGCAGGAATCGTGTGACTGATCGCTGAAAGCGTGCAACTGATCGCTAAAAAATTGTGTAACTAATTGCTGAAATCGTATAACTGGATTGCAGGAATCATGTGACTGATCGCTGAAAGCGTGCAACTGATCGCTAGAAATTGTGTAACTGATTGCTGAAATCGTACAACTTGATTGCAGGAATCGTGTGACTGATCGCTGAAAGCGTGCGACTGATCGCTAGAAATGGGACAACTGATCGCTGAAATCGTGCGACTGATCGCTGAAATCGTGCGACTGGTCTCTGAAAATCGTGCGACTGCTCGTTAGAAATAGTGCAACTGATCGAGGGCCGGAATAGCTCAGTTGGTAGAACGCCGGACTCGTGATCCTGGGGTTGCGGGTTCGAATTTCGGTACAGGGGGATTTTTCCCTCGGAGTTAACATTGGTTCTGACTCCATTCCCCATGCAGTCCTTCGAATGAGACTGTAAACCGAGGTTCCGTGTGCGAACGCACGCATAACATCTTGCACACACGTAAAATCCCATCACCAACTTTCGGAAGAGAAGGCCAGTTTGGCCGTTGGTATGGATGACACGTTACACATAGCAAGCGCCTTCCCCGAAGATGGAGTATGGCTGGCTTAATGGCGGGATAAAAACGGTCATACACACAAAACTCCACTGCCTGTCTATACAGGCAGTGTCCGCAGGAGTATCAGCCTGCATACGCAGAAAAAAAGAAAGAAAGTGCAACTGATCGCTGGAATCGTGTGTCTGATGGCCAGACTCGTCTAACCGATCGCTGGAATCGTGTGTCCTGATGGCCAGACTCGTCTAACCGATCGCTGGAATCGTGTGTCTGATGGCCAGACTCGTCTAACCGATCGCTGGAATCGTGTGACTGATGGCCAGACTCGTCTAACCGATCGCTGGAATCGTGTGTCTGATGGCCAGACTCGTCTAAATGATCGCTGGAATCGTGTGTCTGATGGCCAGACTCGTCTAAATGATCGCTGGAATCGTGTGTCTGATGGCCAGACTCGTCTAACCGTTCGCTGGAATCGTGTGTCCTGATGGCCAGACTCGTCTAACCGATCGCTGAAATCGGGACA
>CM065742.1:31883959-31886459 GCA_033310375.1 Conus canariensis
GATCAATGAATACGTTTTAACATCAGGAAGAGTACAAAAGGTTCATCATTATAAATATGAACATTCCAGTCTTGCCATCTGGACGAAATCAGCCTTTTCTTTAAACTTTTCAGAAACTCGTTAATCCCTTCCGCGCCTTGATTTAGCTGTACGTATCCAAACCCAAACGTACAATTTACAGCGAGTATTTGAGGTTCGGATTTTCTTCCCACGCAAATCCAAATCGAGAAGCATTTTGTAGGCTTTATAAGCTGATCTACGCTCGTCCATTCTCGTCAGTTTTAACTCAAACCTGATGCACCTTATAGTTAAGTTTATGTAGATAGGATACCTGTTCGTTTCTCCGTACACTAGGTCATTAGGTGTTGGCGTTTCAACGCCCAAGAATCTTACAATGGAGTGCTGCATCGTCAAGATCCCATGACTCTGCATCATACTGAGCAGTAGATTGAATCTGTGAGTCAAATAGCTTTAAAAAAAAAAAAAAAAAAAAAAAAAAGCACGAATGAGAGTTACACTTCAACTTAAATAACTTTTGTAGAATGCATAATAAAGTGTTTTTTGTTCTGCTTTTAAGGTCACGACACGCCGCAAAAAAGTAAGCTTTGTTGAAAATTAATTCCTAAGTAATTATTATGCATTCACAACATGCATCTCAATCCCGTTAAATGACCATCTTTCTCTGGCATCTAAACAACCCCCTTTTTCTGAACACCACTGTTACCTTTATCCAAATTAACCTTCAACTGCAAAGCAGCAGCTGCACGCTGAAGACTGTTTATCTGTGTTTGTAAGCTATGACAGTTTCAGAAAGTGAAGCCACATTATCAGCCAAAAGCAGTATGAATAGTCAAAAATAATCTGACATAAACATTGCCCCGTTTTTCCCTCCCTTTATCACCTCTAATGCTAACTCATTAATTAATTTTAAAAAAGCAAAGAAGACGGGGCTGCAGACGTCTCCTTGTTTTACTCCGCAGGTGCAAGTAATACAATCTGTTACACTACTTCCACATCTAATTCTGGCTTTGACTCTGTCGTACATGCTGCGAAAACATTTACAAATCTTGCCTTTGATGGCATTGTTCAATATGACAGGCCATAATTGGTTTCTGTTTACGGAATCAAAAGCCTTTTCAAAATCAATGGAGGCTGCGTACAATTTACGATTAAAACAAAACTGTTTCTGTATGAGTGCCAATAAAGCAAACATGGGAACAACAGTGGACTAATCTCTTTTAAATTCAGTTAGATGTTCGCCTGTCAAGTTGTGCTCTTTTATCCATTCCTGCAGTTTACGATTAATAATTGTGCTGTGAATTTTACTACATGTGTCACATAATGAAAAGCCTCTGTAATTGTTTGAATTGTTAGCGTTAACCTTCTTGAACAAAGGGTGAACAATAGAGTTTGTCCATTTGTCAGATAACATATTAAAAAGCTTTACCAAAAAGTTGTTAACACAAATTCCATGTGTTAACAACAGACCAATAATTTCATCTGGTCCAGCAGCCTTCCCATTATTAACTTTTGTTACAGCAAGTAAAATTTCTCTTGATATTGGACGTTTCATAGAACTTACCTCTTCTTCGTTGACGTCATTGACATTTTCAGCCAAATATTAAATTAGAGTAGGGAACAGTAAACAGTAAACAACAAACAGGTGTGGTAACTCTTGCTGACACAATGAAACAAACACACGCCCATAACTCCAAAGGAATGCTGCTTACGACACCGAATCGCCTAGCAGATATGACAGCACAGAGCACACAGAACAAACAGCATCCTTGTTTCGTTGTTTGTTCTGTGTGCTCTGTGCTGTCATGTCTGCTAGGCGATTCGGTGCCGTACTTAAAAAAGCAGCATTCCTTTAGAGTTATGGGCGTATATTTGTTTCATTGTGGGAGCAATTTTCAGCCAAATCTGTCATAGCTTTTGTTACCTCTAATTCAAATAAGTCTTGAAAATTTTTTTTAACCAGTCATCAACTGTCAGATTCTGTTCAACAGTTTTTCGCTTAAAGGATATTTAATGCACACTATTCCAAATCTCTTTGATTGTTCACTGACGAGACTAATCTGTCTAACAACAGAACATTATACCTTTTTTCTTTTCGTTTTATCAGATGTTTGTATTCTCTTCTCGCTATGCAGTAGGAATCACTGTCTTCTTTTCTTCTGGTTTTCCCAACAATAGAAAACAGTCCTTTTGCTTTAACTTTACCCAGCCTACATTCCTTATCACACCTAGCACTGTTCTGACTACCCTTCGTTAGACAACAAACAAGTAGGGTAACTCTTGCTCCCACAAGGAAACAAATACACGCCCACAACTCCAAAGGAATGCTGCTTACGACACCGAATCGCCTGGCAGATATGACAGCACAGAGCACACAGAACAAACAAGGAAACATCCCCGGTACCCTATTTGTTTGTTGTTTATTGTTTACTCTTCTCTGCCTCATTTCATATTCACTCTTTGTTAGATTAAACTCTCTTTT
>CM065742.1:31891459-31901459 GCA_033310375.1 Conus canariensis
CGCAACATCAACCATCCATTCACCGCAACATCAACCATCCATTCACCGCAACATGAACCATCCATTCACCGCAACATCAACCATCCATTCACCGCAACATGAACCATCCATCCTGTGTTCTTGAAATTTCACGAATCGTTACACTTTTATCTTCAACCATGACCCTCGTGTTGCTTTCGCTTCGGTTCCAGCTCAGGCTGGTTTTGGAGGCAAACAGGCTGCCAACCAGTTTGTCAGGAACACCACAACCCGAGAACTTACATGTATATATGAAAAAGAAAAAAAAAGAACTCCCCATCCTGACTTGAACTAAGGAACATCATCTTCCCTCTGTCTCTGGAGACCTCAAAGAGGAAGCGGCGTGGTACAGACCGACATACTGCAGGTTCCACAGTACATGTCCGATCCAGAAGAATTTCCGTGGTGCCGACCGTGTGATGCAGCGGTTCTTTTTGTTTGTTTGTTTGTTGTTGTTGTTGTTTTTCTGTCTCACCTTCTGTATCACTTCACTGGCATTTCCCCTACGCCGCTCATCCCGGCTCCCCGTCCACAGCCACAGCCTGGCTCGTCCCGTGGCAAGCCCTGGCACCGGCAACCCACAGGGAGAGTTAGTGTTTTGTCGTCATGAGGCAACCCACCAGAGGAGACACTGCGCTGCTATCGAGTCACTTTCGGTGGTGTTGAGTGGTGTCTGTTCTGATTCGACGTTCACAGGACACCACCTGCTGAGCCCTCCTCTTCTGACGACAAACATTATTACTTCGTCGCGGAGACAACATGAGTGAGTTCTCCCTCCAGAGGGCGCCACTCCATCCGTCCATATGTCTCGACTGTGCGGTCCCAGGTCCCCATGACCTTGGTGATACCAGGATCTCGACACGAACTCACAAAGAGCATACACATGGAGGGAAAATTGAAACTGATGTCATCATGAGCGCAGGGCAGAAAGAGCCTCAGTATTTGATTTTTTTTTTTTTTTTTCAATTCTGATCGATGTTGAGGATATGATGAAGGTGATGTTACAGAGATCCATTCTTGTCTGAGACTGTATGACAGAGATGTACTCTATGCTTATTTTCATAAGGTATCCTGTATCAAGCAGGCCCGAGAGATACAGATACCTGCAGTGTTGGTCAGGAAATTTGAGCAACAGTGTCAGAGACGCATCCCTGAAGTGGGTGAAACTGGACTGTGTGATTCAAGCCTTCCCAACTGAGTCCATAGCAAACTGAGCTGTGGGTAAGAGCCGGTCATGCGTCGAAAAATCCCTCCAATATGAATGGTTCTGATGGGAATCGAACCCACGACCCTCAAACCGGGAATCTGCAACGCTAATCACCGCGCCACAGCGGCTGGAGCATTCAACACTTTCTTATTGAATACTGGAACCAGGACGACAGAAACACTGGCGGTTTTATGGTGGTATATAAATCTCAATAGGCTGTAATTGCCATTTACCCTGTAAAACATCAGTTGTCACTTTTACATGCGAAAACAATTGAATATTACGGTTGATAACTGTAGTTTTCATGTCAAAACAGCTCATTATAACGGGAAGACAAAGGGTGGTCATATTCGCCGTATCACGCCCACTATCACGTGAAAATGCCCACAATGAATAGAGAACCGTATATTTGACATTCAGATAAATGTGATGTAAAAGCAATCGTCGTCAGTAGCTAACGATACTATAAAAGCATTTATAAGGTAGAAATATCTGTTTTCATGTGACAATAGTTGAGTTTACGTGATAACCCGTTTTCGTCCGTGAATTCAATGATTATGGATGTTTTCTTGATATCGATTTATACTTTCATGTGAAAAGTGTTTAAAAAAAAAAAAAGGACGAAATAATTTCTTTTTTTTAATGATATTTGACATGTGTATGTTCCAGTATGTTTCACTGCAGAGCCAATGTCGAATGTACTCCAAGATATTCCGCCTAAAGTGATTTTTGTTTTAAAGAGACAAACATTAGTCATCTGATTTGATTTGAACACATTATGGTTGGCGATAAATTTTCCTGTTGATCGATCTGTTTGGTGAGAGAAGAAACTAAACGTGAGCCTTCACATCTTCATTACTTTGTTGGCGAACGAATTCTGAATTCAACGGATTTGTGTGCAGCAGCCTTAATGCGACATCCGTGGTAAAAAGGACTTCTGGGGCAAAAAGCCCCCGACGCGGCAAAAAAAAAAAAAATTCTCAGCTCTCATGGTGAATATTGCTATCAGCCCTCTCCCTCCCGTCCCTCAGTGTGTGTGTGTGTGTGTGTGTGTGTGTGTGTGTGTGTGGTGTGTGTGTGTGTGTGTGTAATTATGTATGCGAGTGCGTGTGCGTGCGTGCGCGAACGCTCGCGCGCAGGCGTGCGCAAGAGAGAGAGAGAGAGAGAGAGAGAGAGAGAGAGAGAGAGAGAGAGAGAGAGAGAGAGAGATTGTGTTGTCGCTATAGTCTAGTCACTATCTGTGAGTTTACACACACACCACACACACACACACACACACACACACACACACACACACAAAGAGAGAGAGAGAGAGAGAGAGAGAGAGAGAGAGAGAGAGACAGAGAGAGAGAGAGAGAGAGAGAGAGAGAGAGAGAGAGAGTTCACCTTCGACATACCATGCCAAAGGCGGACACGAAGTGACATAAACATTGACGTAAACACGTCCCAGGTTTTACGTCAATACAACTGACTGTACGCCATCTAAAGAGAATATCTAAGTGCATCGTGCTTATGAGAGAGAGAGAGAGAGAGAGAGAGAGAGAGAGAGAGAAGAGAGGAGAGAGAGAGAGATGTTTAGTCATAAAGGCCAACATAGCTTATCGGAATGGATTTACATTAGTGTGCGTGTTTGCCGCACACAATTCATTGGCTGTAGGTATGTAAACACTTCGCCCTTCGAAAATGTGACGTAGACAAAAAGCTAACCGTTAAACAATGTTTTCCTCTGTGTGTGTGTGTGTGTGTGTGTGTGTGTGTGTGTGTGTGTGTGTGTGTGTGTACATATGTGTGTGTGTGTGTGTGCGTGCGTGCATGCGTGTGTGCGCGCGTGTGTGTGTATGTGTGTGTGTGTGTGTGTGTGTGTGTGTGTGTGAGAGAGAGAGAGAGAGAGAGACAGAGAGAGAGAGAGAGAGAGAGAGAGAGAGAGAGAGATGTGGGTGTACTTCTTTTTTTTTTTTTTTAACTGAAGGAAAGCAATAAGCATAAAAAGCAGTCTTTTTTTTATTTCACCTTCAGAAATGAAAAACAATAAAACAATTTCAAAAGTAAATAAATAATCTGAACAGTTTAGCGAGCCTTGAATTTCATCACAAACTGCAATGCTACAGACAGGCCTACTGTAATGGAGTACTTAATGAACTGACAGAAAATCCAAGACACAAACGATTCTGCACTTACACATACAGCGAGCGAAATGGGTGCAAAATCGGGGGGAGGGGGGTAAGGTGTGTGTGTGTGTGTGTGTGTGTGTGTGTGTGTGTGTGTGTGTGTGTGTGTGTGTGTGTGTGTGTGACAGAGAGAGAGAGAGAGAGAGAGAGAGAGAGAGAGAGAGAGAGACTTTGACACTGATATTTTATTGTCATTACCAGAGGTCTTTCGACAAGGGGGGAGGGGGTAACAGAACAATAACATTTCCCTCTTCCTTTCATACAAACAAATAGTGCACATTCATTCCTAGTGTGTATCAAATCAAAGGTTAACAAAAACAAATAAATTCGAAACATTTCGTTATGTCCTCAAGCACAAGAGTAATGCAGTAAGGTTTTTAAAAAATAATCTTAAAAAATCCTAAGACTGACTCGACCATCCACTCAATCAAATGATGACATTGCATCTTAATGATCTCTTCCACATGTGATGAATGATATTATTCATTCAGATATCTCTTATAATGCATTATCTTAAATTTCACTATCCTCCATCTGTCTAATTTTCAATGCTTCCGCGATGAATTTCGCAACTGATTTAATTACAAGTTCATCATCTGATGATAACACGACAGCGACATTTAGTCTTTTCGCTATATCTAACTGGAAAAATGAACAATTTGTCCACATTTCATTATAAGCAGTACAGTTTAACAGAAATTGTTCTTTGTCGTTAATAATGTGTCTACATGCAGGACAAGGAGATTCTGTGGATGTTTCAGATTCAAACCATCTTTTGTTCGCATTAAAACGTAAAGTTCTCAACCTGAATCTTGCGTAATTTATTCTGTGCCATTTATCTGTTATGACATTGAGAAACTTTTCAGAATGAAACACATTTTTAAATGAGAAAAACCAGAGAGAGAGAGAGAGAGAGAGAGAGAGAGAAAGGTGGCAAATGGAGCCAAGACAGGAGTTACACACGTACACACACACACACACACACACACACGCACGCACGCACACATATACACACATACTGCCACATATGCATTGTTACTGTGGCATATTTTCCTTCGCCTGTCACAGACTTCGATCAGTGTGTGGTGTGTTTCAGTTTTTGGCTCGGCCAATACAGATTTCTAGTCTTCTGTGTGTGAAAGCTTTACTACATTGGCTGGTAAAATGTGGAGCGGAAGCACCTATTGTCAAAATTTGCATAGGGGGTACAGGTCCGTCCACCTTCCATCTTTTCCGACACATGCCGAGAATGGACTTTCCCGGAAGTGTCTTTTTACTGAAAAAAGGTGAAAAACAAAAAACAAAACAAAGAAAAACGTCTGTTCATGCAGTTTTCTTTTGGCCTCTCCTGGGAGAAAAGATAAGTATTTTCAGGCACGCGTGCGGTTTGTGGTTAAAAAGAAAAATATTAGTCTGACATTTTATTCCTCAAAATCCCACTGGGCTGGTTCGTGTCAGCTGGGGCGTGAAAGCTGTTGGCTGCTGTAGGTCTGCAGACGGCGAGAGAGACTTTGGACTGCGTTCTTGAGGGGAAGTCAGGAGAGACTTTGTAGGCTCGGAGCCTTCGTTCAAGTGCTCTGCGAGGCAGTGGGGAGAAGGGGAGAAGAGGAGTCGGAGTTGGGGGTGGGGAGGGGGAAAGGGGGGGGGGGGGGGGAGGCCTGACATCGGCAAGTTGGTGTCTGTGTGTGGCACTAGGCAGTGGTAGGGCCCCGGAATCGTGTTCCTGTCGGTCCTTGGGATTCGTTAGGGGTTCGAATCTCTGCTGGGCTGTTTCGATAGAGAGGGATTTTCCCCTCGGAGTTAACACTGGTTCTAACTCCATCTCTCCATAAAAGTCGTTCGAATGAGACTTTGACTTGTTCTGTGTGTTAACGCACGCAGAATATCTTGCACACACATTAAATTCCATCACCAACTTTGAGGTAAGGCCAGTTACGCTGTTGATATGGATGACAGGAACACGCTTTGCATGAACCCTCCGTGGATGAAAAATGAAAGAATGACTTAGTGGCAGATTCTTGACTGAATGAAACGGGGAACAACTGCATGCAGCACCAGCAGGCAGGTCTTCAGTCGGCTCTACCCAGGTAGACAGCCTGTTGTGTGAAAGAAAGCGTTGGTGGTGAAATGCTTAGAGCTTGGTATGTAACCGTGAATACGTGCTATATAAGTACTAAAAGGATAATGATAACAATAATAATAATAATAGCAAGAACGATGACGACAACAGCAACAGCAATAGTAATAATAATAATAACACTAATAGCAGTAACAACACTAATGATATCAGCAATAATAATAACAATGATAATACTGGCTATAATAGCAATAACAACACTGATAACAATATCAATAACACCAACAACGACAACAACAACATTAATAATAATAATAATAACAACGTCTAGCCATTGACAGACACTATATAAATACTAAGATAACAACAACAATAATGATACTACTACTAATAATGATGACGATATTAATAGCAATGATAATAATATTAATACTAATGAGTATGAATAACAATGATGATAATAGTAATAACAACACTGATGATAATATTAATAATAATAATTATAATAATAATAGCAAAAACAGTAACAACAACAATAATAATAATAACAACAACAACAACAATGGTAATAATAACAACAATTGTAATAATAATAATGATAATAGTAATAATAAAAATAGTAAAAATAGTAATAGTAATAATGATAATAATGATGATGATGATGATGATAATAATAATAATAATTAAAATATTGATAAAGATGATGATGATGATGATGGCTGACCTGTTCCTGTAGTGGACAGGGGGACAGCGCACTGTGTGTTGACCAGGTCAGGTATACAGACTGGGATCTCGCAGCTTAAAAGGTCCACAGAGTCGGATAAGATTCTCAGAAAAGCCTGGTAAGAAAACGGACTTCTGACCCTTCGGTTCCTTTTTTTTTTTTTTTTTTTTTTTAATTCAATGAGAAAGTGGGTGCCTGGTGATGTTATAGCCAAGCAGCCCGAGACGTATATTGCAATATATGAATAACAGAGAGAGATGAAAACCAAAGAAGATGGGAACAGTTGACAGCAGATCTTCAGAACAGAACTCCTCTCAGACAAGTGTTTCGGTCCTGAACTCCTCACACTGTGACTCTAAGGGGCCGGACCGCATCCAGGTCATGACTCGTTGAGGCCCTTCTGCCAGAGTGTTCTAAGACAACCCACCACCCAAGACTGCTTTCTTCACTGACTGCAGATCTCTGCTGCAGGGACGTCATAGCAACAGAAGCGAACAGCAGCTGAAAAACATTTTTAAGAAAAAGCCCTCCATGATCTTGCAAAATGATCCACCATTGTACTCCAGTGCATCCCATCCCACTGTGGGGTCACTGAGAATGAGAAGGCTGACGCTCTGTCCAAAGCAGGCAGCAATATGGAGCAGTTCAGCCACCCGGTGACCTACAGAGAGGCCAGAACTGTCATCCACAACCAATACCAAAACCAGTGGAAGAGAAAGCTGGGTGCAGACAGTGGTGTTGATCCAATCCATCAGCTCCAGAGATACCGGCAAATAATCCTCTTCAAACTGAGAACTGGCCACTGCCGACTGCTGAGCCACATAAGCCGAATTAAGATTGCCCCAAACGGACGAATGTCCGTGTGGCACTGGATCTCCGACCCCGGAACACATCCTCCAACACTGTCCAGCCCATGTTGTTCTGAGGCGTCAAACCTGGCCAGAGGGTGCAGAACTGCAGGTGCAGCTTTGGCGCTGCCGTCAAAACCTCAAGAAGACTGTGGGATCCATTGTGGTAGCAGGATTGAAGATCTGACGATTAAAACAACAACAGCAACAAGAACAACAACAAAAAGCAGAAGAACCAGCAAAATCTGGTTAGGTTGTGTTCCAAAATGTTGCCTTTTTTTGTTTGTTTTTGTTTGTTAGCACGGTTGTGTCTCACCCTCATACGTATTGGACGCCTGTTTTGAATCAGAAGGTTTAAGCGTGGTGAAGTTCACCTTTATTCCTAGTGGACCAGATCTACTTGGAACACTTTTCAGCAGCCTCTGCCAGTATCTTTGGGTTCTGGTATTTTCATCAGAAATCGCGAGCTTGTTATATGCAGATGGATTCACAAACCCATGTGTTCCAATTTCTAAGGCGAGGACTTGGGCCTGGGAGCCAATTTCCTCGAACTGCTGCCTAGACTGGCGTACATGTCAGTCCTGCAGATATGAGACTGATCTATTCTGCTTCCAGATTGCACAGCAAGCTCAGTGAGAATCACTTCAAACAGAAGAACAAAGACGAGAGTTTTGAAAAAAAAAAAAAAACAAAAAAACCCACCCAGTTTCTGGTTCAGTTTCTGTTCGTCTAAAATCGACTTCAGCTTTAACATTATCAAGGAGAAGCGAAAACGAAGATGGCTTGAGCAACACCCAGACTTTGACAAGAAGGATGCATACTACCTGCTGCCCAGATCAGACCAAGTGAGCATTGTGAGACTGAGGACAGGGCACTCCAGACTGAGACATCACATGTTCACAGAATGCCACTTAGGCGAGTCCTCAGGTTGCCCATGCTAGTACAGCCGTAATGACAGTGGAACACTTCCTGCAGGACTGTCCCACACATGAAAAGCTAAGAACAGAGACCTGGCCTGCCTACACATCAACAAGGGAAAAGCTTTATGGACCATTGAAGGGCCTCCTCCGTACAGCAGCCTTCGTCAGTGCCTCTGGGGTTCCTGTCTGAGTGTACGGAGAAGAAGAAGAAGAAGATTTCAACTTTGATACAAGCAAGATGAATACTGTTGTGAAGGGCTAAAGGTCAAAATAGGAACCCTTTCTTACACTGTTCACCCATTATTCCCCACCCTGCCTCTTCCTTCACCTTCTATCAGTCAGAAATAGTGGCCTGTTGTTTGCTGCCTATGGCGCTGACTACGACCTGTTTCGTGCAGTTTTTGACGGCTGTGTTTGTGATGTCTGACGATGACGTATTTGTCAGATTTGACGTATTTGTGAGATTCACTTGTGTTTCGTATTGTATGTCAACTAAGCGCTACTTTGTTCATAGTTTTGTGTTCATCGGAGTTATGCTTTGTCTACCAGGGAAACAGCAAAACTAGTCAACTTACGTTCAGCCATAATCTCTCTCTCTCTCTCTCTCTCTCCCAAGGACAGACTGGAAGAATAGGCTCTTCGTGAATTCTCAATCCTTTCAAGATCGAATCAAGTTTTACCGAGTGCTGAGTTCTCTCTCTCTCTCTCTCTCTCTCTCTTCCACCCAAAATAGTAACGTTTTCCATCGGTAGACGAGCAAGTTGGAATTCTCTCGTTCCCTCGCATCATTCCGTGAACAGTAACATTCTGAATACACCTGGTGTCCCCCCCCCCCCCCCAGTCTCTCCTCCCTCCTCGCTACTATGCCCCCCTCCGCCCCCCCCCCCCCCCACTTCCTTCCTCCCCCTTCCTCCATCTCTTCCCCCACCCCCACCCACCCTCCCTCCGCTGGTTAACAGAAGCACGCGCTGACAAGCGGGCCACACAATGTGATGACGTCTTATGTAAACTTAGCCTCGCTGTGATGGAAGACGTCACTCAGGCAGGCAACACGGGGCCCGCGCGTGCTTCACTCCCCCCTCCCTCCCCTCCTCCCCCCTCCCCCCTCCCCACGTCTCTCTCTGCACGCGCTTGACTGACAGGCGGGCGACGTGACGTGTTGTCTGTTTCCTGTCAATCCACCTGACGTCAAGGGTGGAGGGAGGTGGAGGGTGGAGAGAGGTAGAGGTCGACAGTTGGCAGAAGTTGCCAGTTTTTAGTGTTCTGAGGGGAGGGAGAGTGGAGGGGTGGGGGGTGGGGGGGTGGGGAGGGGGACGGGAAAGGAGGGACGGAGGAGGGGGTGGTGGTGGTGGTGGTAAGTTTTGGCAATTGGTTATCGGGATGTACACAACGTCGATATATATATGCACCCAGACACACACACACACGACTCGGAAGGACAGAGGCAAGATGGGGAGTGAGGGGTGGGGTGGGGAGCAGATGGGGGAGGGGGAGGGGGGGAAGGGTGAAGAGCAGGGGATGGGTGAAGAAGAGAGAGAGAGAGAGAGAGGAGGAGGAGATGGAGGGAGAAGATTCTAGAGAAGGGGAATAACTATTCCGTGACAATGTGGCATTGGTGGTAGTGGAGATTAATGACTAGTAAGGTAAGGCAATGTTGTTTGTAGTCCAGCCGACCGCGAAGGTCCATATCAGGGCTGTCACCGCGTTGAAGTCAACTCATAAGTTTAAAAAAAAAAAAACAAAAAAAAAACAAAACAAAAAACATTCACACAACCCTTAAAAGATACCTTCTAACAACACACCGGAAATTTCGTTAAAAATCTTTCTTCTATAAAATCTTAAGATCAGATGAAAAATTAATGTTGATCTCTTTCAGAAATTCAAAAATCACATCAGGTGGGACATCTCTGAACAAGGTTTCCATGGAGTCGTGCTGTAAAATGTTTTATGTCTCACATCATGCAAGTCCCAACAGTCTAAAAGGAAAATGTTTCACTGTGAGTGGTACATGACATGGAATGCACCACGGAGCTTCTTC
>CM065742.1:31921459-31933959 GCA_033310375.1 Conus canariensis
GCGGGCCTGTGTATGTGTGTGTGTGGTGTGTTGTGTGTGTGTGTGTGTGTGTGTTGGGTAGTTGTGTGTGTGTGTGTGTGTGTGTGAATTACTTTTTTTCCATCTGTACTTTCTTTTTTTCCACCAGTGAAACCACTGGGTATAACACTCCCCCCCCCCCCCCCCCCCTTTCCCTTTTCCCCTTCTGTCTAGTGTTTTAAGTCCGTCGATCAGTATGTCTTGGTTTTTCCTCTCTCTCTCTCTCTCTCTCTCCTCTCTCTCTCTCTCTCTCTCTCTCTCTCTCTCTCTTCTCTCTCTCCTCCCTCCCCCTCTCTCTCTCACTCTCCCTCCCTCTACTTCTGTCTCCCTCTCTCTCTCACCCTCTCTATCTCTCCCCCCCCCTCTCTCTCCCCATCTGTTTGTCTGTCTTACTCTCTCCTCCCTCCCCTCCCTCCTCTCTCTCTCTCTCTCTCTCTCTCTCTCTCTCTCCGTCCTTTTTTTCTCACCTGCAGCAACCCACTCATTCCCTCCAATCTTAGCCACCGATGATAAATACATACACCTTTTCAAAAATTTATTTTATTTTGTGTGTGTGTGTGTGTGTGTGTGTGTGTGTGTGTGTGTGATTTATCAGCTGTCCATTAATTCATACGCATCAACACTCCAAGTCGCCACGTCACCAACGCGCACGGAAAAGAGGGTGTGAGAAAAAAAAAAAAAACAAAAAAAAAAAAGTTAATCAGAAGCAGCGTCTCCTGCCGGAGGGCAGGCTAATTAGTTTGCAGCCTTGGGTTCAGACATCAGCCTCATTTTATTCTAGAGCAACCAGGGAGGGCGGACACGGCTAGACGTGCCTGCAGCTCCAACTGTGGCAGCAGTGCACCACCCTTCAGGACTCGTCACGGTTGGCATTGGCACTGAAGCCCTTTCACCCCGTGCAGTGTGACGCTGAAGGGGGTTCTAGCTTCTAAGATGGAATACGTGGGCAAAGCAAAGACGGAAAGAAAAAGGATGAAGAAATGCACAGAGAGAGAGAGAGAGAGAGAGAGAGGGGGGGGGGGGCAGAGAGGGAGGGAGAGAGAGAGAGGAAGGAGAGAGAGAGAGAGAGAGAGAGGAAGGCGGTGGAGGGAGGGAGGTTGAGAGGGAGAGAGAAGGGGGGGGGGGGGTTGAAGTACCAGACACACAGACAGACAGGAGGGTGGGAAAAAGGAGGGGGGAGTTGGAGGGAGGGAGAAATAGGGGAGAGACAGACAGACAGACAGACAGACAGACACACTGGGAGAAAGAAAAGACAGACTGAGAGAGAGAAAGAAAGAGAGAGAGAAGAAAGAGAGAGAGAGAGAAGGGGAAAAGAAAATCAAAATTTAAGAAGAAGAAATGAAAAATAAAACAAAAGAAAAGAATTTAAAAAGGGGAAAAACAAAGAAAGTCAGAAAATCGTTGCACTAACTACAAACCTACGATAGTAACATGTAGTCAACAAATAAACAGTTTTAGATAGATGAAGCCAATGAAACCAATCAACGCAAACGAAAAAAGGAAAAGACTAAGGACGGAAAGGGGAACAAAAGAAATAACACAAAGGTATTAAAAAACAGAAAAAAAGATAACGAATTATCAGTGTCATCAGAAAGGCGAAAAAGAAAAGAAAGACGCTTTTGAACGTGGTGAAAAAAAAAAAAAAAAAAAAAAATGAAGGAAGAAGAGTAAGCAGAAAAATAAAATTATCACGAGAAACAATGTCAAAATAGAAATAAGAAACAAAGGAAACAAGGGGAAGATATAAATAAGAAAAGGAAAATAAACATAGAAAAAAAAAAATAATAAAAAGAAAGACAGACAGAAAAAAAAAAATTAAAAGGAATACGAAACTAAGAAAAGAGGGGGGGGGGGGGGGGGGGGGGGGGGGGGGGGAGGGGGTCAAAAGGAAGAGAAGAAAGAAAGATTGAAAGAAGGATATAAGGAAGAGAAGGAAAGATAAAATGGAAAGAGAAAAGGAAGGAAAGAAGAAAGGAGGAAGGACGGAAGGAAAGAAGGAAGGAAAGAAGGAAGGAAGGAACTAAATTCATTTTTCGTTGTGTTCGTTTGTTTTCGAGGTTGTTTCCTCCTTCGTTCTGCGTATCTTGTGTCTTAGTTTGAGCTAGGTGAATTGGTACCGTAAACAACATTGGTTTTGAGTTAGGATCGCATTATTTTATCGTGGGAGTGAACGGTGGGTTTTTTTTTTTTTTTCATTTATTTATTATCTCTTTCTTTTTCTTTCCTCCTTTTTTTTTTTTTTTAAAATCGTCGACAAAGGGGCCATTTTCCAGCCCCCCCCCCCCCCCCCCCCCCCCCCCCCCCCCCCCCCCCCCCCCCCCCCCCCCCCCCCCCCCCCCCCCCAAAAAAAAAAAAAAAAAAAAAAAATTGCACGCTCTGTTCCGCCCCTGTGACGCAAGAGCTCCTTTCGAGAGAGGGAGGCTACTCTCCACATCAATCCGGACACGGGGACGTGAAAGGAACAACAACAAAGACAACGGACTCCCAGAGGGGAAAACTTATCAACGTGTGAGTGGCCGGTGATGGCGGCTTGACCACCTCAATGGGATCTGGCCTGGGCTCAGGGAGTGGTGGACCCTTGTCTGCTGTGGTGACCTCTGGCGGCTTGACCATCTCAATGGGATCTGGCCTGGGCTCAGGGAGTGGATGGACCCTTGTCTGCTGTGGTGACCTCAGCGGATTTCTCTGATAAGGCGAGCGGGTCTCAATCCACCCAGCAGAGAGTCTTGTTTAGACTGAAAGGTTTCAGGTTGAAGGGAGGGTATGTGGGGGGAAGGGGGGGGGTGGAGTTGGGGGGGGCGGGGGGGAAAGAGAGATTGTGCGTAGAGACAGTCATTTGTGCGACATGGTCTAAGCTGAGTTTGTTTTGCCGCTGTTACGACCCTGCCACGCACCAGCCGCCTTGATGCCGTGGTTACTGTCGCGGGTTGGAGGGGTAATGGGTTCGGAATTCCTTACAGAGGCTTTTATTCGTGGATGTTCTGCCCCGGCCAGCTTCTGCTCAGAGGTGGGGGTGCTACAGGGTTATGAAGGAGGACTGGAACCGCCCCGCCGGGTTTTCTTGTATCCATTTAAAGGATGCGTCGCTGGGATCGCTGTTCAAATTTCCCGTCCAGCACCTGCAGGTGTCTGTATCGCTCAGGCCTGGTTGACACCGGGATATATGACAGGACGCGTAGAGTGCAGTGCTGTTATCTAGTCTTAGGTCAAAGTGTACCTCCATGTCATCTTCTTCATCATCCTAACCTTGACTTATTAACTTTAACTAAAACAAGTCCTACTCTCTGTGGCCTTTCTTGCCCTGCTCACGTATTGTACTTCAGTGTTGATCGTGTGTCCACACCCATCACCCGTTGTGAGGTCGTGTTCAAGACGTCAACATCGTCAAGTTCATTGAGACAGTCGTTGGACCTGATGGCAGTGTTCTCCGGACAGGGGCAGGCACGTGCATTCTTGCTGGCTTTCCGACCGACCAGTCAGTAGGAGGATTAGTACTTGCTGTCCTGCGTGTGTTCGATCGATCGGAACAGGTACCACTGAACGCCACGGAAGCAATTCACCGGCGATGCAGAGATTCCTGTTGTGGATTGCCTCGCGACGAATTGATGTTCGTTACTCTTTGTGTACTGCTAGTCCTGAGGTTGTGTGTGTGTGTGTGTGTGTGTGTGTGTGTGTGTGTGTGTGTGTGTGTGTGTGTGTGTGTGGTGCGTGCGTGCGTGGCGTGCGTGCGTGTGTGTGTGTGTGTGTGTGGTGTGTGTGTGTGTGTGTGTGTGTGTGTGTTGGGTGTGGCCACTGATCTACCTATACAAAAAGGCACGGTAGAGGGGGGATGAAGGGTGCAAAAGGGCTATGAGAGTAGAGATAACAGACGCTGGTTGGAGGATGAGGCAGGGGAAAAAAAAACGAAAAAAAAACAACAAAAAACAAAAACAAAAAAAACCGCGCAACCACCACGATCCTCTTTTACAAAGAACGATTTTGTTTGTTGTTGTTGTCGCCTGTATTTTTGCGGTCATTTCATGAAAATTTTGTCGCCTGAATTTTTGCCGTGCCGTTTTTTTTATGCCTTCAGTCTCTTAACTTTGAAACTATACCAGGTGGATTTTTCTTCGTTGCAGAGCAATCGCAGTGAGAGTCATTTTGGCCACGAATAAATTCCCCGGTGTATAGTGTGTGACGTGTGTGCCTACAACGAAAGGTGGACCAATCCTTGTTTTTAAAGGCCACACTTTTGGCATCAATGAAAAGAAAACCGTATGTGTCCCGCTTGAAGTGTGAAATGGAGGGTACCAGAAGAAATGAGAGAGAGAGAGAGAGAGAGAGAGAGAGAGAGAGAGAGAGAGAGAGAGAGAGAGAGAGAGAGAGAGCACTAGAGGTACTCTTCAGAGAAAGATTTAGTCAGTGAGACATCAGACCTGGCAGTACCCAATCTGTTAATCAGTGTCAGCATCTTAGGTCTTAAAGGAGGGATAAACAGGTGAATACATGAGAGAGAGAGAGGAGAGAGAGAGAGAGAGAGAGAGAGAGAGAGAGAGAGAGAGGGCAGACAGGGACAGAGACAGACAGAGAGATGGCCAATGAAAAGGCGCCCCCCTCCACCTCCATCACCCCCCTACCCTCACCCCCACACCTGTGAAATATGTCCCCCCACTTGGGGAGGAAAGCATAGACGGCGACGTAGAAAATATCTCTTACAACACAGTGTTGTGCATGTGATAAACGTCTTTTTTTTTTTCTTTTTTTTTTTAAAGAGCCAACGCTTTTCTGAATTGAAAGTAATATCATTTCGCCGAACGTGAATTTACGATGGTCGTAGTTTCAATCTTAACTGAACTTGTGTTGATTATTCTCATCTCTCCTCTCTCTCTCTCTCCTCCCCTCTCTCTCTCTCTCTCTCTCTCTCCTTTTTTTTTCTTTTTTTTTTTCTTGTTCAAAACGAGAGCGTTGTCGTAGGCAAACGATTCGTTTGCCCTCAATGGAGCGAGCACCCCACATCCCATACCCCCTAGCATGCATGATCTGCTCGCTGATGTTTATCTACACTTAGACAGACGGTAGGGCGCACTGAGGCTAGAACTGTGTGTTTTTAATTGGCCGTGAAAGACTGGCGATCTCTTGATCCATTTTGTTCTTCTTTCTTTTTTTTTCTTTCTAGTTTTGCCTGAAATATTCTGATCTTGAATATTGCGGTCGTATTGTATGGTCCTGTTTACTTATGAATCGAGAGCGCAAAAAAGAAAACAACAACAACAACAACAACAACAAAAAACAACAAAACTGATTTCCACGACAGAACTTACTTCCCTTTCTTGCCGACCCAAACTGTTCCCACTACAAAAAGCAGCTGTGGTTATGATGGTGTAAGTTGTATTTGTGACATTCAAGTTGTTAAGCAATGGGGACAAAAACAGTATCAGCAAGAGCACAAGTCATCTGATATTATAAAATGAGTGTATACACACACACACAAACACACACACACACACACACACACACACACACACACACACACGCTGCCACCCACACACGCACACCACGCCCCACACACACACAGACAGCTCGCTATCTGGACGGCTGCGACACACTCGCACGCTACGCAGCACTCACACACACAAGACTTGTTCATCAAATTACTATCTGTGACAGGTCTGTCACGTTATCATCTTTCTGTGGCAAGTAATTTTTTTATTACTCATATTAAAAATACTTACATCCTCCCTTACTACCTTACTGTGGCACTTATCAGTCATTTGTGATGAAGTGCAAGAATTTCCTTATATATATATCCCCCCCCCCCCGCCTCGGGGTGTGTGGTGGTGTGTGGTGGTGCTGCGCGCGCGTGGTGGTGTGTGTGTGTGTGTGTGTGTGTGTGTGTACATCATCTGCAACTGTGTCATGTGTGAGCGTTTTGACTGCATTGCGTGTGTCCTGTGTTTTGCTGCCTTTCAAAAGAAACATGCGTTTTTGATGATCTTTTCTGATCATGCATTTCTATGTGTTTCTTCTCTTTCCGTTTTGTATGCTGTGGTTTCTGTCTTGTCGATTGTGAAAAATGACATTTTTAGCGTGTGCCAGTTGGCTGGATAAAACAGCTGTGCTCGTTAGGGACTCGAATTAAATTCCTTTGTAGTATTTTTGTTACTGTTGTTGTCGTTGTCGTTGTTGTTGTTGTTGCTGCTGCTGTTGTTGTTGTTGTTGTGAGCTGTTGTTGTTGTTTTTGTCTTTCTTCTTCTTCTACTTCTTCTTCGTTGTTGTTGTTGTTGTTGTTGTTGCTCTTCTTCTTCTTCTTCTTTCTTCTTCTTCTTCGTTCTTCTTCTTTCTTCTTCTTCTTCTTTCTTCTTCTTCTTCTTCTTCGTTGTCGTCGTCCACATCGTCGTCGTCATAATTATCATCATCATCATCGCAAGTTCTTCTCACTCTCCATCCCCCTCATTGTTGTTGTTGGTGTTGTTATTGTTGTTGTGTTTCTTCTTCTTCTTCTTCTTCTTCTTCTTCTTCTTCTTCATTCCCCTTATTTCCCATCTTTCTTTTTCTTTTTGTTCTTTTCCTCTCTCTTTTTTTTTTTTTTTTTTTTTGCCACGAAAGTAGAAGAGCGGAGGAGAGCAGGGGGGAGGGGCCAGAGGGGGGGAGGGGGGGAGACCAGGGAGGAGGGCAGGTCATCCCCTAACACCTCCCTGACAACTCGCACCTGGAAGGGGGAGGGGTGAATGGAGAAGCGGGAGGGGGGTGGGGGGGGGGGAGGGAAGAAAAAAAAACCGGCTCTCTCTTGCTGGCTGAACAGGGAAGGGAGGGTGTGTGGGAGGGGCAGTGAGGCGAGGGAGGGGTGTGGAACTGTCAGTGTGAAGGGAGGAGAAGGGGAGGGGGGGGGGAGGAGGGCGAGGGGGGGGGGGGGGGGCAGTGAGGGACAGACATCAAGATGAGCCACAGTAGGGCGTGGAGCTTCCTCCTGTGTTTCGTGAGACCTCTGGGTTGTTTGTTGGTGCTTGTGGTGGTGATGATGGTGGTGGTAGTTGTGCTGTTGGTTTGTTTCGTCATCATCATCATTATCGTCATCATCATCATAATCATTATTATTATTCTCATTTATTATTATTATCATTATCATTATCATCATTGTCGTCGTCACTAATGTTGTTATTGTTGTTGTTGTTGTAGTTATTATCATTATTATTGTTCTTGTCTTTGTCGTCATCATATATCATATCATCATCATCATCGTTACTATTATTACTTATTATTGTTGTTGTTGTTTTGTTTGCTCTTGTTGCTGTTCTTGTTGTTCTTGTTCTTGTTCTTGTCTCAGTCCTGACATAGTCCCTTGCGGTCGGCTGGGCTATAGGCAACATGAATTGAGGTTGATATTGTTGTTGTTGTTGTTGTTGTTGTTGTTGTCGTGGTCGTTTAACTATGTTGATAGCAGATCGAAAGCAGAACTTGAAAACCATGCAGATGTTGCTGCTGCTGTTGATGATGATGGAGAAAATGTGAGAGAGAGAAGAAGAAGAAGAAGAAGAAGAAGAAGAAGAAGATGAAGATGATGATGATGATGATGATGAGATGATGATGATGATGAGATGATGAAGACGAAGAAGAAGAAGAAGAAGACGACGACGACGACGACGACGACGACGACGACGACGATGAAGAAGAAGAAGACAAAGAAGAAAAAGAAGACGACGAAGGAGAAGACGACGATGACAAGAATGACGACAACGACCACAGCGACGGCGACTTCTACGACGATGATGATAAAGATAATGATGACACGACAACGACAACGATGATGACAAAAACAGCGATGACGACAGCGACACGACCAGGACAGACGAACAGACAGACAAACAAACAGACGGACAGGCAGAGACACAGACAGACAGGCAGAGACAGAGAAAGAGAGAATGCGGACACGAATTTTTTATTGAGGGTACATCGCATACATCTTTCGCTTCTTGAATACTTTATGTCAATGAATAGCTCGCTGCTTCATAGCATCTTTATTTGATGACGACACTAACATAATTAATTCGAAAAGGCAAGGATTATTCTAATATTTTCGTAATATAAATTGCTCTCTAAGGTCTTTTGATACTGGACGAGAGGATACAAAATGAAATGCATCCTCTTATATTTCCACCTAATCGGCAAATCGAAATTTTTGTCACATAACAGTTTGATACAAAAGTAGTGAGAAAATATATCAGAGACTAGGCATACTCATGGTACGTTTTGGATGTTTGTCTATTTTCATTGATACATAGACAGGCAAACAGCACAAATGACTGCACGCACTGTACAATTCAAACGTACCACTGTTCTGTGCATGGGTATTCCAGTTTGCCAACTGCAATCACCAGCCTGTCTTCCTCTGAGACCTGAAAAAAAAAAGCCTTCATATCACCAACACCTTGGTTCTTCCATACAAATCCCTAAACCCTATTCACAAAGTTTCAATCTCCATTCTCACCCGTTTTTCTTAAAATTTTCACCCACCACGTTATGTTTTTCATTATAGAAGAGAGAGTAGAGGGAGTGCGACAGGATCGAGAGAGATAGGGGGTGGTGGAGGGAGTAAAGAGAGAGAGTAGACAGACGAGGGTGTACATGTGGAAGAGAGAGAGGACAGAGAGAGATGAGGGGGGTGGGGAGGAGGAGGAGAAGAGAGAGAGAATGACAGAGAGAGATCAATGGGATAGAGAGAGAGCACACAGAGGGAAGAGAGAGAGAGAGAGAGAGAGAGAGAGAGAGAGAGAGAGAGAGAGAGAGAGACAGAGCATTTCACATGTGTAAGAGAGAGAGAGAGAGAGGACGAGTAGAGAGATGAGAGAGAGAGAGAGAGACAAGCAGAAGACAGAAGACAGACAGTCAGAGGTACAGAGTTACGCATGGATGGGAGAGAGAGAGGTTTCACACGTGGATAAGAGAGAGAAGAGAGAGAGAGAGAGAGAGAGAGAGAGAGAGAGAATTTTAAACACGTTGATGAATCATCAAACTCATTTCTCATCAACGTTGACATGCTTATCACGTGGCACTTGAGAGAGAGAGAGGAGAGAGAGAGAGAGAAGAGAGAGAGAGAGAGAGAGAGAGAGAGAGAGGAGAGAGAGGGAGAGAGAAGATTGTTATTGTGATTTGAAAGAGCGATATGAATGCCACCAAAATACACCTTCACAGAAGGAAAAACAAGCTTCAAAGCAGAGTGGAATCACCTCGGTGTAATATTTACATGTCAAGCACATAGAAAGGCTATGTAGTGCGCGAGCTCTTTCGATCACATAGGCTGGCTGGTGTGAGCGCAGCCGCTATGCGCCTGCGTGAATAACAACATGATTATACACAAAGCAGGCGGGTGCGCACTTGCTAACTCATAATACACGCTGATTATTGACAGAACAGGACACCGTTGGAAGGCAGAGAGGAACCATTTTCTACGTGTGTTACATTGCGTCTCTGAAGTGCAGAAGAGGAAAAAAAAAATGAAGAAGAAACAATTGTTTCGAACACAGAGAAAAGAAGGGAGTTTAAAAATGAGGTGACTGCATGCAGAATTGGAAACACGTTAAAAAAAAAAAATTTTGATTATCATTATTCCACAGGACAAAAAAAGGGGCAAACAAATGACAAGACAAAACACGACGCGTTTCGACCTCTTTGGTCTTCTTCAGGCAAGATAAACAACACTCAGGACAGGGAAGAATACGAAGACCGAGCAATCACTTCTCGTCTCAAACTGGGCGCAAAATGGACGCCTTGAAAGTGGTTTATCTTGCCTGAAGAAGACCAAAGAGGTCGAAACGCGTCGCTTTTTGCCATGTAATTTGTTTGTCTCTTTTGTGCGACGGACTAATAATATTCTATTTCTATAAAGAGAAAAGAAAACTGTCAACGAAAGAGGTCTAATTTTGTAACGGTATAACCAAAAAAAAAATGTGTACAAATTATACGTCTCCATTTGAAAGCGCTCTCTACTCCATTTCCATGTAGGATTGTAGACCCACATGTCAATGATCATTTGATGAACGCCATCTATTCTGCAGAGTCTATGGCACACCGAACTGGCTGATCAATGTCCCAAACTGGATCATCAATGTCCCAAACTGGCTGATCAATGCCCCAAACTGGTCGATCAATATCCTACACTGGTTGATCAATGCCCCAAACTGGTTGATCAATGCCCCGAACTGGTTGATCAATGCCCTAAACTGGTTGATCAATGCCCCAAACTGGCTAATCAAAGCCCCAAACTGGTTGATCAGTGTCCCAAACTGGTTGATCAGTGTCCCAAACTGGTTGATCAATGCCCCAGACTGGCTAATCAATGCCCCAAAGGGGCTGATAAATGCCCCAAAGTGGCTCATCAATGCCCCAAAGTGGCTAATCAATGCCCCAAAGTGGCTAATCAATGCCCCAAAGTGGCTAATCAATGCCCCAAAGTGGCTAATCAATGCCCTAAACTTGCTGATCAGTGTCCCAAACCGGCTGATCGGTGTACCAAGCTGGTTAATCAATGCCCAAAGTGGCTAATCAATGTCACAAAACTGGCTGATCAATGTGCCAGACTGGCTGATCAATGCCCCCAACTCACTTCTGCCTGTTGTTGGGTCCGCTGATGATGACATCCAAAAATCGAAATTCGTCTCTAGACTAGGTTAAAATATTGCTCTCTCTCTCTCTCTCTCTCTCTCTCTCTCTCTCTCTCTCTCTCTGTTTCACAACTTTGTCTGATCGTCTTCGACTGAAATATGGCTTATGCGGTCTGTAACTCTATTATGTAAAATTTAACCGATCCACCCATCATCTAACTCAACTGACTGCGATAACTAGAACAACAAAACAACTGTACTCAATTGAACGCACACTCTTACACGATAAGTAGATGCGTTTCCCCATCCTAAATCCCTACCGTGTGTTATAAGAGCGGACTTCTTATCCATCTGTTTCCTCAGTTCTAATCTTGCGCATTCTACACACTCCACACCCCCTTTATTTCACATCCCCCCCCCCCTTCCCCCCTACTCATTTTTTCACATCCATCCCACCCCCATCCCTACCCCGAACATTCCCTTCTTTCCTCATCCTCTCCATCCTTCAACACCCCCTCCCCCCTCCCCCTGGTAACTTACTAACGTCAGGAGGCGAGAATAGTTGTTTTTCCGAAGAAAACAGCGATTGTCATCAAGACAAAATAGCGAAAACAGGGGAAAACAGGGGTAACTCTGAAGATCACGACTATTTTCCTTGGATCACAACATTTTCCCCTGTTTACGTTGGGATAATAAAAGTTTTCCCGACGAATCGCAATTTTTCTGAACCATTTTCCAAGGAATGATAAATGTTATCCTCGTTTTTCCTGAGGAAAACAAGAATTATCCCAAGGAAAACGTCAAACAGGAGATGTGTATTCACCATGACAATGACAAGTACAAATGGGGTCAGCAAAACAGGGAAAAGAGTTGCGATCCTCATGCCCACGACTGTTTTCCTGTTTTCGTTATTTTCCTGGAGGATAATGACAATTTTACTCGTGAAAATAGGGGGGTGTGTGTGTGTGGGGGGGGGGGGGGGGGGGATGATAACTGGGTGTTTTTTGTTTGTTTTTTGTTTTGGTTTTTGCTTTGGGAAAACTAGGGAAAAACACTTGCAATTATTGGGGAAAACAGCTGTTACGCGAAAACACTTGGGGGAAAACAAGCTATTATGCGAAATTACTTGTAATTCTTGGGGAAAACAGCTATTATGCGAAATCACTTGTAATTCTTGGGGAGAAACAGCTATTATGCAAAAACACTCCTGCTTCTCGGGGAAAACAGCTATTATGCGAAATTGCCTGTACTTCTTGGGGTAAACACCTATTAAGCGAAAAACACGTGATTCTTGGGGGGAAAAAAGCTTTCATGCGAAAACACTTGTGATTCGAAAAAAAGCTAGTATGCGAAAACACTTGCGATTCTTGGGGAAAAAAGCTTTTATGCGAAAACACTTGTGATTCTTGAGGGGGGGGGGGGGGGGGGGGAGAGCTATTATGCGAAAACACTAGTGATTCTTGGGGAAAAAAGCTATTATGCGAAAGCACTTGTGATTCTTGGGGAAAAAAAGCTATTATGCGAAAACGCTTGTGAATCTTGGGGAAAACGGCTATTATGCGAAAGAAATATTTTGTGATCGTGATCGTGAGGGAGAACAGTTTAACTCCGTTTGTTTGTTTTTTTTTAATTATTATTATTATTTTTTTTTTAAACTTATTTTATTTCATTTTTTGAAAGATGACTGCTGTTTCCCTTGGGAAAACAGGCATTACAGGCTAAAGACGCTATCATGCAGCCATACCTACTCTCCCCTCCCCCTCCCTCCCACCCCTTCATCCTCATCACTACCCTACCCCCAAAAGAAATGTCAAAGATGGTTCCTCTTCTTCTCATTGTGCAGGTTTATCTCCACCACAGGAGTACACAAAATACCCACTCCCCCTCCTGCTTCCACTCCGGTAC
>CM065742.1:31938959-31941459 GCA_033310375.1 Conus canariensis
GTGTGTGTGTGTGTGTGTGTGTGTGTGTGGTGTGTGTGCGCGCGCGCGCGCGTACGCGTTTGTGTGTATATGTGTGTTTGCGCGCGCGTCTGTGTGTGTGTGTGTGTGTGTGTGTGTGTGTGTGTGTGTGTGTGTGTGTGTGTGTGTGTGTGTCTTTCATTTAACGTCTATCCACTTTTCGTGATATTAGACAAGCGCGTCTGTGTGTGTGTGTGTGTGTGTGTGTGTGTGTGTGTGTGTGTGTGTGTGTGTGTGTGTGTGTGTGAACTCGCGCGCGCGCACGTGTGTGTGTATGTGTGTGTGTATGTGCATATGTGTGTGTGTGTGTGTGTGTGTGTGTGTGTGTGTGTGTGTGTGTGTGTGTGTATGTGTGTGTGTGTGTGTATGTGTGTGTGTGTGTGTGTATGTGTGTGTGTATGTGTGTGTGTGCGTGCGTGTGTGGTTCCTGCCCATTTTTCCATCCACACCCGACAGCCTCCAAGAGTTTCACTTCGTATCACTACAACCGTACCGTGGCTTATATTTGGGTTCCCCCCCCCCCCCCCCCCCCCTCACCCTGTTGCCTCTAGGGCCACATCCACGACCAGAACACAGCGTATCATCTTCAAAAGGACACCGGCTGATTGTGGACTCGGCCATTCGTGAGGTAGAGGAAGAGTCTGTTCTGCTGCACAGCCAAGGAAACAGCTATTCTTACAGCCGTCAACAACCAACTTAGAGAGTCTTGGCAGCCAGTGGAGGTTTTCATGTGCTTCATAGCATGTTCCCCTTTTTACAGTCTTTTCTCAGGAGTAGTTGCAAAGTGAGACGACTGCAGGCGGAAATTAAAACATTAAAACAAATATAAAATGTAATTGATAGCACACCAAAAAACAAAACAAAAAAAACAACCCATAGACAAACGATCTGCAAGCCAAAACACGACGCGTTTCGACCTCTTAGGTCTTCTTCAGGCAAGATACAACCCACTCAGGACAACGAAAATGAACGAGCAATCACTTATCTTCATCTACTTCAGCGCAAGATGGGCGTTGAATCAACGCGAGACTTTGTCGTTCTTGCGTTCGCTTTATCCCTCATGACGCCGCTCGTGGTGTCACATGGGGTGAGTCTGCGGGACAGCGGTATCAAAGATGCAGACATGACAGGATCAGTATCGTAGCCTTCGGCGAGGTGGAGTCCTATGGCTCACAGTGGAGGCATTACCACTTCATGTTGATTTGGTTGGCTCAGAGTCTTGTTTTCTATTCACGGGTTAGCTGCTTGTTCAACACGCTTCGCCACTGAAGATGTCAAACTCTCACTTTTGCGACGACACGCACAAGATAGTTAATGCGTAGGGGCAAAGGCTTCGAGCAGGGAGAAGGTCGCCCTCGCTGAACCACGCACAAGAAGAAGCTGACATGTATGGTTACCTGAGAGGGCGGCTTATCCAATTGAACTATTCTTTCGCCTAGAAGTGGTTGGTGACCTAAATGAGTGAACAAGACTCCGACGAACGGGGGGGAAAACAAGGTGAAAACACTCATCCTCTCTCCTTCAATATTTTTGGCACAATACAGATCGACTGGTCACGTGACTCAAACTCCGCCTCAATCTTCGCTTCGGCAGTCCACACCATATTGTTTAAACAGTGCATGCTGGGACGCTCTGACCGTTATTGAAATACATTACGAAATGAAAGGTAGAATCATATCTGACACAGTGTCTTCTCCTCAAATACATCCCTTCCATCTCATCGTCTTCTCTTTGAATGCAAAGTCTAATTCTCCACTCGGTGCAGAAAATCAACAAAAACAACAAAATCGTTGCGCTCAGTGGAAATATGAAAGGTTCGACCTTCACCTCCGCTGTGAAGAACTGATCCACTTCATTGTGAGAGTGGATGGGATCACCAGTCGAGCGGCGTTCACCTCCCCCAACTGGGGCAAGAGCTTGCCCTTGTGAGAGCTCGCCTTGGTGGTCACACTGGTCGAGTGTCCAACGAGCGAGCACTGGAGCGAGCGCCTCGCCCGTTGTGACACAGACTTAAACGCTGAAACATAGTCAGCTGTTTTGTGTGTCACTCTGTAATTTGACCTGACGAGTTTGCTAGATGGCGAGTCATAGAAGATTCTACCAAGTCAAATCAAGTCAAGTCAAGTCAAGTCAAGTCAAGTCAAGTCAAGAACACTTTATTATCTCCAAAGAGAAATTAAGTGTGGCCTTAAAAACATGTCAATGGATCTTTATTTAACAAACCACAAATCACACCCATCCGTCTACCCCACCTATTCACCCATCCACCCACTCACACAACAAATACACACACACCACACACACACACACACACACACACACACACACACACACACACACAACATAACACACACACACAGAAAACACACACACACACACACACCACACACACACACACACACACACACACACACACACACACCACGCTTGCGCGCGCGCGCGCTAACACACACACACACACACACACACACACACACACACA
>CM065742.1:31948959-31950419 GCA_033310375.1 Conus canariensis
TGGTAGGTAAACAAATCTGCTAACAAAGGTTAACTTTGTTACGTGGAAAAAAGAGATGCAGACATTGATTGAGTTTGTTTGATATAGAAACAAATCCGTGCACCTTGACTGAATTGACTTGTGGTTGCTGTAAATTCATGACCAAACACACGAACAATTTGCCACGCCATATTCGGCCAAATTTCATCTGTACTGATGTTGCATTATTTGTATACTTTTGCCCGTGACTGTTGTCGATGTGATCAACATTGGAGAGTCATTAGGGTGGTTGTATCGTACATTACGTGATGTTTGGATTAGTCTTATGAATAGTGTAAAGAAGGTTGTGAGAATTTTTTCTTTTTTTTTTTTTTTCGAGCGTTTGTCTGATATAACGTTTTCTATTATTTTATTCTGGTTGATTGTTATTTTCCTGAATCCTGTGGAATTGTGTGGTGGTTGTGGAGCCGATGGGATAGGGGGCGATTGTTATTTTCTGAATCTGGATTGTGTGGGTTGTGGAGGATGGGATAGGGCGATTGTTATTTTCTGAATCTGTGAATTGGTGTGGTGTTGTGGAGATGGAGGGGGATTATTTTCCTGAATCCTGTGGAATTGGTGTGGTGGTTGTGGGAGCCGATGGGATAGGGGGGCGATTGTTATTTTCTGACATCATGTGGGAATTGAGTGTGGTGTTGTGGGAGCCGTGGATAGGCGATTGTTAGTAGGGGGCGATTGTATTCCTGAATCCTGTGTATGTTTGAGCGATGAGTGGATTGTGAGGGAGTGATGGGATGGGGGGAGGGGGGGGGGGGGGGGGCTGTCTCGAAGTACATGACAGAGTGCAGTGGAAAAATATAAATAACAGTGCATCATATACATCAGAGAGAGAGAGAGAGAGAGAGAGAGAGAGAGAGAGAGAGAGAGAGAGAGAGAGAGAGACAGACAGACAGAAAGAGAGAGAATGAGAGAGAGAGAGAAAATCAAACTTACAAAGGACTAACGCGTAGACACACACACACACACACACACAACACACACACACACCAGCACCACACACACACACACACACACACCACACACACACACACACACACACACACACACACACACCTACCTCTCGTGAATCACACCACACCTCTGCCTATTCATCTTCAATTCATTTTTAATGTACAAATCCGACAGCAATGAATATGATATCTGCTTTTGTCTTTTCTGTTGGAAAAGAGCGATGCTGCAAACAAACAAACAAAAAATAAATACAAACAAAAACAAGCCTTTGAGAACTGAACTGTTTAAAAAAAAATAATAATAATTTTTTTTTTTTTAATTTAAAAAAAACTGCCACTTATGCCAATTGTATACGATCTTTCAGTGGTAAAAAGAAGAAAAAAAAAAGAAAAAAAAGATGATTTCAAAACCACGTGGACATTCAAGGAACCGTCACGTGAACTTCAAATGTAAGAATTCGAAACGCTTTG
>CM065742.1:31950519-31958019 GCA_033310375.1 Conus canariensis
TGTGTGTGTGTGTGTGTGTGTGTGTGTGTGTGTGTGTGTGTGTGTGTGTGTGTGTGTGTGTGTGTGTGTGTTGTGTGTGTGTGTGTGTGTGTGTGTGTGTGTGTGTGTGTTGTGTGTGTGTGTGTGTGTGTGTGTGTGTGTGTGTGTGTGTGTGTGTGTGTGTGTGATGTGTGGTGTGTGTGTGTGTGCGTGTGTGTGTGTGTGTGTGTGTGTGTGTGTGTGTGTGTGTGTGTGTGTGTGTGTGTGTGTGTTCCGTTATCAAGATCACAAGGCTAGATAAAGAAATAGATAATCTAATACATTAAAAGTAAATGAATAAAAAGGTAAATAAACAAAGAAATAAGCAAATAAACGGGCAAATGAATGAATAAACAAACAAAATCATACGTATGAAATAAACCACAAAAGACGACATTCAAAGTAATGCCAATTCACCACACAACACAAAAGAGACCAGTGATTTTGGGGGCAAATAGGTCTTCTACGGACGTTGAGGTAAGGTAAGGTAAGGTAATGTTGCTTATAGCCCAGCCGACCGCAAAGGGCCATATCAGGGCTGTCACCTGCGTGGAAGTCAACTCACAAGTCATTCATTCATACAACCGTTTAGAATACGTCTTCTAAAAAAACACATCCGAAATTTTGTTGAAAAAAAAACCAAAACTATATGACATGAACTGGACGGCGGGACGAGTCTCTCTTCCCCCCCCCCGCCCCCGCCCCCTCCCTCCTCTACCCCCTCCCCCCCCCCCCCCCCCCCCCCCCCCCCAGCCATCGCCACCACTACATAATCTTCGGACGTTACACTTAAGGTACACAAAAAAGTACAAAACATCATCATTAAAACTGACACAATATGCAACTCAAGCTGGCAATGGGTGGCGGGGATTGGGGACGAGAAGCAAGAGGGGGGGGGGGGGGGGGGGGCAGGGGAGGGGAGTGGGGAGGGGGGGAGGGGAGTGGGGGGGGGGGGGGAAGGAAGTTGGATGTAGAAGGAAGGGGAAGAAAGGAGAGGTAAGGTAAGGTTAATGTTGCTTATAGCCCAGTCGACCGCAAAGGGCCATATCAGGGCTGTCACCACGTTCAAATCAACTCACAAGTCATAAAAAAAACCAAAAAAAAAACCTTCACACATTTTTTTAAAAAAATACATCTTCTACTAAAAGCGTACCAGAAACTTCGTTAAAAAATCTTTCTTCCGTAAAATCTTAGATCAGATGAATAATATTAATCTCTTTCAGAAACTCCAAGATCACGTCAGGTGGGGACATCTCTGCACAGGGTTTTTTTTTTTTTACAGAGTCTGCTGTAAAGTGTTTATGTCTCACATCGTGCAAGTCCCAACAATCTAAAAAGAAAATGTTTCACTGTGAGTGGAACCAGACATGGAATGCACCACGGAGTTTCTTCGCCTTTGGGAGGGGGGGGGGGGGGGGGGGGGGGGGGGGGGAACGAAATGCTTCGGTGGGAGGCGGTGGGAGGAAGAGGAGGAGAGACTTGTCCCCCGTCCAGTTCATGTCATGTTGTTTATAGTGCAGCCGACGGCAAAGTCCACCTAACTGCTGATAGTTGTGTTATTTATTTTTTTTATTTTATTTTTTTAATGGGGAAAACAAAAACAGTATTGACACGATTTGTTTTCGAATGGTCAAACGACAAACACAAATCGATTGTGAATGTGAACGAAACTGTCTAAAACGTCCACACAGCCTCTCTCTGTCTCTGTTTCTGGCTCTGTCTGTCTGTCTGTCGCTGTCTGTCTGTTGTCTGTCTGTCTCTCTCTCTCTCTCTCTCTCTCTCTCTCTCTCTCTCTCTCGTCTTCTTTAGATATTTTCGCTTTATATCTATTTTGTTTAAACGAAACATTTTTTGTTGTTGTTGTTGTTGAGAAAGAGTGGGGGTGGGGGGGTGGGGGTGGGGGTGGGGTGTGGTGTTGGCTGAAGGATGGAAATGTTAGTTTCAAAAACAGGTCTTCAAATTGTTTTGAGATATTTCACGTATATGTGTGAGTTAACTTGGGGTGGGGGGGGGGGGGGTGGGGGGGTGGGGGGGGAGTTTGTTACAATCCAAGACACTGATATGATTGTCTAGAACATGATTGGGGACCGGAAGGGGAAGGTGGGGAGAGAGGGCGGGAACTAACTGGCCGTTAAAAATCACACAGTCGATCAAAACACTCGACACGTTTACTTTGATTCTGCGACCTCCGACAGTGAAACGTCACAATGGTTTTGACCTGAGCTGATCGATGCGCGTCCGACGGTCGCGTCTTGTCCAGGTACCACCTCCTCATAAGGTTTGGCGCTGCTCGCGCGGGGGCATCAAAAAGTTGAAGCTGTGTTCAAAGAGGAATCGTGATTGTTCACATGACGGAGAAAGCACGCGACCAAATTATGGGTTTTGCTGTTATTGTTTGTTGTTTGTTGTTGCTGTTGTTTTATCCTCATGTTGTCTTTATCTACTCAGTATAAGATACTATTGTTGTTGTTGTTGTGTGTTGTGTGTGTGTGTGTGTGTGTGTGTGTGTGTGAGAGAGAGAGAGAGAGAGAGAGAGAGAGAGAGAGAGAGAGAGAGAGAGCGCTTTGGCGATAACTGACTTTTCCCTATGCTAAACGCTACTTCTTTTCGCCAAAACTCCGCTCGGCGAAAAGTCCATGTCTCCCTTATTGCTGGAGGTAAGTAGGCCCAAACCTCTCCGCTGTATCCACCAACGAAAAGAGCATGGCGACCGGGGAAAATGGGGCGGTAGTTGTCATGTCAGTTATCGTTCCTTCCCCATTCACACGTCAGACGCAACATGACCTCCTTTTCTTCCAAGGGAGGCCACCACTCCGGTATCTGAACCTCCAACTCCGCCGATACCTTGTCAGCCGTGGAAGATACCGGCTTGGCCGCCAGGCCCAAGGGCGCAGGGCTATCTTGTCAACAAGGCCACGGACTGACTTGGAGGGGGAGGGGGAGGGGGGGGGGGCTGAATCTGGGGGTCAGATAGACGAACAATTCTTACCGGCTGGAGGGCAGATTAGGACAGCCGTAATCATCAGCGTTGTCGTCGAGGTGATAGCTCTGGGCTCCTTGCACGTACCCGCTGACAAAGACCCAGAGGTAGATACAGGGGCGGCAATCATGGCCCTTGGCGAAGGGGCAGATAGAACAGCGCAGAGAAAGAGTATAAAGGCAGGCAGAACATTCCATCCCCTCTGACTCTCGTGAGAAGCGACTGGCCCAGCCCAGGGAGTGTGGGAGGGAGTGATGGTAACTGCTTGTTCTGGAGATGGATTCATCATCATGTCCTCATTTCTGTCTCTTTGTTTTGTGGGCTTTCACTGAATCACCGAGTCTTAGGAGGTCGCATCATGTGGGTAACGGATGTTCATTTCTGGTGATGCTGTTGTATGTCCGACCGCCTCATGGTGAAGAATGTCCATGGACCCTCGTGACAGATAGCTCCTTCCAGTTTTCCTTAGATCTACACAACATCGACATACAGATTCTGTGTGTGAGGTTTGAACCCAAACTCCATGGCTGCAGTTCCGAAGCAGGCTAACTAAAGGCACGGTAATTGTCTTGGTTCATTTTCGAAGTCTCGCTAGTGAGGCCCGCACACGTGGCAGGTTTCGGGGCTTGACGGGTTGGGCAACGCGTGTTTCAAGCATTGGCACGACCTGGTCCCCCAATATTGCCAGCGGCTAGTTGGCAGATTAGAACAGGGTTCTGTTTGGGTTATGTTCCCCTACCGATATTGCTTGCGGATATCCCATCAAAATTGCTTTCCATGATCAGGAGTGAATAACCGATGAAAGGCTTACGTCCCTTCCGAAACAGCGACTGGTCCGCTGACATCGTTTCAGTAATAAATTCGATGACATAGAGTATTCAGTCAGTTCAAACATGCCGAGAATAAAAAAAAACCCACTGAATTACACACGCACAGAAGAAGCGCGTGCGTCTACCTAAAATCGGCTGAATATGGGAAAACATGTCTAATCAAGTGTTACGCTTTGTGAAATGGCGTACCAGTAGGCTTCTCCGTACCGCGACGGTCGATAACAGCATGAACATGTCAGCTGGGCTGAGTACCCAAGTTTCTGGGCAAGCATCTACATTAAGTATTGAAGCATTACTGTCTTACGGCTAATGTCTGACCGTAGCAAAAGTTTAAGTCTGTACTGATCTCACAATAACTTCAATTTCTTCGTTTGAACGCTAGAATTCGCGCAGAGTGCGCGCGCATAAAGCAAGGTGGAAGGTCAGGTGTGTGAATGTCCCAACAGTGTGTCTTGCATGTGGCTGGCACCGTCTGCCGAGTGTGGTGTGTCTGCGAAATGTCTCAACATGGTGAAAATCTCCTTGGTCAGCGGGCCGCCGAACAGTCCGATCAAGAAATAAATCGGAACGGGACCTCCGTCGGCTGACGTCATAATTTACGGTGCATGAATTTAAAAAATAATGGTTGTATACAACGAAAAAAGACTTCCTTTCACACCTCGAGCCCATCAGCACAACATGCGTCTCGTTTGTACTGAAGATGACGCGGATTTGAAACGAAATGAAAACCTGAATCAAAAACCACATCGTTCACACGTTGTGTTTGTTGCTGGGTTCGGTCTCGTGTTGTTCTCGTCATACGTTTCAAGGTACGTGTCGCGTCGTGCTATTGGCTGGATTCTGCAAAGTTCTTTGTGACTGGTAGAAAGCATCAAGGCTGCTCACCTGTGTTGCTAGAACGAGAAGAAATCAGGCAGATGGAATAAATGATGAAGTTTATGATTTCAGTGTTAATGTTTATTCCACGCCAACACTTTTTTTGTTGTTGGGTTCCTGTTGAAAGACACAAATTCTAAACATTTTGAGGGAAATTGCCTTTTGACCAGTTTTCAGGGCAATTCTTTGGGAGTCCACATGAAGACTTGACTTAAAGCTTCCCGTGGCATTTTCCCCAACAAAAATAGTTCGTAGAGGGTGGCGCGGTTTGTCTGATTGAGGAGAAGGTGTGATAGATGACGCGCTTTTAGGTATCAGTTTAGATGACGCCTCTCCCTCCCATCTCTCCGAGACACAGACAGCAAGCACACACCACACACACACACACACACACACACACACACACACACACACACACACAGGAGGAGGAGAAGGACGAGAACAACAACAACACCATCAACAACAACAACGAAGAAGAAGAAGAAGAAGAAGAAGAAGATCAGGAACAGCAACAACACAAGAACAACAACAACAACAACAACAACAACAACAACAACAAGATGAAGGCCGATGAAGAACAGGAAGAAGAAGGGGTTTAAGTTATCTCGGGACAAGGTAAGGTAATGTTGGTTATAACCCAGCCGACCGCAAAGGACCACATCAGGCATGCATCAGAGGACAAAGCAGAATCACCACTTATATCAGAAGACCCAGAAATAATGTTGTTTATAACCCAGCCGACCGCAAAGGACCACATCAGGCACGTATCTTGAGGCCAAAGCAGAAACACCACTTATATCAGAAGAGCAAGAAGACGACGAACAAGAGGTCATCAGTTAAAAAAAAAAATACAGAAAAGAAAAGCAAAATAAAAAGAAGCAAAGAAAGAAAGAAAAAGAGAAGAAAAAAAGAAAGAAAGAAAGAAAGAAAGAAAGAAAGGAAGGAAGAAAGAAAGAAAGAAAGAAAGAAAGAAAGAAAGAAAAAAGAAAGAAAGAAAGAAAGAAAGGAAGGAAGAAAGAAAGAAAGAAAGAAAGAAAAAGAAAGGAAGGAAGAAAGAAAGAAAGAAAGAAGAAGGAAGGAAGGAAGGAAGGAAGGAAGGAAGGAAGGAAGGAAGGAAGGAAGGAAGGAAGAGAAAGAAAGAAAGAAAGAAAGAAAGAAAGAAAGAAGAAAGAAGAAAGAAAGAAGGAAGGAAGGAAGGAAGAGAAGGAAGGAAGGAAAAGAAAGAAAGGAAAGAAAGAAAGAAAGAAAGAAAGAAAGAAAAGAAAAGGAAGGAAGGAAGGAAGAAAGAAAAAGAGACAAAGAAAGAAAGAAAGAAAGCCAAAAAAAAAAAGAAAAAGAAAGACTGAAAGAAAGAACGAAAGAAAGAAAGAGGAAAGAAAGAAAGAAAGAAAGAAAGAAAAGAAAAAATGAAAGAAAGTAAGAAAGAAAGGGAAAAAAAGCAAGAAAGAAAGAAAGTAAAAAAAAAAAAGAAGAAAAAGAAAAGAAAGAAAGAAAGGAAAAGAAAGAAAGAAAGGAAAAGACAGGCAGGCAGGCAGAAAGAAAAGAGAAGAAAAGAAAAGAAAAGAAATGGGCCGGTGGTCTCCCTTGCGGCGAACTTTGACCTGCCGCCCCTGAGCTTGTGAGCGGACCAGCAGCGCACTTATTACTGTGGTGGTCACGCCGTGACGCCCTGCTCCACTGACCTCTGACCATTCATTGACCACTGACTGACCACTGCCTGCCCCACACTGCCTGGGTCTGGACTGTTCTGTCCTGACTCCTGGGTGATAAGAGAGAGAGAGAGAGAGAGAGAGAGAGAGAGAGGGGGGAGAGAGAGAGAGAGAGAGAAGAGAGAGAGAGAGAGAGAGACTGACAGACAGAGAGACAGACAGACAGATAGACAGACAGAGACAGACAGACAGACAAACAGGACAGAAAGACAGACAGACAGACGGACGGACGGACGGACGACAGACAGACAGACAGACAGACGAAAGACAGGACAAACAGACAAAGAGGATCGAAGGAACTGTCAGAGACAGACAGAAAGACAGACAGTCAGACAGACAGAGAAGGTAGAAAAGAGTCGCCGACAGACCGATAAACAGAACACAGAGACAGGGTCCCAAGAATTCTCTCCCTACGCTATCGCATCAGAAACAACAGCATCAACAACAAAATGAAAATGAAGAAATGAATAAATAGATAAACCAATAGATACGTAAATAAATGAGTCAATCAATCAATCATTCAATCAATAAACGAATGAATCAGTTAGCAAATGAAGAAAGAAACAAACACAGCCCCATCTCTTTTTACACGTGATTTAGATTCGTACTAGGTGCTTAATGAATCTCATGCACGCATGTGTGCGAGCGTTCAAGTGCGTACAACAGCGAACTGTTACGTAGAAGTTTCATATATCCTTACATAAATAACCGGACGAGAGGGGGGGGGGGGAGGAGACAGAGATGGAGGGAGGGAGGGAGGGAGGGAAGGAGGGAGAAGAGAAGAAGGGAGGGAAGGAGGGAGAAGAGAGAGAGAGAGAGAGAGAGAGACAGACAGACAGACAGACAGACAGACAGAGACAGAGACAGAGAGACAGACGGACGGACGGACAGACGGACAGACAGACAGACAAACAGACAGACAGACGGACGGACGGACCAGACAGATGGACAGAAGGACTGGATCACAGAGACAGAGATAGAGACAAAGAGAGTAAGGGGTATACAGAGAGAGAGAGAGAGAGAGAGAGAGAGAGAGAGAGGAGAGAGAAGACAGACAGACAGACAGACAGACAGACAGACAGACAGA
>CM065742.1:31978019-31980519 GCA_033310375.1 Conus canariensis
ACGGAATGTAAACTAAATTTACATCTTGATGAGGTTTGTTTCCCTTCAAAAACTGATTAGATTTTTTTTTTTTTTTTAGTTTTTTTTATTTTATTTTAAATTTAACATAGTTGTGCTAAAACTAAATTTATCTCTCGGTGAAGATTGTCTCCCTTTAAAGACTTTTGAAAAAAAAGTATTTTTGTCGGTGTCTGATTTGAATTAAAAGCTCAGAAAGAATTCTCTCTCTTTAAAGACTTTTTTTTTTTTTTTTTTTGGGGGGGGGGGGGGGGGGTTATCCTGGTCTGAACTGCAGTCGCCTCTCCATCACGATTCTGTCATTCTAAGAATTGTTTTTCTTTTATTTATTTAGCTATTTATTTATGTATTTGTTTATTTATTACTGAAGGGGGGCGGGCGACACTTTTTGTCTGTGTCTGATAAAAATTTGCCTCTCAATAAGAGTTCATGTGTGTGTGATGAAAATTTACCTTCCACTAAGAATTCTCTCGTATCTGCACTGTGATGTGTGTCAAGTCAGATGTTATCTTTCGGCAAGAAGTCTCTGATTTGACTTGACTTTTTGTGGAATATTTTTTTTAGAAAAACCTCGAAGAAAATTCTCTCCCTTTTCAGATTAAAAATTTACATTAAAAAAAAAAAAAAGGTTGCTCATCCTATAGCAGTTACCTCTCAGTGAGGATTCACTACCTGCTTCTTTATTTGTTTTGTTTTGTTTTGTTTGTTTAGTTTTTTTTCTTGAACTCTGTTGTCAGTGTCTACACAAAAACACTGCCTCTCTACCGAGACGTTTTCCCTGGGATATTTTTGTCTGTGGCTAAACTGATGTAACCTCCCACTAAATAGTCCGTCCTCTGCCCCCCCCCCCCCCCCCCATCCCCTCCCCCCTTTCCTATTATTATATATATAAGATTTTTTTGTTTTTGTTAATAACGGACAGGCCCTTAGGAATCACACTCCCTGATTCTTTTAACCATTCGCCTTCAACAGCTGTCTCCCGAGTGGGGGGCGGGGATGACGCGAGGGGGGAGGGGGGCGAGGGGAGGGGAAGAGTGGGGGGGGGGTGGAGGGTGGGGTGGGTGGGTGGGGGGGGTGGGGGTGGCGGGGGTGCATGATGCCTAGATCCGATCCGCTTTCAACAGTGCTAAGTCTCCAGAAATGTTGCACCGCGGCGGGGATTTTCTACAAGCTGCAGTTTGCGAAGGGATTGTCTCTAAATCCCTGATAAGGCAACAGCGACAGAGGAGGAGGTGGAAGAGGAGGAGGAGGAGGAGGAGGAGGGGGTGGGAGGGTGGGTGGGTGGGGGGGGGGGTTAGGGTTAAGGGGGATGGATGGCAACATGATCAGCGGAACTGCTTCTGGGCGGAGCGTTGGGGTGTGCTGTATCCTCGTTCGACTTCTTCCATGACCCAATTCCACTTCAGAGGGACCCGGTCATGGGCGTCGCCAGAGTCCGAACAGATGACGTCATTTACTTTTTATGACGTCACTACTTCCACCACCATGCCCATCCTCTACTAGCCCCGCCCCCCCCCCCCCCCCACCTCCCCCTCACCCCATCCTTGTGAGACCTTATTTCCACTTCTCGATTTTGTGTGTGTGTGTGTGTGTGTGGATATGTGTTTCTGCAAGATTTGTTTGTTTGTTTGTTTGTTTAACGGAAAGCCTCACATTTGTTTAAATGTACGCTTATTATTTAGATCTTGGTCTTAGGTCATAGTAGTCCCCACCCCCGCCCCACCCCTCTTCTCTCCTCTCCCTTCACTGTCCTGGTTTGATTATATCTCCGTGTGCGTGCGTGCGTGCGTACGCGCGCGCTCGCGCGTGTGTGTTGTGTGTGTGTGTGTGTGTGCGCGCGTGTGTGTGTGTGTGTGCGCGCGCGCGCGCGCGTGTGTGTGTGTGTGTGTGTGTGTGTGTGTGCGCGCGTGTGTGTGTGTGTGTGCGCGCGCGTGTGTGCGTGTATGTGTATGTGTGTTTGTAAGTGTGTGTGTGTGTGTGTGTGTGTGTTAGGGAAAAATATAAAGCAGAGAGAGAGAGAGAGAGAGAGAGAGAGAGAGAGAGAGAGAGAGAGGTGTTGTGTCGAAGTCTGTCATCTGTCAGGAGCGGTTGGAAATCTTACCGACTATTTTCATTTCAGGATTTAAAAGTGCTCAGGGGAATATGAAGAATTCACAAGAGCGTGCACACGTGCCATCTCGCGCTGTGTGTGTGTGTGTGTGTGTGTGTGTGTGTGTGTGTGTGTGTGTGTGTGCGTGCGTGCGTGCGTGCGTGCGTGCGTGCGTGGTGCGTGCGTGTGTGTGTGTGTGTGTGTGAGCGTGCGTGCGTGCGTGCGGTGTGTGTGTGTGTGTGTGTGTGTGTGTGTGTGAGTGCGCGTGTGACTGTATGTGTCTGTTTTATGTGCTCGTGAGCGTGTAAGAAATGGAGAAGGTGGGGAAAAAGAGAGGGCATGGGGGGGGGGGGGGGGAGGGGGGCGGCAAAGAAAAAGAAATTCGTATCCCAT
>CM065742.1:31993019-32003421 GCA_033310375.1 Conus canariensis
GAGAGGAGGAGGAGGAGGAGGAGGAGGAGGAGGAGGAGGAGGAGGAGAAGAAGCAAAAGAAGAAGAAGAAGGAGAGAAGAAGAAAAGAAGAAGAAGAAAGAAGAAGAAGAAGAAGAAGAAGAAGAAGAGAAGAGAGGAGAGAGGAGGAGGAGGAGGAGGAGGAGAAGGAGGAGGAGGAGGAGAAGAAGAAGGAGGAGGAGTAAAAGAATAGGGAGGAGGAGAAGAAGGAGAGGAGAAGGAGGAGGAGAAGAAGAAGGAGGAGGAGGAGGAAGAGAGAGGGGAGAGAGGAGAGAGAGAGAGAGAGAGAGAGAGAGAGAGAGAGAGAGAGAGAGAGAGAGCAAGACAGAGACAGACAGACAGAGACAGACAGATAGACAGACAGACACACACACACACACACACACACACACACACACACACACACACACACACACACAGAGAGAGAGAGAGAGAGAGAGAGAGAGAGATTATCAGAGAGAGAGAGAGAGAGAGAGAGAGAGAGAGAGAGAGAGAGAGAGGAGAGTGACGAACGGATAGACAGAAGCAGAGAGACAGAGAGAGGAGATGGAATAAGAGAGAGAGACAGAAATACAGAGACAGACAGACACATAGACAGACAGACAGACAGAGACAGAGACAGGGAGACACAGAGAGAGAGAAACGGAGACAGACAAGAAGAAGAAGAAGAAGAAGATATGGGAAGCTATTTTAGGATCTGAGATTTCTAATGAATACAAGTAAGCTATTCTTGCAAGTTATTTTAGTGTGGACGGGTTTGTTGCTTTTTTCAGACAGGATGAGACACACGGATATGTGTCTCATACATAAGAATACACCTTTATTGATTTTTCATACTTTTCTTTCGTAAATGTTGCTCTTGTTTATGCTATGTCCTAACGCGAGCGAGGCCAATATGAAAAACAAAATCACCCTGGCTTATTCTACACCTTTGATGATAAACATTTCTCTTCTCTCCTTCTCTCTCTCTCTCTCTCTCTCTCTCTCTCTCTCTCTCTCTCTCTCTCTCTCTCTGTATATGTGTACGCGCGAGCGCATATTCTCTGTCTGTTTGTCTGTCTGTCGGTTGGTCTGTCGGTCTGTCGGTCTGTCTGTCTGTTTGTCTCCCTCTCTTCCTCTCTTCCTCTCTCTCTCTCTCTCTCTCTCTCTCTCTCTCTCTCTCTCTCTCTCTCTCTCCAAATATTCTTGACATTTCTTTAATTAAATTCTCAAGTAAAGCCTATTACTCTTAGTGGACCTGAAATGCTGAGACCGAATGCTGCTGCAACTCAGTTTAGGAACACACACACACACACACACACACACACACACACACACACACACACACACACACACCACACGCACGCACGCACGCACGCACGCACACACCACACACACACACACACACACACACACACACACACACACACACATTTATGTACTCTGAAGACAATTTTGGCGGTTGACATGAAGATGCTGTGTGAGATCTGTTGGAGGAAAAAAAACTAGTTCGAGACCCTAGTCATGTAAATTCATGTAAATTACCCTATTCATTTACAATCACGTGTCCAGTGTACCATACGCTGCATTAGATTGTTTTGAATGCATTCAAACAGACTGGCTATCCCAAAGAGATAAAGGTTGCGACGGTGAGATTCGAGAGGTATAAAAAAAAAAACAAAAAAAACCATGGTTCTAGATGTTCGTAATTCACACTCACCTTCAGTTCATATGGTTTAATCCAAGAGTGAAAAAAAAATTCCAGAATTATTTGATTGTATTTGTTCAGTGAATGACTGATAGCATACTTTAGCTTTGGAGTAAGCACATTCAGGAAAATGACTGACTCTCACGTCATCCAAATTGGACATAAAGTGGAAACTGTGAAAACTTTCGGTTTGTTTGATACTGACAGATGTATTGTAATCATTTGACAATTATCTAGATTTGATGTTTCGGATAAAACAGTACATCGTCATCGGTATAATTTTCTTTCAGTATTCGAGTGTGTCCTTTTTCGTAAAGTGAAAGTGATGACACACTTTTCATTTCCTTCTTTCATACTGTTTTTCTTTCGTACCCTATGTGACCTACTGCAAGCGTAGATTTCACCTTAATTGTGCGCCAAAATGTCAGTTGTGCATAATTTCACCAAAGATGATTCAAAATCGAGCAAGTGTGAGAAATACTTGCATGTACATGCATAACGCATGCAAAAGGTTACTGTACCGAATTGAATGTAAGTATGTATGTATGTATGTATGTATGTATGTATGTATGTATTGTATTGTTTATGTATGATTCATTCAGTATAATTGATATCATTATTATTGTTATCATTGTTATTAATATCATCATCATCATCATCATCATCATCATCATTTTCATCATCATTATTACTATTATCATTATTACTATTGTTGTTTTCGTTGTTGTTGTTCTTGTTCTCTGAACAGCATTATTTATCATCATCATTATCATTGTTGTTATCATTATCGTTATTGTTATTATTATCATCATAATGATTGTTATTGTTATTGTTGTTGTTGTTGTTGTTGCTGTTGTTGTTATTACTATCATTATTATTGCCGTGTTCATTATGTTATAGAATACGTATGCTATGGTGTAGAAAAGATCAATTATTTGATTGTATTTTTATGTTTCTGTATACTGTTGCTTTGATATCTCCATCCATCATCCATCCATCCATCACCATCCATCATCCTATCTATCTGTCTGTCTATCTATCTATCTATCTGTGTGTTTGTCTGTCTGTCCCTCTCCCCCTCGCTCCCCCTCTCTCTCTCTCTCTCTCTCCTTCTTTCTGTGTGTGTGTGTGTGTTGTGTGTGTGTGTGTGTGTGTGTGTGTGTGTGTGTGTGTGTGTGTGTGTGTGTGTGTGTGTGAACTTCAAACCACCCCAATCCCTTTTCCCCTAACTTCAGTCCTCTCCTCTGTGGTCTACATAATTCAATAAGTCTTCATTTCATTTGATCTTCTCTCCTTCTTCTTCCTTTCCTTTTCTTCTTCTTCTTCTTCTTCTTCTTCTTCTTCTTCTTCTTCTTCTTCTTTCTTCTTCTTTCTTCTTCTTCTTTCTTCTCTCTTCTTCTTCTTCCTTTCTCTCTCTCTCTCTCTCTCTCTTCTCTTCGTCTTCTGTCTGTCTGTCTCTGTCTGTCTTCTGTCTCTCTCTCTCTCTCCTCTCTCTCTCTCTCTCCCTACCTGGCATCCCATGATTTCTCTATCTCCCTCCCTCCCTCTCTCTCTCTCTCTTCTCTCTCTCTCTTCTCTTCGTCGCTTCTCTGTCTTCCTGTCTTCTCTTCTCCTCTCCTCCCCTCCTCTTCTCTCTTCTCTTCTTCCCTCTCTTCTCTTTTGTCCCTCTCTTCTTCTTCTCTCTCTCTTCTCTCTCTCTCTCTCTCTCTCTCTCTCTGCCACCTCCCCCCCTCTCTTCCCTCCTCCTCTCTCTCCATTCTATCTCTTCTCTTCAATCCCGACCCCTCCCCCCCCCCCACCACCCCCATGCTTTATCTGTTCTGTTCAGCCACTTTCCAGCAGTGTGTTGGTTGTGGCCTAGGCTGTGGAGCTGATGAGGGGGAGCGATAGTCCGGGACGTCTGTAGCTGGGAAGAGGGGACAATGCCGGGTTTGTACAGGGGGCACAATCACTGTGTACTGCTCTCCCAGGGGGAGGCGACAAAGGTAGGGTGTGGAGAGAGAGAGAGAGAGAGAGAGAGAGAGAGAGGAGAGAGAGAGAGGGAGAGAGAGGAGAGGGAGAGAGAGAGGAGGGAGAGAGAGAGAGGGAGAGAGAGAGAGAGGGAGAGAGAGAGAGGGGGAGAGAGAGAGAGAGGAGGGAGAGAGAGAGAGAGAGGGAGAGAGAGAGAGAGAGAGGGAGAGAGAGAGAGAGGGAGATAGAGAGGGAGGGAGAGAGAGAGGGAGAGAGAGAGGGAGAGAGAGAGACAGACAGACAGACAGACAGACAGACAGGCAGACAGACACAGACAGACAGACAGAGACAGACAGACAGACAGGCAGACAGACAGACAGGCAGACAGACAGACAGACCAACACACACACACACACACACACACACACATACACACACACACACAGAAAGAGAGGCAGACAGAGAGAGAGAGGAGAGGGGGGGGGGGGGGGGCCAGACAGAGTGTGAGACAGAGACAGAGACAGAGACAGAGAAAGAGAGAGAGGGGAGACAGACAGACAGAACAGACAGACAGACAGACAGACAGATGCAGTTCCAGGAATAATCTGGAGGCATAGACAGAAATTTTGAACCTTATTCTTTGTTCTGCAGAAGAAAAAAAAAAAAGATGAAAGCAAGGGGAGAGAGAGGGTGTGTGTGTGTGTGTGTGTGTGTGTGTGTGTGTGTGTGTGTGTGTGTGTGTGTGTGTGTGTGTGTGTGTGTGTGTGTTGGGGAAGAAACGTAAGGAATAGGGTGGGGGTCTTGGAGTGGAGGCCGAAGAACGGGAGTAGGAGGGGAGGGGAGTGGGTGGGTGGGACGGGGAACGGAGAAGAGGGAGTGAGGAAGGGAGGTGGGCGAGAGGGAGAAGGGAGAGGAGGAGGAGGAGGAGGAGGAGTGTAGAACACAGAAGGAGAACAAAACAGTCCCTGTCTTCCAGTGTTGCATGATGGGAAACCTTCACGAGAAATCTCCGCCCATCAGAGGTTGTTTCTAATTATAGTGCGCTAGGGGAAAAAAAAAAAGCAACCACCCCCCGTTTTAAAAAAAAAATGAATAAAGTAAATGAACAAATGAAAAAAAAAAGTAAATGAAGTAAGCCTCCTTTCCGACCTTTCGTCTTCAAAAGACTATCATTTGCCTTGATTGCTAAGGAGACTATGTAAAAATGAAATTAAATGGTCCAGTTTTATTTTCAGTAGTAGTAGTAGTAGTAGTAGTAGTAGTAGCAGTAGCAGTAGCAGTTACTACTACTACTACTTATAAATCATCATTATTGTTATTGTTATTATTATTATTACTATTATTATCATTATTGAGGAGCATTTCTGCAAGTATGACACATATTATAATTCACAAGATGTAATGAACAAGAAAAACCATCTTGTCTTATGATTAAAAAAAAAATCCTAACAAGAATGAATTAGTTGCAAAGTGAGACGACTGCAGGCGGAAATCTAAACAAATCTTAAATAAATGTTAGCGAACCGCCAAGAGAAACGTGGACAAACGAGTCACAAGGCAAAACACAAAAGAATGATATTAATTGGGCTGATGCTTTTTTTTTTTGCGTGTAATTTTCAAACCTTAATTGGATACATGTATCTGTGGCCATATTTTTAAAACAAGTGTTGTTTATGTTTTTATTTCTCTGTTTGCGACGCGCGCGCGCGCGCGCGCGCGTATGTGTGTGTGTGTGTGTGTGTGTGTGTGTGTGTGTGTGTGTGTGTGTTGTGTGTTTCTGTGTGTTTCTGTGTGTGTGTGTTTCTGTGTGTTTCTGTGTGTGTGTGTGTGTGTGTGTGTGTGTGTGTGTGTGTGTGTGTGTGTGTGTGTGTGTGTGTGTGTGTGTGTGTGTGAAATGAAGCAGAAGAGAAACTGCAACAAAATAAATCTTCTAGACAAAATAAAACAAAAGTAATAGAACAAAACACGATTAAAATTACAAGACTTACTTACTGAATAATATTTTTCTAAATTAAAAAAAATAAGCTGAAATGCAGATACAGATAAAGATGATTAGACAAAAACAAAGATTGATATACATGTGAAAAATATTAACAGAAAGAACGGAAAATCCTGATTTTTATGATTAATTCTTTCAATTGGATAGAGAATAAGGTTACCTAATCTGATACAATCTCATGCAGTCTAATCTAATCTAATCTAATCTAATTATCTAATCTAGTCTAATCTAATCTAATGTAATCTAATCTAGTCGAGTGTACTCTAATCTAATCTGATCCACTCTACTCTACTCTTCTCTACTCTACTCTAATCTACTAGGCCAGATTATATTAAAGTAAACTAGACTTCAATTTAATACAAGACAATATAATACAATACAGCACAATATAGTACGCACGGCAGGGTACAGTAAAATAACAAAATATAGCGTTACGTAATGTAATGTAGTATAATGGAAATATTATAACGTGATATAATGTAATGTCACGTAACGCACATAACATAACATAACAAACATAACATAACATAACATAACATACATAACATATAATATAAATATAATATAATATAAATAATATAATAAATAAATATATATATGCGATGTGGTATGATATGATATAATATAATGTAACCGAATACAATATAATATGACATAATACGACAATGAAATAAAATAATATAACACAACTTAATATCATATCATATGATGCGATATGATACAATATACCATACGATACGGCATGATATAATATAATATAATATATTGATAACCTCTGTGATATAAATAATATGATAAATATAAATATATAATTATAAATATATATATATAATATAATATAATATAATATAATATAATAATAATATTAATATAATATAATATAATATAATATAATATAATATAATATAATATAATATAATATAATGATAACCTCTGTGATATAAAGTGTTGTTTTGCTGCACATTAATCAACGTCCAATTTGCTAAAACGTTCTTCTTTTTAAGTTCGTGCGTTGTGCTGTATCGTATTGCATCGAATTGTATGGAATTGCATTATGTTGTGCTGTATTGCATTGCATTGCATTGACATGCATTGCATTGATTGCTATTGCATGCATTGTATTGTATTGCATTGACATGCATTGTATTGCATTGTATTGCATTGTATTGCATGTGCATTGACATGCATTGCATTGCATTGCATTGCATTTGCATTGCATTGAATGTCATTGCATTGTATTGTATTGCATTGACATGCATTGCATTGCATTGTATTCCATTGCATTCTGTAGCATGGTGTGGTGACGTTGGCATTGCATTATTTCGGCAAATTCTGCACTGTACCTCACGGATGAACATATGTCTGATCACAGCATACATCGATAGGATGACAAACACCGCCATTAGTGTGTCGACTGACCTACCGCTATGACATCACTCTAATTAGCCTCTAATTAGTCCGCGGTCGGCTGAGCTATAAATAGCCTGACTTGACGGGTCTTGTCGTCAGCAGCCTGACTGTTTCCTCCATTGAATCAGTGTGCCCTTTGGCCCTTGTATAAGTACAGTTACACCGGCTACTTCTAATTGTATTAAGAGGAGGGGGAGGAGGAGGAGGAACGGAGAAGACGGAGGAGGTAAGGAGGGAGGAGGAGAGGAGGAGGAAGAAGAGAAGAAGAGAAAGAGAAGAAGAAAAGAAGAGAGAACAACACAGCAGCACACAACAAAGACTAACACAAAAATAATTACAATGAATAATTACTACGAATCTGTAATAAGCTAACGATAAACGAGACGACGACGACGACGACGGCTGATGATGATATGATGATATGATGAGTGATGATGATGATGTGATGATGATGATGCAAATAAAGACGAGAGAAAGAAGAACGAAAAGAAATAATGTAGTATATAAACATGGCTATTATATCAATTGCAGTAATACCATATAACAAACGTCATTAAATGAAACAATCTTAACAACAGCAACAACAATAAAGATGATAACAATAGGAAGAAGAAGAACAACAACAACAATAATCATAGTAACAATAATAATAATAATGATAATAATAGTGATTGATGATGATGATGATGATGATGATGATGAATGATGATGATGATGATGATGATGATGATGATTGCAATATCATAAAACAAACGTCCTTTAATAAAACAATCTTAACAACAAAAGCAGTAACGATAATAGGAAGAAGAAGAAGAAGAAGAAGAAGAAGAAGAAGAAGAAGAAGAAGAAGAAGAAGAAGAAGAACAACAACAACAACAACAACAACTAATAATAATAATAATAACAACAACAACAATAGTAACAATCATAATAACAATAATGATGATGACGATAATAGTGGTGATGATGATGGTGATGATGATAATAATGATAATAATTAATAATAACGATTATACGACTTCTGTTATGTGTAATCACACTCATCATGATAATATCAACTATAATGACAATGATGATTTATTATAAACTATATGTCCCAGTCACCAACAGTTTCACACAACTACACACGATCAGGTCAGGAAAGGAGTGGGCAGACGGAATTTGAAAAATCAAAAAACAAAAACAAAAAAAGCACACCTACATGAAATAAACAGATTTTGAAAATGTTGAAACTCAGAATAAAACGAGAAGAGAGAGAGAGAGAGAGAGAGAGAGAGAGAGAGAGAGAGAGAGAGAGAGAGAGCGAGAGAGGAGAGAGAGAGAGGAAGGGTGGGACGGGGAGGTGGTATGGGGGGGGGGGGGGGGCAGGCTAAGGGGCAGGGCAGAAAAAGGACAAGCCTTGGAACAAAGGCAGAGTGAGGGGGGGGGGGGGGGGGGGCAGTGAAATAGATCTTTTTCAAACAAAGTTACCCAACCGAGAAATCGAAGTGTATCCCACCGCGCGAAAACACATTATCACCACTCTTAGTATTGGCACTTGCGGAATTACAGTTCAACTTTCATGCTATCGATCTATTGATTTTATGATATTTGAACTCTGATAAGTTCAATTTAGAGGTAAAGAAACAAACAAATAAACAAATTAAAAACTCTTGTGCGTACTTCTTTCTTACAGATTTTCATGAAAGGATTGGTTTAATGTAGCTTTTGTTAGCTTTGTCTACAAACTTCCGTCTCTTATGTTCTTTGTTTATTATGCCACGTTTCACTTTGGTGTGTGTGTGTGTGTGTGTGTGTGTGTGTGTGTGTTTTGTGTTGGTGTGTGTGTGTGTGTGTGTGTGTGTGTGTGTGTGTGTGTGTTGTACGAAGTTGAAGTTTGGTAGACATTTTAATTTCGATGTTCATATTTCACAGGCAAATAGACAGCCAAATGGAATAAACATAAAATTAACAGCCCGACTAAATCGTCGCTACAGGATAAAAAAAATCGTTTGTTTTGTTCGTTCGTATGCTTTTCATATAGATTAAAGTCAAACAGCTATTTGTTTGTTTTTGTTGTTGTTATTGTTATTCCTTTGTTGTTCTTGTTGTTGTTGCTGCTGCTGCTGCTGTTGTTGTTGATCTATTTACATTTATATGACCCTACACCTAACTGTACTTGGTTTTTGTTTTTGTTTGTTTGTTTTTTGTTTTGTATTTTGTTTTGTTTGTTTGTTTTACAAATTCGAAGGCTACACCCTTGTCACAATACACCCCCATTCCCCCACAGAACACTCCAGATGAGTTCAAACTCAGATCACTTCTTATCAGCCACTGTCGCCATCTTGGAAATCAGCACATCCGGTGAGTCGCTCCACAGTCTTTGACACTTCCGGAATGAAACTTCCGCTAGGTAGCGTGGGTAAGATTGCACGAGTCACATAAACACGACCCCAAAACACCTGATTTGAGTGCTGAAACCTCCAGATTGACAAAAAATAAAATAATGATAACACTTTTTTTTTTCGAGGAACTCCGCACATGGAATGTGGATGATTTAATCCGGGGTGTTCGCCAGTGACGTACGTCAACCACATTCCCCCAAACATTCACGACAGAATCACGGCACGGTTGAGGGAATTTGACCAGATGCACTCCCTTTGAAAACGACGGGAAGAACCGATAGTGCAGTCACACACACATGATCACGATAACCCTGACTATCACACCGATCGGAGAGAAGAAGAAGAAGAAGAAGAAGAAGAAGAAGAAGAAGAAGAAGAAGAAGAAGAAGAAGAAGAAGAAAAGCTCAAGACAAAGCAAGGAATGATAGAGACAGAAACCAGGACGCAAAGACAAGAAGAAGTGCAGACGACAGACAGACAGACAGAGAGAGAGAGAGAGGAGAGAGAGAGAGAGAGAGAGAGAGAGACGAAGAGACAGACAGGGAGACACAGACAGAGAGAGAGAGAGAGAGAGAAGAGGCAAAACAACACGGAGGTATATAGTGCAGTAACTGGAGCCCCAAAGAGGGCCCCTCTCACCTTTATAGCCACACATAGTGCCACCAATCGGCCTCGCCATGATAGAGACCCACTGTAGCCTGGCCCCGTGTTTGCAACATTATCGCCGGAACGATATGATAACAGCCTGTAGCACACGACGCCGCAATCGCCCCTGCACTACCCCCAAAGAGAAAGAAAGAACATTCTCGGCGTGCACGAAACCTGAACACGTCGCAATCACGCCGGCACCGTTCGACAACCGTCTCCGCCCGCTTCTCGATACAACCAGCCTCACAACATCGCCCCCAAAAGCTCCGCTCGAGATACGCGGCCAGGGGGTTTGAAGCCTCGAAA
>CM065742.1:32008521-32013521 GCA_033310375.1 Conus canariensis
AGTTCCACGTCGTAACATACTAATGCAAGGGAGAGCGGGGAAAGAATTCGATCTGCACTGCCCTAACACACAACAGGTTCACATCATGGCGTATGGTCACATCATGACGTATGGTCACATCAAGGCGTACGTCACAAGTCTTGTTCGCGGGGGGTGGGGGGTGGGGGGGGTAGAACTGGTAACTACAATGTACACCATACCAATCGTCTCCTCAAATGCCTTATCGTCGTCTCACTGACAATTAACGGAAATTAATTAATCCCCATATCAAATCAGTTAGCATGAGAGAGCTATGTGGAACGCGCACCTGTTGTGTGTGTGTGTGTGTGTGTGTGTGTGTGTGTGTGTGTGTGTGTGGTGTGTGTGTGTGTGTGTGTGTGTATGCGTGTGTGTGTGTGTGTGTGTGTGTGTGTGTGTGTATGTATGCCTGTGTGTGTGTGTGTGTGTGTGTGTGTGTGTGTGTGTGTGTGTGTATGCGTGTGTGTGTGTGTGTGTGTGTGTGTGTGTGTGTGTGAGAGAGAGAGAGAGAGTCAGAGAGAGAGAGAGAGAGAGAGAGAGAGTGTTGTTGTTGTTGTTGTTGCTGCTGCTGCTGCTGTTGTTGTTGTTGTTGTTATTTTAGTAGTTTTCTACCAGTTGTAAAGTGGACCCCCTGGATGTTTTTGAAATTTAGAAACGAGGTTTTCTCACCGAGTCTGACCCCTTGATTTATAGGACATAATTCTCACTGTATTAAGCGAAGCAGGTTGGCCCAGTGGGTAAGGCGACAGACTAGTGTTCAAAGGGCCGGGGTTCGATTCCCACCTGAGGCAAGTTTGTCTGTGTGTGTGTGTGTGTTCTCTCTCTCTGACACTGACATGGCGGGTACGGCAGACACCTGAGGTAAGCTCTGTCTCTCTTTGCTCGTGTTTCTCCCTCTCTCTCTGCACATGAGGTAATCTCTCTCTTGCACATGAGGTAATCTCTCTCTCACTCTCTCTCTCTCTCTCCGGACATCTCTCCCTGCCTCCCCCCACCTCTCTCTCCCTCCCTTTCCTCTGTCTCGCTCCCCCCTCTCCTTCTTCTCTTGTAGTGATATATATTGTTTACGTTTAACACCATTCGTTTAAGATGAAAAACAAATAACCGTTGCACCAGTCTCCTTTATATATATCCCAGTGAAATATCGTAACTTTATCTAGAAGAAGAAGAACAACAACAACAACCACTATCAATTATCATGATATTCCATTTCGATCTTGGATATGAAATATTCGCCTCCTCTGTCTTCTTCTCTCTCTCTCTCTCTCTTCACATCCAGAATTGAAATGGAATGTCTGGTTAATGTTTGATACAAGAAAGTAAAACATTGATGAGCAAAAAAGCATTGAAAAGAAAAAGTTTACTCAGCGGAATTACTAGTGCAAAATCGACCGGAGTCGGAGAGCAGTTGCGCACTGTCGAACCTTCTCACGTCATCCGTCTGTTCGGTAACATTTGCCATCTGGACCTCCTGGTAAATTGTGTAACTTAAGTTACACCCTCCATGCTTGAAAACCGCGCTGTCTGGATTTTGACCAATCAGGTGCTGAAACTTTGTCACATGACAAATGGGAGCTATCGGATTATCTGGATAATGTTGGTCTCGTTTTCATACTAAAACTCCAGACAAGGCGGCCAGTGCACATGCCCACGCACGCCAAACATACCTGACTGACTAACTACATAATCAACTAACCTGATTAACTTACAAGCTAACTACCTAACCTAATGAATGAAATAACATACCTGACTGACTAACTACATAATCAACTAACCTGATTAACTTACAAGCTAACTACCTAACCTAATGAATGAAATAATAAACTAAATTAAACGAACTAGAATGAAGGAATGAATGAACAAACAGCATGTGCTCCGTTCTTCTCCCCCTCTAACCGTCGCTCCATGCAAAGCAATCAGTTGAGCAGTACTCTTATCGCCTCTGACCGTTTTACGTTCTGTCCGCTGGGCGTCGAAACTGCGACCCCGACCGGAAACAATGTGTGACCTTTGTCCCTCGCGATGACGGCGCCGGATGCGAAGGGTGTCACAGTAAATCTAGAAAGTGTTGACTGTGGGGAGAGAGAGAGAGAGAGAGAGAGAGTGACAACTGGCTGGAGAAGAATGTCTGCCAGGAGATTTCACTGATTCAGCGATAAATGTTTCTACAAAACCCACAGTCGCTTCTCATCCTTTAGCCCCTCCGTACCCTCCCCCCCCCCCCTTATAATAGTTTGCCCTTCTCTCTCTCTCTCTCTCTCTCTCTCTCTCTCTCTCTCTCTCTCTCTCTCTGTACGTTCTCAATTCCATGCAAGTTTTAACGAGGAAGAGAAAATGATATCACAATGTTGTCCTTTTTTTCAGTTCGGTACCGAACTGTTCAGTGTGATTTTGGCGAGTGACCTTTTACGTCCTCCCTCCCCTCCCCACCCTTCCCCATCCCAGTCCCCTGCCCAGCCCCACCCTTCAAGCCAAACCAGCCCTAACACACACACACACACACTTACACACACACTTACACACACACACACACTTACACACACACACACACACACGCACGCACGCACGCACGCACGCACGCACGCACGCACGCACGCACACACACACACACACACACACACACACACACACACTCCCTCTCTCTCTCTCCTAGGCCTTTCGTCCGCTGGATCGGACTCATCAGGGAGAGACGGCTGACTGCGTATGTGCTCTTGGCGTCTCTCTCTCACACACACGCAGACACACACACACACACACACACTCTCTCTCTCTCTCTCTCTCTCTCTCTCTCTCTCTCTCTCTCTCTCTCTCTCTCACCTACTTACTTCGCCAATTTGCTTTGTTTTGCTTCTTTGTTGTTGTGTTTTTAGTTTTTGTCAGATTTCCCAAACTGCACGGCTCACCAGCTATTGTGCCCGAGCGGCTGCAGTCTGTTAAAAAGAAAAAAAAAAAAAAAAAGGGGGGGGGGGGGGGGGGGGGGGGGGGGTGGGCTTCCTCTACCTACCAATTGGACGAATCCGTAATTTTAGTTACCTCCAAAAAGAAATTACTAAACAAACAAGTTAACTCTTTCTCCTATGATGAAGTAAACTGACAACCATAACTCCAAACAAAATGCTGCTTACGTCAGCCAATCGCCTTGCAGATACGGCAATACAAGAGATCACAGAACGAACAAGAAGACCTATCCTCTGAAAAGATGTTCCAAGCTTGCCCATATACACTGTGGCTGACACATCTATCTATCTACACAGCAAGAACAACAACTTGAGAAATGTACAAACACAAATTAACATTATTCAAGACTGGCGGAGCCTTTTCCATCATCCATCATCCAGTTGACGTCCACAGTCATCATGTTGACTATTCTGACGTTTAATCATCTTGAATATAGTCAGACAAACATACGGACGAACAGTAACAAATACAGGTAACCTCGGTTTGAGTGGGATGAAAACAAATCTGAATTAAAATGAGGCAGGGAACAGAAATCAGTAATTAACGAACAAAGTAAGATAGCTCTTGCTCCTAGGATGATATAATTACACGCCCATAACTCCAAACAAATGCTGCTTAAGACACCTAATCGCCTAGCAAGAATGACAACACATAGAACACAGAACGAAGAAAGGAACAGTCTCTGCTAGGCGATTCGGTGTCGTGAGCAGCATTCGTCAACGGGCATCTATATATTTCATTACAAGAGCAAGAGTTATCCTACTTGTTCGTTATTTACTGTTAACCGGTCTCTGCCTCATTTCAGATTTCTTCCTAAACGAAGATTTTCCTTCCTCCGGCGTACGTTGGTTTGTTGGTTTGTCTGTCATCAAGATTACGCCAAAACCACCGGGCCGATTTCAACGGAACTTGGTGGACAGGTCCCCAGTGTAGCCACAAGGACGGTGGACCGATTCAATGCTGGTGCGGATCCGGATTGAATGACGGGTAATCAATGGATCCGTTCGGCCAAATTATGACGCAGTCTTCTGCTGAAAACGACCACTAAAGTTACTCTTCACGCATTGATTACATTAGCAAAGGAGTTTAAAAAAAAAGAAAGAAAAAGAAAAACTGAAAAAAAAAAAGAAAAAAGAAAAAAAAATGTACAAGGGAAATAAATCTTTAAATCCATACTCAGTATGATTCCCTCTGACGGGGGAAAAAAAAGTAATATTGGTTTCACAATCATCAATTTACTTGTTTCACCGTCACAAAGGCCTCTTCCGCTGACCGGAATATCCTGACTATTTTCCAGTGTATTCAAATCTCGAATTTCCACGAAGAGCGTCATACACGCAAAAGGGGTTAAAGGTTAAAGGTTTAAGACGCCGAGGTTAAGGCGGTTAGGGGCCGTGTGTCATTGGTCGTGGGGATCGGGGGATAGTTTGAAGGCGACCCCGCCCATCCCCCCTCCCCCTCCGGACGAAGCTTCAGAAATAAGGAGAGGAGAGAGAAGGAGAAAGACAAAGGGGCACGCCCTGTACGGAGAGAGTCGGAGGCAGTCAGAGAGAGAGAGAGAGAGAGAGAGAGAGAGAGAGAGAGAGAGAGAGAGAGAGAGAGAGACTTTGACATTTTCATATTTTATTGTCATTACCAATGAGGTCTTTTGACAAAGGGGGAGGGGGGTAACAGAACAATTACATTTCCCTCTTCCTTTCCTGCGAACAAATAGTACACATTCATTCTTAGTGTGTATCAAATCAAAGGTTAACAAAAACAAATAAATTCGTAACATTTCCTTATGTCCTCACGCTAAGAAGTTATTCAGTAAGGTTTTAGAAAAAAAGGAGAGAGAGAAATACAGAGAGAGAGAGAGAGAGAGAGAGAGAGAGAGAGAGAGAGAGAGAGAGAGAAAGAAAGGGAGAGAGAGAGAGAGGGAGGGAGGGAGAGAGAAATACACAGCGAGAGAAAGGGAGAGAGAGAGAGAAAGGGAGAGAGAGAGAGAAAGGGAGAGAGAGAGGGAGGGAGAGAGAAATACAGAG
>CM065742.1:32018521-32021021 GCA_033310375.1 Conus canariensis
TAAATGGTTTCAGTCAGTCAGTCAGTGTGTGGTGTGTGTGTGTGTGTGTGTGTGTGTGTGTGTGTGTGTGTGTGTGTGTGTGGTGTGTGTTGTGTGTGTGCATCTGCGCGCTCGCGCGCGCGCGTCAACGTGTATCTGTGTGTCTACGTGTATTTGGCTCTGTGTCTCAATATGTATGGGTCTCTGAGTGTCTGTCTGTGTGTCTTGTCATGTCTTTGCCTGTGTTTGTATTAGAGAGAGAGAGAGAGAGAGAGAGAGAGAGAGAGAGAGAGATTGAAAATCCGTCAACAAAAGTCACCTACGGTTTGTTTCTTTCATTCTTTATTTCATTCTTTTTAGTTCATACTTTATTGTTCACTTCAGAAAGTGATTTTACGACAGCATTTGTCCGGAACAACTCCGTTTTGTTTGTTTATGTTTTTGTTGTTGTTGTTGTTGTTGTTGTTTTTGTTACACGTACGTCACACACGGCGTTTGGGTTTAATGTCTCATCAAAAAAAAACAAAAAAAACAAGCCTTAAGACCCTCCCTGAAGATGTGCTGGAGAGGGGAAGGAAAAGCCCTTCCCACGGGAAATCTAAACCAGGGACTGGGGTTCTCTCCCTTGCCAGAGGAATGACTTGTCCACTGCGCGTCTTTACCAAAATGTGAGCAGTGCCAAGCGCCAGAGAATCCTTCTGGCTATGTCACTAGGAAAAAAAAACAACAACTGTCTTTTTAATTGTTCTGGATGTGGCACCAGAAACACTGGCGTTTAAATTCCACTGCTTCGGCAGCGCAACAAAAAAAAAAAAAAAAAAAAAAGAAAGAAAGTGTCGTCAGCTGAATTCTTCTTGATATCGCGAAGGGAAAAAAACCTGTCCTTGAATTTCTTCGGGACATGCCACAAAAAACATTATCCTTAAATTCTCCTGAATGTTATGCGACAAAATGTGTCCTATAAATTCTTCAGGACGTGACGCGAAAAAAGATATCCTTGAAATTCTTCTGGGTAAGGCGCGAAAAAAAAAAAAAAAAGGCTTTAAATTCTTGAGTTATATATAGCCCAAATAAGATATCCTTTCAATCATTGTGGATATGGCCCGAATAAGATTTTATTTGAGTTATTGTGGATATGGCCCGAATAAGACATTATTTGAATTATTGTGGATATTGCCCGAATAAGATATTATTTGAATTATTGTGGATATTGCCCGAATAAGATATTATTCAAATTATTGTGGATATGGCGCAGCAATAAACCTGTCCTTTAAATTTCAGTTGATATGGTACGAAAAAACTGTCCCGTAAATGTTTGTGGAAATGGCGTAATAAAATGGTCTTTTATATTCTTCTGGATGTGGCGTGAAAAAACATGTCCTTTAAATTCTTAAAGAAATGGCGTGAAAAAAATGTCCTTTACATTCTCCTGAGTATGGCACGAAAAAACAAACAAACAAACAAACAAAAACAACCAAAACAACAACCCGTCCTTTAAATTCTTACGGAAATGGCGTGAAAAAAGTTTCTTTTTATATTCTCCTGGATATGGCGAGGGGGAAAAAAAAACCCTGTCCTTTAAATCCTTGTGGAAATGGCGTGGAAAAAATGTCCTTTATATTCTCATGGAAATGACGCGGGGGGGAAAAGTGTCCTTAAAATTCTTGTGGAAATAGCGTGAGAAAAAAATGTCCGTCATATTCTTCTGTATATGATGCGAGGGAAAAAAAAAAAAAAAAACCACGGCGTGAAAGCAAACGATTTTTATATTCTGGATATGGCGCAGAAAAAATAACAACTGTCCTTTAAATTCTCAGATGGTACCAGAGAAAGTGTCCTTTATGTTATTGTATTTCCCCTCCCATATTTAAGAGGTTTGGGATTCTCTTTTCAAAAAAATAAAAATAAAAATAAATAAATAAAAGTAAGGTTTACAGAGTGGAAAATCCGATCGTGTCATTTACCAATCAAGGTATTGTGGGGTTGGTTTTTTTTTGTGCATGGGAAAAATCAAATTCTGGACACAATTAGAAAATATTTTCCTGTTTCACTTTTTGTTTGTTTCTCTCTCTCTCCTCTCCTCTCTCTCTCTCTCTCTCTCTCTCTCTCTCTCTCTCTCTCTCTCTCTCTCTCTCTCTCTCTCTCTCTCTCTCTCTCTCTCTCTCTCTCTCTCTCTCTCTTAGCAGATGAAAACGGCATTTTGTCTCATTTGTATTGAAGATTTAGAGGTGGGTTTAAAACAAAGAGAAGATGAATGAGAAACTTTGTTGTTGTTGTTGTTGCTGTTGTTGTTGATCTCCGGCTCTTTTATCTTTATATGAAGATGTATGTGTCAGGGTGCCCGATTCGTCCAGTTCTGTTACATTCCTTTCGATTGGCTCCTGACATGACCGTAATTCACCTGCGGTCAAGCAAGATGATACATATTTACAAAAGACAACATCCCCATCACCATATCACAGTATACTAAGAATGACAGTTCTCCATGAGAACACATTGGCACTCCATATTGTATTGTGTA